>JAQMRL010000005.1:72668245-73868245 GCA_035578175.1 Catonia carolina
AAAGAGGAAAAAGGCTGATCCAGCCGGAACGAAACCTAACTGTTCATTAGATGCCTACTTGTCAACCGTTAAAGATCACCTCTTCTCTGGATCAAGTGCGTATGTACTCAATTACGAACAACTCAAAAGCTTCATCGACCGTAGTAAAGGAAATCCAAGAATAAAAGAACTTTCGCTTGAATATACAGAAGATACGGATAGTCTTATTCACATGCTTAGACAATGTTATGTCCATCTTACGGAACGAAATACGAAGAATCGCTTTACCCGACTCATTAAGAAACTGACTATTAGCCAGGCTTCTGATACTGAATCTGAGGTGTCCGTCTTATCGGACGATAACATTGGAATGCTATTGTAAAAACCACAACTCTTAATAATTTTATGGATAAAATTCTTCAGTGGAATATAAATGGTTTTTACCCTCAAAAAGAAAATTTTGCATTTATTATAAAACAATTTAACCCCTCTATAATTTGCCTACAGGAGACAAATTTTAAAAATCAATTTTTCTCGCCTCTCAAACAATATAATGCGGTATTTAAAAACCGAGTCAATTCTCACTGCGCTAGTGGTGGAGTAGTAACTTATATCAGCAGTGATTTAACATATTCCGAAACCAAATTGGACACTGTGTTTGAAGCTGTAGCAGCTAGGATTATTTTAGCACTTGGCTCTTTAACAGTATGCAATGTTTATATACCAAACCATACCCACTTCACACTTGAGGATATACGTCATTTAATTGCTCAACTTCCTAAACCGTTCCTGTTAGTAGGAGATTTTAATAGCCACAGTTATTGTTGGGGTTCATTCAAATTGATGGAAGAGGCAAGATTCTGGAAAAGTTACTCGAAGAACCAGATGTTGTTCTTTTAAATAAACAACGATTTACTCATTTTAACAATAGCTATAGAAAGTTTAGTGCTATAGATCTGTCTATTTGTACTGCTTCGATTGCGCATTTATTCGAGTGGAAAGTATCATCTGAACTATACGGAAGCGACCATTTTCCTATTACCATGACATTTGGTATTAGTGGCACAGAAGAGACTTTAGTTACAAAAAGATGGATATTCAATAAAGCCAACTGGAATGAGTACCAACGATCTATTAACCAATTGATCGAAAAATCGTTTAGTAAAATATCCGAGGAGCACAGATCGATCGATGAAGAGTTTGATCTATTTGCAAATATTATCCTACGGGCCGCAAAAAATTGTATTCCGGAAACATCCGGTAAAATGCGAAAAGGACAAGTGCCGTGGTGGGATGATGAATGCAGGAAAACCCTACAAACATCGAAACAAGCATTTAACAAGTTCAAACGACATCCGACACAAGATAATTTCGTTGAGTACAAAAAACGAAGATCGTATACCAGAAGATTATTTAAATTAAAAAAAGCAGAATCTTGGAAAAATTTTATTTCTTCAATGAATAGTTCCTGCACAATAAGTGAGGCGTGGAATAAGCTAAGATCAATACGAGGTATTAAACATCACTTCAAAATTCCGAACCTGATTGATAATAGTAAGCATTTGATCACAAATCCGGAGGAAATTGCCAACACACTTGCTAGTACTTTCTCAGCTAATTCTAGTGACCTCAATTACGACCCAGAATTTATAAAGATTAAATATAATTCATAAAATAACATAGACAAGTTACTAACCAAAAATATGGACATGGAAACAAACATTGCTCTAAATCATCCTATTCAATACCATGAGCTACAAGCTGTCATTAAAAAATTGCGTCATTCTAGTGCAGGACCTGATAGAATTTTTAACATCTTCTTAAAGTATTTACCCGAAAATGCCATAACCTGTCTTTTAACTTTATTCAATAAGATTTTATCAAATGGTTTGTTCCCGGTTATCTGGAGGAAAGCTATTGTTGTACCTGTTCTAAAGCCTAACAAAGAAAAAAGCTACGCGGGTAGTTACCGGCCTATTTCTCTTACATGTACTCTCTGTAAACTCATGGAAAGGATCATAAACAAACGACTTATTTGGTTTCTAGATTACAAGAACTTTCTGTCCACTTGCCAAAGTGGGTTTAGGAAAAACAGATCTACTATGGATTGTTTGATTTCTCTACAGACAGATGTTTGTAACGCCTTCGAAACGCATGAATCTCTCATCGCTGTGGCCTTAGACTTAGAAAAAGCTTATGACATGTTATGGAGATATCGAATTATAAAGATTTTGAATGACATCGGAATATGTGGACCTTTTTTAAACTTCATTATTAATTTCTTACAAAATAGAACAATCCGGGTTAAGTGCAATGGAACTTTTTCAAAAAGTTTTACAATAGACAATGGTGTTCCACAAGGCTCTGTTTTGAGTGTTACTTTATTTCTAGTTGCTATCAATGATTTGTCGACTAGAATTTCCCCTCCAATGAGGTACTACATGTATGCAGACGATATAACTATTACAATTAGAGGACGTAATATCGAACCAACTATAAACTGCTTACAGAAGGCCATAGATGAAATACAAACATGGATGTTAAAGAATGGGTTCAAAGTTTCAAAAGAAAAAACCAAATACATTGTTTTTTCTCGAAAAAACGAGGTTCTGGGTGGTACACATCTTTTCCTTAAAAGCAACGAAATACAAAGAGTAGAAGAAATAAAAATATTAGGAATGATGTTTGACAAAAAACTTACGTGGTTCCTCACATCAGAAACCTCAAAGCGGATTGTAGTCAAAGAATCAACTTAATAAAGTTAATTTCATCGTGTAAATGGGGAGCTAAGAAACAAATAATTTTGAACACTTACAGGGCGTTAGTTAGGAGCAAGTTGGACTATGGTTCTATCGCATACGACTCTGCCAGCATTTCCGTTAAAAAATGTTTAAACACAGTTCAGATAACTTGCTTACGCTTAGCATTAGGAGCATTCAAAACTAGTCCAGTATCCAGTGTCATAACTGAATGCAACGAATTACCACTATCTATTCGCAGGAAGTACCAATGTTTAAAGTTTATGGCAAAGGCATTGGTAACTACAACTAGTGAACATCTTAACTCTATCGGAAATATTACCACCACTTCCAGGAGGCCAACGTACCCAAAAACCTTGAGATTACGGGTGAAATCCTACCTTGATGAGATTGATTTTTCATTTCCATCTCTCATTAAATGCAGTAAATTTGATGACCTGCCGTGGGTGTTAAAGACACTGAATGTAGACCTAACACTGTGTGAGCACGTTAAGCACAACACTAATCCTGTTGTCTACAACGCCGCTTTTCATGATCTTACAGATGGACAGTACTTGAATCATATAGTAGTATTTACGGACGGATCTCTTTCTACAGGCGGACGAGGCTGTGCAGTAGTTTTTCCAACGGAAGAGTATGTATTCAAAATTAGCGACTTATCATCAATCTTCTTTTGTGAAGCATTCGCAATATATAAGGCATTAGATGTTATGACAACTTTTAGAAACAAAAAGTTCTTAATCTGTACAGATTCCAAGAGTGTCCTCTCTAGTCTTTCATCAGTCCCTACAGATCCATTAATCTGCAAAATCACAAATTTAGTCTTCATTAACGAAAAATGTCGAAACAACATTACATTTCTTTGGGTCCCATCTCACGTTGGAATATACGGCAATGAAAAGGCTGATGTCGCTGCTAAAAGAGCTGTTTCAGAACATCCCCAAGACCATGCTGTTACTCTGGCAGACGTAACTACTTTTTGTTTAAAACGTATGAAAGAAAAATGGGACAATGAATGGAATTCAAAATTATCCAAGTTACACGAAATTAGAAAAGACATCTTTGAGAAACCCATAGAATTGGAGAGTCGACGAGATCAGGTGGTTATTTCACGATTACGTATAGGCCATACTCAATTTACGCACAGTTACATATTTTCAAGCCCTGCAATCCCACCGATCTGTCATTTCTGCCATGAGCACCAATTGACGGTGAAACACATTTTATGTGATTGTCGTTTCACAGAAGTTCAGAGAAGGAAATTTCAGCTTCAAGATGAGTCTCTGAGTAATCTGTTCTGCCATGAAAGCAAGATTGAAAGTGTGGTGCAAGTGATGAAGAGCCTAAATTTGTATAACTGTACATAACTTTTATGATGTCTAAGTAAAAATATGTAAATAGTTCTGTGTACATGTAAATGAGTGGTGTGTGTGTGTGTGTGACAGCAATTTTCTGTCACCGATTGAATTTTGCCGATCAGTCATTGTTATTATTTAATGTTTGTTTTTAATTTTTGTAAGTAATTAATTCATTGTTGTTATTTTTGTTGATTGTTTTTTGTAATTATGTATCAGCAGTTTATTGGATACTGTTATAATTTGATTGTAATAACTGGTCGCTAATGACTGCATTGTTGATGCGACATTAAATAAATAACTTAAAAAAAAAAAAAAAAAAAAAAAAAAAAAAAAAATTAAAATTTTTTTTAACGCGACAACAATTTTTGCAGTACTTATGAGTGTGTGGCCCACCGGGTTGGTCTAGAGGTAAAGTTGTGGCCGCGAGTTAGCTGTTTAAGAGCTGACTTTTGGAGGCGAAGGTTCCTGGTTCAAATCCTGGTAAAGGTAATTACTTTTATACGGATTTGAATACTAGAAAATGGTTACCGATGTACTTGGATGGTTGGGGTTTAAAATTAATCATACTCTCTCAGGAGTATGACTACACCTCATTTACACGTCATTCACCTCGTCATTCTCATCTCATTGGGTCATGGGGTTGTTTATTGTTCATAACTAAACAGATTGCAACGTACTCACATTAGAGATAAAATAAATAAACTTATGAGAGGGCAAGGAGAGAAAAATCGAAAAAATTTAACACAGTATTAATGACTAAAATGTCACTTCGTTGTCAACTGAATATCAACTAAAATAAAGGAAATTTGAAATATAATATTATTCATAAAATCTGAGAGAGTGACACTGTTATGTACATTATCAACGTATTGATTACAGCATAAAAATAGCTGCCCTAAACTTTAAAAGAACTTTATACCAGACTATAAGGTATGACCACAAACCCACCAACGTTACAGGGATGTACAAACAACTAACTAAAACTATTTAAATTCTGGAACAAAAGGCCAACTTTATAAACTACACCACAGTAGCGTCGCTATAGAATTTAGGCGAAAATTCCGTTAATTTACTCATTAATTTTATGATTCTACACTTAAAACGAATTTAAATTTCCAAGACTAACAGAACAATATATTGCGCATTGTTAAATTCTTTTATAACACAAAAAATTTAAATTTTGTAATATAGAACTGAATTAAATAAACACCTAATTGCAGGAATAATGGAATTAATTTTTTCTAATTTTGAACAGTCTGTTTTTAACATCAATTGTGGATATTTCAACAAAAAAACAGGTTCTTGTGCTATTATTTTGTATTTAATTATTATGTTAACCCACCGAGTTGGTCTAGAGGTAAAGTCGTCGCCAAAATTAGCTGTTCAACAGCTGATGAAGCTGTTTTTTTTTTGGAGACGAAGGTTCCTGGTTCAAATCCTAGTAACACACAGTTACACCCCAACGTCGTCGCTAATGACCTTGATGTTGATGCGACGTTAAACAAATTAAAAAAAAAAAAAAAAAAATCCTAGTAAATGTAGTTGTTTTTATACGGATTTGAATGCTAGACAGTGATTACCGGTGTACTTTAATGGTTGGGATTCAATTAACAATACTCTTTCAGGAATGGTCGACTTGCATCTGTACAAAACTACACCTCATTTACACTTCATACACATCATCCTCATCTCATTGGGTCATGGGGTTGCTTATTGTTCTGAATTGAACAGATTGCAACGTACACAAATTAGGGATTAAAAAATAAAATTATTATTTCTTAATACACAATGCAGCGTCAAAAATCCGAACTAAATGAGACCACAGAGAGTCTGGATTATACATTCATTCGAATTTTCGAACAACCTTTTAATAAAAAGTGGTTTAATTAATAAATGATTTAATAAAAGTTGTAATAAAATGTTTACCCATAACGGACAAGTGGAATTTTAAATTATTTGCACTCGATCTTCTAGTTCCAGGGCTACAAAATTTAGTTAAAGTTCATTATACAACCAAACCCTGTAGTGAATAAAGTGAAGGTGTAATTTGGAGGGTGGAAAGTACATGTTTTCAGAGAGCCTTGTATGCTGATAAGCATGCTTCTCCACTCAGTGAGGAAGGAAAGTAATTTATCAACTCCTCGATTTACGAGGAGTACTTAGTTAAGGCTCTAGAGCAGTGTTTCCCAAACTTTTTTTTCTCGCAGCACACTACAAAAAAACGGCCAATAGCCACGGCACACCTTTTACTTTATGCTATTGATTAAACTTAAGTACTTGATATAAACGTACTTATATCATACTTATACATACTTACTTATAGTCATCGGCTCGGCATTATTTTGTTGGACCGTTTAAATTTAATTTAATTTATTTTCCTTGAGTTCCGCGGCTCACTCAGCCGGCCTCGCGGCACACCAGTGTGCCGCGACACACAGTTTGGGAACCTCTGCTCTAGAGGTTCAACAAGCCTTTTCAGAGGTCATCAGCCTTTCGGCTGATGCACTGTAAAGGGTTAAACAAACAACAAACGTTTCAACTTGCCTTCTTGTTTGTTCTTGTTTGTTCTTGATTGTTCTTGTTGTTCAATATTGTTTTGTACAAGCCTGCTTAGATAATTTTCGCCGCAATTTTTTATTCACATACTTAAAAATAATTAGCATTGATTCTGCTCTGTTCATAGGAGTAGTACGAGTTATGTACTACAAAATGAGCTAAAATACAAAATTTTTCAAAAGATTTACATGGAAATTTCATTTATCAAAACAATTTAATCTACTATTTAGTATAAAAAACTCATTCCAAAAAATTGTTACGTGTCAAAATATACACTGACTTTTTCGAACTTCTTATAATAAGTTAAATATTCTCAATTTAAAAGTATAATAAACAGAAAACCACAATGTAGGGCTAAGTGACATGGTTCAGCCCCTCCTATAATGCGGTGAGGTCTCCTGGTGTTACGTCAATACAAGACGTCCTCTCGTAATCGTTTGTAAAGAGCAACGCCTCCTTATTTTGAACTGTGACGATGTTTTGTCGATTTTAAAATACTTCCGTTAATTATTATTTTTTATTTGTA
This sequence comes from Catonia carolina, assembly GCA_035578175.1. Taxonomy (NCBI): domain Eukaryota; kingdom Metazoa; phylum Arthropoda; class Insecta; order Hemiptera; family Achilidae; genus Catonia; species Catonia carolina. The sequence continues at coordinate 72,675,424 of JAQMRL010000005.1, forward strand.
TGTATTTTTAAAAGAAAAAAATTGTGATTCCAGATTTAATATATTTTTTTTATAATTGGTTTATTATGGTCGCTAAAACATTCTAAGTTTTTAGCGATCCCATTACATAAAAAAATACTAATTACATGACATAAGATTATAACACTTTACGTTTACAACGATGTTTTCCAGTTAAATAAAATTTACGCTTTATTGAATCTTACACTTTTAAATTATAAATTATTTTGTTTGAATTGCACTTTTATTTGCATTAAAATTGTCTTTCAATATTTAAAAATTGTGTAAAGTCCAGTGTCTTTGTGTACTGTGTGTGATTAACGCAGTCTTTGTAATTGTCCGTTAAGTGAAATTGTCTCCGTATAGTGTTCAAGGTAGGACATTACACAAGAATATGTTTGACAGTTAATTTCGTGTTGCTGTGTCTGCAGTAAACAGAGTCTTGTTTCGTAATGAGGTGACTGTGTGTCAGTGTGTCAAATATTAAATATTTTGTTTAACTGGAAAGAGAAAAATAATTAAATAAATGTTTTGTGTCAAACTTAAAAAATTGTCACAAACACATAATATTAGTTTTTAATCTGTATCCGTAAAAATTATTGAATTATTAGAATCATGAAACTTTAGGTATAAAAAAATCTGGTGTGAAACACTCACACGGCTTTTCTTGCCAAATTAAATAGTGAAAAGTTTTAAACCTGTGCGTAATTGTGAGTAAACAGTGTAAAATTAAAATCATAATCTAATTTAATCATGTGTGACTCATTATCATTCGTGTTCTGTTTTACAACATCTCCACATTCAGTCCTCCATCTCTCTATATCTCTCACCAACCTCTTCGCCTCCTCGTACCTTCTTCCCTGTTTCACATCATCAAGCATCTTCTACCTTTTGTGCCCTCTTGCCTTCTTTCCATTAACTGGTCTCTCCAGCACGTCTGCAACCAGACACTCACTTTTCAACCAGTGACCCAGCCACCTGTGTTTCCTCCATCTTACCGTCTCCAGCAGCCCCCTATTCTCACCCACTCTCCGAAGCACCTCCTCATTACAAAATATTTTCCATCCTTCTCCAAATCCACATATCCAGGGCCTCCAACCCCCTCTCATCCTCCCTCCTCAAAGTCCACGTCTCTACTCCATACGTGGCCACATTCCAAACAAATCATTTCGCCAATCTCTTCCGCAATTCCAAATCAAGCCCACTGCACAAAATCCGTCTTTTCCCTCCAAATGTCTCCCTGGCCATGGCGATCCACCATGCATTTTGCCTCTTGAACATTTATTCTCATTCCATACATGTCACAAGCCCTATCCAATTTCTCAAACATATCCTTTATCCCTTTTTCACTTACTGCTAACAGTGCCATGTCATCAACAAAACCTATACACTGCACCCTCTTCCCTCCGACCTTTACACTCCAGCAACCACGTATTCCTTCTTGAATTATCTCCTCCAAGTATAGGTACCGTGTTGATATCTGTCGTGCTACAAACGGTGCACACATTGAATATTTATGAATAAAAACCAAATGAATTCTTGTATATTATCGTGTACAGTTCAACCGTTGTTAGTTTGCTCCTACTGTCAACAAACAAAAGCCACCTACTACAGGGTGCACGCTAGAGTCCGCGACTTTACGGATATCGTATTCCTATTAAGTTAACTATTTTTTAAATTATAACTACTTTAAGTACTAAAAACATCAGTCATGATATGATGTAGGCTTAACAATTTCATTTATAAAAATACTTTTAAAAGTATTTTGTATTTAAATACTTTTGAAAGTATTTTGTTGTTACTTTTTAATCAGCGTGTACACATTTTGATATAATGCGCATGCTCAGTGACGTCATTATTTGTTTACATTAGGAGCAAACTAAGAGAGGCTGGACTATAAGTAATCATCTTAACTTTTAAAAAATACATTTTCTATAAGCTATCGAAAGTGTCTATTTTATTTGTAATCACGTGGTATATTAAGTAACGATGGCGATATATTAATGACACTAACTGAAAATCATCTAAATTATCTTTAGTTCTTAATTTTATTTCCTCAGCAGTTGTTAATAAGATGTGGTCTAGTGAATACTACATGTAGATTTTTTGTTTTGTTTTTAACTTTATTTTTTAATTGGGAATTATATTACAAAAGAATAACCACCAAATGTGATGACACATAGAGAAACAAAATGACAAGAATAACATGATTAACCGTTTTTTTTGGGCTAATATATTACATAATAGTTATTCTCTTTTGTAAAAATCTGGTGTGAAACGCTCACACAACTTTTTCGTGTCAATGCAAATAATTAGCAATATAACCTAACATTAGAAATAAATAAAAATACTAACCTCAATAAACATAACCTAATTTTAATTATGAGTAAAAGACGCAAATGAAAATCAACCTTAGTTTGGCTTCAAAATACGGAAAATCACTCTTTCACGCTAAACTAGGATCTGTAGAGAAAAATTCTCTAAATAAAAGTTGTAGATCTTTAAATTTCCTATAAATTTGATTATATGCACTTGTCATAAAATTCATAGCTACTAAGGCTGAAATCTTTTAAAAAAAATTATGTCTCTACACATTTTCGTGAAAAAAAAAACAGAAAATCGCTAATTACCGCTAATGTAAGCGTTATACAAAATAAAGTTTGTTATAAAAGTTGTCGGATTTTAACTTCTCTACAACTTTCATTATGCATTTTTGCGCTAAATGCAGATTAAAGGCGCAATCTTAAAACAACAGTTTTCTTACGAGAAAACAGTCTTCCAAGAATTTCAGCAGACATGGCGCTACCTTATCTTGTAGAGAATAAAAAATTTAGTAAATTAGGCGATTTAAAAAAATATCGTAGGAGCCGTTTTTGAAAAAATCGCAAAAATCTGAAAAATTACACGAATAAACAACTGCTTCCGATTGACCAATTTTGATGAAAATGTTCGTGTTGGGTCCGGTAGTAGTATCTAACTTACATTTCAAGTTTCAAGTTCGTACGATATTTCGTTCTTGAGATAGCTGTTCACACTTACATGCACGCTCCCGCACACACAGATCGATCGCTAAAACATGTTTTTTGGGTTCAGGGGTCTGAAAACGTGTAGATCCGGTGAAAACTCGATTTCTAAAAATCGACATGAAAACAATACTTTCCATTCTATATATTCATACAGGCTAGAGTAAGTAAAAAGGCACTTAGATGGATGCATTGTAAAGTAATGTTTTGTTTATTTTAAAAAAAATGCTGTTTTACAGAGCTAACTTCGTTCTTACTAAAATTAACTTCTTTGAAAGGGAGGAAATTGACCTTGAAGTTTTAAAAATATTTCAAACTTAACGTATTAATTAATAACCTAAAGTAAAGATAGAAATTCAAATACACAAAATCAAATTACACTGAATTTTAAGCCCAACAAGCAAACGCATAAAAATGAATTTCATCAAAAACCACATGAAGAGATAAATAGAAACATCTGGAAAAGTTTGAAGGTTGTTTTCTTTAATCAAAAATGAAAATGTGATTTACTTTCCAAGTCAAAGAAAATTTTATTTTTTTCATTCTTTTCACATCCTAAAACATGAACAGAAACAAAACAAATCTTTTAAGATAAAAGAAAAAAATATTTGATGCGTAAAAGGAAAACAAGATTGATCAGAGACCTGCAAAGGATTTTTTTAAAGAGAAAATAATATGTTATGCTAAATGACTTTAACATAGGCCTACTGTTTAATATCTTATGTTTTGAATTCACATTTAATTTATTGTGTGTTTGAGCTTTTACCTTCTCTTGCCTATATGAAAATATAGAAAGGAAAGTATTGTTTTCATGTCGATTTTTCGAAATCGAGTTTTTACCGGATCTACACGTTTTCAGACCCCTAAACCCAAAAAACATGTTTTTAGCGATCGATCTGTGTGTGCGGGAGCGTGCGTGTAAGTGTGAACAGACTATCTCAAGAACGAAATATCGTACGAACTTGAAACTTGAAATGTAAGTTAGATACTACTACCGGACCCAACACAAACATTTTCATCAAAATTGGTCAATCGGAAGTAGTTGTTTATTCGTGTAATTTTTCATGTTTTTGCGATTTTTCCAAAAACGGCTCCTACGATTTTTTTTTAAATCGCCTAATTTACTAAATTTTTTATTCTCTACAAGATAAGGTAGCGCCATGTCTGCTGAAATTCTTGGAAGACTGTTTTCTCGTAAGAAAATTGTTTTTTTAAGATTGCGGCTTTAATCTGCATTTTAGCGTAAAAATGTGTAATAAAAGTTGTAGAGAATTCAAAATCTGACAAATTTTATAACAAACATTTTATTTTGTATAACGCTTAGTTTAGCGATATTTAGCGATTTTCTATTTTTCCTTACAAAAACGTGTAAAAAATCCATATTTTAAAGATTTCAGCCTTAGTAGCTATGCATTTTATGACAAGTGCATATAATCAAATTTATAGTAAATTTAAAGACTACAACTTTTATTTAGAGAATTTTTCTCTACAGATCCTAGTTTAGCGTGAAAGAGTGATTTTCCATATTTTAAAGCCAAACTTGATTTTCGTTTGCGTCTTTCACTCATAATTAAAATTAGGTTATGTTTATTGAGGTAAGTTTTTTTGTTAATTTGTAATGTTTTATTACTAATTTTAGATTATATTGTAAATTATTTGCACCGACAAGAGAAATTTGTGTGAATGTTTCAAACCAGATTTTTTTATACAGATTACAAATGTAGAAAAAATATTAACTTAAAGAATAAAAAAGTGTTTTTCTATGGATTCAAAAAACTGTTTTTCGCGCGGTTTGAAGAAATATTTATTTGCTTATTACTGCTAATACAGACAGTGATAAGGATGATTGATGAAGAGTATTGAAAAACTGCCAGACTTGACCGGTAACCAAACCCGGGACCCTGACGTAAAAGCCAGTTTCACTAACCACTTCGCCAAAGGGCCGGCCAAAAAGCACAGATATTTAAGGAAGCTAAGATGCTAAAATAAGCGTCGAATAGAAACTGTTAAATACTACATGTTCTTCATTATAATTAATTTATTTTGCACGCACGTTTGCCCACGAAATTGTAATCAAGAATAAAACTATTATTAGATTGAAAGTAACGCATTAAGTTTGCTTAGAAATACCATTTATAACATCAAAAATTTGGTGTGAAACACTCACACAACTTTCTCTTGCTAATGCCAATAATAAAAATTTAACCTAACTTTTGTAATAAAACATAAGACATAAACAAAAAACTAACCTCAAAAAACTTAATCTTATTTTAATCATGAGTGAAAGACACAAAATGAAAACGACATCAGTTTGGCTTATAAATACGAAAAATCACTGTTCCACGCGAGGAGATAACTGTGACTAATGTCTTTTACACCTCTACCTCTTCTGTTCTTAATTGTTTCAGTCATGTTATTGCCTGTTGAAGTGATTAGAAACAGAGCTATTTTTTGTAGCCCTGGAATTAGCAGATCGAGTGCAAATAATTTAAGACTCCACCTGCCTGTTATGGCCATACAAAGAGACAAGTGGAGTGTTAAATTATTTGCACTCAATCTACTAGTTCCAGGGCTACAAAAAATAGTTCTGCTTCTCATCACACCATCAGGCAATGAAATGACTGAATTTATTAAGAACAGAAGAGGTAGAGTTTGGATTAAGGATCGTTAGGATTGTTAGAAGTTGTAAAAGACATTAGTCAGAGTTATATCCTCTGAAAGTAATAAATTTCACTCTACAGCCAGACCATATGGTGAATGAAGTGAAGTATCATTTGCAGGGTGGAAAAGATGTGCTTTTCAGACGGCCTGGCATGCTGATAAGCATATTTTATACTCACTGAGGAAGGCAATCGTAAACCACCTCAGTCCGCGTTTTACTTAGTAAAACTATTCGAGGTTCAAACCAGCCAGATCTAAACCTTTGGCTGATGTCCTAAAAAAAACAACAACATCCGTTTAAACACTACTTTCTTGTCTTCAGGAGTCAGGAATATATAGATCATTCATTATTAGAGTATCGAAAATGATTTTCTATTGATTTACTTCCTTAATGTTTTATAAATAGAACGTGATATACTAAAATGTAAAAAAGAAACTGGCAATCTTAAAAAAAACTACTAAAAAGCAAAACGAATGAATCCAATTGGCGATATGTATGTACGTTAAAGGAAATACGTCACTGTTGATTCCTAGATTGTAAATTTTTGCAACAAAATAAATAAATGTGAAATATTTTCCATGAAAAGACGGAAATCATAACTTACAATTTTAAGATTTGTTGTGACAAATGGGAATCAAATAAGATTTATTAAGTTTCATTTTTGTAATATTCTTTTATAGATTCTTTCTCAACGTTTGCTTGCTATTACGGCCTATCTGCATATATTCAGTTTACATTTTTAGAAATACTAGATAAAAATTTGTTTATATTTTCTTTTTTAAAAATGTTTTTTTTAAAATAGCAAAATATCAGTTTTAAAGAGAATGACTTGGGTGCAGCAGTCATATTACTTGCATACGTTTCCCACGAGGGGTACACAAGGGGAATTTGCAGCTGACTAAAATGTTAATGTGTTAACTCCAAAGGAGGTGAATTCGTAATTTTGCCTTGTTAGGATTGACAATCGGGAATTAATTCAGAAAAGACCAAAACACAGATTAGACATAACTCAATATAATTAAACAGTAAAGAAAAACACTGGTTACAAGCAAATTAAATTATATATCTTTACTGATTTTTAATGAACTTTAAAAGTCTAATGTGGCTTTTAAAATAACATGATGTAAAACCCTGTACTACAATATTAATGTGTGATCAGAGATTTTCCGGATTTTTAATTCGGGCATAGTTGGTTTTCATGTTGCATCATTCACTCATGATTAAAATTAGGTTATATTTTTAACTTTATATTGTTTACTCATGATTAACCATAATAGTTTATGCTTCTTTATTTACATCGGTAAGATAAAGTTGTGTGAGTGTTTCACATTCAATTTATTTTATTTATGTTTCAACGGATACTTAATTCAGTTGATACTCTAGTTTGATATGCAATTTTATCCGCGCTGTGCAAGAGTTCATTGCAAGTCCCAAAGGAGTGCAGTAACCGGCTTTATTTCGTTTTCAGGTTTACTCCACACTTTACTTTTTCCAGGAACCCCGTTCAAATAGAAATACCCATTGGGCCCTAATTTTCGAAGTGCAAATACTTTAGTTTTACTGTCCAATCTCTAAGGAACAGATGTGCTTGATCTCAGTTCTGTAGTATATTGAGATGTAACATAAATTATTATAAGTCGGCGAACCGGTGAAAACTTTTGCATGTGTGTTAAGGGGAGTGTGGATCCCTATCCTAAGCAATGTCAATGTTTGTACCTTTTTATCAGCAACCACTACAGCTAGAGCTACAATTGTTATTTTGTATGAAAGGCCACTGTTTGGTACATAATTAAATTGTGCAGCACTCAATTGTGGTAAGAATTTTGATTTTCACAATTTTTTTTAAAAAGAGACCATTTTTTTTCATCGAAAAATCACTGAAAAATATTTTTTCCCTACAATTTTCAATATTTAAAAAAAAGGCACATTCAATCAATAGAACTGGACGATTAACATACTCCATAAAAATTTTAGCCCTGTAACTTTTTGGAAGCTGAGACAAAGGTACATAAAGTTCTAAAAATGACGTTTTGAAATATTCACGTTTAAAGTTTTAGAAACAAAAACACGAGTGTAAACAAAGACAGTCCACAACAAAAATAGTGCAGGTTATAAACTTTAGGTTATACTGCCAACCTATGAAGAAATAAAAGAGAGACGGCAATGTGAAAAAATAGTATAATAAATCACAGCAAAATAATAATCGAAAAGGGAAATTATTGCGTAAAATTTCGTGACAGATGGCAAAATCAGCTTAAACATAGGCCTACAATAAAAAAAAACACTAATAAAATATTTTCTAGTTGGCATAGCAACATGATTCTAACGCCATTTTAAAGTGCACATTTCAAACTATATTTTTAACGAAAAAATCTATAATTTTTTTATTTTTTCATTCCACACTTCCCTTAATACTAGCTGCCACTTCGAACTTCACTCAGGTACAATTTTTAAATTAGGGTTATGAATAAATCCAAAATATTATTTTCTGATTTGAATTTTTTTTTAAATATATTAGACCTATCAGTTTAAAATTTTAAAAAAATTAAGAGTTTAGGGGTTGAATAATCTTTTCAACCCCATAGAGAATACATTTTTAAAGTTGTTAAAGAATATGGTTCACAAGGTTGTTAACTAGGTGCACTGTCGGTGACACCTCCACTGAGTTTCAGCCATCTACATTGTCCGGAACTCAGTGAACAAAATATATTGGTTTAAGGGTTGAACACCGTTTTCAAATTCTTACGGGTTTATTTTTGTAATTGTTGAAGGGTAATTGTTTTATGTGCACTATAGGTGAGAGCTCCACCGAGCTTCTGGTGTCTAGCTTGTCCGTAACTGAGTAAACTGAAAATATTGATTTAAGGGTTGCTCATCCTTTTCAACCTTTTAGGGGTACATTCTAGAAATTGTTAAAGGTATTTTTTTTGCAGTTGCATTATAACTACCGAAATTCACCCATCTAATTCATTGAACCTCTAGAGGCTTCACTAGGTAAAGTGAGGCGCAAGATTGTTTTAACATGCCTTTTTCACTGAATAAAAAAGTTGGGTAACTTATACGTTATCAGCATGCCAGACCCTCTGAAAAGCATCTAATTTCCACCCTACAAATGACACCTTCACTTCATTTACCACAGGTCTGGCTCTATGATAAAATGTATTACTCTCAGAGGAGAAACGTTGACTAGTGTATTTTAAACCTTTACTTTCTCTGTTCTTAAAAACTCCAGTTGTATAATTTGCTGATCATGATTGTGATAAGAACTATTTTTTGTAGCCCCGGAACTAGCAGTTGGAGTATAAATAATTTAACACTCCACCTGCCTGTTACAGACAATTGGAACTTTAGTAAAAAATAAATATTGATTTAAAGATTGAACACATTTTCATCCCCTTACGGGTACATATTGGAAACTGTTAAAACATAATTTTTTGTAATTGACCTATAAGTAATGTTTCAGCCATCTACCTTTCCCGAAACTTAGTAAACCAAAAATATCGGTTTAGCATTGAACACCTTTTTTAATTCTAAATTGTTTATGTTTAACTTTTCTGTTTACCTTAAAGAGATTATTCTCTTCCAATTTCAGTTTTTTAGCTATTTTGCAAGTAGGAAAATTTAGTGATGATTAAGTGAGTGAGTCAGTGAGAGCATTTTCATTTATATATACCTACAGATATTCAGAAAATATATCATAAAAATTTATATCAGCTGTAATAAAACTAAATAAACCTAATAAAAGTTTAACTAGAGACTTGGTAAAATGATCTTAAAGCAAGTGCTTCTTATTTTGTCTAAACCAAACACTTTATTCCACTCGGTTTCACCAGCTATTTTATTGTTTTCTGTAAGAATGAGCAGATAAATTCAGACGGAGAGGTGTAGTTCAGAGATAAGTGAATGGGTGAGAGGGGGAGCAAGATATATTGATATTTATTAAAGCTGAGATTAACGTGAAAGTAGGTGCATTACATAATCAAAAGCCGTTGCAGTGGGTTCAAATAGCCACACTCATTCAGAAAAACAATCTTATTGTGAATTGAATGTTTATACGCATTACTACTTTCTTTGGTGATTTTCAACTGTATACTTTTTATATTTCCTGAATCCGTTTATGTGATAAATGTCTTATGTTGATTAAAAATTGTATTACTCTGAGTATACATGTGAACGTCTTTTTTATTCATACGAGTATAAACTAAGCTGTTGTGTATCCATTTGATATTTTGTAATGCACTCTGCGCAAAAATATTTCTTCACAAATGTAATTGAAAAGAAAATATTTTGATATAGTAATATTTTACTTAGATGTAATATTGTAAAACCTAAGCTTCCTTCGGGATGTGCGCATAATAAATATTAAATAAATTTTCTTTAATCTTATATTATTTATTAAGAAGATTATAAATTACAATTAGTTATTATTCTTAAAACTACTAAAAAATTACAATTTAATGACAAAAATGTAAAACTTAAACTAATTTAACTAATCATAAAAATTATTTTACAATTGATAATTTTTGCTTAGCAGCCTTTTACACGGTCAGTTCAGTTCTTATATCAGTTTCCGTAGCCCTAAAATGTATCATAAGTCTGAAATCTTAAAATGTCCATTTCTTGTACATATTTCGTGAAACAAAACAGAGAAATCATTTAAATTATCGATAAAGTAAGCGTTATACAAAGAATTGTTGTAAAATACAAGGTTTAGGTTTTTAAATTGTCTACAGCTTTGATTATCTACGCCGGCCGCATTGGCGTCGTTGGTAACGTGCTCACCTCTCATCATGTGGTCTTGGGTTCGAATCCCATTCAGGCACGGCATATTTTCATACGTTACAAAAAATATTTCATCCTTTACCGTCTGCAGAAACAGTCGAAATGCAGAACAGTCGGAAGTTTAACAAAAAAAAAATTGATTATATTTATACACTTTGGCCCAAAAATGCATAAATATTAAGACCACAGTCTTAAAAAACATTTTTTTCTACGAGAGAACAGACTCTCCAAGAATTTCAGCAGACATGGCGCCTACCTTATCTTGTTAAGCATAAAAAATTTAGTAAATGAGGCGATTCAAAAAAGAGCCGTTTTGTAAAAAATTGCACAAATTTAACAACTACACGAATAAACTACTACTACCGGTTGACCGATTTTGATGAAAATGTTCGTGTCGGGTCCTCTAATAGTACCTAACAAGCTTTAAGTTTCAACTTCGAACGATGTTCCGTTCTTGATATTAAGTTTACACACACACACACACACACACACACACACACACACACACACACACACACACACACACACACACATACATACAAATACACACACACACACACACACCAAACGCTAAAAACATGTTTTTTTGGGTTCAGGGGATCTGAAAACGTGTACCTCATATCCGGTGAAAACTCAATTTCGAAAAATCGACATGACAACAATACTTTCCTTCCTATACTTATATACGTATGTCCATATCGGGAAGAGAATGTAAAAAATAAGTACTAATAGCCTCCTTGGATAAACAACAGAAAATAATAAGCATTATTCCTATTGAAATGAGTTTAACTATTTCTATGAAGACCATATAGATACTCAGAAATGTAATTACATGTTTATTTATCATTAACAGAAGGTAACGGGTGATTCAAAAAGAGCGCCGGTTTTTAAACGGCTGGTAAATTTTTGTTTATCGGTTGGCAACATTGTTAGACCTCATTTCTATTTCGGAGAACATTCCGATTGACGATTCAGTTGTAGTTTCTCTTGTTCGCAGTATAGTTTTCTCGCAGTCTGTGTCTAACCATGGAGAAGTTTACTATTGCACAACGAGTGTTAATCGTCAAAACATTTTACCAGAGTGTAGAGAGTTATGCGGCTACTGTCAGGCGACTTCGCGGTACTCTGGGACGTAATGAAGCACCGAATGAATCAACAGTTCGCAAGCTCATGAAAAAGTTTTTTGAGACGGGTTCAACAGTCGACCTTAAAAGTTCTGGACGTCGTCGTTCTGGCTGAACTGAGCAGAACGTTGCGTTGGTTCGTGACGGTGTGGCTGTTAGCCCAGCAAAATCAATACGTCGCCGTTCTCAACAATTTGGTTTACGATGTTCTTCTATACGGAGAATTCTTCGGTACGATCTCCAATATCACCCGTATAAAATTCAGTTGACGCAACATTTGAAAGTGGCAGACCACCAGAAGAGACGACAGTTTGTTGACTGGGTATTGAGAAAACGGCAGGATGATGACACCTTCGTAAACAAAATCATTTTCAGTGATGAGGCGCACTTCCACTTAAACGGTTTTGTTAATAAACAGAACTGCCGTATGTGGGGTTTAATTCGACGGGTTATCGGGCAAATGGAAGTCGAAACTTGCCGTGCAGTGATATCCAATTTCATGGACAGAGTTGATGCGTGCCAGCGCAGTAGAGGAGGACACATGCATGACATCATTTTTCATACATGAAATCGGAAGGTAAGATGAACTTGTTGATGTATTTATTTTCAGTTTTTCAATAAAATAAATCTCTTAATTTGATATATCAAAACCGGCGCTCTTTTTGAATCACCCTATATTTTGTTTTATAATGAAAACTAAACATACATTTGAAAATAAATTAATATAACTATTATTATAATTACTTCATGTAATTGACATTATCGATATTGTTTAATTAATTCTAAATTTTTGTAACAGTACTATTATGTAAAGTAATTTATTATTATTATAGTATTATTATTTATTTATTATTATAGTAATTTTATTCTTAATATACAGTTCAGCCGTTGTTAGTTTGCTCCTACTGTCAACAAACAAAAGCCACCTACTACAGGGTGCACGCTAGAGTCTACGACTTTACGGATGTCGTATTCCTATTAAGTTAACTATTTTTTAAATTATAAGTACTTAAAGTACTAAAAACATCAGTCATGATATATGATGTACGCCTAACAATTTCATTTATAAAAATACTTTTAAAAGTATTTTTTATTTAAATACTTTTGAAAGTATTTTGTTGTTACTTTTAATCAGCGTGTACACATTTTGATATAATGCGCATGCTCAGTGACGTCATTATTTGTTTACGTTAGGAGCAAACTAAGAGAGGCTGGACTGTATGTAGTTTATTTAAAACGTTATTTGTTGTTATTTTTTTTAATTTTTTTATTAATTTATTTAACGTCGCATCAACTACAAAGGTCATTAGCGACGACGTTGGGGTGTAACTATTGTACAAGAGAGGATGAAATGATTTTTTTTTTGTAACGTATGAAAATATGCCGTGCCTGAGTGGGATTCGAACCCAGTTGTTATTATTATTATTATATATACGTAGATTATATAAAATTACTATTATAATAACATATTATTTATTCTTTTTGTTACTTTCTACACTACTTCTTATTTTAAGTATTTCGTATTTTGTGTTATACTTGTTATGTGTATATTATTTGATTTTCCTGTGTTTGTTTTCTATTTTTCTTAATTTATTTTTACTGTTCTTAACCCACCGGGTTGGTCTAGAGGTAAAGTCGTCGCCAAAATCAGCTGTTTAACAGCTGATTTTCGGAGACGAAGGTTCCTGGTTCAAATCCTAGTAAAGGTAGTTACTTTTATACGGATTTGAATACTAGACAGTGGTTGCCGGTGTACTTTGATGGTTGGGGTTTAATTAACTATACTCTCTCAGGAATGGTCGGCCTGAGTCTGTACAAGACTACACCTCATTTACACGTCATACATATCATCCTCATCTCATTGGGTCATGGGGTTGCTTATTGTTCTGAATTGAACAGATTGCAACGTACACACATTAGGAATTTAAAAAAAAAAAAAAAATTTACTGTTCAACTTTTGAAGTATATACTGGGATGTATTCTTTAAAAAAATTCTTTTCTATTTATTTTTCACGTCATTTGTTTATTGAAAATTTTGTTAAGCTTTTGGGTGGTTGCACTGTATTGTATAGTTTCTAAACAAAGAATCAAATTAAAACATAATATATTATTTATCTTGAATTTAGGACACCAGCCATTTACATGAAGTACAACATTTTATTTATTTACTATAATTATTATTATTATGTATTAAATAATTATTTAATACTTTTATAAAAATTTAAAAAACTAAAAAATCGACATGAAAACAATACTTTCGTTCCTATATTATTCATATATTTTTTAATTCATGAATTAATTTAAGATAAATTTTTAAAATCATGTATGTATGTGTGTGTGTGTGTATGTTCCCCTTAATCTCCTAAATTACTGAACTAATTTTCATGCAGTTTTTTTATGTTGTAACTATGATGCCGTTGCAGGTTTTAGGTTATTGAAACCTTTAAAAAGTTAGCCCTAAAGGGTTGAAAATAATGTCCTAAATTAAGGATTTTATGAGATTAGATATTCTGCTGCTTTTAAACCAGCTGATGTGATCAAATAAAGATTTGTCATAAATAAAGTCATATGATTTAACAAATAGCGACGTGCCGGCCGCATTGGCGCAGTTGGTAACGTGCTCGCCTCTCATCATGCGGTCCTGGGTTCGAATCCCACTCAGGCTTGGCATATTTTCATACGTTACAAAATCATTTCATCCTCCATCTACAATAGTTACACCCCAACGTCGTCGCTAATGACCGTTGTAGTTGATGCGACGTTAAATAAATAAATTAAAAAAAAAAAAAAAAATATCGACGTGGTGCTAAGGATCAGCTGGTAACAACATCACATGATAATTTTATTGTATTTTATTATGTAAATACGATTTTGTATTGTTGAATATTTTATAAAAGTAAAATTCCGTGTTTCTTTAATTTGTTTTTTTTAATTGGTGAATGATCAATTGCTTTGATATTTTATTTTGATTTTTATTTATTTCAACGTAGATTTAAGATTTTGGTTTTGACAATTATTTTTTTGTGGTTTTTTTTGTTTTACACAGAGGCGAAATTCTCGTTGTTCCTCCATTTCAATGTTAAGCAGTTGAAACGGAGGAACAACAACGAGAATTTCACCTTTGTTTAGCAGCTACACAATTTTTACTACATATTTTTAAAAAATGTAATTACACCATTTTTCGCGTCCAAAGCCGCGACGGGGCATGCTAGTAACTTATATAGGGCAAGAGAAAGTAAAAAATCAACATGTATTTTTACATCAGCTAATATATTTGTCATCATCTACGAGATGTAAAATTTTAATGTAGGAAATGGCGAGATTCCGTTTCTTCACAGTAGGCAAAATTTAGATATACAGAATTGAAAAGTGAAAATATAAAATATATTTTAAAATTTCAACCGTTACAACTTTTCCTTCCTGATGTCAATGTCGTATCAACGTTGTAATAAAATATTACTAATAACTTTAATAGTTAAATGATACGCCTATTTAATAACACAATTTAATTAATTCTCGGGTAATTTAATTTTGAGTACAATTAAATTCGAACCTAACTTTTTTGAAAGAGGAAAGGAAAAGTGATTTTTTTATTTTTGACATTTTTATTGAATTACTTCTAGTATCTCTGTTAAAAAGAAGGAAGGATTCATATTCAGTACTGTAGAATATTTTTGCCAAGTTTATTCCTAACTTTACATTGTCAGTATCAACATCGTTTGAAGAAAACGTATCATGTTTTTTTTATACATATGTACATACTTACGTATTTCATCAACCATGTAAAAATCTATGATAAAAGCATTGGAATGGCTTTGCAAAAATATTTGGTGTCAAAATCCACTCACCTTTAAAAAGAAAATAAATATTGCAGAACCGATCGTGCTTTATTGGATTTGAAAAAATATTTTCATGTACCATTTTCTTAAACCAATATCTCTTGTATTCAAAATACTGTTCATGTTTTTAAAACAGTATCATCTGATAGAATGATTTTTTTCAATTTGTATCACCTTCTTCCACTTTTATTGACTTTTCAATTTATACTTGTATATTTTACTTTCTCTTGCCCCGTATAAACATGAAAGGCAATCGTTTCTAGGAACGATATTATTCAAAGGTTTCAGAATAAAGTATTAAGAAATTTGGTAAAAGCTCCTTGGTATGCAAGAAACACTGAAGTGCATGAGTACTTAAACATTCCATTTGTTAAATAACAAATAAGACAGCGAAAAATATCACGTTAAATTGTCAACACATATAAATAATTTGGCTTTAAATTTATTAGATAATAGTCAAACCACTAGACGTTTGAAACGGTATCATGTCTTGGATCTCCGTGATAGATTATTATAGAAACAAAAACTAAAAAAATCTGGTGTGAAACACTCACAACTTTCTCTTGCCAAAGATAATTAACAATAAACCTAACATTAGTAATAAAATATTACAAATAAACAAAAACTTACCTCAATAATTATAATCTAATTTTAATTATGAGTGAGAGACGGAAAATGAAAATCAACCTCAGTTTGGCTTAAAAGTACGGAAAATCACTCTTTCACGCTAAACTACGCTCTGTAGAGAAAAATGCTTTAAATAAAAGTTGTAGATCGTTTAATTTAATATAAATTTTCTTATATACACTGTTGCCACAAAATGCATACTAAGGCCGAAATCTTAAAAAATGGATTGTTTTACAAGTTTTTGTGAGAAAAAAACAGAAAATCGCTAATTACCGCTAAACTAAGCGTTATACAAAAAAATATTTCAAATAAAAGTTGTCAGATTTGAAATTTTCTACAACTTTTATTAATAAATTTTTACGCTAAAATGCATATTAAAACCGCAATCTTAAAAAACCAATTTTTACGTGAATACAGCCTCACGAAGAATTTCAGCCAACATGGCGCCTACCCTGTCTTGTAGAGCATAAAAAATTTAGTAAACCAGGCGATATTTTAAAAAAAACGTAGGACCATATTTTGAGAAAATCGCAAAAAAGTAAAAATTACACGAATATACTACTAATTTTGGTTGACCGATTTTGATGAAAATGTTCGTGTTGGGTCCGGTAGTGGTATGTAACTTACGTTTTTAGAGTACGATGTACATAAGTTCGTACGATGTTTCGTTCTTAAGATATTCTGTTCAAACACACACAAAACACACAGACCAATCGCAAAAAACATGTTTTTTGGGTTCAGGGAGTCTAAAAACGTGTAGATCCGGTAAAAACTCGTTTTCAAAAAATTTACATGGAAACAATACTTTCCTTCCTATATATTCATATAGGCAAGAGAAAGTAAAAATCATTAAGTGCTTTCAGTGAAGTAGAGTAAAACCTTTTTAACACCACGATATTTTTTTTATATGAGAATTTTTTATGGAAGTGTACAGAAGTAAAGTAGAAAGAATTTTTGATCAAGGTTAGGGTTTTTTAAATAGCGATTATGCATTCATAAACATTACTTTAACATAAAATAAAAAAAGATGCTAGGTTTATAAAGGAATAAAAAAATCTCTCTAATGTTTACTTATAAATAATAATGTTGTTCTGTTTGGTAATCTACGTAATAGGTACTATAACAAACTAAATTATCCCCACAAGGGTATGACAAAATTTGTAATAAATAATTAAATTAATTTTGTATTCTTTATTGGTGTTGTATCAGCTTTCAAGTTTGATTTTATTATTTTTCCATTTTACCTTGCCTCCTATTTCATTCAATAAAACATTATTCACATTTATACATTATGGTTTTTATTTAATTAATATATTTTCATAATTGCAATCACAAGTTTCGTTGTTTAAGTGCAATTCTAAAATAATACTCCTGTTCTTAATACTGTTAAATCAACTCACTGGTTTCATTTGATTTGAATGTTAAAAAATCTAGTGACAACTATTTTATATATTATTTACTTTGAATGTACATATATTTATAATTATTAACAAACGAATAAATTGAGTTTAATGTACGAATGGGACGGACGTTTTAATAAAGCAAGTTGTTATCTTGAGGCTCTTCGTCCCATTAAAATAATTTACAATAATATTTCTTCTTCTTAGTTGCTTAGTAACCATATTTTGTTTATGAAATTATATAATTTTTAAATATTTTATTTTAATCAGCTGGAGTTATTTATTTCAATACTCAAATATAAACAAGTCCAGATGTCCATTAAATTTGTCTTATTACAGTACCTATGCAACAAATCAAGTAACAATTTTCGAATTTGTTGGTGGTTTTCAATTTAAAGGGAGACTGTATGATGGTTTTGACTGAACATTTTAATTTTCGGATTTTTATGTTTTTCAATAGTTTAGACTCAGACCTACCACAAAAACATTAATTAAATTACAACAAAAAATTAGGTATTTTAATGAAAAAAATTTAAATTTTTACCAGGTTTATCCTAAAAAATTAACATGTCAAAAACAAATATTTTTCATATTTTTATATTGCTCGTTTTAGTGCAAAAAGAATTTTAGTTTTTTTTTAAATATCTGCTTCACTATTTTTAATATTCTCCGCTGTTGTTGCAGCTTTCTAACCAACTGTTGATGGAAAATTAAACTTTTTTTTGTACATTTTGTTTCTCATTGTGCCTTTTCCCGTAAATTTAGATTTTTAACACTTAGGTACGTTTTTCTCAGAAACCATTTAACCTGTTGTTGTTTAGGTCATCAGCCAAAAGGCTGGTTTGAACCTGTAGAGGTTTTACTAAGTAAAACGAGGAGTGACGTGGTTTACCGTTGCCTTCCTCACTGAGTGGAAAAGTACGCTTATCAGCATGCCCTCTGAAAAGCACATATTTTCCACTCTGCAAATGACACCTTCACTTCATTCACCACAGGGTCTGGCTGTACAATGAAATTCATTACTTTCAGAGGAGATAACTCTGATTAGTGTCTTTTGCACCTCTACCTCTTCTGTTCTTAAATGATTCAGTCATTTAATTGGCTGACCATGTGATAAGAAACAGAACTATTTATTTTAACCTACCAGGATGAAATTTTTACCAGTTAATTATCATGTATATGCACATTTACCAACATTGTTTTTACTACCTCAGATGCTCAAAAATTAGTAATATGCAAAAAATGTAGAAAAAAATATATAAAAATTTTATGTTATTCGTTATTCTTTTAAAAACTTTATGGTCCAACAGATTACATCGATAAAAATGTCAGTAACCACTCTTCTTCTTCATGTAGCATCTCCATTACGAAGGTGTGCTAGCATCATGGCAATCCTGACCTTGGAAACTGTAGCTCTAAATAGGTCGATGGATGACAAATTAAACCACTCTCGCAGGTTCCGTAGCCAGGAGGTTCTTCTTCTTCCAACCGATCGTTTGCCCATAATCTTTCCCTGGATGACAAGATGAAGGATTTCATACTTTGGACCTCTCAAGACATGGCCGAGGTACACCAGCTTTCTCTTCCACTCTACAACTATAACTGTGTAAAGTTTCATTTTCGTAACTTTTCACCAATCCTATGAAAAATGTACCTAAAAATATCAAATTTAACATTGGCGGGATACAAATTACAGTTTCCCCTTATTAATACTTTAATCATGAAAACTTCTATTGGATACTGTAATATTGTCTGGTGTTTTTGTACCGTGTTTTTTTTTGTGTAAGAACTAACACTTAAACATTACCTAATTATTGTCTTTGTTTAGGTCATCACTCGAAAGGCTGGTTTGAACCTTTAAAGGGTTTACGAGGTAAAACGAAAAGTGAGGTGGTTTACCATGCCTTCCTCACTGAGGGAAAAAGTATTTTATGCTTATCGGAATGCCAGGCTCTCCGAAAAAGATCTACTTTTCACCCCTCCAATGACACCTTCACTTCATTAACCACAGGGTCTGGCTGCATAATGAAATTCATTACTTTCAGGGGAGATAACTCTGAGTTGTGTCTTTACCAACTCTACATCTTCTGTTGTTAAGGGTACCCGGAACGGAAAAAATTAAAAAATTTCACATATCCGGTTTTTTGCACATTATTAAAATTCAGAATTTTCTGCATCCAATGATGTACAATTTGTTGGTGTTTTCGCAATTTTTAACCCAAAAAAATTAAAAATATGTTCAACCCTTACGTTATTTTCTACAGGTGATCAGTTTACGTAAACACACCTATTTTTTGAATGACAAACGATAAACTCATCATTTTGTTGTTGCTTTAAAACTTTAAGTCGGCATTAGACCAGCTGTGAATGTAACAGACAAGGAATTTCCAGGTTATGATCCTGGAATGTATCAGAGATAACTTTTTTGTAGTACTTATAATGTGTTCTTTTTTAGTTTTTTCTTGTTTCCCGTAAACATCAATTTTTGACACACAGGGAACATTTTCTCAACTAAATGTGAATGGATTTTAATGAAATTTTTGCACAGCCTTTTATACCATAATTTAAATGTACTGAGTTAATATTACAGTAAAAATATGTGTTTAAATATTTATTTTCCACTTAAATAGGTAAAAAATTATGCTTTTCAAAAGTGGTAATTTCAAAAATCATTTTCTTATCTTCCTAACAATATGATAATACAGATGCTATTAATTCTGTGTGTGTAGAATAGCCTGAAAAGTAGCTACAAAAATATTTGACAGAATAACTGTAATAGTTTTTGAGAAAATGTTCCTTACATTAACATTACGGAGATAGGCATTCCCGCTTAAATACTTCTGTCATAGTATAGTCTAATAATTGGCTAACCATGTGATAAGAAACACAAAATGTTTTTGTAGCCCTGAAACCAGAATATTGGGTGCAAATAATTTAAAATTCCACCTGCCTGTTATAGGCAATATAATAAATTGTGTAAAATAAATAATAATTAATTGTTATAAGTTTATTTATTAGATATTAAACCGAGATTCCGAACTAATAGGCTTCGGTGTTACAATTTCACACAATTATCGGTTCAATTGGTCAGACTAAAGATGGAAACAGAGAGAGTTAGAGAGAGAGAGAGAGACAAACACACAACCTCTTCACCTAAAATTTCAAACCTCATACAACTTTTCAATTCCTTTGTGGATAAAACATTTAAAAGAACAATATTTATTTTACGGAAGTACAATATTAACTAAAACCTACTTGGTTGACACTGAGCACGTACAGTAAACAATATCAAAATGTAATTTAAACCACATTAAATGTATCAAAAACAAAATTTATTCTTGATACCTAGAAGCCCTTGTACTTATGTTATTTTGTCCTACAACGTGAAATCAAATCTAAAATTTATAGAAACGATATGAAAATTATGTAAAAGGTTTAACTAAGATTAGTATACGAATTAATCAATACAGAAATATTGTTGTTATGTTGAAACCATCAAGTTATCAAAGAGAGATAAATGATGGAATAAAGTATACGGATCGAACATACTCTAGGAATTTACTTTTAGATCAATCACCCTCTTGAGACTAAACAAGACATCCATGAATCCAAAGTTCTAGAAATAATTGCTATTTGAAACAATATACGAGAATATTATAGTTGTGTTTATTCAAACTTAATACGACAAATTCCCTTCACGTAACTTTCACACTTCGTCATGGTGATTGCCCACCAGTATACATAGACAATGAACCTCTCACAAAAACAGATACGGTTAAGTATTTCGGTCTGACTTTTGATAAACGACTAACTTGGAGCACACACATCAAACGGAAACGTTTATTACTGAATTCCCGACTTAAACTTCTATATTCCCTACTTCACAAACGATAAAAATTACCAATGGCACAAAAATTACGCATATATTATTCTCTTTTGAAACCTATGTGGACCTACGGGTTCCAAATTTACGGTTCAACCAAACCCTCTAACTTTCAACGAATTCAAGCATTCCAGTCAAAAACATTACGCCTTATAGCAAAAGCACCTCTTTACGTTAGCAACAAAACCTTACATACAGATTTGAAAACACCACTTGTACAAAATTCCATTGAATACCTATACAAACGCTTTCACGACAAGTCACACGAACACGAGAACCCCCTGGTGCGTTCACTTTCCTCCGTCCATTTACCTGATAATCCCCCTAGACGCCTTAAAAGACGCTGGAGTAGAGACCTGCTAATTTGATATACAAATTTCATTCTTGGGGAGGCACCAATGGGGGCCCTACCCCTCTCATGCCTATCATGTCATTTACATTATTATGATAATCATCACATTTGCTTGTTGTAACATTTTACAGTTGTAAATAAAGAATTAAAAAGAAAAAAAATGTTTATTCAAATAAATATGAGTTCACAGGTTGACACGCAAGGTAATTTTTACAATTTTGCTTAAAAACCCCCATACCTACTTTATGGTTCCTTTGCTTTTTTTAAATAATTTTCTTTCAAGTCTATAGTATTGTAAGGGTTAAATTTTTTTAGCGCTGTTTTTTAGGTGAGAGCCTGATCAGGTACTCAAGAGTAAAAACATCAAATTTACTGTGAAAGACTGATGTGTGTCTCACTGAAATTTTTCTTGTATTTCTATAAAATATTATAATTATGTATTTTATAAATAATTTACTTCGGGCTATTTTTCAATAAAACTACATAAATATCGATGATGCTCTCTTTACCATGTTCGGCAAGTGGTAAACTTGAGTACCAGTTGTCACATAGAGGCACCGACCGGAGTCAACTTTTACAATGAAAAAATAAAATTAAAAGATAAAATGATTTTTTATTACATAATATTATTAAACCATGATTAATTATGCGATAATAAACTATAATAATAGTAAATTTTATGTGTGTTGTTTAGGTCATCAGCCAAAAGGCTGGTTTGAACCCGTAGAGGTTTTACTAAGTAAAACGAGGAGTGAGGTGGTTTACCATTGCCTTCCTCACTGAGTGGAAAAGTATGCTTATCAGCATGCCGGGCCCTCTGAAAAGCACATATTTTCCACTATGCAAATGACACCTTCACTTCATTCACCACAGGGTCTGGCTGTATAGTGAAATTCATTACTTTCAGAGGAGGAAACTCTGACTAGTGTCTTTAACACCTCTACCTCTTCTGTTCTTAAATGATTCAGTCATTTAATTGGCTGACCATGTGATAAAAAACAGAACTATTTATTTTAGCCCTGCAACGAACAGATTGAGTGCAAATAATCTGACACTCCACCTGTTTATTATGGGCAGCAATTTTATGTAATGGTAATAATTAGCTATCTAGTCTCACCGACTCATTTTTTACTCTATCGGATCAAGTAAATCACGAACCTAACTGGGAAATGTTTTTTGAACTCAATTCTAGCAGCTCAGTATATGATTCAGTTCAAATGAGTGTTCAATCCGTCTCATGATTCTATTAAAAACACTATTAAATGAGAGACGGATCAGTCTCTCAAAAGTAAATTTGACAGATCTGGTAAGAGACGTATAAGTGTCTCATGGGAGTCAACCTATTAAACAATGCTTATTTCTGTAATATTACTAATACTTCCACCGAGTTCATCTAGAGGTAAAGTCGTCACAGCGAGTCAACTCATACGAAAGCGTAATTAGAATATTTTTATAATTTTATTCTTAATTATTTCATGTTTTTTTTTAGTTCCTTTACACAAAGAGATACTAAATTAGAAATTGCTTAAATTAAAAAATTATACTCATTTCCTGTCTCACTGTAACCGTATCTGTAACATTATATTTTTCTCTTTTTTAACTTTAGAGGTGAGAAAATGTGGTGTAATTTACACTCATTTTTTCAGTAAAAGGCATTAAACGAGAACTGTACAACATGACATGAATATTTCAGTATTTGTCACGTTGAATGAACTCAGCTCCCACAGTTACATGAGAACGTTAATAAACGCTAAAAAAAGTAAATTGGAAAGTTTAACTATTACTTAAAAAGAGAAAAAACTCTTTTTATAATATCCTGTTTTTTTTATGTAAAATCATTTGTTGTTTATTCAACAATGGTATGAATATTCAATCGTTTTATTTCACCAAATGTCACATAAGGGATTTGGATGAAAGTAGACAAAAGATGTTTATGAATAAAATATTGTACTATCATTTATAAAGAGGCTGTTTTGAAAATCGAGCAACTGGGTGAAACAAATGGTCAAAACATTGTACTTATATATAATCTTGTCGATTATACCAGTATTTAAAATTAATTACTTATTATAAAATTTTAATGAAATAACATAATAAATTTGTAATTTTCGTTTCACAAGTAGAACTGAAGGAAGTGCAGTAAAAGTTGTGCCATTGAATGGTGACATTAAGAGGAGCACTATACCTCCTATCTGTTGTTGTTTAGGCCATCAGCCGGAAGGCTGGTTTGAACCTGTAGAGGTTTTACTAAGTAAAACGAGGAGTGAGGTGGTTTTCCCATTGCCACAACTCACTGAATGGAAAAGTACGCTTATCAGCATACCGGTCCCTTTGAAAAGAACATATTTTCGACTCTGCAAATGACACCTTCACTTCATTCACCACAGGGTCTGGCTGTATAATGAAATTCATTACTTTCAGAGGAGATAACTCTGATTAGTGTCTTTTACACCTCTACCTCTTCTGTTCTTAAATGATTCAGTCATTTAATTGGCTGATCATGTGACAAGAAACAGAAATATTTATTTTAGCCCTGCAATTAACAGATTGAGTGTAAATAATTTAACACTCCACCTGTCTCTTATGGGCAGACCTCCTATCTAACCCATGTTAAATTGACCTCATTTTAGGTACTCGTTTCTAAGAAACATTGGCAAGAGAAAGTTGTGTGAATGTTTCACACCAGATTTTTTTCTTTCTTTTAAATTGTAGATTTAACTGAGAAAGCACGGTAATACTTTGTGAAACACTCTGTATAATAATTACATAATAGTTTTAATTGTACCTTGTGCATAGAAGATAAGATAATTTCATCTGTATGCTTAATAAAATTTTATACTCTTTGAATTCAATCGTTTCCAATGATTAATGAAATTTCTATGTAGATTTAACCATAAAAAGTAGAATTGTAGTACCTATTTTATACT
Source organism: Catonia carolina (assembly GCA_035578175.1). NCBI lineage: Eukaryota > Metazoa > Arthropoda > Insecta > Hemiptera > Achilidae > Catonia > Catonia carolina. The sequence goes on from JAQMRL010000005.1 coordinate 72,700,040, forward strand.
TCTGTACCTCTTTCTCTTTATATGTGATCATTCAATCCCTTTTATAGTTTCAAATTCAAACTGAAATAGTATGAATGTTACAATTCAGTATACTTTGGTAAAGTAGTAATTTATTTAATGCATACTTGTATGTGTATGTACTCGTATATTCAGTCAAAGAGATAAAAGAAGCGTGCTTAATACCATAGTAGAATTTACTTGATTAACAAGATTGATGCGCGCGCATCTAAGAATGACAATAAATGAGCATGTTAACTTTATAACTAGAAAAATATGGAGACGATCATTTTGCTAAAAAGAGATAAAGAAAATATAAAACCTAAGTAGATGTAACATAAAGTAAGAAGAAACGTGATGGATGTATTTCTTGTTGTACGCATGCGCTGTTTTATAACATTATATGAAAATTTGTTTATCTAAACCGAGTAAAAACCATTAGTTATTATAACAAGAGACTTCATCAAAAATATCATCAACCCTTATTCATAATAAACTAGCCTCATTTTTATATAATATTAAATAATTTAATCAATTTACATCTAACCTTAATCGGTTTTTTAATCTACGTATACTAAATTTGCCGTTATTTTTTTCAAATTAACCTACAACTAAGAAATGTGATAAAAAATACAAGTTAAAAAATATATCAGCATACATTTTTTTTATTAAAAAAATTTGTTGAAAACAAATGGAGGATGAAATGATTTTTTGTAAAGTATGAAAATATGCCGTGCCTGAGTGGGATTCGAACCCACGACCGCACAGTGAACCCTTATTCTAGTAATAGAATATTTGAATATTGTTCTGTGACCACCGCCTCCTACTGACCATCCTACTAGCTACTTTGTTACCGACCGACAATACTTTTTCCGACATGCCGACAAACTTTATGGGCATATCGACATACCTTTGTCAGCAATGCAAATCTTCCCTACAACAACGTTCTCTGAGCGTATTTAAGCTACTTCATTCGGCCCGATTTTCATTGTACTCTACAAAATTAAAACCAATATCGATGTACTAGATCAACTAGACACGGAAAGAAGGTGTTTTGGGACGATACGTCACAACGTATCAAGGTCGCTTCCTTAGATTAGATACTGTACTTCTGGTACTGACAAAGCTTCCGGCTACTGACAGACGGAAGCCGACAATACTCCCGACAAGGACGGCAGATCTTTGTTGGAACTGCAAAGGGTCTAGTAACGGACGTCTGGTTACTATATGAGAGCGTTACATTGAACCGATCATTATTACGCTTAAAATTCCAACCAAGGTTGAACAAATGGAAAGAAAAAGAAGAAAGATGCTTTGGGACTTGACGGATCAGCAAGCATCTCACCAGCCATCGCCGCCGCAGTCACGCGCTGCTTTCATTGGTCTCTTCCGAGATCAACCAATCATTCCCTTTTTAGGACCAAATCACTATAGCTACCCCAACGAACTAAAGATTGCAGATGAGATCTAGTCAATAACAGCCAAGGTTGGGTGTGAGGTTGCCGCTTCGCTAAGTCACACTCTGTTCCATCCAACTCCAGCTGACTTTTTTGTTAGGCCGTCATCCAAAGCGGGACCACACGTGACAACGTAGGATACGATTAACGAAAGTCAATTGGCTCTTTGCTGTGATCTAGGTCACTATGCTCCGCCTTCATCTGCTGTCTCTAATTCGTTAAGGTTTTAACCGACCATTTTCAGGGCTCCAACCTGTACTACGGCTTTCACAGCTACTGCCGCTGCACCCACCGGTCCTGCTGACCGTAAGCTACTATGCCTACACTGGTCTCTTTCGAGACCAACACATCGATCCTTCTCAGAACCAACCTTTGTAAGTTTTCAAGGGCCACCAACCAACTAGGTCCAACCGGCAGAATAAAAAATAAATGTCCCTATTCAAGGTCACCTACGATTTAAGGTTTTCTCACACCACTTAACATCACAATCCGGTGACCGTTCTATTAAATTTTAATTCAGTTCTCACAATGTTTCCTCACTGTTTTAAGTAACTAAGATGTTAATTTTTATTGTTATGTTGAAAACATTGAATAAATTCTATTAAAAATTAAAATATAACTGAAATACGAGTATTAAATTTAAAAAAAAACATTATAAACTCATACGTGCACACAGGTCTACTTTGCAAGTATTTTTCCATAATTTAATTTTTATTTTAGTTTTAGTGTAATTTAAGAATTAAGTGTTAATATTGTGACACTTATCTCTAAAGTCCGTTTTGGTATCTGGGTAAATTAAATAATTAGCACACTAAAGTTTAAAATTACAAGTTATTATTACGACTAAATACAATTAACTACGTAACTACAATCTACAAGTATATTACAATGAAATCATTTATTAAATAAACTATATATATATATATATATATATATATATATATATATATATAGTGGCAACTATTTACAACACTATGGGTTGTTTGTCGCAGTCAAAACGCCATTTTTGCCTGTCTTGCCATGACTCCTCCTCTATGTTTCTTCTTTTCATGGCTCTGTCAATACCTTCCATCTATCTCCCTCTCGGTCTTCCTCTGTTTCTATTTCGCTGCGGTCTCCAGTTCCATGCCCTCAGTGGGATTCGTACGTTGCTCATTCTAAATAAACTAATTAGTTTATTATAATCAACTAATACAGTGAATAACTTTACTAATTTAACTTAATACTACGTACAGAAATGATAAAGTAAATAGACGGTAAACAATAGAGAGTAATTCACAGTACGTTGGCCTATTCCAAACGTAACTGTTAAGCACTACGCAATTTACGAGTATACTGGTCGAAGATAAATCAAATACTGACCTCGATCGTAAACAGACTGGCGCTTAAATAAGTGGGCTAATGGAGAGTTCGAGAAAAGACAGAGATTTTCTATATAATAATAAAATATAAAATCCTTCTGGCGGCTTCTAGATAAATCTTAACAACTGTGAACAAATTAGAAATTGAAGGTGTCATAAAAAGGTAATTATCTAAATTAGTTACCGCCCGACTCTTTGACAGTAGCGAGTGAACAAAACGCCAGGCCTTCCTTTACTATAAAATACCACATATTTCTTAACACAAAATTATGGGAAATATTGCGAGATACTGGATATCCTTCCTATCTTTAAAATCAGTCCAAAGCCTGTACAAAGATACCAAAGGGATAATAGCAATAGAGAACTCCAATTCTGAAGAAGTTATTATTAATAGAGGAGTAAGATAAGGGTGTGGTCTATCACCCACTTTGTTTAATATTTATTTGGATGACGTGATCAGAAGTTGGAAGTCTCAAATACACACTGGTATTCTCATAGGAGAAAATACGGTTGTAAACTGCCTATTATTTGCCGATGATCTGATAGTGCTACAGGAGAATGAGGATGACCTGCAGAGAGCACTTTTCATGCTGAACAAACTCTGCAAACAATATAAGTTGACAGTTACAACGAAGAAGACAAAAGTAATGGCATTCAGGGGGAAAGAGTCAGTCAGAAGTAAAATTATTGTTACAGATAATATTTTGGAACAGATCTCCCACTTTAAGTATCTAGGTTGCAACATTACATACCAACAGGATAAAGATGCTTACAATAAGATGCACCGATTTCAGCGAATATGTGGAACTATCCACCGAACTTAAAAAATAGCACCAGGAAAAACACGAGGGTGAGATTTTACAAAACATTAGCAGTGCCTATGGCAGTGAAACTTGGGTGCTATCAAAGGCAGAGGAGAGTAGATTGCAAGCATCTGAAATGAAATTTCTTTGACATACATACGGGTGTAGTAGAGAAGATCGTTACAGGAATACCGAGATAAGAAAAGAACTCAACGTCTTCTCTATAAAAAATAAGGTATCCCTGAACAGAATGTTGTGGTTAGAGCATGTAAACAGAATGCGGGAGGATAGGATACCTAAGCAGACACTGGGCTATAAGCCGGAGGGCAGGAGAGAACGAGGACACCCGAGAAAGAGACGGAAAGATTTAAGAGGTTTGGAACAGGCAGTTAATAATTAATTTTTTTTTTTTTTTTTGTAATCCCTAATTTGTGTACGTTGCAATCTGTTCAATTCAGAACAATAAGCAACCCCATGACCCAATGAGATGAGGATGATGTGTATGACGTGTAGTCTTGTACAGACTCAGGTCAACCATTCCTGAGAGAGTATGGTTAATTGAACCCCAACCATCAAAGTACACCGGTAACCACAGTCTAGCATTCAAATCCGTATAAAAGTAACTACCTTTACTAGGATTTGAACCAGGAACCTTCGTCTCCGAAAACCAGCTGTTAAACAGCTGATTTTGGCGACGACTTTACCTCTAGACCAACCCGGTGGGTTAATAATTAATTAATGTAATTTTTTGTACTACATTCATGACATTTAAATTTTTAAACACCCAGTAGAAGATACATTGTGTAAGATAACTTAGCACATTTTACTCGAATATCTATAGGTAGAACTTTTACAATCGTATGTTTTCAGTTGTATAACAAATAAACTTTACGTCGAGCGTATAGAAAACAATTAAAGATTACTTTTATAACATTTTATAAGATCAACAACATACGTTAAACCTGAAACTTAACTTTTACTTCACAATTTAAACAATAAACTCATGGTAGGCCTATTGAGAACAAACTCAATACTCTTTAGAATGCTTTATTTAATGTATTCCAGTCTGTATTCAGTTTACTTCATATGTATTTAATTTAATTTTCACTTAAATTCGGAATTTTGCATAATACATAATTTAACAATATTATATAAAACAATGTAGTCTTCGTTCATTTTCTTACTTATTTTACTGTTAAAAATATTTTTCTTCAATTAGCTAAAAAACTGGAAAGTTGAAAATACAGTCTATATTTTTACTTTCTCTTGCCTATATGAATATATAGGAAGGAAAGTATTGTTTTCATGTCGATTTTTCGAAATCGAGTTTTCACCGGATCTATACGTTTTCAGACCCCCTGAACCCAAAAAACATGTTTTTAGCGATTGGTCTGTGTGTGTGTCTGTGTGTGTGTGTGTGTGTCTGTGTGTGAACAGAATATCTCAAGAACGGAACATCGTACGAACTTGAAACTTGAAACTTAAGTTACATACCACTACCGGACGCGACACGAACATTTTCATCAAAATCGGTCAACCGGAAGTAGTAGTTTATTCGTATAATTTTTCAGTTTTTTGCGATTTTCTCAAAAACTGGTCCTACGATTTTTTTTAAAATCGCCTATTTTACTCAATTTTTTATTTTCTACAAGATAGGGTAGGCGCCATGTTTGCTGAAATTCTCGGTAAGGCTGTTTTCACGTAAAAACGTTGTTTTTTTAAGATTACGGCTTTAATATAAATTTTAGCGCAAAAACTTATATAATAAAAGTTGTAGAGAATTTAAAAACCTACAACTTCTGTTTCAAACATTTTTTTGTATAACGCATAGTTTAGCGGTAATTTGCGATTTTCTGTTTTTTTCTCACGAAAACGTAAGAAAAATCGATTTTTTTAACATTTCGGTCTTAGTATGCATTTTACGACAAAAGTGTATATAATTAAATTTATAGAAAATTAAAAGATCTACAACTTTTGTTTAGAGCATTTTTCTCTACAGAGCCTAGTTTAGCGTGAAAGCGTGATTTTCCGTATTTTTAAGCCAAACTGAGTTCGATTGTCATTTTGCGTCATTCACTCATGATTAAAATAAGGTTATGTTTTTGAGGTTAGTTTTTGTTCATTTCTAATGTTTTAATACTAATGTTAGGTTTATTGTTAATTATTTGCATTGGCAAGAGAAAGTTGTGTGAGTGTTTCACACCAGATTTTTATATTTATTTACATTTTAAAATTATCCACGTATGTTTACAACAATCTTAGCAATTTTCTCTACTAAAAATTTAATTCTGAACCGGTGAGTGGAAAAAGGAGAATATTCAAAAAAGAAAGTAGTGTATTAGTAGGTCTATACATTGATCGTTAGAAAGCGAATATTCCTATCCGATTACTTTGTTAGACTTTGCGTTTAAATTTTTGTTTAGTGGAAGAAAGAGAACGTTCCAGGAATGTTCTCATTTTTCTACTCATCCGGTCTAGTTCATGGAAAACATTAATATATTATTTAATATTAGCAATGGTATTTCCGGTAAAAAATTTTTTCTGTTTTCAAAAAGTTAGGGGTTATGGAATATTCTCCTTTTTTCCACTCACTGATTTAATTTTTAAGTCAAAATAAAAAAAATATCAAAGTTGACTAAGTATTTGGTCACAGTACGATTGCGTTAAAAATATTTATATTATTTTCGTACTGTTCATGTAGCCTACATGATTAATTTCAGATATTGTTCATTAGGTAATCAGCCAAAAGGATGGTTAGAACCTCTAAAGGGTTTACCACACCTTCCTCACTGAGTGGAAAAGTATGCTTATCAGCATGGCAGGTCCTCTAAAATTGATCTATTTTCCACCCTGTGAATGAGACCTTCACTTCTTTCACCGTAGAGTCTGGCTATAAAATGATGAAATTCATTACTCTCAGAGAAGATAACTGATCAGTATCTTTTACACATCTACCTCTTCTATTCCTAAATAATTCAGTCATTTAATTGGCTGACAATGTTATAAGAAAAATCTGGTGTGAAATACTCACACAACTTCCTCTTACCAATGTAAATAATTAACAATATAACCGAACATTAATAATAAAACATTAGAAATAAACAATAAAAGTAACCCAAATAAACATAACCTCGTTTTAATCATGAGTGAAAGACGCAAAATGAAAATCGACTTCAGTTTGGCTTAAAAATACGAAAAATCACTCTTTCACGCTAAATTTGGCTCTGCAGAAAAAAATCCTTTTATTTAAAGTTGTAGATCTTTTAATTTCCTATAAACTTGATTGTACACTTTTGTCGTAAAATGCATTCTAAGGCTGAAATCATAAAAAAATCGATTTTTTGCACGTTTTCGTGAGAAAAAAACAGAAAATCGCTAATTACCGCTAAACTAAGCGTTATAACACGTTTGAAATAAAATTTGTTGGACCTTAAATTGTCTACAACTCTAATTATATACATTTTTTGCGCTAAAATGCATATTAAAGCCACAATCTTAAATAAACAATTTTTACGTGAAAGCAGCCTCTTCGAGAATTTGAGCAGACGTTGCATTTATCCTATCTTGTAGAGCATAAAAAATTTAGTACATGAGGCAATTTTTAAAAAAACCGTAGGACCCGTTTTTGAGAAACTTGCAAAAAAGTGAAAAATTACACAAATAAACTACTACTTCAGGTTGACCGATTTTAATGAAAATGTTTGTGTCAGGTCCTACAGTGGTATTTAACTTAAGTTTCAAGTTTCAAGTGCGTACGATGTTCCGTTCTTGAGATATTATGTTCACACACACACAGACCAATCGCTAAAAACATGTTATTTTTGGGTTCAGGGGGTCTGAAAAAGTGTAGCTCCGGTAAAACTCGATTTCAAAAAATCGAAATGAAAACAATACTTTCCTTCTTATATATTCATATAGCCAAGAGAAAGTAAAAAAAAACTATTATTTGGTGCCCAGAAACTAACAGGTCGAGTGCAATTAATTTAGCACTGCACCTGCCTGTTATTAGTGAAATGATTACAACATGAGATTTCGCACTTGTACGTTTATAATTGGTGGCATTTTTAAAATTGTTACGGCCTATTTATAATTTTCCTTTATCCGTCCGTCTATCACACCCAGATGTCAGATCAACAAACAACAAACGGTTTTCGGTTTCGTAATCTACACAAAAATTTAGTGGGCCAGGATTTGGTTTGAAGTTCCGGTTTTGACCGTAAGTGGCCCAAAATCTTTTTTTTTTTTGACACTTCCAATTGAAATTTAGTATCTGTTATTATGTAAACACAACAATTTGTAAATGTGAAGCTAATGTTTCAAAACTTGATTTACTTAAAGGAGCTTGCAGTTATCACCTACAGGTGTCCAAGAACATCTTTTGGCCAGAGGCGCTTTAAACGTCTGCGCTGAGTACCCGGTATCACCCTAGTGTACATGTTTTGTATGAGAGGGTTGTCATGTAATTCAAATTTGTCATGCATCGTCTTGTATAGTTAGTTGTTTCGGGACATCAATTACGTATGGGATTTGTAAGTCTTTGTGCAACAATGAGTTTGTGTTGTAAAAGGCGCATTGCGTTATCGTTCGTAGAATCTTGTTTTGAATCGCTTGTATACGTGTCGTGAGTAAAGGTTTAGCAGATCCCCAAAGTTGAACTCCATATGTCCAGATTGGTCTTAATACTGTCTTGTAGATTGTTAATTTGTGGGACATGTTTAATTTAGAACATCTATCGAGTAAGCGTTTCAGTTGATAAAAGCTTGTTTTGAGTTTGTGCCGTGTGTGTGTAACATTGAGTTCCATGTAAGCTTTCTGTCCAAGTGTAAGCCTAATTAGCGTGTTTGAGTAGTGTGAGGCAGCGGAATATTAATAATGTAAACGGTTGGGCAGTTTTGTCGCCTAAGAATAAACGTCATTTGTTGCGATTTGTTTTCATTAATTGTAATTTCCATAAAATAAGCCATGACTCTATCAGGTGTAAATGGTTTTGGCCAAAATCTGAAGTCAAGAAATCAAAGTTGGTATTAGAAAACAAAAATAGTGTCATTCGATTCCTCTTAAAGAGTTGATACAGAAATAATTGCGTTTGAAGTTTTGGTTTCGACCGAACAAAGCCCAAAAATTAAAGTTAAGAAAATAAAATCGGAATTTGAAAACAAAAAAAATGTCATTCCATTCCTCTTTACGAGTAGATAAAGATTAAGCACTAATGGTTTTTGCCATAAGAAAGACTTTTTAAAAATTGCTAACAGCCGTGAGACGCGTCATCTTATGAAAGGGATTTTTCCTTTGCGTTTTGTTTTGAAATTGCAACAAAATCTATTTGGAATTAAACGTAGTACATAAATGTACAATGTAATTCTCTAGTTTAATGGATAAATAGTAACGAAGTTAGTATCATTAACCTCAAAAGACTTCAATTTTCTCCTTTTACCAGAATACATTGACAGACAAAACGTTTAATATTATAAAATGTCAACTAACTAACTAACTCACGATACATAAAAGTAATCAAACAAATAAAACGTAACACGCCGGCCGCATTGGCGCAGTTGGTAACGTACTCGCCTTTCATCATGCGGTCCTGGGTTCGAATCCCACTCAGGCATGGCACATTTTCATACGTTACAAAAAATCATTTCATCCTACATCGCATAAAGTTCCACCCCAACGTCGTCGCTAATGACCATTGCAGTTGACGCGACGTTAAATAAATAAATTAAAAAAAAAAAAAAAAAAAAAAACGTAACATACAGGAAATAAACGTCATTTATAACGGTATATTATGAAATAAGTTGCATTAACTTTGCTTTAGAGAAGTTGTAATAAAAAGCTTTTACATTGATATATCCTGAGGGACTTCTAATGGTTGATTTCACCCTCCATAATAAACGACATTATAAAATATAAAATCTGGTGTAAAACACTCACACGATTTTCTCTTGCCATTGTGTAATCATTAATAAAATAATGTAAAATGAATATCACAACCTAATCTTAATTATGAGTTATGATGCAAAATGAATGTCAATCTTTGTTTTGCGTTATCAAACAAGCAATCTCCGTTATAAATACGGGAAATTTTTAATATTTTTTTTACAAGTCTGCAACATTACAATCTGTTCACATGAAATAGAACAATCAGCAATTTTGATAAATATTAGTTAACATTATCACAATTACATTAAAATGTTAATGAATTTGAAAATAGTAATAAATTAATTAGAAAAAATGATAATAATTGTAACAATGTTCTTTAAAACCTATAACCTAAATCAAAAACACTATGTCTTTTCAGTCTAGAAAATTCGGTATCAATGTTATTTAGCAGATTCAGAGCCAAAAAGTTTGGATGATAATTGAGTCTTTTTTCATATTTACGGCTGAATTTTGATATAGTTTGTTTCACTGAGTCAATATTCAGATCTGCATAGATATATTGTGTTTTTGATGTACCACGGAATTTTCAGGGCCCCCTGCAAGAATTTTGACTGAAAACGTTCAAATATGTTTATGTTTAAAGTACTGGATGTACCCCACAATTGAAGCCTATAATGTCAAAATGGGTTTTAAAAGGGATTTATACAAAATAAGTTTTGATTCGTTTGACAAAGGCGAGTATTTACCAATTAACCAGTGTAGTTTACGTACTGTAAGCTCAAGTAAACTAGATGTAAACTTGATGCTAAACTAGGCTCTGTAGAAAAAACGCTTAAAATAAAAGTTGTAGATTTTTCCTTTTTTATAACTTTAATTATGTACCTACACTTTTGTTGTAAAATGCATACTAAACTGTAATACATATTTAAAAACACAAGTTTTTACCATTTTTGGTGAACAGAAAATCACTAATTGACGCTACATTAAGCGTTGTATCAAAAACGTTTGAAATAAACGTTGTAGGGTTTTTTATGTTCTACATCTTTGATAAAATAATATTGATTAAACCATCGAAACAGAAATATAAATTTTATAAACAAACTGAAACTTAGAATCGGTTATAATAACAATGATTTAATCAACTAGTTTGAATATGTATATTAATCATATATTATGAATATCAATATGTACCCCTGTTTCGTCACATATGTGGTGCGATAGGTGTATTTGGAATATCAAATGTTACGACACTATATCGCACAACCCATATGTGGTTTTATTTAACTAAATTATGTATGTGATCAATTTAATTAATTTTCACCACAATTAATTTGGGTAACAGTGGTTAGAAGTTAATACCGCAGTCGTACCATTCTAATATAAACCAAAATTTATGAAATTATTCTTGATCACATAGTTTTAAGTTTTCAAAAATCGATCATATCTTGAATGTTAATTTTTATTTATTGGTACATAAAATTCGTTGAATTACTTACGTAAAGCCTATAACAGGCAGGTGAAGTGTTAAATTATTTGCATTCGATCTACTTGTTCCAGGGCTATAAAAGATAGTTATGTTTCCTATCTTATGGTCACCAAATTATTTATGACTGAGTCGTTTAAGGGGAGATGGCACGATGGTTTTACTCAAAATTTTGATTTTTGTTTTTTTTATGTTTTTCTATAGTTTAGGCCTAGATCTACCAGAAAAAATATTAAATCACATAAAAAATATATATTTTTTATGAATAAATTAAGTTTTAATAAAGTTTACACATAAAAATTATCATGTTACCAAGAACGAATATTTTTCACAATTTTATACTGCTCGTTTTAGTGCAAAGAGAATTTTAAATTCTAAAATATCTGCATCACTGTTTTTTTTTGTATTCTCAGCTGTTGGTTCAGCTTTCTAACCAACTGTTGATGGGAAATTTACTTGTTTGTTTACATTTTGTTTTTTGGTTTGTGCCTTCTTCTTTCTTGCGTTTTCCCGTAAGTACACTTGGTACATTTTCTCAGGATCCAATTAACCGACCAGGCTGAAACTTTTACCACTTAATTATCTTGTATATCCACATATACCGACATCTTTATGACTTCTTCAGGTGCTCAAAAAATTAGCAACACGCAAAAAAATTAGAAAACAATATTTGTAAAAATTTTATGTTATTCGTAATTCTAAAAAAAAGGTAGGGTCCAAAGATTAAATTGAAAAAAATGGCAGTAGCTCGAGAAGAAACCCAACAGCTATGGTGTGTAAAGTTTAATTTCCCTATCTTTTACCAATCATATAAAAAATGTGCCTTAAAAAAACAAATTTAACATTGGTGGAATACAAAGTACAGTCTCCCTTAACAATAGAGGAGGTAGAGATGTAAAATCACTAGTCAGAGTTATGTCCTCTCAGAGTAATGAATTTCATCATACAGCCTTACCAGGTGGTAAATGAAGTGAAGGTGTCATTTACAATGCGGAAAGTAGATGTTTTTCAAAGGACGTGGAATGCTGATAAGCATACTTTTCCACTTAGTGAGGAAGGCACTAGTAAACCAACTCATTAGTCGTTTTACTTAGTAAAGTCTTTAGTGGTTCAAACATGCATTTCAGCCGATGACTTAAACAACAACTTATATATCATATTGTAACATTGTAGAGTGATATTCTTTTTTTAAGCCTAATGTGCGTACGTTGCAATCGGTTCAATTTAAGAAAAAAAAGCAACCACATGACCTAATGAGTTGAGGATGATATATGTATGACGTTTAAATCAGGTGTAGTGTTTTACAGCATCAGTCCGACCATTCCTGAGAGAGTATGGTTAATTGAATCCCAACCAGCAATGTACATCAGTAACCAGTCTAGTATGTGTAATGAAATTTAAATTAAATAAAAATGCATTAATGCAAATTGAAAATATAAAAAAATTGATTTAATGAAAAATGAAAATTTAAAAAAAATGACATAGCCTATTTAATGTGTTACAAAATTTAGTTTGAATGCTTGAATTATTTAGTGATGACACTGCGATTTAAACCTAAATATTTAAATCTATTATTAATTATAATTATGAATTGCAATATCTACTATTGAATATTAAATATATACTAGCTATTAGCTCAAATTAATTAGTTTTATAGTTACTATTCTAAAATTATCCTCGGAGTCTTGCTCTCTCTTCTTGTCCATCCATTGACCGGGAATCAAATGGGGCGTCGAGTAATTGTTGCATTTGGTTTTATAGTCTTGAATATATTTTATTTAAATCTTATTTTCATATTCTAAAATAATCAAATTTCTCTTGTTTAGTTCCATAATTAATTTCACTCTTAATACTTCAATATTTTCCTTTACTTATTTTCTTATTGTTTCAAATTATTTAATTAAAATTATACTATCTTTTGTTTTCTTGCGATATTTGAGATATTTGGTTTCTGGAATTTTTTTTTTTGAATGTTTTATTTTCTTCTTATAATTCATCATGATATCCTTAATTACTGTTCAGAATATGTTTTAAATTAGAAAGTGTTCAATTATTTATGATTATTTTAAACTACTTCTTGAATTTACAACAATTACAACAATTAATTAATTGAATTAGTTCTTTGATCAACGACGTACTGGAACATTGACTGTTATTCTATATATTCAAATTTGTAAAAAAGTAACTTTACTAGAATTTGAACCAGGAACCTTAGTCTAGGAAAATCAGCTGTTAAACAGCTAACTTGCGAGACAAATTTACGACAAGACCAACCCAGTGGTTTCAGTGATATTGTAGGAATGGTTAATTTAAAAAATTGTTCATTGTTATAAATTGTGTTTTGAATGAAGTGGAACAAGGATTATGAGTTCCGATGGATGAGGTGTTTTGAATGGAAATTTTTTAAAATCGAAAATGGTAGAAATGTTTGTTTTTTTATTTGATTCCTTCTATAACATTGTAAATAAACGATCGATGTGATGAGAAACAGAACTATTTTTTGTAGCCCTGGAACCAACAGATCGAGAGCAATTAATTTAACAATCCACCGGACCTTTTGGGCAACATGATAAATTATGAGCAAAATTAAATAATTATTATCAACAAGTTAGTGCTTCATTTTTGTTTTACCAACAATACAAAAAGATATGTTAAGTTAATCAATATTAATAAATCTGTACTTCCTATTTTTATTTCTACGTAAAATACTAAAATATTTAGATTTTGTTACTTTGGAATCATGAAAAGATATTCTGCAGTAAAGCAGATTCCTCCTAAAAATAAAATGTATCCATAAAAATACATATTTAGAATTTTCTAAGACTTATCATAATTTAGGTCTAAATCATTACAACTTATCAAAATACCCCACGTAGATTTCCCATAAAAATAAATCTGCAGAAATAAGATTTACAAGTCCTCTTTTATCCAGAATTATTTTTAAGAAACAAAGATCATCTAAATTCTCTATCATATTATTATAGTTTGTATTTTACTACCGTATAAAACGTGACTCCAATTGATGAGGTATTCTTTTTTTTTACTACATATGCTTCAAGTACAGTATAATCGTAAAGAGATTTGCCTTAAAACGAAATAGGAAACATTTGAAATCCTATTGTACCAAAAAAAGGAGAAAGCAATAAATTACAGTTTATTATCCGCTTCCTTTTCCTGTCCTATCCTTCCGTAATTTCGTTTTATACACGTGAAACGTGAAGACATAATAATAAAAAAAAAACATTACTTCGTTTTTGCAATGAATCCTTGAAAGGAAAATCTGGTATCATCTTCCTTGAGAAAATTTTGGTCAGTCTAAATTGCAGTACCTTCCATTTCTTTTGAAATGGTAGTGTATATTTTTTACCTCTTTAGATTTCATTGATATTAGGCTACTTCTTGACTATTTGAATAGTCATTTCATCTTTTGAAGTTTTGTTTTGAACGAACAGCTTAATTTTTAGCTACCACAAAAGATTATTGACAAGCAAGAGTGGATAAGAATATTTATAATTTGTTTTAAAATAAAATCTTAACGGAAACCCCTGATGTTCTACCGTTGGTGGTTATTAGAATCACAAAAAATATTAATATTCGTCTGAAACTTACAAAAAATAAAAATTGGTTAATAAATAAATCAGGTGTATGCGACTTAACTTTTCTTTAATTCCAGACGGATAATTAATATAATTGACCTTGATTATACTTTTTATTGGAAATATACTTTATATTATGGAACCTCCAAACAGGAATTGCCTTGGAGGCTCTATTTTTCGTAGTTGTAGAACTAGTTTGTCGTAGTTTTTTATTTAGAATTAGGTAATTATTATTTTTTATTTATTTATTTAACGTCGCATCAACTGCAACGGTCATTAGCGACGACGTTGAGGTGTAACTATTGTAGAATGGAGAATGAAATAATTTTTTGTAACGTATGAAAATATGCCGTGCCTGAGTGGACCCAGGACCGCATGATGAGAGGCGTGAATGAGAGTGTAATTAATGGTGTCTTGTTTTGCATGTTGCATTTGCAGCTTTTGTAGAACAGCGCTAACAGCCCTTAGTGGGGGCGGGGTCTAACAGATAATACCCAGGAATTTTTCTATCAGTTATTTCGATTCAATCGTTTCCGAGTATAGTATCATTAATAAATTAGATTTTTAAGTCCAAGTAAAGTGTGTGATTTGACACAAAAAATTAAATGTTAACTAGCGTACGATTAGTATTCAATCATCAGTTAAACATACTTTCATTTTTTTACATATCATGTTTTCACTTCCTACTTTTTACACCTTTATTCACCTCGTCCATCAGGCGTAGAAAACTACGCCTTTCTCCATATTTATGAAAAGTTGTACATCGTCAGGGCTCAAGAAGAAACCCTTTATCATTTATAACCAAACGATTACACGGAAGCAACACTGCTGATTGCTGTCTTTTTCAAGACTTATCCAACATTTTTAAGGCATTTACTGAAAGTTTTTGTTGAACTGATTATAAATAATTTCTAACTGTTAAAAAAAACTAGCATACGGAGCAATTTTAATTGAATCCGTTGAAGTTTGAATATGGCTGATGCTTTTGAAGAACCATAGTGAGCAGTTAAAAAATAATAACTCAATGACATCTCGCGGACCCTTTAGTGTTTGTCCGCGGACCACCTGTTGTGAACCACTGCGTTAACACATTCAGTGCTAAAGACTTGCCTAGCGGGTCATGGGTAGTTGTTACCGCCAGGCTGCCGTCTCACCTAGCGGGTTCTGTTTTGTTATCATTTTAAGTAATTCTGGAGTGACACCGCAAGTCGGATATCAGTTTGTTGCTATTATATAGCCGTCTGAAAGGGGTTTTCTTTGTAACCGTGCAATTCGTTTTTGATGTTTTTACATACGATCTTTTACCCTTGTATAGTATACTAGTTCAGTATTTTTAACGGGTTTTCAGGGTACAGTTGAAGTCTTGAATTTAGTATATTTGCAGGTATCGATTCAAAAT
This sequence comes from Catonia carolina, assembly GCA_035578175.1. Classification (NCBI taxonomy): domain Eukaryota; kingdom Metazoa; phylum Arthropoda; class Insecta; order Hemiptera; family Achilidae; genus Catonia; species Catonia carolina. Next base: position 72,716,016 of record JAQMRL010000005.1, read on the forward strand.
AGCTTACACTTTTTTTAGATTTACTTTGAAAGTATTTTATTTGTAGTTTAAAACTATATAAGAAAGTACCCGTAAATCGTAAAGGTAAATGAAAAGATTCAAAAGAGACATACATTTACTATAACAGGCGAAAAAACCTAAAAAAAAACATTGAATTGTTTACTTTTATGTTAGGTCGCAAATAAAATAAATCTATAAAAACGTTAGAAACTTAAGTTGTCGGCCCTACATAAAGCAAGCGGAGAACACGCTTCACGAGTAATCAGACCGACGGGAAAGATACCTCATAATTACTCAGCATTGAACGTGTTATGACATATTTGGAAATTACTGTACCTTAATTTAAATTTGTTTAAAAAATTACAGGGAAATTACTTTAGCAGATTTTTTTCTAATCTATACAAAAAAAACTTTATAAAATAATTAATTAAAAACTAATATAATTATGATAATAATTTCCTGATTAATTACTGAAAGCTAGGAGCTTCTGATAATAACGCGGTTTTAAAAACATAATACAGCGAAGTAATAACGTTCATTTATCACAATCGATTTATGCAATATATATTTTTCATTGTTTATTTATTTTTACTAGTCATAATTGAAACAATGTTTGTGGTAATTATTAAACTTATTCATTATATTTTTTTCCATTAAGGATTTTTTCCTTTATTATTTAGAGGTTTTTTAATAGATAATTGAAATTTATTTAGCTCGTTAAAATATTTTGTTATTGCATTACCTGTCATTTCGTTTCATAAAATTTAAACCATAGTTTTATCTCTTTCATATTAAAAATATATATATATATAAACTTTGTATATAATAAAAATACTCTTTATTTTTTCTATTATATTTATTTTATTTTTATAAAATAATAGAGGTAAAACAATTACACTATTAAACAATGGATTTTTCTGAAATATAATAGTTTTATTTAGCTTTTTAACAATATAAAACACTAATTTAACCTGCGGTTACTATACTTTTCAATTTGACAAAGCATTAATTACTGTATTTCCCACTGGTGAACCGAATTCAATTTATGTGAAATTAATAAATGTATTATGAAATCCTGAAAGCTATTTTATTTTAATTGTTATTTAAGTTAAACGTTTTAAACCAATATCTTAATAAAATTTTTGTATAATTAGAGTTTTGTTGCACTTATCTCTTATTCGGATGACAAAATTGTTACACAGTTGAATCAAATTAACATTGTTAGAGATTCTGAATGTTCTCATAATTAAATTTTCTCCGTTGTCGATTAGTATCTAATCGATTATTTGGAAAAGTGTTTAGTGACATGGTAACTACAAAGTAATTTCACCCGTTATCACATTTTTCATTAAGCCTCAACGGACTATTCGTTCTTAATTTAGATTTTTTTACATGTCGTTAAATACGCTTCTTTTTAGGCTTTTAAAAGATCTGTAATTAATTAAATTCTAAAAACTAAATCATTACTTTCTCTTATTCTCTATGAATATGTTCTTGTTTAGGTCATTAGCCGAAGGCTGATTTGAACCTCTAGAGGTTTAATTAAGTAAAAACTTATTTAACCTTAATAACCTTATTTAACCTTAAACTTAATTAATTTATTAAGGTTAATGAACCTTAATAACTTAAGTGAGGTGGTTTACAATTGCCTTCCTCCCTGAGTGGAAAGTATGCTTATCAGCATGCAGAGACCTCTTAAAATTACCTACCTTCCACCATGCAAATGAAACCTTCCCTTCATTCACCACCGATCTGGCTGTACAATGAAATTAATTACTCTCAGAGGAGATAACTCTGACTAGTGTCTTTTACACCTCTATCTCCTTATCTCTAATTAAGTTACCATGTGATAAGAAACTCTATTTTTTGTAGCCCTGGAACTAGCAGATAGAGTGCAAATAATTTAACACTCCACCTGGCAGTTATGGATAAAATTAATATGTACATCTAATGAAATAATAATATAATGAATAAAAATTAAATTTAGTCCAATAACTGTTATTTAATATAAAGTAGGAATTTTCTATCATTTTGTTTTATTTTGCAACTATAAAAATACAACCAGCAAAAAGGTTTAAATTTTGTGTCAATACAAAAAAACCGCTTTAATGGTTTGAGGAGGACACCACCCAGTGGTAGCTCACCAAATAATGAAAAATGTGTTAAATTTTAATTTCATATTTTTTTACACGTAATTACTATTAGAGTCGTGTTAATGTATCATGCATATAAAGTAGAATGGGTTAATAAAATGAGAAAACAATTATATGGCTTTATTGCGCTGTTTTAAATGAAAAGTAAGAAAATAATAAAGAGCAATAATGAAAAAACTTAGCGGTTCGTGAAAGGCAGGATCAATCAGTACACATTTCTTAAATTTTAATTTCAAATTCATAAGATTTATTTTGAATACTTTGGGTGAATTCACGTCAAGAATGACGAAAAAACAATTTTCAATTAAAAGTAATTATTTAAAAAAATATATTTGTCTAATATTGTATATGAGATGACACTAAAAATGAGGTTAAAATTTGAAGCCAAATTTTATTGGTTGCAGACAAAACAAATGAAATGCTAACAAACACCCTTACATGAGACGACACGTTTCATGGCTGTTGCAATTTTTTTTTAAAAACTTACTTTTGACCTGTGACAAAAAACCATTAGTCATTTCTGTATCTACTTTTTAATCGAATGAGTACTTTTTTCTTATTTCCGACTTTGATTACTTGAGTCTCAATTTTGGGCCACTTTCGGTCAAATCCTGAACTTCAAACCCAATGATTTCTGTATCAGCTCTTTAAGAGAAGTCTAATGACACTATTTTTATTTCCAAATTTCGAGGTTGGTTTAATGGTTTATGGTTTTTGGCCACTTCCGGTGAAAACCGGAACTTTAAACCCAATTCAGGTTTACTAATTTTTTGTGTAGATTACAAATCCGAAAACCATTTATGGCTATCTCTTGTAATTTTTGACATCTGGGTGCGACAGATGGAAGAACAAAGAAATATGATAGATGATCATTTAAAAAAATGCCTCCAATTAAGTCAGATAGGCAAGGAAATCCCGTTTAATTTATATTGCTTGATACCAATAAATTTGTAGTAAAATATGACCTGTGTGATTGAGCTGTAATTCTAAAAATCTCCATCTTTTTCTTTAATATTACTCTTCTTGCATAAAGTACAAACAAAGTACAGAAGGAAGAAGGGAAAAGAAATAAACTAGGTTACGTAATGCATGACTCTATGGCTAGGAATAAGCCCACACCCTGTGCGTACGTAATCACTGATATAATTAATTAATACTTAATTCATAAAATATACCTTTTTTCAATTAAAAGAAATGTAGGAAGTTCTTTTCTAAAAAGAAATAATGACTAAAAGGAAAATTGTGTGAGGTTGGGAGGTGAATAAAAGAAGCTATATGAAAGCCAAGAACCGAGGAACTGGAAACTGCAGGGGTTTGAGAAAATATTTGCACTTAGCTTAACATTGGCTTGAGAATGTTAAAATACTTGTTCCACAGCTGGAACCGAAGGTATTTCTAGAAGAGAATTTTGTGGTCGTGAGTAGATGTGAGGTTGTGTGCTGTGTTATAGTGTACAAAGTTCATAAGGAATTTTCTCTCGTGCGTTTACTCTGAAAACTTAATGACAAAGAGTGATTCTCTTACAATCAGACAGAGATAGTTAATGTTGTTGTGTGTGTGTCTGTTTATGAATTATAAACTTCTGTGTTTGAAAGTAACCTAGATACAATCTTTCGTAATTCATAACAAAATAAGATTATTCATTATTTTTGATACAACGAAATTTATTTCATTGTCTACCTGTTTTGTTCATGATAATTTATTTACCATATTTTATTACCTGAATTATTTAATTTACATTATTTTTCCCTCGTACAGGGTCAATTTTAGTTTACATTTTCTTTTTCTTCGTTTGTTTACGTTTCCAATTTTTTTTTCTGTGTTCCTACAAACGATTGCTTCTAGCTCTTTGATCTTTGTTCTTTGATCGTCCAATAATATTTATGTATATTTTTATGTTTTAATTAGTTTTTAAATGTTAAAAATTAAAAAGTTACCAACTACATCTAAATTAACCTTCGACGAATATGAAGCTATGTCAGTCAGCTTTACTGCTGTGCAAAACCATCGGTATTAGCAAAAATTCAGCGTTTCCAATCAAAGCTTTTACAGAGGATAGTTAACCAATCATGTAACCAATAAAACGCTACACTCAGATCTAAACGTACCCTACATAAATAACGTTTTCTTAAAACTCTATACAAAATTTAGAAAGAAACTCGTCAACCACCATAACCCACTGATCTCAAATCTGGCAATGCAGACTCTCCCAAAAAAATCAAATAAGACGTTTAAAACGTCGATGGTGCCGGGGCCTCATCAATTAACGTAGTACTGTAATTGACTATCCATTACAGAATTCTAAATGCTGCTCTTAATGCTACACTTATCTATTCACGTCGGAGTTCTTTCACTGGACTGTACCCCCACTCTCGTTTATTTATCATGTTATTTTTTTAAAATTTTGTATTATCACATTCACTGATTGTTTTCAACAGATTGAAAATTTCCTAAATAGAGAGAAAAAATAGTTACAAATTGTTTGTTAAAAGTTTTTAGAAAAAAGAATTTTAATATTACTAGCTTCTTTACTAGTCTGAAAGTCAAAAAATTCTATCTGTCAAATCTTTATATAATAGTCACTATGCCGGCCGTATTGGCGCAGTTGGTAACGTGCTCGCCTTTCATCATGCGGTCCTGGGTTCGAATCCCACTCAGGCATGGCATTTTTTCATACGTTACAAAAAATCATTTCATCCTACATCGCATAAAGTTCCACCCCAACGTCGTCGCTAATGACCATTGCAGTTGATGCGACGTTAAATAAATAAAAAAAAAAATAGTCTCTATTCTTGTCCCATCTGTTGTTATTTGTAACAGTATATTTTAGTTTACTTGTCAATAAAAATGTATTTATATATTATCCTTTTTAATTATGCAAAGAAACAAATCTGTTGTATCAATAATTGGTGATATTATTTCGATTATTCTGAATATTTAATGTTTTTTTAATTATTATTCGTTTAAATTATACGAATATTCTGATATTTTGTGTAGTGACATGATAAAAGAGAAAAAATTAGCCGTCTAATCTGTATGATAATCCTTAGATGATTAAATTATAGGTTTTATAATACTATATTCGATAGGATGGAAACATATTGCGGTTGTGAACACAATTCGATACAGGGATTTTGACAGATTACTTTCATGATTACCACAAACCACAAAAAGTGGTTTTCAGAATGATGTACATCAATATCTCTCTCAACCTCTCGCACTTGTGTTTGTGTGTGTCCGTGCGCGCATATAGTGTATTTGTCCTAAAGCAAAACTACTTGTCGGATTACTCTGAAACTTGAAAATGAACGTTCTCTCCTCGAACCCTCTTTGGGGTTTACAAATTAGTTATCTAGCAAAATCCCATGTTAAAAAATTATTGTTACTTCACTCCAAAATACTACCCAAAAATTTATTTTCTTCAAGTATGGCCCTAAAGAATTAATTTAAATTTATATTATTTTCTACATTTTCTTAAAAATGGGCACTTTATGACTTTATGGACACACTATGAAATCTGGACTTAATGTGTAATGTTTGACGATTTTTTTTTAACAGAAAGTAATCATTTCTTTGCAATTATTTGTATTAAATGTCTAATTATAAACTTTAAGCAAAGGTAATAAAACTCTAATTAATAACGTTCTAAGAATGACAGTATGTAGGACCCCCCTGGCATTGTCGTAGTGGCCCTACTTTTTCCTCGTTATAGAATTAGTTCGCAGTATTTTTTAAATTTAGAATTAGTTATGATTGTTTTTTTTTATTTACAATAAGAATGTTTTATTATTTTTATGTTCGTTGTTTCATTGTTTGTTAGTAATGTATTTTTCTACAACTAGCAAAAAAGTTTTTTATTCTTATATAAAACACACTCATGGAGGACATGGACGGGCTCCAAATCTCACTTGAGGACCTCAAAACAAAATACGGAAATTATCACAGGCTGAAAACCACAAGACTTGAACAGCAGAAACCGACAAAAGGACAGAAAGTTGTGTATTCTGACAAGGAACGGCAGAGAAGATCGGATGGATTGAGGGAATACTGGAGACAGTTCAAGGAAGGAAACATCAGGAAAGGACTCCAAAAACTGAAAAATTGAACCGAAAAAATTGAAATGAGCTTTTTTTAGTTTGATGAACTTATGTAGTTCTATGTGGCTTTAAAAAAAGGGGAAAAAACACACTCAGTAGTGTTTTTGAAAATGAAGACTAAACTCTGAAGAAAACCTGTAACTAAACTTGACTCTGAACTGTGAATTAATATCTTGACAAAATAAAGAAGTTTTTTTTGACACTTTTTATTGAAAATTTAGTATCTGTTATTACAATAATATAAAAATTTCTAAATATGATGCTAAAGGTTCCAAAACTTTAATTACTTGATAGAGCGTGCAGTCATCATTTTAGTCCTATAATTGTGCAAGAAGATCCTTTGACAAACGTCTGTGCTGAGTATCCGGTATCACTCAGTGTACATGTTTTGTACGAGAGGGTTGTCGAGTAATTGAAATTTACCATGCATCGTCTTATATGGTTGTTTTGCGACGTCATTTACGTATGGGATTTGTAAGTCTTTGTGCAACATTAAGTTTGTGACGTAAAAAGGGTCTTTGCGTTATCGCTCGTCGAATTTTGTTTTGAATCGCTTGTATACGATTCGTGTGTGAAGGTTTAGCAGATCCTCAAAGTTGAACTCCATATGTCCAGATTGATTTTAAGACTGACTTGTAGATTGTTAAATGTTTAATTTAGAACGTCTATCGAGTAAGAATTTCAGTTTATAGAAGCGTGTTTTGAGTTTGTGGCGAGTGTAAGTGCGTTCCATATAAGTTAAAGATAAGTAAAGTAAAAGATATGTTGGTGTTTTGTTTTTGGAGGATTTTTAAACACAGTGTAATAGAAATGATTTAAAATAAAGAGCTTTAATTTTTAATAATGAATCGATTATAAAGTACCGATTGTGTGAGCTGGCTGTAGTTTCAAGCGGTTTCATGAATAGATATTCTATTGAATATTTTATAAAAACAGTCATTTGAGGTTTGAATTTTATAGTACACATATTGTGTTTCGTTAAAGGTAATTACGAAACCTAAAATTATTATCATCAGAGCGGAAACACCATGCATTAGTTAAATTCAAATAGTTCTACTCTACCATAGAAACCTCGCTTTCCGTTGATTATTACCTCGGAACTATGTATATATTTGTACAGAAAACAAATTTGATAAGGTTAAAACGTAATAAATTAAGTAGATTGTTCGAAACTTTAAGGTATTTTTTTTTCAAGTCTGGTGTGAACCACTCACATGACTTTCTCTTGTCATTGTAAATAATGAAAAAAAATATAACCTAAGTTTAATCATGAGTGAACAATTTAAAATTAAAAACCTGAATTAATTTTAATCTAAGTGAATTACGCTAAATAAAATTTTATAATTAAAACCGTCTGTTTGAATTAAAATATGGGAAATTATTAATTGATACTAACTAAGTTTTGTAGAACTACTAAGTTTTGTAGAAAAAAGTGCTTGAAATAAAAGTTGTAGGGTTTCTATAACTTCATTTTTATTTATAACGTAGGCCTACTTTTGGAGTAAAATGGCGGTAATCTTAAAACAAATATGTGTTTTTACTGATTTCAATAAGAAAATATGGATTAGTACTAACTTACGCTAAGCTAACTGCTGTAAAAAATAAGTTTGGAATAAAAGTTTTACATTTTACAATTTTCTACAATATTGATTATGTTGGTCTACATTTTAAATCTAAACTGTAAATATTAATGGCGAAATTTAAAAAAAAAACTTTTTATTATTACAAGCAATTATTACTCTACAATTCCCTCTTAAAACCTAGCTGAATGTTCGGTATTCAAATTTTTGGTTGCTCAAAACAGGGTAATTTAAAAACTATTTAAGCATTTCAGTCTAAATTTCTGCGTATAATTACCGGTTCACCCTACTATGTCTCAAATTACACACTACTCACTGATTCTAAAAACACCATTCATTTGCGACATCATCAAAAATATTTATTTTAAATTCTATTCGAAAATACAAATCCAAAATAATCCGGTTATTAGTGATATGACAAATCCGCCAGGCTTATTAGAAGATAAAAAAAAACCTCGGGCAGAGATCATCTTTAATTCTTTCTGCATGTTTATGTTAAAAAAGATAAAAGAATGTGAAATATTAGATGTCATTACTGTTTTGGTTTAAATATACTTTATTACTAATGGTAATAACTGTTTATTGACAATAAAAACTTTTTATTGTTTCTATTTTCATAATTTAGTTTATTTAACGTTCATTCATTGTTATTCCAAATTTAACATTGCTGAATGTTGTATTTTATATCATGCCAGTTCTTCTTACATGTAATTTAATATAAATGTTTTCTCATATTTTGGATGTTCTCTATAGTTCAGCTGTTGAGCCGGTGAAATTCATAGTCGGTACCAAGTAACAAATTTGAAATTTGCGGGTGTTTTGTGTACCAAAACTCTTTATATCAACTCATTCATCAATGTGGAAAAGTGATACAAGTCAATACAAAATAATATCAGATTTAGAAGGCTGTAGTGTTTTGCTTTGTAATGGTCACAATGATTTTGATTTTCTTTTCAGGATTTTGTTTGATTTTTCAAGTAAATTCACTTGATTTTGTAACTTAAAATCAAGTCAAAATACTTGAGTTTTGAGGCTTCTTCAAGACTTGAAACTATTCACTTTGGAAGATTTTTTTCAACACTTTGTTGAATTTTTTTTTCAATTAAATTCACTTGTTTTGTAAATTAAAATCAAGTCAAAATACTTGAGTTTGGGGCTTCTTCAAGACGTATGAGGGTACTTGCTTTGGAAGATCTGAAAGAATGTAAGAGTTTCTTGCAAATGAATGTCAAACAATCTTCTTTAATTTTTGTTTGTGCTATAGCCTATTAAACTTATATTTCTATGGAAATATTATCATTCAGTAATATTATTTTTATCTATTTTTCATAAATAAATAACAATGTTTTAATTGAGGTAATTCTGGTATGAGTCAATGTCTCCTAATTTTTACATGAGAGGGTAAAACACATACGGCAAAAAGCAAAGTGGTAGGGCCTATATATTTTTTAAGCCTTCCTTATGTTCAAAATTTTTAAATTGACTAACTGGTACTGCAGTGAAATGAATTTAATATTTGTATGGACAATTGACAGTAGACAGAAATATGCTTCTGTGAATTACGATAAAATTTCTACTTTAACCTTCATTTTCTCAAAACTTAAAAATAAATGTGACATGTACCACTATGACGTTAACCGGCTCAGTTAAAAATTAAAAATAAAAGATAAAAAACATTAATACGAGAGCACATCACTTACCATGCCACTTACCCTTTTTTCTTTGGTAGAGCACCTTTTTTATAGAGCGTATGTTTTTCTTGTTGAGCACAAACAATTTTGTAAATTAGATGATTTTAAACTAAATCATAAAAGTTTTGAAAAATTTGCAAATTAGTGTAGAAATGCACGAATTAACTACTCCTAAGTAATTCTCTTCTTGAGATACGTTTTTCACACTGTCATACACACAAAAACCAAGCGGTAAAAACATGTGTTTTTTGGTTCAGGGTGCCTGAAAATGTTTATTTCCCGTGAAAACTCGATTTCAAAAATTGACATGACAAAAAATACTTAGTTAAAACACTAGATGTAAAATAAAGCTCCATTAGATTTAACTTAACAAAAAAACCAAGAAAATTTTCTTATTAATGTTTTCACTTGATTTATAATTTTAAGGGAAAAATAATCTTCAGTTTATACACGATTGTTAATTGCCCATTAAAAATAATAACGGTCTAAATAAGAATAATGAGAGTGTATTCTTAAAATTAATTCCTTTTCTAAGAAATTTTAAACGTCTTTGTTGTTATAATTAGTAGCCAACAGAAGGTATTCTAAAACGTCTCTTATCTTTCTGTTGTTGTTTTAAGGACTTAGTTCATTTCATTAACAGATCTTACTTTTAGTATTTGTCGTACTCTAAAATGTAATTTCCAGTTTAAATTTTAAGAAAGGAAAATACTATAAAACACCGAATTAAAAATTAATAAATAAATTATATTCAAAAGTACCTATAAGAAATATACAGTAATTTAATTTAAAATATTTATCCCAGCAGAAGGATTAGATTTACAGTTCAGCCGTCCTTAGTTTGCTCTTACTGTCAACAAACCAAAGCCAGCTACTACAGAGTGTACGGTAGGGTCCACGACTTTATGGATGTCTTATTCCTATTAAGTTAACAAATTTTTGAATAATAAGTACTTAAATTACTTAAAACATCAGTCATGACATGATGTAGGCCTAACAATTTTATTTATAAAAATACTTTTAAAAGTATTTTTTTTGCATTTAAATACTTTTGAAAGTATTTTTTTTGTTCTTTTTAATTAGCGTGTACACATTTTTATGTAATGCGCATGCTCAGTGACATCATTGTTTGTTTACAGTAGGAGCAAACTTAAAAAGGCTGGATTTTAATTTAAATACATGAAATTAAACAAATTTTAATTTGGATGTAGTTGATCGAGGTTTATCAATCCAAATTCTGGAGACTTACTTTAGCTGTTACTTTTTTATTTTTTTAGAATTATTTATGGATGTCTACGGATGGATTTTTTATGGATGTATTAATCTCTTCCACCATTTATCTCAATCCATTTAATCGTCCTCCCGAAGTCCTCTTCCATTCTTAGTCATCCACATCATCTCTTAATGACTGTCGGAGTCTGCCTGTGTTGCATTTTCCCACTGGACGCGAATCAGTTACTTTTCCTATCCATCTGCACTACTCACATGTCAATATCATAGAAGGACGTAATGGTGTGAAGTGCACCCGGTAGTATAGTGTTTAGTAGATAAAACGGTGGCGAACGTATCACAGAAAATATGAAATCATTGGTTATAAAGTTCTAGTGAAAAGTAATAATATAAATCATAGACATTCCTTGTTACATCAGTTACAAATACATGAAATACGAAAAGGAATGATGAAATAAAGAGTTCTGTCTGTTCCACCATTACGTGACAAGATCTTACAGAATCGAAGAAACTAGTTCAGTCACTTGAACAGAATGCCATATGGAAGGATGCCAATAGAGGCTCAAAACTATAGAACAATTGGTAGAGAGATATGGGAAGACCGAGGAAGAAATGGGTATCGGAACAGATTCATTAAACCTAGACCTTGAAGTGAAGAAAAAAAAGAAGTAGATATACCACGACTTACATTCTTCTCAATACTGTAAAGACTTATAAAGTCAGATATGTTCAAAGGAATTTAGCAATAGAGGCTAAACCATCATCCTAATTCTCTGGCTCTTAATTTGCTAAATATAGTATCAATATTAATATCATATTAATGTAATATTAATCGATATTAATATCATATCAATGTTGTATTAATATAATATTTGGCTCTTAATCAATACTATGATTATCTGGGACGTAATATAAGATTAATGTTATATAAAATTTACAGACTGCCAATTACAGACAGGTGGAGTATCAAATTATTTACACTCAATCTGTTCGTTGCAGGGCTAAAATAAATAGTTCTGTTCTTATCACATGGTCAGTCAATTAAATGACTGAATCATTTATGAACAGAAGAGGTAGAGGTGTAAAAGACACTAATCAGAGTTATCTTCTCTGAAAGTAATGAATTTTATTGTACAGCCAGACCCAGTGGTGAATGAAGTGAAGTTGTCATTTACAGAGTGGAAAATATGTGCTTTTCAGAGGGCCCGGCATGCTGATAAGCGTACTTTTCCACTCAGTGAGGAAGGCAATGGTAAACCACCTGACTCCTCGTTTTACTTAGTAAAACCTCTAGAGGTTCAAACCAGCCTTTCGGCTGTTGACCTAAACAACAACAAAATTTACAGGCTAGATTGTTCACAATTTTCATCACATTTAGTGGACTTCCGAATTTTTTAATGTAAGTTCCTGTTGTTAGCCAAATTGCTTATTGCTCACATATTTTTAAAAATACTCTTAAAGAAGATATTTCATTGTTCAGAGAAAATTACCCATAACGTTGTTCATAAAAGGCAAGTGGAATATTAAATATTTGCATTCGATCTGCAAGTTCCAAAGGTATAGAAAATAAATCTATTTCTTATCACAAGGTCAGCTAATTATATGATCAAAGCATATAACGACAGATGAGATAGTCTACAGGTGTAAAAAACACTAGTCACAGTTGTCTTCTCTGAGAGTAATGAATTTAATTATACAGCCAGACCCTATGGTGAATGATGTCATTTTCAGGGTGGAAAGTAGATGGTTTTTCAAATGGCCTGGCATGCTGATAAGCATACTTTTTCTAATTATTGAGGAAAGGAATTGTAAACCACCTCTCACTCCTCGTTTTAATTAGTAAAGCCTCTATAGAGGTTCAAATCTACTTTTCGCCTGATGACCTAATCAACAATATTTTAAAGAACGGATTGTAATTTCGCAAAATTTTTCAATAAAAAATTATATGAATGTCCAAGGAAAATCACTAACATTATATTTTATTGATTCAGAAATTCATATTTTAAATATTTTCTATTCATAAAATATAAAATATTTCTTCCAATATTTTATTTATGAATACTGTATCTCTTTTAGTTTATTTATTTCAAAAAGTAGTGATATTCCCAAAAGATATTATTTCTTGAAGAAAATGGAAGTTACTGAAAAATATGAAAAGAAAATTGCAGAAATCATTTTATTATAAACAATTCTATGGAGTAACAATGATTTTTTTAAAGCACAATAAAAAAAATCTTAGTATTTCAATTATTGCGGTTTATTCTAAATATTATTAATTTTTGAAGTGGAAGAGATAATTTTACCAGTTCAGTGAAAAAGAATATTGAACTCGTTTGGAGAACAAAATCTTACAAAAAGTAATTTCCTAAAATTTTATCATCTTATGGTTAGTTTGTTATTGATCTTGAGTCAAAAACTGTGAGATATATTTTACGACGAAATATCAAGTTCAAATACTTATCAGAACTGAAAAGCTGTCCTAAATTGTGATTAAATACTTCGTTGAGCTTAAGAAAAGCTCCAGTGCAAACTCAACAAGACTCTGTCAGCCCAATATTTTCACCTAACATTTACACGATATTAAGTGAAGCGCGATTCAACTCGAAATGTAATAGCCTGTACAACTTTTATTCATAAGAAAACTTGTCTGAAAATTTACTTTAAGTTTGCTTCATGATTTTCTCTCGCATGAATTATATGATCTTAAGTAACACTATTTTTCTGATAGGTGATTAAAGTAAAATTTGTTAAAATGTTCCTAATTTACCTCTGAATTAATTATATTGAAGGCAAATAAAATGGATTTGTTCTGTAAAGATAGTTTTATGAAAAAAATTGTACTTAAGAAACCAAAGATATCTAATATATATAAAATTCTCTTGTCACAGTGTTGGTTGCCAAACTCCTCAGAAACGGCTTAACCGATTTTAATGAAATTTTTATGTACACTTGGTAGGTCTGAGAAAAGGTTTTAATCAATTTTTTATACCCCTAAGTGATAAGGGTGGTCCACCCCAAAAACATTTTTTTTATTATTTGGACAAAATTTTTATTTTTTATAATGTGGTATTAAAAAATACATGCACTCCTAAATTTTCACCCTTCTACCACCAACACCTATTTTTTATAGCAATATTAGTAATTTAATAATTTTCTACTCTCGGCGGTCGATAACTGATCAGTTTTCACTCGATCAGTTATTCCCGCCAGGCGTCTACCGGTGTCACTCACTTCGTAAACAGCACAAAGTAAGGTCGAAAACGAAGCCTATCTCCGGTCGTTCTCACAAAATAAGCTTTCTCTCACTCCCTATACTGTTTTCGGCCATTATTATTGTCTGTGCATCGATCGTAGTAGTGACGTTTATAATTATCATTTTACGCCCCTGGCATTAGTTTTTTGTGTTTTGTTTTACGTCTGACGTTCTGTAATTTCTGCTAATACAGCCGGTGAAAAATGATGGTAATGAAAATGAGTGATGAAAAATGCCAGACCTGACCGGGAATCGAATCCGGTACCCCGGCGTAGAAACCACTTGTGCTAACCTTTACGCTAACGGGCCGTAGATAAAATAAAATAAATTTCATATTTTCCGTAAAGTGAGTCAGCTGTATACATGTTTACGGTATAGTTGTGTTTTCTATAGTGCTACTCTATTTGAAGAAAATTTCTTTATAGACTGTCAGTTATTGGTAAAAATATACCTGTTATATTGGGCAACTGTCTACAAGACTTTTTTTTGATAAGTATTTCGTTTTTTTTTAAATAATAATAATAATTGTTTTTGAACATTTTGTTATAAGCTAGAGGTTAGGTTGAATCTAAAAATTTAACTATAAACAACAATGTACAATGGGCTGAAACGCCCTTCTTCTTCTTCTTCATCTTCCTCCAATGAGCAGAGTAAGCTAGCTCGCCAATCTACGATGAATGATCAAGAAGGCATTGATTCCATGTACATAGAAGCAGATGATTTCCAGAATACACCTGATTGGCAAACTGTACCAATTTTAAAAAGCAAATCAGCTGATAAATTAGTAGATTCAAATGTTAATATTTCATTAAAAATAGATTCAGCTGTTTGCCTGTTGAAGAAAATAACGTTTCTTAACAAAAAAAGATTAAAACTCCACCTATAATCCTATACGGCATAACAGGTATTAACAAATTGATAGAGTTATTTGATAAATCGGTTTCTAAATCAGACTATTTAATTAAATCATTTAGTAATAAACAATTAAAAGTTATATCAAGTAATGTTGATGTTTACAAAAAATTAATAGCGGTTATTCGTGAAGTGAATTTAATCGGTCATACATTTAGTAGGAAAGAAGAACGCGCTTACCGAATAGTAATAAAAAATTTACATTACTCTATTCCAATTTCTATTATTAAAGAAGAAATTGAAAAACATGGGCACAAAGTCAGAGGTGAAATTGTTAATGCTCACCACCGCGTAACTAAAGAACCAATTCCTATATTTTTTGTTAATCTTGAACTGCAAGAAAACAACAAAGACATTTTTAATATCAGGTATATTTCGAATTGTTGCGTTAATATCGAACCACCTAGAAAAAGTAACCACATAGTTCAATGTAAACGTTGCCAACAATACGGCCACACCAAAAACAATTGCATGCGTCCCTATCGTTGTGTAAAGTGTGCGCAGAGCCATAATACAACTGACTGCCCAAAGACAGATCGAAACACACCAGCAACATGTGCATTGTGTTTAGATAATCATCCTGCGAATTATAAAGGTTGCCGCATTTACCAGGAAATAATGAACAGGAAACGTGGAAACAAGAATACCCCTACGACTGATTCACAACCTAAGAATATCAGATCATTCAATGCAAATAATGAACACTTTCCTAAATTAAAACAAACCAGACAAAATGTTATTATTGATAACAGTCAAACTACACCATCTGTGTCATACTCAGATGTACTGCAGAACAAAAGGGAAGATTCTGACATAGTAACAAAGCTCAATAAAGTATCTGAACAGATTGAATTATTGGTTAGTCAAATGAGTAATCTGATGGGATTATTGACAACCGTTGTCAATAAACTGTTTAAATGAAATTTCTACGAATTGCGGAGTGGAATGTCAACGGTCTTATTCGGAGGCGACAGGAAGTAGAAGTTTTTCTGAAGGTTAACAAAATAGATATTCTTCTCAAATCTGAATCTCACCTTACAAACCCTGATTTTTTAGACTATATGGATATACACTCTACAACGCCAATCATCCGGATGGTAACGCTCATGGAGGCAGTGCTGTTCTTGTTAAAAATTCAATAAAACATCACGAGTTGCCAGCATGCACATCAGATCATCTTCAAGCGACATCAATACAATTACACGATTGGTTAGGTCCTCTGGTAATTTCATCTGTTTACTGTCCGCCGAGGAATCGGATAACGAGAAATGTGTTCCAGAATTATTTCCATCTCCTTGGAAATCGATTTATCTCAGCGGGCGATTGGAATGCTAAACATACGTATTGGGGATCTCGCCTCATTACACCTCGTGGTCGGGAACTGAAAGTGGCCATAGATTTGGGAAATAATTATAATATCTTGTCTACCGGACAACCTACATACTGGCCAACAGACCGAAATAAAATCCCTGATTTATTGGACTTTGGTATCACAAAAGGTATCAGTAGGTTTTATACAGATGTGGAAAGCAGCCTAGACAGTACATCAGACCATTCTCCAATCATAATTACAATCAGTACACATATTATTCTACGACAAAAACCTCCCACTTTATATAACAAATACACAAATTGGACTTCCTTCTCAGCTTTTATTCATGACAACATTAACCTCAACATACCTTTAAAAGTATCGGACGACATAGATGAAGCAGTTCAACACTTCACAAACATAATTCAAAAAGCAGCTTGGAGTAGTACACCGGAAGATACAGTCACAGAATACGATAATATGAATTACCCACGTGAAATTTTGGAAAAAGTAAGAGAAAAAAGAAGATTACGGCGTGTATGGCAAAATAGCAGACACCCCGCAGACAAAACCGCATTCAACCGAGCACCAAAAGAACTAAACGATTTGTTATTCACTATAAAAAATAATTCTTTTCGAACCTTTTTAGAACATTTGTCTCCCTACGAAACAACAGATCACTCGTTATGGAAAGCCACTTCTAAAATAAAAAGACCAATTCAACATACTCCTCCACTCCGATGTGATGATGGGAACTGGGCTGGAAGTGATGAAGAGAAAGCCAATTTGTTTTGCGACTACCTAAGTGATGTATTTCAACCTCATCCTTCTGTCGAATTGACGAAAAAGAAATTCACGAGTTTATGGAAATACCAGTGCCTATGGACTTACCGATAGAACCTTTTACTGTTGGCGAGATACAACAACTAATCAATCACCTTCCATCAAAAAAGGATCCGGGATTTGATTTAATTACGTCTGAAGTCATCAAACATCTTCCTGTCAGGGCATTAACTTATCTTCAAATTCCATTCAACAGTATCTTGCGAACGACACATTTTCCTTGTCAATGGAAAGTCTCGCAAATAATAATGATTCCAAAACCAGGTAAACCACCAAATGAAATGTCTTCATATAGGCCAATTAGCTTACTGCCTCTTCTTTCCAAGGTCTTTGAAAAATTGTTTTTAAAGAAGCTTCAGGGGATTCTGATACAACAGAATGTTGTTCCAGACCATCAATTTGGATTCAGAAGTGGTCACTCTACTATGGAGCAAATACATCGGGTAGTGAATATGATATCTGACACATTAGAAAGGGGAGATATCTGCTGTGCTCATTTTCTAGACATATTAAGAGCCTTTGACAAAGTGTGGCATATTGGTCTTTTATACAAATTAAAAACAATTTTACCTTATCCGTTTTATTTTGTTCTTAAATCTTTTCTGGAAGGTAGGATATTTCAAATTAAATGCAGAGGTGCATACTCAAAATTTGGAGAAATAAACTCCGGTGTTCCTCAAGGATCTATACTTGCTCCAATATTATACGTAATATTTACCGCTGACATGCCTCTAAACCAATCAGTACTTACCGCTACGTACGCTGATGATACAGCAATTCTTTCATCTGACAATAATGCTACAGAAACATCAAATAAAGCTCAAATATACTTAGACGAAGTGCTACTATGGTTGAACAAATGGAGACTAAAAGCCAACGCAAATAAATCTGTCCAAGTTACGTTTACTATGAGAAGAGAGGAATGCCCATCAGTACTCTTAGGTAATGATGTACTCCCACAACAAGATCATGTGAAGTACCTTGGCTTGCATCTTGATCGGAGATTAACTTGGCTACATCACATAGTATGTAAACGGAACGAGCTTAATTTAAAATATATGAGGTTTAACTGGTTGTTAGGAAGAAGATCACAATTATCTGTTGAAAATAAGGTCTTGATCTACAATACAATTTTCAAACCTGTTTGGAAGTATGGCGCTCAGCTTTGGGGTACATCCAGCAGATCCAATTTAAAAATGATACAATGCTTCCAAAATAAAGTATTTAGATCAACGAGTAACGCTGGGTGGTTTGTAAGAAACTCGGAAATACATGACCATCTTCGTATCCGTACCGTAACAGAAGAGATAAGAGAGCTGAGCCTCCGGTACCAGCTAAGATTAAACAATCACCAGAACCACCTGGCATTAAATTTACTGGACAACAGTGAGGAAACGAAGCGCCTCAAAAGACATCACATCCTCGACTTAGACCAACGATTTTAATACATACACCAAGTTAAATTCACCACTCATCCTCATCACTACTTTTTAATCTAAAGTGAAATTTAAAAATTTCATTTATTTTACTTTTTTATTGTTAACTTCTTTTGCATTGTTTACTTCATTTTTTTTGTTTACTTCTTTTACATTGCTTTTGTTAATTTTGTAACTTTACAACATTTCTTACTTTTTATCAACTTTATTTTCTAATCCTATTTAGTTGAAGTGAGAGCAAAGGCTGTCTACTTCACTCACGTAAGTTTAGTTCTTGTATAATGATTTGCTTAAAGCCACATTGTAAGGCTGATTGTAAATAAATAAGTTAAATAAAAAAAAATATTTTCCGTAAAAACATGTTTTCTGTTCTTGGGCGTAGCAACGTGCGCTGGGTACCGCTAGTAATTATGTATATTTTCCTGGGAAGAAATCAACTCGATCAGGGCATAGACATATATTTTTTATTCGTCAGTTTCTCTGCTGGTTTGATTCATTTTTTCAAACTGTACTATCTTGCGCAAGTCGTTTCATATCTACATACCTGTAACACCCGAAATATTTTGTAATTTGTTTAACATATTCTAACCTTTGCCTTCCCTTACAATTCACTCCCTCAATATTACCCTCTATTATTGATAGAGGGATTTTTTAAGATAGTCCCACTAGTCTATCCCTTCTTTTGGTAAGATATTTCCATATACTTCTTCTTTCATCCATTCGTCTAAGAACGTTCAAATTACTTATTTTGTCCACCAACTTAATCTTTAACATTTTTCTATTATACCAAATTTCTAAATCTTCTATCTCTTCCATTCTACAACCACTATCACCCACGTTTCGCTTCCGTATTATGCTACACTCCAAACATAGTTTTTTGAGATATTTTTCCTAATCTGCACATTAATGTTATTTGGATTGACACAATATTACTTGCAGTAAAAAGTGTTCTTTTATTGCTAACAACTTTTTTAACTTTTATTATTTATTCAGAAACCATACAATATGGATAATATAATATATTATCCATATTGTATGGTTTCTGATTGTGGGTTATATATTATATAACCCACAGCCATCCATGAACAAACTCTACTGGGGGTCCCTGTTCAAACTCATGCCTAATCCACTTCAAAAAAATACAGCGAGAAGCAGCGATCAAATTGGGTAGTTGTGAATATTGTACAGTTTCTGATAACAAGTAAAAGCTAAAAAAAAACTAACCCAACAGCTGATTGCTACAAACTTCTTCGTAGGCGGCGGTTTGTTAAATTTTCTTGACATTTTCTGTATTGATGTGATATGTCATTTCTGTTACATTTTGAAACTAAATTAAACAAAATATAACACATTTCTCTTATTTTCTCTTCTAAATAAGAAAAAATTTGAGGTTTATAAGTTTCCGTTTTCGAAACAGATAAACCTTTTAAAGAAAAATATACAAAGTTAGCCAGTAAACTCGTAGATATTTGATTAGTTCATACTGGGGAGATGTTAAACATGGTTTTAATGTTCACACGTCCGACGGGCAAATGGTACGGAAAGAGGGAATTCTAACTAAGCTTTTAGAAGTGTAGCTCCTAATCTTGTCATGAGGGAAACTGCATATGTGGACCATGTTTTCCAGCTCCTTCGGGAATTTAAGTATACGATTATATACATAAAGCATTACTTAGAAATACTAATACTCTTCCTACAATTATACTAAAAATTTAAAGATTTTCAAAAATAAACGTATAAATTTTTACTAAAAGCAACTTAAACAACTACAGTGGAGCATCAATTATCCGAACTAATCGGAATCATAGTGGTTCTGCCCATAACAGACAGGTGAAGTATCAAATTATTTACACTGAATCTGTTTGTTGCAGGGCTAAAATAAATAGTTCTGTTTCTTATCACATGGTCAGCCAATTAAATGACTGAATCATTTAAGAACAGAAGAGGTAGAGGTGTAAAAGACACTAATCAGAGTTATCTCCTCTGAAAGTAATGAATTTCATTATACAGCCAGACCCTGTGGTGAATGAAGTGAAGTTGTCATTTGCAGATTGGAAAATATGTGCTTTTCAGAGGGCCCGGCATGCTGATAAGCGTACTTTTCCACTCAGTGAGGAAGGCAATGGTAAACCACTTCACTCCTCGTTTTACTTAGTAAAACCTCTGCAGGTTCAAACCAGTTTTTTGGCTGATGACCTAAACAACAACAAGTGGTTCTGATAATAAAATAGTTTGGATAATCAAACACGCTAAAAACTGTAATTTGCTACACTGTACTGTGACATTGTAATATAACATACATTTTTAATAGGTTAATAAAGGCTAACATAAACTTTTTTTTTTGTAATCCCTAATGTGTGTACGTTGCAATCTGTTCAATTGAGAACAATAAGCAACCTCATTACCTAATGAGATGAGGATGATATGTATGACGTGTAAATGAGGTGTAGTCTTGTACAGACTCAGGCCGACCATTCCTGAGAGAGTATGGTTAATTGAACCCCAACCATCAAAGTACACCGATTATCACTGTCTAGCATTCAAATCCGTATAAAAGTAACTACCTTTACTAGGATTTGAAACAGGAACCTTCGTCTCCGAAAATCAGCTGTTAAACAGCTGATTTTGGCGACGACTTTACTTCTAGACCAACCCGGTGGGTCAAAAGAACAGAAACTTAAGTTTAAAAAATTATTACTTTATTGGGTTTATTGCAAAAATGCAGAATATCAAAATGAAATAAACTACTGTAAAAAATCGTTTACGAAAAACTTTTTAACGCACTTGTACGTGCTATACAGTCATTTTTAAAAAATCTTGAATTTTCTTTTGAACTAAGACTGAACTTTTTTTGTAACGGCAATATCTCTCATTCTTATTAGTATAGTCACTTGAGTCAAAAGTTTGCCCTTGTTTGCAACGAGGGGTAAAGAGGGAAAGCTCAGTGCGCATGCGCGACTGCTTTTATTTCAATACAACAAATGTAACAAATTATACTATACCCAAAGCATTATGCATTATATCGCGGAACCTTTTGTAGGTTACCTGCACCAATATAACTGCTTGTTACTGTGAACAGAAATGTTGGTTTCTCGAAAACGTGGTTGAGTTATTCACAGTGCTGAATTAAATCTTATATGCAATGTAATAAAATGTTGTAAAGTTGAAGCTAAACAAAAATGCCTATCCGTGCCTCTTAACAAAAGCCGTGAGCGAGCAGCTAACTAGTGTGATGTTTCTCTTTCCACAATTCGAAAAATAAATAAGGAAATTAAAGACGTGAAGAAGGTATTCTTTAACAGTTTTGTTGACACCAGGTAAAACAAAGGAAACAGTTATGTAGATACTAGTGTAATATGAGACATCTCCACAGACACACAACAAACAGTATACACATTAATAACACTCTAACGTAAACATAAACATAACTTTACAGCATCAACACACATACCAGATGATCTCAACTACAGATGTGAGAGGAACATTTTGATCTAAAGATATGAGAAGAAGTAAAAAGAAAATTTTATTAAATTAATAAAATTGGATTGTTGACCTCATTCCATTTTAAACTTTTAAAGAGCGAAGTGGCTTATACAAGTTTTTATAAAAAAAATAATTTTGAAAGTTTATTAATATTAAAGAATTGTATTAAATTTAGAACAAATATTTTTAGGAGATTTGCTGAAAAAAGATTCAACATTTTTAAATAAGTTTTTTAAAGAATTTTAAAGATTTTAATTGTTTTTAAATGTTTTTAAATATTTACCTACAAATTTTTGAATAAACAAAGTTGAATTTTTGAAGACAAAACCTTTAAGATTTATTGTTATTTATGAACCTGGGACAATAAAATGGTGCCGTGACCAGGATAACATAATTCAATTTCAACATAATTTTCAGGATAATTTCAATATAATTTTCAAGACAATTTCAGGAAACAAAATATCAATATATAAAACCAACGACAAGATTAGAAGGAAAACATAACAAGAGGAAAAGGAACGAACCGGAATAAAATTCATCAAATAAAATTAATCAAATAATACATAATAAAACAAATCTTCTAAAAATTTACAAAATAATTATAAATAACAATTATAAATTAGAAACAATTCACATCTGGCAAGTATATTGAAGTCATCTGGTAAGTCATTGATCACATACACTTAAATCATCATCATCATTAAACAAAACAGGTATAAACATGAATAGGGAAGTAGCACCGATTCTTGACCCCACTAAACTAGACGAGACAAACATTAACTTCCAACTACGCATACGAAAAAGCACGACAACAGGAAACGTAAGACAAAAAAAACAAAGGTTACAAAAACTCTTAGATAATGGACGCCAAATTGATTTAACTACACTACATAGATTTGACATAGACAAACAACTGACGGAGTGTCAAAATTATTTAGCAAAGTTACGGAACATAGAAAATTTAACTGAATTAGAAAGGTATAATGCCGAAATATTTGATGATCGGCTTAACAAACTATTAACATTCATATTACCCAACAAACCAGATAAACTCGTAGGATTTCAAAATTTAAAAGAAGGATTTGATATTTGGAAACTTAATAGGTTACAAAATTTCGAAATTGAACCTAATTTCGAACAAAACAACATAAACCTTGAAGACGCACATTTAGGAAATAATTTCTTACCTGATCAACAAAGAAATCTTGATGTTGGTCATGTTAATCTTTTACATCTCCCAGTAATGCAAAATCCTGTTCCTAGAAACGAAACTCCTGACATATTAATACCGAATGCAGTAGGTAATCATAATCCCGTTTATTTTCATCGTGAATTAAATTTTAATTGGACAAAAATTGCAAATCCAATTGAAAACGAATTAAAACAATTAACTATAACTGATGGACGTGATATTGACATGTTAGTACGAAATATCAAAATTATTAAACAAATACAGAAACGTTATGCAGTAGATTTACCTTTGGTATTGTTGACTCCATTTATGACTGGTTTCACTGAACAAATTTTTGAAAATTCTATTAAAAATAATCATAACTTCGATCAATTTCATAGAGATTTAGTAAGCAAACTAATCACACCAAAAATGAAAGAAATATTAAAACTCAAATTGTTATACCGAAATCAGTCACAAACGGAGACTCTTACTGAATACATAAAAGAAATTTTAGAAAACCATGAAGTGTTAAGATTAGATCTGACAGAAGGTGAGTTAATTAATATAATTTTAACCGGTTTAAATGAAATATATGCCACGCACATAGGTATAATCGGCAAACCTAATAATTTGCAAGATTTCAATAAATTAGACACCTATGTCTATGAAAGAGTTTATGCTAGGACCCTTAATGATATCGGTTTATCTAAAATAAATGATACACGTGTAATAAATAATGCGAATAGCATGGTACCTAACCAAAGTAAACAAAATATTTTAAAAGATACAGCTTGCAACAAAATCAGATCACAAATGCCTGCAACATCCTTAAAATGTTTTTATTGTCATAAGCTAGGTCATATCAAAAGGAATTGTAAACTTTTACAACAAAAATGGCATATCGATGGTCTGAACCTTTGTATATCATCGGCTTCTCTACTCCAGTTACAGCCTTACTCCGTAAGACTATTGGAGGAGAAATAACTAAAGAACATATTTCTAACCTTAAAAAAGTTACATAATTTACTCATAATTTACATAATTTATTTTTAGGTGATGTCTGTCGCGATACTCGAGCTTGAGATGATTGTAACAAAATGAAAACTATGCTGTTTGCATGCTATTTGAATGTTTTATTGAAAGGGGCCCCGAATGAATGAATATTACCTTCTCAGGCCGACAACTGCTACATACTCACCTTCTCTTTTTTCATTTAAGCACTCACCCCCTTTATTTTGCCTACACGTGCCTTTGTACTTCAGTTTACTCTCCGGGGGGGGGGGAAGATTGTAATATGAGACATCTCCACAGACACACAACAAACAGTATACACATTAATAACACTCTAACGTAAACATAAACATAACTTTACAGCATCAACACACATACCAGATGATCTCAACTACAGATGTGAGAGGAACATTTTGATCTAAAGATATGA
The DNA here is from genome assembly GCA_035578175.1 of Catonia carolina. Lineage (NCBI taxonomy): Eukaryota > Metazoa > Arthropoda > Insecta > Hemiptera > Achilidae > Catonia > Catonia carolina. Next base: position 72,740,621 of record JAQMRL010000005.1, read on the forward strand.
GAAGAAGTAAAAAGAAAATTTTATTAAATTAATAAAATTGGATTGTTGACCTCATTCCATTTTAAACTTTTAAAGAGCGAAGTGGCTTATACAAGTTTTTATAAAAAAAATAATTTTGAAAGTTTATTAATATTAAAGAATTGTATTAAATTTAGAACAAATATTTTTAGGAGATTTGCTGAAAAAAGATTCAACATTTTTAAATAAGTTTTTTAAAGAATTTTAAAGATTTTAATTGTTTTTAAATGTTTTTAAATATTTACCTACAAATTTTTGAATAAACAAAGTTGAATTTTTGAAGACAAAACCTTTAAGATTTATTGTTATTTATGAACCTGGGACACTAGTGAGACTGATAGTGAAGACAACGGTGATAGCGATAGTAAAGAAGGCGATTCATTCGTAGAAAATTTTATTCCCATGGAATAAGATAGCTGGTAGCCTAATTACAGTAAATCAAATATTTATAGTCATGTAATTAAGCTTTAGGCAATATTACAGATCACATTTATTTTTTATAAGGTTTATGAAGAAAACATTTTCTCGGAATAAACCACAGATTATAAAATGTATGTAGAAACTGCATAGTAGTAAAATGTATGAGTAGTGTCTCACTGTTGAGATTGGCAGCACTGTCAATTATTCACTTCCCTTCCTCACAGCCCATCCATACGCAAAAGGCAATCTCTTCACTAAAGTATCCATAACAATGTTTCAACATTACTAAATTCAGGCTGTTTTCGCATCATAGAATTGCAGTTTACAGTGCAGAAAACGCCTCTACGTGAGTAAATAATTATGTATTTTTTCCGTTGATGGAGATTCGGATAATTAACGGTTTGGATGACTGACGTTCGGATAATCGACGCTCATATGTATTATAAAACTAAAAGTCACACTAAATTACGAATCTATAAAATATAAAACCTTCAAGTTCTCACAGGGAGTTCATTAATGGAAATTTTTAAAATTGTCATCTATTTTGTTTTGTCCGTCGGTCCGTCACACCCACATATCAGAAACTACAAGAGATAACAGCAAACGGTTTTTGGATTTGTAATCTACATAATAAGTTAGTGAGCTTGAATTGGGTTTGAAGTTCCGGTTTTGACCGGAAGTGGCTCAAAACCGGAAGTCAAGAAATTAAATTGGTATTTGGAAACAAAAATAGTGTCATTCGATTCCTCTTAAAGAGTAGATACAGAAATCTCTTATGGTTTTTGCCATAAGTCAAAGGTAAGCCTTTTTAAAAACTCCATGAGACGCGTCGTTTTATGAAAGAAATTTTCCCAATTCCATTAGATTTTTAATAAATTATCAAATAATAAGTTTTTTCAATTTAACCATTTTTTGGGCAGTAAGTACTACGGGGAAAAATATACATGTTGTAAAACCTTAAAATTTGTTTTATTGGGACTTGAATAATGTATTTCTAATGCCAGAACAGTAAGATATTTATTTTCTTTTTTTGTTAAGCCCTGGTAAGTATACTTACCAAGGAACGTTTATTGAAATGGTAATACATAATATTTAGTGATAAGAATGCTTAATTAAATAACTTGTAGTCCTATAGGCTATAACAGAAAAATGTGTAGAATAACTTATCTGAACTTTATATTAGCATGAATGCTTGCTTTTCCGTTAAAAACTCAAATTTTCTAAGCACTGTGCAAACGTAACAACAAAACAACACGGTTGCATACGCTGGTATGAATCCTTACCACATTCGTGCAACTCATAAAGTAAATGGTCAGTGCGCACTAATTTCAAAATGTGGATAGCTTGCTTACCAGAGAACATCTAAAAAACCATGAAATTCCAATAGGGTACAACAAACTGCATAGCTTATTCTTTAAAAAAAAAATCGACTTTTTTGCCCTATAAAGGGTTAAAGTTTGCTCGGGAAGTTAAAAATCTTTGTATAAAACACACCTTTTATTCTTAATAAAATTTTTATTAATTTTATTAGAGTATCATAATAACTAAATTGTTTTAAATTAAAAATTAATGGTTTGGTTTAATTAACAGTAATCTCTCATAAATCATGCCCATAACAGACAGGTGAAGTGTCAAATTATTTACACTCAATCTGTTAGTTGCAGGGCTAAAGTAAATAGTTCTGTTTCTTATCACATGGTCAGCCAATTAAATGACTGAATCATTTAAGAACAGAAGAGGTAGAGGTGTAAAATACACTAATCAGAGTTATCTCGTCTTAAAGTAATGGATTTCATTATACAGCCAGCCCCTGTGGTGAATGAAGTGAAAGTGTCATTTGCACAGTGGAAAATATATGTGTTAAAGCAAGTACGATTTTTGAAGAACAAAATAAAGCAAAATCGAGATGAATAATTTCTAACGTAAATAATAGACGATTAAACGATTTAACCAGGAGGACCAGGCTAGTTTTTAAGTAGTTGCCAGCCACAACTAAACGACTGAATGAACAAACGAAATGATTAAATAGACGGTTAAGCAAAACTGACAAAATAAGTAGGAAACGAAGTGACAGGACATGAAATTACATAGGAACGCACACTATTGGTCAACAATACATAATAAATAAATACGCACTTACCTTTAATCCAGTAATGATAATTCAAGCTTGTAGAAAACGCATGCGGTATAGCACTAACAAACAGCATAAAGAACAAACGCAAAAGTTCACAGTATATAAACATGAGCAATCGAATATAATAATTCACACAAATTAAATAGTAACAAACGACTTAAGTTCATAGCGAACGAAACGAATACAAGAACGAGATAAGATTGTAAACGCTGGAAGCGTGGCGGCGTCCCACGCCATGCGTTACTCGCAGCCGAAAAGCGCGCATCCATTCATCATGAATGCTGAACCAACAGTGAACAATGAACAAGACGGAAATGAAGGAAAGTGGAAGGGAGAAAAAATGACGTGATCGGTTAGGTCATACGGAAACAAGCAAATTTGAAATACTAACAAGGCGGGATTTACGGAAGCATTTTGACAGTACTAAGTGGCGTTAACAATATGCTTTTCAGAGGGCCTGGCATGCTGATAAGTGTACTTTTCCACTCAGTGAGGAAGGCAATGGTAAACCACCTCAATCCTCGATTTACTTAGTAAAACCTCTACAGGTTCAAACCAGCCTACAGGCTGATGACCTCAACAACAACTCATAAATGATCGGCTTGAGTCTTTACAAGACTACCTCTAAACTACACGCAAAATATAACATCTTCATCTCACTGGGTCATAGGATTGCTTATTGTTTTAAATTGAGCATATTTCAATGTGCACTCTTTAAGAATAAAAAATTAAAATTTAAAAACCATTTATTAGACGTAAAAAACCACCCAGCATCTTAATACAATCGATGTTGGTCGCATTACCGTATCTTAATTCAGTTTGGGAAGAATTGTTGTTACCTTTTTGCTTTCTCATGTCTGTTGTTGTTGTTTAGGTCAACAGCCGAAAGGCTGGTTTGAACCTCTAGAGGTTTTACTAAGTAAAAACGAGGAGTAAGGTGGTTTACCATTGCCTTCCTCACTGAGTTGAAAGTGTATGCTTATCAGCATGCCAGGCTCTCCGAAAAGCACTCACTTTCCACCCTGCAAATGACACCTTCACTTCATTCACCACAGGGTCTGGCAGCATAGTGAAATTCATTACTCTCAGAGGAGATAACTCTAACTAGTGTCTTTTACACCTCTATCTCTTCTGTTCTTAAATAGTTCAGTCATATAAGTGGCTGACTATGTAATAAGAAAAAGAACTATTTTTTTTAGCCCTGGAACAAACAGATAGAGTGCAATTAAAATAACACTCCACCTGCCAGTTTTGGGCATGTTCTCAGGTCTATATGAATGTATAGGAAGGAAAATATTGTTTTCATGTCTAGTTTTAGAAATCTAGCTTTCACCGGAAATACACGTTTTTAGACCCCTGAACCTAAAAATCACCTGCCTGTTTGTTCTTAACGATTGGTCTGTTTGTCTAAAAGTATGAACAAAATATCACAAGCTCGGAATATTCTACGAAGTTGAAACTTGAAACTTAAGGTACGTATTATTAGAGGACCCGATTCGGACATTTTCATCAAAATCAGTCAACCGGAAGTAGTAGTTTTTTCTTATAATCTTTTTACTTTTTACAATTTACTCAAAAACGGATCCTACAACTTTTTTTAAAAAAATCACCTCATTTAATACATTTTTTATGCTCTACAAGATACGGGAGGCACCATATCTGCTGAAATTCATGGGGATGTTGTGCTCTCGTAAAAAATAAAAATGGTTTTTTTTAAGATTGCGGTCTAATATGTCTTTGAGGGCAAGAGTGTATATAATTAGTTTTTAGAAAATCTAAAACCTACAACTTTTACTGTAAAAATTTCTTTGTGTAGTCTAATACTTAGTTTAGCAATAGTCAGTGATTTTATTTTCTTTTATTCTTATTAAAATTTGATACAAAATGCATATTAATGCCACAATCCTGAAAAAGCAATTTTTTCTTTAGAAGAGCACAGCCTCCCTAGGAATTTTATCAGATATGGCACCTACCCTATTAAGTAGAGCATAAAAACTGTATAGTAAATGAGGCGATTTTCAAAAATATGGTAGAAGCCGTTTTTGAGAAAATCTGAAAAAAATTGGAAATTGCGCACACAGACTAATCGCTAAAAACATGTTTTTTGAATTCAAGAGGTCTGAAAACGTGTATATCCAGTGAAAACTTGATTTCAAAAAATCGCCATAAAAAACAATACTTTCCTATCTATTTATTTTCACACATGCATGAGAAGGTAAAAAAAACCACGCTGCATCTTAAAATCGATGGCGTATTTTTATTAATTTTGGGAAAAATTGGTATTTCCTTTTTTTAAATTTTTAAGTTGTGTTGGAAAATTGTTTTGTCCATCTGTTCAATTTATGAATTGTTAATAAAACTGATAGACAGGGATTATTATTTACAAAAATATATAATAAATAAAATTTTATATGATACTATTAAAAATATGAACGAGAGTAAATACCGTATTTGATTAAATGTACTTATGAAATCCGATTTAATCGAAATACATTTCCTGAATTTGATCGCAAGTCTAGAAATGTCTGTCATGTAATTTTGTTTTTTGTTTCAGAAGGGGTGCGAAAATTGATCATTTAATGACACTGGACAGCTTACTGAAGAAGGATTACGATAGGAGAGCGACACCAACGAATCACCTGAGTCAGTTTATAGCTTTTTATTCTCTCTCTCACATTTCCTCTTTCTAATCCTATAACTGTCTCATTCTAACGAGAGATGGAACCGATTGTAAAAATCTATTTCAATACGATATTTATTGCGGTACTTTCAGGGAAAAATAAATCATTGAAATTGATTTTAGAAATATATAATACACATACAAACGCACGTAGTATTTTTAAGGGATTTTTAGCCCTATTAGGTTTCAATTATTGGGTTTTATTCCGTACAAAATCTGAAGGAATAACATTATACTTTTTTTTGTTCTTTTCCTAAAATTGTACCTTCAATCGTTTTCATTTAAATCGGCTTACCATAAAAATGTAAAATACTAAAGTAAAAGATTTGATGACAGTTGGACTTTCTCTCGCATATTTTTCCCCAAAACAATTTTTGTTCTTAGTTTCTTCAAGTTTGATTTGCTTTAAGAAATTTTAGATTATTGTTTTTGATACAAAATTATGAATCACTTGTAAAGTATAAAGCTTATCTGTAGATATTGTGAAGGTGTTCAGCCGAAAAACTGGTTTGAACGTCTAGAGGCTTTACTAAGTAAAACGAGGAGTTAGGTGATTGACCATGCCTTCCTCTTTAAGTAGAAAAGTTTATTCATCAGCTTATCAGGCTCTTTGTAAAGCACCTACTTTCCATCCTGAAAATGACACCTTCACTTCATTCACCACAGGGTCTGGCCGTATAATGATGGAATTCATTACTCTCAGAGGAGATAACTGTGACAAGTGACTTTTACACCGAATTATGTTCGAACAACAGCTGTTCAGTTTTTAATTTTAAAAACTGTACCTTCACCAAATAATTTTTGTTGTGGTTTAGGTCATCAACCGAAAAGCTCGTTTGAACCTCTAGAGGCTTTACTAAATAAAATGAGGAGTGAGGTGGTTAACTATCGCCTTCCTCACCAAAATCAAAAGTCCTCTGAAAAGCACATATTTTCCACCCTGCAAATGACACATTCACTTCATTCACCATTGGGTCTGGATGTATAATGAAATTCATTACTTTCGGAGGAGATTATTCTAAATAGTGTCTTTTACACCTTTACCTCTTCTGTTTTTAAATGTTTCAGTCAGATTGGCTGACCATGTGATAAGAAACAGAACTATTTTTGTAGCCCTGGAACTAGCAGATCGTCTAGTGTGAAATCTGACTCGTGTTCTTTTATCAACGTAAATAATGACACTTAACCTAATTTTATTTAAGAGTGAATGACACTAAATGAAAATCAACCTGTGTTCGATTTGTATTTGTATGAAAAAAATTATGAAAAATCACTAATTAACGCTAACAAACTAATAAACGCTAGAAAAATAAATAAAGTTGTTAAATATTTTAAATTTCTATAACTTCAATGAATGTTTACCCTAAATTGCATAAGCCTATTAAAGCCGCAGTATTAAAAACAGTGTTTGGTTTAACTAACGGAATACATAAAAACCTGTGAAAGCAATACCTGTTTTTAAGACCGAGGACTTGACGAAACATGATGATCAGACCTTGTCTAATGCTGTATCAGAATCTCAAAAATTGAGGTTGTATCTTGACTAAACTCCTTATCGAGCAGAATTGTTTCAGTCATATCGGATCCTATGCTATTTTGACCTGACTGTATTTAATCAAAATAAAATAACAAAAAATTTAAATTTTGAAAAAACTTTGTTTCTATTTTTTAAAGGAGACTTGTTTTGCTGTTCCCTACAACTTGTTTAACATATTTACAAAATGAAAAATAATTCTGAATTTGAAAAACTAAGTTATTTTACAGCAGGTTTAATTTAATGAGACAGTATTGTTTAAATACGGAACGTATAAAGTGGTTAAAAAAACATTTTTTGTTATTATTATACCGCATTCGTTAGAGGGTACTAGAGGGTGCAGAGGGTACTAGAGGTGTGTTTTCATAATTTTGTAAATTACCATATCAGCTGTTATATCATGTGATATTCATATGGTTAAAGTTTTAAATTTATAACCAAATAAATTTATTAATTTATACCGTTTATTACAAGAATTTGTAGTTACCATTGTAAAATATAGTTTAAATCGTTCTGAAAACTTTATTATTGAATAAATAATTATTAATATACTTTATAACGACCGAAAAATTTACAGTACAACTTGAATGTTAAATAATACACAATTTAAACAACAATGAAAAAAATTGTACAGGGAAATTTTCAGGGAAGTTACTATCTGCCTAATTTGAAACTACTGTACTATAATACAACAAATATAAAAAAAGAGTCGGAAGGAAGACGAGGCCTGGGGAGACCCAGAAAAAGATGGCATGAAGCTGGAACAGGCGTTACGCCTAATTCGTAATAGGTAGAAGAAGAAGAAGAAGAGTTACTTCGTTTAATCACGCGCGTGCGCACACATACACACACACTCACACATCAATCGGTTTAGAAAATGTTTTTTGGGCTCTGGGGCCCTGAAAAGGAGTACTGCCGGAAAAATTGATTTTGAAAGATCAACATGGAAATAAAACTTTCCTTCCCTGTTCTTTGTATAGGGCAAGAGAAATTAAAAATGACAGAACGATACCTACAGATCATTTCTTTAAAGACTGAATATTTCCGAAAGAATTTTCTAGCTTGGAGCCAAAAAAGAAAATTGAAAGTTAAAACTTACGTCACGATACTTTTTTCTATCTAAAATGTAATAAGTACCAAAAAACTTTTTATTCCTTCGATAGTACAGAAAAACTAGATTTTTTAGACGATAGGCGCAACGAATAAAGAGAGAGGTAAAAAATTTAATTTCGTATTTTTGCGTTTGAAGAAAAAAGAATTGATTTATGGTAAAACTTTTCTTTGGTAAAAAATCTCGTTTGAATAAAAGTTTTAAAACACTTAAAAACATTCTTTTCTTTTACAGAACTGCTTTTGTAATTTCTTTTATGAGTTTGTTAATTCAAAAAAATGGGTTTTAACTTTTATTATCATTGAGATTAATAATCTTTCCTACTTTATCACCGTAAGGTATATTACAAGCCTACTTTTTAAGAACATTTTTTTAGAATATTAACTGACGGTTTCCGCTAAGAATTTTTTTCATTAAATGCGTTTCTTACAACATATATATTATTTTATGACATGTATGTCTACCGTTTCATGTTTCTCTAGCCAAACGGAGCTCCGAATCAAGATTATAAACTCCGTCAAAGTAAATTACAATAATGTTAAGAGTTGAAATGGCATGACGATTAAAAAATTAAATTTTATTTTCATATCCATCCTGCTTATAACTAGACAGGGGTGTTTCAAATTATTTGCACTCAATCTATAAGTTCCAGGGCTCCAAAAAATTTTTTAGTTTCTTATCACATAGTCAGCCAATTATATGACTACAATTACATAATTACATTATACAATTATATGATTACAATTATAGTGAAATTATATGACTGAAACATTTAAGAAAAAAAGAGGTAGAGTTGTAAAAGGTATCAATGTCCGCGTCAAAATTAATAAGAACCTGAGTTTGAAGCTCAATTCTTAAAAAAAATATGTAATTGACTGTAATGTTTTAAATATCAAATTAATGCCTGTGTAATTTTGCGTTGAATGGTGAAAATTTAAAATTTTTATCTATTTTTTTAAGCGTGATATTGACTTAGAACAAAAAGTGCCTGTTTTTGAAGACATTCTACGGATTATGCAACATATTGGCCTATTACTCTGTAAATACTCATCCAATTTTAGTGAAATTTCGTCACAGTGTAGGGAAAAGTGTTTTGATTGTGTATACCTAATCTAAAAACCACACTTTTTTACTTCTTTATTTTTTGCGCTTTTTGCGACACCTTGTTATCTCGCCAACCGGTAACTTTTTATGAATTTGGGAGGGGGACCATTGGATTTGCAATAGATTCAATAACATATATCAATTATTCATTTAATTTTCAGTGACACCTGAGTCTTTTTGAATTTATTTTTTAAATTGTAGACCATGCGGGGGTGGAAATTTCGCTTCTAGTTGCCGTATTATGACGGAGGCCTTGCATAGTACCTAGCAGGTATCTCTTACCTTTTCTCATAACTGTTTCTGATTGATAGTATATTTTTATTTATTAGTCACAGTTATCTCCTCTCTGAGTAATCAAATTCATTATCATTATACAGACAGACCCTGTGGTGAATGAAGTGAAGGTATCATTTGCAGGGTGGAAAGTAGATGCGTTTAAGATGGCCTGGCATGCTGATAAGCATACTTTTCCACTCAGTGAGGAAGGTATTATAAACCATCTTACTCCTGATATTACGTAGTAAAGCCTCTAGAGGTTCAAACCAACCTTTCGGGTGATGACCTAAACAACAACATGGTCCTTCTCTTTATCTTTCTAATTTTCTTCATCATCTCCTCTTTTTCCTAATACTTCCTTTTTTACTCATCCCATTCTTCTTTTGGTTCTTTCGTTGTCTTTCTCATGTCTTTCGCGTCCGCTTCCTTCTCCATTTTTTTTTGTTGTCATCCTCATATTTTATCTTGTTCCTCATTCTAATCATCAGCCTTCTTGTTTTTCCAAATTATTTTCCCTTCCACTTTCTACTTCTGTTTCCTCATCTTCATGTTTTTCCCAACTTTAAAAACTCCTCTTCCGTATTTTTCCTCATCCTCTTATTTCCTTTTTATCTTCCCCTTTTACTATTTCATAATCTTATTTCCCCCTTCTTCTTCATCTACTTCCTTCTGCCTCGTTATCTCTATAGCTCTTTTCCCTCTTCCCTTTACTACATCATCTTCCCCCCCTTCTTTCTCGTTCTTTCCTTCGTCCCTAATATATAGCTACATCGGTTAACCATATATTACGAGCAATTATCAGTAACAAGTATATTGATAATAACATTAAATTAGGTAACGTTAAAAACGGATAAACCAAATTCATTTATCTATGAGTGTTATAGTAGAAGATCATTCATTACAAGATATTTTACGTGGCTTACATGTTGAAAATGCAATTTATTTCTAATGTATTTTAAATCCATTTAACAAAGTCATCAATTTTATAAAGTATGTACATGTGGTAAACACATCGAAGCTCTAAACTGATGATGATATACTCTTCTCTAATACAACTCGTACTTTGAAGTATTTAGTTTAATATTAAGTTTAGAAAATGTAACGGGATCGTTCAAAATATATCATATAAACTGTTAGCTTGAAATTGATTTATGTCCTAATATAGCGAACGTCACGAAATAACATTCTACTATTGACTGCATTTTAATCATTTCGTTATTGTAAGCTTATCGTTGTTTTCTGATACTGATATTTATTTTCTGTTATTTCAAAGTACAAAATAAATGATATTGAACCGATTCTCATGTGTGACTGAAGTATAATAATTTGTTTACAGGGTGCACCACCCTTAAAACTGTCCGAAATGCATATTCTTTAATATTATAAAATTAATAAACTATTGTACGCCAGTTCTATCAATAGAGCATGAGATTACAAAAAAACAAAAACAAATAAAAATTATCTTTTTCGATTTAACAAGAGTATAAAAGAGTGGGTTCGAATTCCACTCAGGCACGGCATATTTTCATACGTTACAAAAGAATCATTTCATCCTCCATTGCATAAAGTTACCCCCCCCCCCCAAGGTCGTCGCTAATGACCGTTACAGTTGATGCGACGTTAAATAAATAATAAAAAAGGAGTACAAAAATAAATAAATAATTTACGCATTTGCCTAACTAATCCTAATCTACCTAAACAGACAAACTTTTGTGTCGGAACTTTGATTTAAAAGCAAGCATAATATTACAGGATGACTGTAAAGTCGTACACCCAAACTACAAAAAATTGTTATTAGAGTACCTTTTAATTTTTTCAACTTACTAAATTACAAAATAACATGATTATTTGTATTCACAAATTATTTGTTGATACCGTTCAGCTGTTATGGTCTCCGAAAAACAGATGGGCTCGACAATTCTCCGACGAGATACACCACACTCCAAGTTTTTGCGAGTGCAATGGCTGTTTGTGGAACGCATGTGGGTTGTCTGCAGACCATATTCTGTAATTTTGACTGTTGACATAACCGCTAATATAAACCAAGCTTTATTGCTGAGAAAACCTTGTCTAGAACAGATATGTCATTTCTAATGACGTCTGAACCACCGACAGTACTGCATTTTGCTTTTTGTTGTCTTTTCTTGGATCTGATGAGTCACACTTATCCGATACGGATGTAATTTCAGCACTTTAGTAGCCTTACGAACACTTTCATAAGATAGCCCAGTCTGGCTAGCAAGTTTCCGAAAAGACTTTTGCGGAGAACGACGTTTATCGTCTGCAGAGTATCATCCGTTAAAATACTTGAAAGGCCTGTACGTTTACGGTCATCCACTCTTCCTGCATCCCGAAAACGACTAAATAAACAAGATGTAGTGGATTTGTTTGGCACATTACCATCTGGAAAAGCATTTGAAAACTCTTCTTTACATTTCGAATATGATTTCGATTGGCAGTAACTCACAACAATGAAGATACGTTAATCTTGCGTAAACGACATTATATCTCGGACTAAACAAACTGTTTCTTGCAACGACCTCCTTTGGCCGATGGCGTGATCTAGAAGTGCTACCATACACAGTACTGTCACACAATAAATTTTCCTACTCGCAATATCTTTCACAACTTCGACTGTCGTTCCTGTAAAGCAAAAAAATTCCGGTTACGACTTTACAGTCACCCTATATAATCCATATACACCTGATAGAGCCATGGCTTAAACTATGGGAAATAAAAATTAATAAAAACAAATCGCAACAAACGACGTTTACTCTTAGACGAAAAAACTGCCCAACCGTTTCCATTAATAATATTCCGCTGCCTCACACTAGTCAAACACGCTAATAGGCTTACACTAAACACTAAACTTACATGTTACACACACACGCCACAAACTCAAAACACGCTTCTACCAACTGAAACGCTTACTCGATAGATGTTCTAAATTAAACATGTTACATAAATTAACAAACTACAAGACAATCTTAAAACCAATCTGGACACATAAAGTTCAACTTTGAGGATCTGCTAAACCTAAACACACGAAACGTATACAAGCGATTCAAAACAAGATTCTACGACGATAACGCAATGCCCTTTTACGTCACAAACTTAATGTTGCACAAAGATTTACATTTCCCATACGTAAATGACGTCGTGAAACAACTATGTATAGTTGTTTCACTGTAATTTTTCGTTCATCGTACTACAGCACGATGAACGGAAAATTTGAATTACATGACAACCCTCTCATACAAAACACACATACAATACACTAGGGCTATACCGCGTACTCAGCACAGACGTTTAAAACGCCTCTGGCCAAGGGATCTTTTTGACCAATTATTGTAGAACTGTATTGATGACTGCAAACTCTAGCCAGTAATTCACGTTTTGGAACATTTAGCCAAAAGGAACTTCCCACCTGTGTGACGCCTAAAGAGAAAATGGAGCAGAGACCTCTTGGTCTGAATAACGGACAATACCCGTAGCTATAAACGTAGAATGTACCACTGGGTACCTCTTCCCCTTAAAGTTAAATTCCTAACAGCCCGTTAAATATCATGTACAGAATATATTTAGCTTAATGTACCGTAACCTACCGTAATAAAAATTAAAGTCAAAATAACCACAGAATTGTACATTTTCATCTTACAAAGCCAAAGTAAATTAAAAACAATTTATTTAAATGACGAGTCACATTAAATATATTTTATTTATTTTAAAAAATGGAGTAATTTAAACTTATCTCTAAGTTACATAACAATTAGCTGTTTAATTTAAAATAGTGGAACGTTTTATCACCGGTATAGAATGCTAATGTCAGTTACAAGAAACCAAGAATACTAATTACACCGCTCAAGTAATTCCTTTAGCTCAGTCGTCAGGGAGATAAAGGTCATTTTATACAATACAGTATGCATATTATTCCTTCTAGAAAAGCAGCAAATTATTGTCATTTGTAAACGTAAATTTTATTACAAAGATATTATATTAATAATTATTGTACCCGAATTTATTTATTACTGGCATGCCCTGTCGCGGCTTTGCACGCGAAAAATGTTGTAATCACTTTTTTTTTTAATAATTGTCAAAACCAAAAACTTAAATCTACGTTGAATAAAATAAAAGTCAAAATAAAATATCAAAGCAATTGATCACTCACCAATTAAAATACAATTAAAACAAATTAAAGAAACACGGAACTTTACTTTTATGAAGAACTCAACAATACAAAATCGTATTTACATAATCAAATGCAATAAAATTATTATTTGATGTCACCAGCTGATCCTTAGCACCACGTCGCTATTTGCTAAATCATATGATTTTATTTATGACAAATCTTTATTTGAATCACATCAGCTGGTTTAAAAGCAGCAGATTATCTAACCTCATTAAGATGTAGGACATAAACATTATTTTCAACCCTTTAGGGCTAACTTTTTTAGGGTTTCAATAGTCTAAAACCTGCACCGGCATCATAGTTATAACATAAGAAACTGCATGAAAATTGGTTCAGTAATTTAGGAGACAAAGGGGAACATACACACACTCATACATCGATTTTTATATTTGTAGATTTTATAATTTAAATTTAATATATTTTTTAATGCCCATAACGGGCAGGTGGAGTGTTAAATTGATTGCCCTCGACTTGTTGGTTCCAAAGCTACAAAAAATAGTTTTGTTTCTTATCACATAGTCAGCCAATTATATGGCTGAACTATTTAAGAACAGAAGAGGTAAAGGTGTAAAAGACACTAGTTAGAGTTATCTCCTCTTGTAGTTATTAATTTCACTATACAGCCAATCGCTGTGGTAAATGAAATTAAGTTGTCATTTGCAGAGTGGAAAGTAGGTGCTTTTCGAAAGGCCTGGCGTGCTGATAAGCATACTCTTTTCATAGGTACTGTATTTAAATTTAAATACATAGCGTCGCTGACGTGCAAAACAGTGTCCAATGAAATAAATCACGAATATAAAGTTTCACTATTCTTGGAAATCATTTTGGGAATTATTTTAGGGTGCCTTACATTTTGTTGAACGGTGTGAAAAATCTTCACCGGCGTACTTCCAAAAAAGGACTGCGTGTACTGCCGCAAAAATAAACGTCTTTAAAAAATTCTCGAAAAAATCTCAAAACTTTTCAAAAAAAAACTGTGTACTTTACTGTAATTAAAATAAAATTATATTTTGTTCCTTTAAAATTCCTATTTTCGTTTACCTATATAAATAAACAATCGTAAAAAGACTGTAGGTTATTTTTCTACTGGTTAAAACTAAAAAATGTGTATTTTGTTTGGCACCCGAAATTGCGCCCCGAAATTGTGTACAGTTAAGCGGGGGTTTACTGTATAGCTTTTTACATAGATTTTAAAAAATATTTGTATATTAATAATTATTTAATCAAATTTATTTGGAATCGATTAGGATTATGAGTATCTATAATTCTGCAATAACAATAAATACTAACAATAATTTAAATATTAAAGTAAATTTATAAATTTAATATCAGCGTAATAAGGAGAGTCATTTGATGTCATTATGCTTATCTCAGGATAAAACAAAAGTTTTTCTAGGTAACAGTACCGGAACTTTGTCTTCCTTATTAAAAATTAATTTTCTAACTTGTCATAAGTAAATTAACAAAGCCATTGTGAAAGCTTTTTAAAGTAAGACGTTGTTGTTGAAATAAAATTACCACAAAATTTGTTTATCAATAAACTGTGATACATAAATACGAGTAGCCTATATTTAAGTTATGTATGCAAAGGCACAAAATAAATCTCTTCCAGCCATCACCAATGCCCCATTTTATGTAAATAATAATTATACTTTGCACACAAACTTGAAAATTCCTATAGTTTTTGATATCATTAAAAGCACGTACAATAAACACGATTCAAACAAAAACAATTGAACACAATAACCACAACGTTCGTTCGATCTCATTAAATAGGTACCTTTCCTGTTGTCAGGCATCTGAAAGAAAATGAAATCAGGATCTACTACGACCACCGTAAGACAAAGAAGAACTCATCCGTAAACACATTCTCACATACTTTATTCATCCGGTATGTTGTCATTCACATCTCATTACTGCATCATACTCATACTATATTTTTATTGTTGTTGTAGTTTAAATGATCAGCCAAAAAGCTGGTTTGAACCTTCAAAAGTTTTACTAAGTTAAACGAGGAATAAAGTGGTTTACCAATGCGAACACTCACTGAGTAGAAAAGTATGCCTATCAGCATGCCGGGCCCACCGAAAAGCAGGTACCTTCCACCCCGAAAATTACAACTTCATTTCATTCACTACAGGGTTTGGCTGTGTAATGAAATTCATTACTTCCAGAGGAGATAACTCTGACTAATGTCTTTTACAACTGTACCTCTTCTGTTCTTAAATGCTTCAGTCATATAATTGGCTGACCATGTAGTAAAAAATACAACTTCTTTTTGTAGCCCTGGAACTAGCAGATTGAGTGCAAATAATTTAACACTCCATCTGCCTGTTATGGGCAAATACTATGTTTATCATAATATTGTTGTTTAGGTCACTGCCAAAAGGCTGGTTTGAACCTGTAGAGGTATTACTAAGTAAAACGAGGAGTGAGGTAGTTTATTGTCGCCTTCCTCACTGAGTGGGAAAGTACGCTTATCAGAAGGCCGGGCCCTCTGATAAACACATATTTTCCACTCTGCAAATGACACCTTCACTTTATTCACTACAGGGTATGGCTGTATAATGAAATTCATTACTTTCAGAGGAGATAACTCTGATTAGTGTCTTTTACACCTCTACCTCTTCTGTTTTTAAATGATTAAGTTATTTAATTTTCTGGTTATGTGATAATAAACAGAACTATTTATTTTAGCTCTGCAACGAACAGATTGAATGAAAATAATTTGACACTACATCTGTCTGTTATGGGCAGAATCATAATATAAGTTGTAATATTTAATGTTCATTTCATATTTCGGATTCACGCCAAAATTGGCGATTGGGTTTGCTTCATTTGATGTCATACACAAGCCACTAACATAAGCCTTTTGTCTCATTCGCTAGATCTACGTTTCTATTTAAGTTGTAAAGTTGGAAATATAAATACCATTTTCTTTTAAAAAAAGTTATATATGTTATATTTATATGTATACACATCAACCATAAGCGACAACTACTGAATGAGAGACTGAAACCGTTACACAGACTATTTGCCAAGCGATTAAAATTAAACATGACTTTGAAACTCTAGACGTACAAGGGGATGCTCCAACCGATATAGTAGTAAAATTTATGGTACAAACCATCAGCCATTTCACGAATACAGCGTTACCAAAGCAAATTCTTTCGACGCGTGACTAATATTCCCCGAGTTACGTATCCAATTTAAAAGTCAGTGTAGTTTAAAATTGTACCACAGATTTCAAAATTTTTATAATCCCTTAATAGACCTCTGTAATATTAATGTTAAATATTGAGGGGATAGGAAGAAACTATAGAAAATATTTTAAAAACTTTCAAAGAATGGGTTTTCAGTTAGCGAAGTATAAAATTACTGATAACTATAGTAATTTTTTTTTTGACACTTTTAATTGAAATTTAGTATCTGTTATTAAATTAATATAAGAATTTCTAAATGTGTAAACAATTTCCAAAACTTGATTTACTTGAAGGAGCGTGCAGTCATCACCACAGTCCTACAGTTGGCCAAGAAGATCTCTTGGCCAGAGGCGCTTCAAACGTCTGCGCTGAGTACCCGGTATCGCCCTAGTGTACATGTTTTGTATGAGAGGGTTGTCATGTAGTTCAAATTTGTCATGCATCGTCTTGTATAGTTGTTTCGCGATATCAATTACGTATGGCATTTGTAAGTCTTTGTGCAACATTAGTTTGTGATGTAAAAGGGGCATTGCGTTATCGTTCGTAGAATCTTGTTCTGAATCGCTTGAATACGTTTCGTGTGTGAAGGTTTAGCAGATCCCCAAAGTTGAACTCCATATGTCCAGATTGGTCTTAAGACTGTCTTGTAGATTGTTAATTTGTGTGACATTTTTAATTTAGAACGTCTATCGAGTAAGCGTTTTAGTTGATAGAAGGGTGTTTTGAGTTTGTGGCGTGTGTGTGTAACATGTGCGTTCCATGTAAGTTTTCCGTCCAAGTGTAAGCCTAAGTAGCGTGTTTGAGTAGTGTGAGGTAGCGGAATATTATTAATGTAAATGGTTGGGCAGTTTTGTCGTCCAAGAGTAAACGTCATTTGTTGCGATGTGTTTTCATTAATTTTAATTTTCCAAAGTTTAAACCATGACTCTATCTGGTGTAAATGGTCTTGTGTCTTTCGAGTTGCAATTACAGGATCGGCATCAACCGCAAGAACTGCCATATCATCAGCAAACATAGCCATAGTGGTATAGATACAATTTGGTATGTCAATTTGGCCTGTAAGAAGTTAGTTGGTGAGGTGGTTTGTCTGGTTTTAAGAAGAGAATTATGATAGAGTACTTCCACTGAATAGGGAAGTGAGCGACTCGGAGAATGGAATTGTAGATGTGAGTTAAGAGTATGATGGATTTCCTAGGAAGATGGTGCAAAAGTATTGAAGTAATAAGATCATATCCCGGGGCTTTGCCTAATGGCAGGTCGTGAATTGCTCGGAAGAGTTCCCCGGGGGAAACTGGCTTTGGGGGAAGGCTAAGTTTGCAAAGGAGTATTAAGGAAATTTTCTATGTTCGGATGATCTTTGTGTTGTAGGTTGTGTGGTTGGAATGTGTTATGCAAGTGCTGAGCAAGCATTTCTGCTTTCTCTTTATTGGTAGTCGCCCAAGAACGATCAGGTCGTTGTAGACTAAATGAAGGATTGTTATAGTTAAGAATTCGTCTTGTCGTGTCCGAAAGTGTTTTATTTTGAGTAGAGAGTGTCTCAGTGAAAGCCATAAATCTATCTGCTCTGTAACGCGAAAGGACAACCTGTAAATGACGAGTTAGCCTATTAAGTTCTGCTTTAACGCTGGGGTATCGGTTTCTCTGCCATAAACGACATCGGCGCTTAGCAACTATCATTCGACGGATGTAAAAAGGAACGTTAGGTATCTGTTTAAATTCCATGTTCTCTCCTTCGCAACTATCCCAAGCTGCGCTTTGTAGATTCTTTGTGAAGATTTCCACTCCACGCTCGATTTCACTAGGGGTTTTGAGAGAAATTCCCAGGTTTGTTGTTTCTGACAATATACGTTGGTACTTATTCCAGTCTATTTTACCAGATGTTAGGGAATGCCTGTACTTTAATTTGGTTGGTTCAGAGTTTAACGTAATTATTACGGGTGTATGATCAGATGATAGATCAGGAAGAGTTTCAAGTTCGTAGTAGGGGAAGAATTTAGACGATACAAAGAAATCTAGAATATCTGGGAGGCAACGATTATTGTGGGGATAGTAAGTGGGTTCTGCAGGGGCATAGTAAAAATATTTTTTGTGAGTTAAAACATCATATAAAGTTTTTCCCCGCGGGTTTGTAACTCGGCATCCAAACTGTTGATGTTTTGAATTAAAGTCACCACCTGCGATGAAATTATTTCCTAGATAATTGAAGAAATGTGTGAATTGTTCGCGCGAGATATTATGATTAGGCGGGCAGTACACAGAAGAAAGGGTAAGGGAATATGTGATTAAAGATACTTCTACCGTGGTAGCCTGAATGTACGATTTTCTGTACGGAGGAAACGAATTATGACTAATACTATTACGAACAAAAATAGCCGACCCTGCATGGCTAGTTCCATCTGGATGTGTACTTCGATATAGTGTGTAACCAGTGATATGGCAGTGTGTTGTGTCCTTAAAGTGGGTCTCTGTAATAAGTGCAATGTCTACCCGATTGTCATGTAAAAATTGTTTGAGTTCGTGAACATGACGTTCAAGACCTGCTGAGTTCCAGAGAGCAATGACGAGGGACCTGCTGGTTTCAGTCATTGATATGACTTAGCAACTTGTTAACGACCATATTAAGCGTAGTAATGAGAGGTGACAAAAGGTCCTGAAAGCGTGTAAAAAAAGTGTTAAGAGTGGCTGTAAAGTGACCATAAGGATTCTGAGTCGTTAAGGGATCTGTTGATGAAAGAGTTGAGAATGTCATGGAAGACTGAGACGGTTGAGAGGGCTGGAGTAACTGAGATGACCGAGTATGAGATGGCTGCTGCCGAAGGGAAGGAGCAGCCATCTGAGCGTATGACCGTGAATTCAGTCTCGGGTCACGAGAAAGGGGGACGGTGTTAGTATGAGTGGACTGTGTATGATTTGACTTTACCGAGGTACTCACGGGGACTGCAACAGTGACTGGAGGCTCCAACATTACATGAGATTTATTACCTGAATATTTAGCAAAATTAACATTTCTTTTGTCTCTTAGTTGTTTATATGTTTGACATCCTTTGTAAGTGGACGAATGATTGCCTTTGCAAAGAACCCAGACTCGGGGTTCATTGGCACCTCTTGGACAGTCAGCTGTTGGATGAGAGTTGCTGCAGCGTGCACATCTGAACGGATGGTTACAGTACGAGCGGGTGTGTCCAAATCGTAGACATCTTTTGCACTGAACTACGTCACTTTTCTTTTTTGGCTCTTCAACCTTAATGCGTGTGCTTAACAAGGATTTAACATCAAATATTTTTTCGTTATCTTTGTCAGGCTCAAGATCAACGAAAAATAATGGCAAGGGCACTCTTGTGCCAGCCTGTAAAACATTGACAACGTTTCTTACCTTAAAAGAGAGATGTTCCAGCGATTCCTTGATGTCACACGGATCGATACTAGGATGCAAATGGCGTATCACGACTCTGTATGCTTTTTCGTGGGGTAGCTGATATGAATGAAAATTGCGTCCCAATTCTCTTAATCGGTGTACAAGAGTACGGTACGTATCGGATGTTTTTGGTTAAATGGTCACCCCGTCGTTGCTGGTCGCTTGAAATTCAAAGTCACCAGTTACTGTACTCTTCAACTGAGATATTAAGTTTTTATAGTCGCGCAGTTCAACGTTCTTTAAATAAATTGGTGGAGGCTTGCAAGAGTCTTCTTGTAACGTTTCTAAAGGTCCGTATTTATTTGTTGTTGGGACTCAAAACTTA
Organism: Catonia carolina; assembly: GCA_035578175.1. Lineage (NCBI taxonomy): Eukaryota > Metazoa > Arthropoda > Insecta > Hemiptera > Achilidae > Catonia > Catonia carolina. Next base: position 72,761,030 of record JAQMRL010000005.1, read on the forward strand.
GAAGGAGGCAATTCCGAGTCAGCGAAACTCTTTTCCGTATCCAACGGACGTTTTTTACTAGACATAACCTTAGTCCATGCCATTTTCTGCGTACCAGTTGTCTCAGGTGCGACATCCAGGTGAGCGTTGATCACCTTCAAGTTCTCTTCATGATTGAAGAGATTATCCATAACTCCCTGCTCCATAGTCAATGGAAACAGTGAGGATTATTATACATATAACAATAGTTTATGAAAAGTACTTACAAAAAATCAATGTTAACAGAAACACAAACATAACCTCATACATATGCACAATTTCCGTGTCTGATATTCTATCTTCACCCTATTTTAAAATAAATTTCACTTTCCCAATAAGAATAAAGTCTTTTTTTTCTTGTGAAATTAATTTTCGATGGTTTCTCACAGAAAATCAGAAAAGAAATTTATGAATGTTATTTACTATGTCGACACCATCTGATCAGCTCAGTAATATTATTAATTTTTAAATTATAAATCAAATACTGTTTTAATCTCGTATATTTTTTTATTTTCAGATAATGCTACAACTGTGTATTGTGAATTATACATAAGAAGTTTTGGTTCGATTAGTCCTGTAACAATGGTAATATTTTTGTCAATTTACTTTTAAATTTATAATTCTTTGATTGTATAATTTTGGAGAAAGTTGTATAAGTAATTTAATCGGTAGCATATTTATATTCTTTCTAAAGGAAGTTCAGTTAAAGTTACTTTATTAACTTTGTTAAGTAACTTAACTTGTTTAAAGCCCTTTAGGGCCTAAAAAATAATTTAAAAAGTTAAGTTACACCGTTCGGAAAAGCGACGTGGTTAAATGACCAGCTGACAACCAATGATGAATGAAAATGGCTCTACTGAAATTCACGCCTATCTACGCAGAAAAATGAGCAAATATATGCCAACTATTGAGTGATTTTTAAAGTAAAAAATCTGGTATGAAACACTCACACGATTTACTCTTGTAACCTTGCAAATGTAAATAATAGAACAACCTATCTTTAATCATTAGTAAACAAAAATGAAAAATATAATCTAATTTTTAATCATGAGTGAATGATGCTAAAGTAAATCTACCTTGTAGAACTTAAAAATACGAAAAATTACAAATTTTTGCTAAAATAGTCTCTGTAGAAAATATGCTTGAAGAAGGTTCTAGGATTTGTAATTTTCTATAACTTTAATTACATATACGTTTGTTGTAAAATGCATATTACGACCGCAATCTTAAAAAAAAAATACCACGAAAGCACAGTCCCCCAAAATTGGAGGTGATACGGCGATTATTTATCTTGTACAGGAGAAAAAATGTAGTAAATGAGGCGAATTTTTAAAAAGTCATAAAAACCGTATTTTGAACCACGAAGCACGTTCCACACCTACTTGCTTCAGATGAATGTGAACTGTCTGTGTACGCACTTGTACGAGCTTTGAATCTTGTATGTATTTCTTAAAACATAAACCTGAGGACAGCAGAATAACAATTTTGATTTCTTGAGAACACTGAGATTTAAAATAGGTGATAGACATTGTATTGAATAATAAACTGAAAGAACTAGAGGATATCTTAAATGGAATGGATGAGATTATGAGAAAGGATTACTTCATGAAAATTAATAAGGACAAAACGAAAGTGTTGTGCAGCAGCAAGAGTGGTTTAGAAGAGATGGGAAATTTAAAAGTTGGCAACAAAAACATAAAAGAAGTTAGGAAATTCTGCTATTTAGGGAGTAAAATAACAAGGAATGGTAGGCGCTCAAGTGATATCAAAAGTAGGTGTTTTCAAGGTAGAGAAACATTTGAAATGCAAAACAGCTCACTGACTACAAACATTGAATTACAGATTAGGAAAAATTTATTAAATCGCTATGTTTGGAGTGTAGGATTATATGGGAGTGAAACGTGGGTGATAGAAGCTTATAGGAAAGAAGAGGATAGAAGCTTATAGGAAAGAAGAGGATAGAAGGTGTTATAAGAAAATGTTGAAGATTAGGTGGGTGGACAAAATAATTAATTTAGAGGTTCGTAGGCGAGTGGATGAAAAAAGAAGTAGCTATATGGAAACATCTTACCAAAAGAAGGGATAGGTTAGTGGGGCATGTCTTAAGACATCCAGGTATTGGGCTATCAATAATGGAGGGTAATATTGAGGGAGTGACTTATAGGTGGAGGCAAAGGTTAGAATATTTAAAGCAAATTACAAAAGATGTAGGGTGTTACAGGTATAAAGATGGTGTTGTTGTTTAGGTCATCAGCCTGGCTGGCTGGTTTGAACCTCTAGAGGTTTTACTAAGTAAAACGAGGAGTGAGGTGGTTTACCAATGCCTTCCTCACCGAGTGGAAAAGTACGCTTATCAGCATGCCGGGCCCTCTGAAAAGCACATATTTTCCACTCTGCAAATGACACCTTCACTTCATTCACCACAGGGTCTGGCTGTATAATGAAATTCATTACTTTCAGAGGAGATAACTCTGATTAGTGTCTTTTACACCTCTACCTCTTCTGTTCTTAAATGATTCAGTCATTTAATTGGCTGACCATGTGATAAGAAACAGAACTATTTATTTTAGCCCTGCAACGAACAGATTGAGTGTAAAAAATTTGACAATCCACCTGTCTATTATGGGCAGGGTATAAAGATATGAAACAATTTACGCAAGGTAGAAGAGCTTGGAGAACTGCATTAAACCAGTCGAGAGACTGATGAAAAACAAGTAAAAAAATTAAAATTTAATGAAATTGTATTTAATAAAATTTTATGTCAAAACAGTAATAACTTATCAAATTTTTGTAAATATTAAATTGTTATAATAAAATGCCGCGAAGAAATCAGCTATAGGTTTAGATGTTGGTTCGCACCGTTATGTTTCAAGATGGTTGGTGTACCAGTAGCCGAGATTGTAGGCGATTTTTCGATTAGGTGAAATTTGTTAATTTGTGATAGATAAATTATTTGTGACTACATGATTCGTTAAAGAAGAGCATTGTTAGTTTTATTTTAATTGTTGATAAAACCCGTGAATTGTTGTGTTTAAAGCGTTTAATTACTTGAACTCTTTTGTTTTTCATTGTTAACATTTTGTCACTTAGTTTGTTTCCAAATTATTTTGTTGAATAAATATATTATGTAGAATTAATTGATTAAAGTTTACAATTTTTGTTTACTAGAACGAATTATAACAATACTATAAAATATCTGGTGTGAAATACTCACACAACTTTCTCTTGCCAATGCAAATAATTAACATTAAACCTAACATTAGTAATAAAACATTAGAAATAAACAAAAAAATAACCTCAATAAACCTAACCTAAGTTTAATCATGAGTGAAAGACGCAAAATAAAAATCGACCTCAGTTTGGCTTAAAAAAACGGAAAATCACTCTTTAACGCTAAACTACGCTCTGTAGAGAAAAATGCTTTAAACATAAGTTGTACATCTTTTAATTTCCTATAAATTTTAGTATAAACATGTTTGTCGTAAAACGCATACTAAGGCTGAAATATTAAAAAATTTGATTTTTCACAAGTTTTTGTGAACAAAAACATAAAATCGCTAATTATCGCTAAACTAAGCGTTATAAAAAAAAATGTTAGAAATAAAAGTAGTAGGACGTTAAATTTTCTAAAACTTTTATTATATAAATTTTTGCGCTAAAATGCATATTGAAGCCGGAATCTTAAAAAAACCATTTTTTTACGTAAAAACAGCCTTACCAAGAATTTTAGCAAACATGGCGCCTACCCAATCCTGTAGAGCATAAAAAATTTAGTAAACCAGGCGATTTTTAAAAAAATCGTAGGACCAGTTTGTGAGACAATCGCAAAAAAGTGAATAATTACACGAATAAAATACTATTTTCGGTTGACCGATTTTGATGAAAATGTTTGTGTCGGGTTCGGTAGTGGTATGTATGTAACTTAAGTTTCAAGATTCAAGGTCGTACGATGTTTCTATTTTGAGATATTCTGTTCACACACACACAGACCAATCGCTAAAAAACATGTTTTTTGGGTTCAGTGGGTCTGAAAACGTGTAGATTTGGTGAAAACTCGATTTCAAAAAATCGACATGGAAACAATACTTTCCTTTTCCTTCCTCAATATTCATATAGGCAAGAGAAAGTAAAAAGTTATTGATGAATACTTTTATTGAAAGTAATATACTTTTTGTTGCCATGGCAACGAAGTTTCTTTCTTAACGGATTTGATAGAATCGTTCATGTTTATACTGAAAGGATCAGCTTGTATTTTATACGTAATCTTAATTACAGTAATTTAAATTCAAGGATTAAAACGTTCTTGTAAAGAATTAAGGATTAAGAAGAAAATCCTTACGAACTCTATATAATGCATATTACATTGTATCCATTATTGACAACGTTCTACAAGAGATTAATGGATTCTTCAGTTGGATAAAGAAAAACCTTGATCAATATTTCATTAAACTACAAAATTAAATCTTCTTTTTATATTATTTCTTGTTAAATTTTTGATGGTAAATTCAATCAGGATGTTTAAATTTTGTAGAAAGAAAAATCTGGTGTGAAACACTCACATAACTTTCTCTTGCCAACGCAAATAATGACCAATATAACCTGACATTGGTCATTAACATTAGAAACATTAGACATTAAACAAAGACATTAGACATTAAACATAAGAAATTAACAAAAAACTAAACTCAAAAAACAACCTAATTTTAATCATGAGTGAAAGACGCGAAATGAAAATCGACCTCAGTTTGGCTTAAAAATACGGAAAATCACTCTTTCACGCTAAACTAGGCTCTGTAGAGAAAAATGCAGTAAATAAATGTAAATCTTTTAATTTCCTATAAATTTTATTATACACTTTTGTCATAAAATCTATACTATTGCCGAAATCTTTAAAAAATCGATTTTTCACACGTTTTCGTGAGAAAAAAACAGAAAATCGCTAAACTAAGAGTTATACAAAAAAATGTTTGAAATAAAAGTTGTAGGATTTTAAATTCTTTACATTTTTTATTATATAAACTTTTGCGCTTAAATGCATATTAAAGCCGTAATCTTAAAAAACAATGTTTTTTACGTGAAAACAGCCTCACCAAGAATTTCAGCAAACATGGCGCCTACCCTACCTTGTAGAACAAAAAGAATGTAGTAAACCAGGCGATTTTTAAAAAAAATCTTAAGTTAGGACCAGTTTTTGAGAAAATCGCAAAAAAGTGAAAAATTACACGAATAAACTACTACTTCGGGTTGACTGATTTTGATGATTTTGTTTGTGTCGGGGGTCCGGTAGTGGTTTGTAACTTAAGTTTCAAGTTTCAAGTTCGTACGATGTTCCGTTCTTGAGATATTCTGTTCACACACACACACACACGCGCGCGCGCGCACGCACACGCGCGCGCGCACACACACACACACACACACACACACAATCACACACAGACCGATCCATATAAACATGATTTTCGGGTTCAGGTCTAAAAACGTGTAGATCCGGTGAAAACTCGATTTCGGAAAATCGACATGAAAACAATACTTTTCTTTCTATACATTCATATAGGCAAGAGAAAGTAAAAATGAATGAATTGCCAATATTTCTTGCTTTTCTTCTCAGTGCTCTGTTATTCAGCTAAAGAGTAGACTACATTATCCCTGTTTCTAAACCACAAAGCGGTTATTATTAATCTGTTACATATATATACATAATCTTCTAATAGAATGCCGGCCGGTAACCAATTGTTCCGCTCAAGTGTACTAATAAGGATGTAGCAATATTAGCTCTTGATAAACAACAGATCAGATTATTGTATATACACACTCAATCAATAATTGAATTCCCTTTTTAGGTGATATGAAAACCTCACTTCAAAAATATTCAATTAATATCCGGTATTTATTAAAATAATTATAGGTTTTTTTAAATAATAAATCAATTTTAAGTTCGGAAAAACTATTAATGGCAGAAAAGTTAAGTTCTTCGTAGATTTCGGTGAAACAATTTAATTAAAGCCGGCCGCATTGGCGCAGTTGGTAACGTGCTCGCCTCTCATCACGCGGTCCTGGGTTCGAATCCCACTCAGGCACGGCATATTTCCATACGTTACAAAAAATCATTTCATCCTCCATCTATAATAGTTGCACCCCAACGTCGTCGCTAATGACCGTCGTAGTTGATGCGACGTTAAATAAATAAATTTAAAAAAACAAAAAAATTTAATTAAAAGCCTTAATAAAATTAAACAATACTATGCAGGTTGTCTCACGAATAACCCGACATACTTTTGAGGTGTATTTTTTTCATTAAAATAATGAAAAAAATCTGGTGTGAAACACTCACACAACTTTCTCTTGCCAGTGCAAAAATTTAACAATAAGCCTAACATTAGTAATAAAACATTAGAAATAAACAAAAAACTAATCTCAAAAATATAACCATATTTTAATCATGAGTGAAAGACGCAAAATGAAAATCGAACCGAGTTTGGCTTAAAAATACGGAAAATCACTCTTTCTCTCTAAACTAGGCTCTGTAGAGAAAAATGCTTCAAATAAAAGTTGTAGATCTTTTAATTTTCTAAAAATTTAATTATATACACTTTTGTCGTAAAATGCATACTAAGGCCGAAATGTTCAAAAAATCGATTTTTCTCACGTTTTCGTGAGAAAAGAAAACAAAAAATTGCAAATTACCGCTAAACTAAGCGTTAAAAAAAATGTTTGAAATAAAAGTTGTAGGATTTTAAATTCTCTACAACTTGTATTATATAAACTTTTGCTCTAAATTGCATATTAAAACCGTAATCTTAAAAAAACTATGTTTTTACGTGAAAACAGCCTCACCGAGAATTTCAGCAAACATGGCGCCTACCCTATCTTGTAGAAAATAAAAAATCGAGTAAACCATGCGATTTTTAAAAAAATCGTAGGACTAGTTTTTGAGAAAATTGCAAAAAAAGTGAAAAATGACACGAATAAACTGCTACTTCCGTTTGACCGATTTTGATGAAAATGTTCGTGTCGGGTCCGGTAGTAGTATGTAACTTAAGGTTCAAGTTTAAAGTTCGTACGATGTTCCGTTCTTGAGACATTTTGTATACACACACACACACACACACACACACAGACCAATCGCTAAAAACATGTTTTTTGGGTTCAGAGGGTCTGAAAACGTATAGATCCGGTGAAAACTCGATTTCGAAAAATCGACATGAAAACAATACTTTCCTTCCTATATATTCATATAGGCAAGAAAAAGTAAAAATGTATATAAAAATAGGTCCGGAATCGCTTCGTTACCGTGTTATAGCTGGCGAAAATTTTCGTTCGGGTTTCACTTCTCCTGCAGAAATGAAGCCCTACGGAAACGTTTAAAGCGTTAAATAAGTTGTGAATTTTAACAGATTTTATGTAAAATGAGCTGAAAAATTAGATAAAAAGAGGTACCAGATCTGTAGCTAGAGTAGCTTTTGAGATATCTAACAAAATACTCCAAATTTGGGCTCGAAAAAGTTTTCTTTATAGTTTGAAGTGCATTAACTTTGTTAAATGGTGTATGATATTTATATAGGGTGATTCAAAAAGAGCGCCGGTTTTGATATATCAAATTAAGAGATTTATTTTATTGAAAAACTGAAAATAAATACATCAACAAGTTCATCTTACCTTCCGATTTCATGTATGAAAAATGATGTCATGCATGTGTCCTCCTCTACTGCGCTGGCACGCATCAACTCTGTCCATGAAATTGGATATTACTGCACGACAAGTTTTGACTTCCATTTGCCCGATAACCCGTCGAATTTCCTCCTTCAAGTCATTGATGTTACGGGGTTTATTGGCATACACCTATGACTTCAGGTGACCCCAAATATGAAAGTCACAAGGCATCAAGTCACACGACCTTGGTGGCCACTGATGGTCGGAATTACGAGAAATGATGCGATCCTGGAACCGTTCACGGAGCAACAACATTGTTTCTCGTGCAGCGTGAGTGTTGGCACCATCCTGCTGAAACCACAACTCGTCAATGTTCATTCCATCCAAATGACGCCACAAAAACTCCCTAATCATCGTACGGTATCGGTCTCCATTTACTGTCACGGCTTGTCCTTCTTGATTTTCAAAAAAGTAAGGGCCGATGACACCGCCCGACCAAAAGCCGCACCAAACTGTCACTCGCTGTGCATACATTTCCCTTTCATTAACCACGCGAGGGTTTTCTAAACCCCACATACGGCAGTTCTGTTTATTAACAAAACCGTTTAAGTGGAAGTGCGCCTCATCACTGAAAATGATTTTGTTTGCGAAGGTGTCATCATCCTACCGTTTTCTCAATACCCAGTCAACAAACTGTCGTCTCTTCTGGTGGTCTGCCACTTTCAAATGTTGCGTCAACTGAATTTTTTACGGGTGATATTGGAGATCGTACCGAAGAACATCGTAAACCCAATTGTTGAGAACGGCGACGTATTGATTTTGCTGGGCTAACAGCCACACTGTCACGAACCAACGCAACGTTCTGCTCAGTTCGGCCAGAACGATGACGTCCAGAACTTTTAAGGTCGACCGTTGAACCCGTCTCAAAAAACTTTTTCATGAGCCTGCGAACTGTTGATTCATTTGGTGCTTCATTACGTCCTAGAGTACCGCGAAGTCACCTGACAGTAGCCGCATAACTCTCTCCACTCTGGTAAAATATTTTGACGATTAAAACTCGTTGTGCAATAGTAAACTTCTCCATGGTTAGACACAGACTGCGAGAGTACTACACTGCGAACAAGAGAAACTACAACTGAATCGTCAATCGGAATGTTCTCCGAAATAGAAATGAGGTCTAACAATGTTGCCAACCGATAAACAAAAATTTACCAGCCGTTTAAAAACCGGCGCTCTTTTTGAATCACCCGTTATTATCCCACGAGGGATTATCCAATTTGTTATATAATTAATTAATATTGTATTCTTTATTGGTGTTGTATCAGCTTTCAAGTTTGATTTTGTTATTTTTCCATTTATCTTTGCCTCCTATTTCAGTCAATAAAACATTATTCACATTAATACATTATGATTTTTATTCAATTAATATATTTTCATAATTACAATCACAAGTTTCATTGTTTAAATGCAATTCTAATATAATGCTCCTGTTCTTAATACTGTTAAATCAACTTACTGGTTTTATTTGATTTGAATGTTAAAAAATCTAACAACAACAATTTATATGTATTAACATTTAACGTCCTTCTTATATAACTATGTATTTTTCAACTTTAAGTAAATTCTCTTCCAATATTAATATATTTTTAGAACGAATGTGGGACCTACTCGCTTGCTTGATATTCAGCCCCACACTCCCATAAAATTTCACAAATCTTAGTTCTTTTATGCATGTTCACATATCATTTATATTATTGTAGTATTATTACATCATTGTAATATTATTTATATATTATAATTATTAATAAACGAATTGATTGAGTTTAATGTATGAATGGGACGGACGTTCTAATAAAGCATGTTGTCAGCTTCAGGCTCTTCGTCCCATTAAAATAGTTTACAATAATATTTCTTCTTCTTAGTTGCTTAGTAACTATATTTTGTTTATGAAATTAAATAATTTTTTAAATATTTTATTTTAATCAGCTGGAGTTATTTATATTTATTTCAATACTCAAATATAAACAAGTCCAGATGTCCATTAAATTTGTCTCATTACAATGGGTAACAAACATGTAAACTGTTTTAAAAATTTGTAGAGAATTTAATTTGGAGAGAATGATGTAAAATAATCCAATAAGAAACAAAACACAAACTGCAGATAATTCGGTTTTTATTAAATCAAAACACACGGAAAATAAAAGTTTGCAAAGTTAATGCACTTCAAACCATAAAGAAAACAGTTTTTTGAGCCCAAATTTGGTGTATTGTGTTAGATATCTCAAAAACTACTCTAGTTACATATCTGGGACCTGGTTTATTAAAAAAGTTAATCCACTTCAAACCGTAAAGAAAACAGTTTTTTGAGCCCAAATTTGGTATATTATGTTAGATATCTTAAAAACCACTCTAGTTACAGATCTGAGATTTTATTAAAATAAAGAAAGACGGATCTTTCTACATACATGTTATACTTATATCTATAGATATAAATTATGATAATAGAGTTCAGTATTTAGATTTTACTGTATAGGTTATATTATTATGATTTGAGATATACAATGATTAATGTTTTCCTGACTTTGAGAGATTGTTTTAATTGTATTTGTAATTAACAATGAATTCAATTAATCATATTTTCATGTCAAATTCAGAATAACTTGAATACAAATTACATTGATAGGATTTGTCACAAATGAAAATATATTATGGTTTATATTGAATTTAATATACCTACTATAATATAATCCATAATTACTGTATTTAGGAATTACTGAATTTAAGTTCCTTTGCATGAGTTGATACCGGGGATTGTGTAATTAACCTAGATATTAGTTAATCCCTGTGCTTTATATTGAAATATAGTATATATATATAGTTTTTACCGCTTTCGTCTACATCATACATATCTTTACTAATGTATTTTAAAATTTATTAACAGTTAAAATGTTTAATTCACTAGTTCTTCTACCATGGGAGATAAAGGAATAATCGATTCTTATATCTAAAACAGTCTTGCCAACTTAATTGGATCGTTGTCATATTCAACCAGTGAGTTCATTAATTTCTCCAATAATCTAAAAAAAACATTGAAATAAATGACAAAAAAAAATTAAAATTTTGGAAAAATATTATATTCTGATACACTTATCGCTAAGGGCCGTTTCGGGATCTGGGTAAATAAATTAACAAACTATCCTTTAAAATTACAAGACATTTATTGCATACTATAAAATTACAAATAATAATCTTACTTAAATTTGTTAATAAATTACAAACTACACACAAGACACTTATAATAAAATAATAAATTAATATAATCAATTATGTTGTTTAAGTCAACAGCCAAAAGGCTAGTTTGAACCTGTAGAAGTTTTACTAAGCAAAACGAGGAGTCAGGTGTTTTACAATTGCCTTCCTTACTGAGTACAAAAGTAGACTATACTTATCAGCATGCCAGGCCCTCCGAAAAGCATCTACTTTGCACTCTGCAAATGACACCTTTACTTCTTTTACCACAGGGTCTGGCTGTATAATGAAATTCATTACTTTCAGAAGAGATACCTCTGACTAGTATCTTTTGCACCTCTACTACCTCTTCTGTTCTTAAGTAGTACAATCATATAATTGGCTAACCACGTGATAAGAAACAGAACAATTTTTTTTAGCCCTGGAACTGGCAGATCGAGTGCAAATAATTTAACACTCTACCTGCCTGTTATGGGTGAATAATAAATTAATGACAATAAACGAACTTAATTAGATTATCTCACACTTAATTAAACTAATTACTACTCGCAACCAATTAGAGTATACCGATGTTTACAGTACGCTGGACCTTCTCAGAACGTAACTGATACACAACAGATAAAGACAATCTGGAAAGGGGATGATGACCTTTTTAAATACTAACTCATCGGGGTTCTTGATAGACATATATTTATAATATGATATATTTTTCTATATAATAATAAAAATACTAAGTTTTTCTGTCGGATTCTGGAATTCTTTACAAAAAGTAAACAAATACATTATACTTTTTGAATAGAGGTTATAAAAGAGTTAATTACCTAAATAGGTACGCTGACCCTCGCCACAACAATAGACCTATACTATACCTAACTATTTATATACTATAATTCTAACCATTTTTTAGAAATAATCCGATTTATTACTATTATTATTTACATTAACACTTTTGAAATCTCAGTCCTTCTAGAGTATTCTGGAACAACACTTTCCTTTTAGATATTGTCACAATATACATATACAGTCGATTCCGGATAATTAGTCCACTGGTTAATTGGAGCAGCCGGTTTTTTGGGACAGTCTTTCAATGAACAAAAACAGAACGGGATTTTGCATTGATAAGTACTCCGTTTATTCGGTCCATAATGCCACTTATTGGGGCCAATCTGATGTATGTACAATTATGTTTTATTAAAACCGTTACAGGCCAGCGACGAATAACAGGTGGTTCTAAGCGGCAAGATATGATAACGGGCAGGATAGAGGTAGTAAACATCTCGACAGATAATCAACAGTAATCACACATCAGTCATAATAAAGATGTTATTATAAAAAGGCCGGTGATTATGCCAAACTCTACCCTTTCCGTCTCCCCTGAAATCATAAACTAACCCCTACCTTAAATTATACCTTTAGTCCACGTTCAGTGAAATGCATGCCTTCCCCTCACCAAGATAATAGGCCTCCCACAAAACTGAAAAAAGGCCACTGAAAAATAAAATAAAAGAGCCGCTCTTAAACCCACTTGTCCCTTAATTTAAATTTTCCACAAATAACTTCTAAAAATAAATTACCTCCTTTCAAGTCCCAGTTCCAATGTCCCACGAACCAGAATCCTATTTCCTATTTAAACTATAAAATTCCCCCTAAATTTCTTGAGGTTGCAATTATTCTGTTATATTGTTCCCCGAGCGACCAGGTGTTCCTTAACACGATGTCGCCATCATAGGGCTTCTTAGCCCTCTCAACCAGGTTTCAGGATTCAGGATTCAAAGATGTTAGTTACAGTACAATGTGTAGGCTACATAATCGTCATTGCAAAAATTTCAGTGAGCCATATCCACTAGTTATGCCCAACCTTACAAACTGTATAATCCTTGCAACTTATGGTCAGTTGTCACTTGTCATACGTACATAGAACGTTCATAATTCTATGCTTCTCTTCAGTTTTTGTGATTTCATAAGTGTACTGTAACACTGTTTTTCGAGTCAGGTTATTTTGTTATCTGCAGGCTTACTTTTTAATTTTTTTAATTCCCATTCGTTTCACACATTTTGTTATTTTTATGCGTAAGCCTACAGTACAGTATCTACTATCAACGTCTTTGTGAGTTAAATGCCGTGTAACGATTTGACTGTGTGAACGAATACAGCTTCTCAACTAAATAAAAACGTATACACTTAACTTAAGCCAACGTAAACTATCGGAAATATACCGGTGTACCGAAAATTACCAAAGCTTGTATCGTGCTCCAAGCAAATAAAATACGCCAAAAGTGGGCATTCAAAATTATGGAAGAAAATAAAACGTGAAGGAAGGATCCAATTTTTGAGAAGCGTTGAATGAATGGTTCACTATTGTAACTTCTCAAGGTGTTAGTGTCAATGGTCCAATGCTTAAAACCAAGGCAAAACGTTTTGCTAAAAATTTAATCATTATTTTGATATCCTTTTATTTGTTTCGTGTATAATATATAGATAGAACTTGCACGTAAAATTTATGTATGTGATCATTTTAATAAAATATTGTATCGTATAGGCCCACGCCACAGTTTACGAATTCGTTTATTAGGGCCAGCCGTTTAATTGGGCGAAAATGCTCCGGTCTTGATGTGCCCCAATTATCCAGAATTGACTGTATTTGGTAATTGACAAAAATTAATGAACTCACAAGTTGAATATGATGATCTAATTAAGTTGGCAAGACTGTTCTAGATATAAGAATTTACTATTCCTTAACTGCCATGGTAGGAGTAAGAAGTTTTTAATTTTAACTGTTACACATTCAGTGCTAGAGAATCGCCTAGCAGGTCATGAGTAGGTATTGCCCAAGGCTATTATATATAGATATAATATATAATATAAATATAATAGCCTTGGATGTTATCGCCAGGCTGCCATATTACCTACTGGGTTCTGTTTTGTTATCATTAGAAATAATTCCGGAGGGACACCACCTGTCGGATATCAGTTCGTTGCTATTATATAGCCCTCAGAAAGGGTTTTTCTTTCAAACCGTGTAGTTCGTTTTTTGAATTTTCGTCATACGATCTTCTTACCCTCGTTCAGTATTTTAACGGGTTTACAGGATACAGTTGAAGCCGTAAATTTAGTATCTTTACAGGTATCGATTCAAAATAGCTTACAATTTTAGATTTACTCTAAAAATATATTATTTGGAGTTTAAAATTACATAAGAAATTACGCGTGATTTGTAGAATTTGTAGAATAATAATAATATACGCCTATGAATGCCAATAACTGATAGGTGGATTGTCAATTTATTTACACTCGAATCTGTTCGTTGCAGGGCTTAAATAAATAGTTCTGTTTCTTGTCACTTGGTCAGCCAATTAAATGACTGAATCATTTAAGAAAAAAAGAGGTAGAGGTGTAAAAGACACTAATCAGAGTTGTCTCCTCTGAAAGTAATAAATTTCATTATGCAGCCAGACTCTGTGGTGAATGAAGTGAAGGTATCATTTGCAGAGGGGAAAATATGTGCTTTTCATAGGGCTTGGCATGCTGATAAGCGTACTTTTTCATTCAGTGAGGAAGGCAAATGTAAACCACCTCACTCCTCGTTTTACTTAGTAAAACCTCTACAGGTTCAAACCAGCCTTTTGGCTGATGACCTAAACAACAAGCCTATGTAGAAGTGTAGAATAAAAAGGAATATCTAGAAGGTATATTATTACCTAAAAGTTCTTGAGTTCAATGAATAAATTGACAAAAAAATATCTGACAAATTTTCCAGATTATCTTTATTGTAGATAATTAAGTTTAAAAGTTCCAAGTATAAAATTAATGATGAAATGAACTTAAAAACTTAGTTCTGAGTTTGTACACTTAGAACTTTTACAATAATTTAGAAACAGGAAACGTTGATTAGAGAAACAAATATATTTATGGAAAATAATGTCACCTAGTACAATGTACATTGTCATTAGAATCTTTATGATGTATGTAATTACTGCATAAAATATACTTGTTTCAAAAATCATTATACATTAATATTATTCGAAACGAACGAGATGCTACAAGATGTACACACCCTTAGAATTTAACACCGTAGGGCATACTCAACCGAGTAATGTATATAGACTACAAAACAATAACCACAATTACGAATACAATATGTGAACTTCTCCTGAATGTATAAACGTGTGTTTGTCTTTTAGTGAGTAAGCTTTCCAACTAGAAATAGAATTCTTGTTTTGTTTCTGCCTAATACTAAGTTTCATCTAATGTGTAGTTTAAATGTCTTATTCCTCCCCCATTAACCGTAGGGCGTTTTCTGGTTAAATTTCATACATAACAAACAGTTTTTGTGTTAAGAAACTTTTGTTAATTTTCACCAAGAGAATAAGTAACTTTGCTATTGTTTGATCATGGTTCATCAGTTATTTCTTCATTATGTTCTTACTATAACATATTCTATATTTAATAACCAGTCAAAATATAATAGATTTTCCTAAATTATTTCATGATTTATCTAATACTATTTCTATGTGTAGCATATCACTCTATCAACATTATGTCGTTGGTATGGTTGAGTGTGTATTCCCAAAACGGGCAGGTGGAGTTTTATTTTAATTGCACTCTATCTGTTTGGTCCCGGGCTAAAAAAAGTAGTTCTGTTTCTTATCACATAGTCAGCCACTTATATGACTGAACTATTTAAGAACAGAAGAGGTAGAGGTGTAAAAGACACTAGTCAGAGTTATCTCCTTTGAGAGTAATGAATTTCACTATGCAGCCAGACCCTGTGGTGAATGAAGTGAAGGTGTCATTTGCAGGGTGGAAAGTGTGTGCTTTTCGGAGGGCCTGGCATGCTGATAAGCATACTCTTTCAACTCAGTGAGGAAGGCAATGGTAAACCACCTTAGTAAAACCTCTAGAGGTTCAAAGCAGCCTTTCGGCTGTTGACCTAAACAAACAACATGGTTGAGTTGACAACAATGTCAATTCGGTAAATTAATATTTTTATAACTATGAATTTTCACTCAATCTGTTAGTTTCAAGACTGCAAAAATTAGTTCTGTGTCTTTGTCATATGACCAGCTAATTAAATGACTGAATCATTTAAGAACTGAAGAAGTAGAGGTAAAAAAGACACTAATCAGAGTTATCTCCTCTGAGAGTAATGAATTTCATTATACAGGTAGATCTTGTGGTGAATAAAGTGAAGGTGTAATTTTCAGGGTGGAAATATGTGCTTTACAACGGGCCAGCCATGCTGATAAGCATACTTTTCAACACAGTGAATAAAGTATTGGTAAACCACCTCACTTCTTGTTTTACTTAGTAAAACTTCTAGAGCTTCAAACCAGCGTTTTGGCTGTTGATCTAAACAACACACAACTAAACTGATTTTATTTGAATTATATTATTATTTGTATTAAAAAATTTGATAACGCTTTACGTAAATTAACAACAATATTTAAAGTAATTTTTTATTCTGCTGTGTAATGAAATGTCACAAAATGGACATTTTGCTACGTGAAGAATTCATTTGCATAAACAGTAATTTGCATAAGAGTATAAAGTAGCCAAATACATTAATACTCATATAATTCAAAATTCAAATTACATAAAACAATTTTAAACTAAATCTTATTTATTCTAAAAGACATATTTTATTGAAAATTTATTTCAAAAGGTTTTTACAAAACAAGTATATAAAACCGATGCACAATTAGTTCCAGGTACCTCCGTGACTAATTGGAGAGAGATATTGACGTTTAGATTGTTGCTGTGAAGTATATTAATTTATTAATTTTTCAGTGAGTGTTTTTTTTTACTTAAAAATTAGCCACAGTATAAAATCCCAAATGGATCTGTAAGACGAATAAATATTTGAAGAAACCAACCTGAAATTTATACTAATATGATAAAAACAAAGCATGTTTTTTTCTGCAGAGTAATTTCCAAAACAACTAAACGGATTTTCATGAAATTTTGACAGCATATTCGTATTTATATTCACAGCAACATTTTTTTTAAATTTAAAAAAATAATAATCCTAAGGGCTCTAATGAAGATTTTTGTAAATATGTATTTGTGTGTGTGTGTGTTTGTGAGAGAGAGAGTGTGTGTGTGTGTGTGTGTGTGTGTGTGTGTGTGAACATGTGAGTAGGTACTGCTATTGAAGTTGATGAAGGGGTTTGATGCTTTCGAGAGACGTACGCGGGGGAAATTGTCAAAACATTGTATGTGTGTAAGTGTGTGTATACTTATTGTTGAAGTAGATAGTTGAAAGGGGAGATGTACGAGAGAGACGTAGTACGTGGGGGAATTTATCAATATGTTGTGTGTGTGTGTGTGTGTGTGTGTGTGTGTGTGTGTGTGTGCGTTGGAGTATTTATATAGCCTACAGTTGATCTAGCTAGACAATTTCTGTTACATATTTATTTTTAAAAAAATTGATTAGGTCCTACACATGTTTCGCGTGCGAAGCCGCACGGGCCATGCTAGTAATTAAATATTTCTGAAACACCAATGGAAAGAATGCAAGAATGATCTTTTGCCGAGGACGTACACCAAGTAACGTAACACACGTTGAGGACTGCTGACGCAAGTAACGTCACATCGAGGCTCTTCCCAGGGACGGCTGACGAAAATAGCGTCACGTACCCTACTACTTTGCTATAGCTTGTATTCAAACGCCGGCACACGGGTAGTGTAAGTAAATGTTGTTCAGGCATTCAGCCCGATTCTACATACGCTACAGTAAAGGCCGTCTTTTATTAACCACTGCCGGGAATTTTTGAACAAATTTTAAAAATGTAGTCAGTTCGGACCTCCCAGTGTGGCACAATTATTTCATTATAATACATTTATATTTATATAATTTTTATTCTACAGATTTCTCCGTTCCTAGTGACTTCTTTTTAGCAAGAAAAGGTGTGAATAATACATTTTACATAAAAATAGTTTTAATTATTACTCAAAAGTAATTTCTGTGACTTAGAGAACTCGTGACGTCTATGCACCGAACATCTTACCTATTGTACGTTACACAATAATAAATGAATGCACTTTTATAATCACGCCACAAACCAAAAAACACGTATAATACCGTACTATATTCAACTGATGAATAAATGAAAAAAATAAGTAAAATCGTTCGCGTGGCCGACTGACGCCGTAACACATCATGACATTTCCTCACTACAATGGTGCTTCGGCATAACGGCCCATCGGTGATTCCAACCATCGAGCTCAACGTGTTATTATTATTATTATTATTTCTTGCAAAATTTCTATAAACTCATTATTATTTTTTAATTGTCATTTCAATCTCAATCAAATAGTCAATTGATCAAAATTTCAATTTAACCATTGTTACTAACATTTTTAATTAAAATAACCAAATTGGACACTGACTGTCATTTATTTGTTTTATATTTTTAATTCTGTTTGTTTAAATCATTTTGTAATTTTTGTAAACCTAAATTTCAATTTGTTTTACTTAATTAAAGACACGAAATAATAACAACTAAATATTCAATGATTCCTTTATTTATTTTAACCCACCGGGTTGGTCTTGTGGTAAATTTGTCACGCAAATCAGCTGTTTAACAGCTGATTTTCGGTATGAAGGTTCCTGGTTCAAATCTTAGTAAACCTATTGCTTGAGTCCCAGCTTCGTGTAGTTGGAAGGAATGCAGTGCGTTGTTATAGTAGTGGGAGAATGAATGAACGTTAGTAGCGTTTCATAGCTGATGCATTTTTAGTGGTAGCGTGTAGTAACTTGACTAAAAAAAATATTTTTATCATCCGGCGCATTAATTTAACAAATACCTACCGGGTTTTTATTTTGGCCGGATTCATAATATTTAACTTACCAATTCATAGCAAAATAAGTAAATAAATAAATGTAATAAATACAAACATATATATTAAAAATATGGAAAGTTTGAAAACGAATGTTTTGTATCAGAGTAATACAACAATCGTTCTCCAGCATGCGTCACTCATTCATTATACCTCCCCGTAACCTTCACCCCGCAAATACACGGAGCTTGAAACCGCACAATATTTACTTTAGTACGAATTTGAATTCTATATAGCTAGTGGTTACCGGTGTACTTTGATGGAGTAATTCAATTAACCTTACTCTCTCAGGAATAGTCGGTCTGAGTCTGTACAAGACTACGCCTCATTTACAGGTCATAAACTTCAACCTCATCTCATTGGGGTTGCTTATTGTTCTTAAATTGAACAGATTGCAATATTAACACATAGGGATTAAAAATACATGTATTTATAATACATACATAATTTTTAAAATGGAAGTTTTGTTTCAAGGAGAGATAATTATGTGTAGCAACCTGCTGTTTTTTAATTCTGATAGTTATTATGGATAGTTAATTTTATCAGCTGATCGCACATTTAGTCTTATAGACCCTACATTTAAAATAAATTCTAATTAAATTTTTCTATAATATTATATTTTAAACTTTGAATTTTCTTACTATTAAATAAAACTCGGTCAATTTTCTACATGATTTATGAATTGGCCTATGTAAGGAAGGAAATTATTGTTTTTATGTCGAGTTTTCTTCGGAAATACACGTTCTTCGGTCCCCTGAACGAAAAAAGCATGTTTTTAGAGATTGATTTGTGTGTGATTCTGTGAACAAAATATCTCAAAAACGGAATAACATAAGAAGTTGAAACTTGGAACTTACGTTAAGTACCACTTTAAAGGAAACGACACAAACATTTTTATCAAAATCGGTTTACTGGAATTAGTAGTTTATTTGTACAGTTTTTCACTTTTTTGCAAAGCCTTTTCTTCTTCAAAACTAACTATATTATTTTTCAATGCTGATGAGCTTTGAACATACGCATTGCCCCCTACCCAATTTATAGCTAGCCAATTACTTGCCAGCAACGTTGCC
Organism: Catonia carolina; assembly: GCA_035578175.1. Lineage (NCBI taxonomy): Eukaryota > Metazoa > Arthropoda > Insecta > Hemiptera > Achilidae > Catonia > Catonia carolina. Next base: position 72,780,856 of record JAQMRL010000005.1, read on the forward strand.
AATAACGTTGCTCTCCTAGCTCTGTTATATATTTCGTCAGCCATTTTTTTACTTTCTCTTGCCTATATGAATATATAGGAAGGAAAGTATTGTTTTCATGTCGATTTTTCGAAATCGAGTTTTCACCGGATCTATACGCTTTCAGACCCCCTGAAACCAAAAAACATGTTTTTAGCGATTGGTCTGTGTGTGTGTCTGTGTGTGTGTGTATGTGTATGTGTGTGTGTGTGAACAGAATATCTCAAGAACGGAACATCGTACGAACTTGAAACATGAAACTTAAGTTAAGTACCACTACCGGACTCGACACGAACATTTTCATCAAAATCGGTCAACCGGAAGTGGTTTATTCGTGTGATTTTTCACTTTTTTGCGATTTTCTCAAAAACTGGTCCTACGATTTTTTTAAAAATCGCCTGGTTTACTCAATTTTTTATTCTCTACAAGATAGGGTAGGCGTCATGTTTGCTGAAATTCTGGGTGAGGCTGTTTTCACGTAAAAACGTTGTTTTTTTAAGATTACAGCTTTAATATGCATTTTAGCGCAAAACTTTATATAATAAAAGTTGTAGAGAATTAAAAATTCTACGACTTTTATTTGAAACAATATTTTGTATAACGCTTAGTTTAGCGGTAATTTGCGATTTTCTGTTTTTTTCTCACGAAAATGTGAAAAATTGATTTTTTTAAGATTTCGGCCTTAGTATGCATTTACGACAAAAGTGTATATAATTTAATTTATAGAAAATTAAAAGATCTACAACTTTTATTTAGAGCATTTTTCTCTACAGAGCCTAGTTTAGAGAGAAAGAGTGATTTTCCGTATTTCTAAGCCAAACTGAGGTTGATTTTCATTTTGCATCATTCACTCATGATTAAAATAAGGTTATGTTTTTGAGGTTAGTTTTTTGTTTATTTCTAATATTTTATTATTAATGTTAGGTTTATTGTTAATTATTTGCATTGGCAAGAGAAAGTTGTGTGAGTGTTTCACACCAGATTTTTGGTCTTTCAATAACAATAATTATAACCTATGAAAATTTACCCCAGCGATTATATTATAAAGTATTGCATGTTGTGTTGTAAAGGTCATCAGCCTCCTGATTGGCTGGTTTGAACCTGTAGAGGTTTTACTAAGTAAAACGAGGAGTGAGATGGTTTACCGTTGCCTTCCTCACCAATTGGAAAAGTACGCTTATCAGCATGCCGGGCCCTCTGAAAAGCACATATTTTCCACTCTGCAAATGACACCTTCACTTCATTCACCACAGGGTCTGGCTGTATAATGAAATTCATTACTTTCAGAGGAGATAACCCTGATTAGTGTCTTTTACACCTCTACCTCTTCTGTTCTTAAATGATTCAGTCATTTAATTGGCTGACCATGTGTTAAGAAACAGAACTATTTATTTTAGTTCTGCAACAAACAGATTGAGTGTAAAACATTTGACACTCCACCTGTTTGTTACGGGCAGATTGCATGTTAACGCGCTCTAAAATCGATGTGTTCAGAACGTGATGCAAGATACGAGTGAAACTACTGCGGCTCTTATATGCATGCACTCTTGATGTTTGTCAGGTACAATCTGGCAACGCTGGCAAACGTTGTCAGATTGGTCTTAACGCGTGGAACAGCAGAGCTCATCAACCGTGAAAAGCATTATAGTACGATTTTTTTTAAATCGTCTCATTTACTAAAAATGTTTTATGCTCTAAAAGATAAGATAAGCGCCATATCTGCTGAAATTCTTGGAAGGCCAGTGCTTTCATGGTGAAAAATATGTTTTTAAGAATGTGGCTTTAATTTTCATTTTAGGGCACATTTGTTTATAATAAAAGTTGTAGAAAATATAAAAACCTACAACTTTTTCAAAGTATTTTTCCTAAAGAGCCCAGTTTAGTATCAATTAGTGATTTTCCGTATTTTTAAGTTGACAGAGGTAAATTTTCATTTAGCGTCAATCACTCATGATTAAAACTAGGTTATGTATTTTCATTTTACATTTTTAATTCATGATTAAAATATAGTTAATATTGTTCATTATTTAAATTGGTAAGAGAAGTCATGTGAGTGTTTCACGTTAGATTTTTAATTCAATTAAACCACCACCTCTCTTCCCGACCAGCAACCGCCGTACCATTAACATGAAGTTTTTTGAATATTTAAGGGAAGACTTACTTTGTACCCTGCCAATGTTAAATTTGCTATTTGTAGGTACATTTTTCACAGAATTGGTTAACGATAGGGAAATGAAACTTGACTTACTTATAGATGTCGGGTTTCTCTAGCTATTGACATTTTTTCAATTTAATATGTTGATCCATAAAGTTGAAAACAGAATAACGAAAAATATAAAATTTTTACAAATTCTTTTCTACTGTATTTTACATATTAATAATTTTTGCAAAATTTGAGGAAGTCATAAATATGTCAGAATATGTGCACATGAAAGATATATAACTGGTAAAAATTTGAGCCTGGTAGGTTCAATGGTTTCCGAGAAAAATGTACCTAAATGTTAAACAATTTTATTTGCGGGAACAGGTGAAAAAACAAAAAGGCACAAATCAAAAACAAAATGTACGACACAAACAAGTGAATTTCCTATCAACAGTTGGATAGAAAGATGAACCAATGGCTGAGAATATTAAAAACAGTAATGCAGATATTTTTAAAGCACTAAAATTCCCTTTGCTCTAAAACGATCCGTATAAAATTATGAAAGATATTCGTTCTTGGTGACACGATAATGTTTCTTGGTAAACCTCCTAAAAACTTAATTTTGTTAAATTAAAATACAATTTTTTTCACGTAATTTAAAGTTTTGTGGTTGAACTAGGTCTAAACAATTAAAAAACATAAAAAAATCGAAATTTTCAGTTAAAACCGTCATACAGTCTCACCTTAAAGTTTAAAATTTATTAACTGAACAAAATTTAAAAAGATTTTATTACCTTGTGAGCAAAAATTCAGTAGTGTAGACTATCATAAATAACCAATGTTGTTGGTGGAACTGCATGAGTTTATAAAGTAATTTATAACTAATTACTATCACTTAACTGTCAAAACCGACACTTCATGTTGTTTAAAAACATGAAAACAAAACCGTACTGATGTCTACTTTAAAAAAATATCAGTCAAAAGCGAATTAGGTCAAGGTCCGTGATAATTTTTAGTAAAATGCAGCAGGTAGGGATACATACCATAAGTATATTAACAATAAAAGTAAATACCATAGTTTTTAGTTTTATAATAAATTTAGTAATTTTTTTTTTAAATATTAAATTTCTTTTATTAATACAGGAATGGCTTACCCGTTAGCGTATTAAGGTGATTCCAGTTAAATCAACACAGGTTACGTTCACCTTACGACGTCAAACTTTTCCACCTATGATGCTGAATAACATTCATATCCCACAGGCTTGGGTCGTGCGATATCTTGGCTTGTGGTTTGACAGGTGACTAACTTGGAAGCATCATCTGCGTACGAAACGTTTAGAACTTAACCGCCGCCAGATGTTACTCTTCTGCTTAATTAACCCTCGATCAAGATTGAACCTCCACTCCAAGATTTTAATATATAAATCCCTATTAAGACCAATCTGGGCTTATGGTGTCCAGCTCTTTGGAATAGCGGCAGAGAGTAATTTAAAGTCAATCCAGGTCTTTCAATTAAAAATTCTTAAGACTTGCTTCTGGCACTCCTTTTTATGTAACCAATAAAACTCTCCTCGACGATTTCAAAATTCCTACAGTAAAGGAGCTAACCGAGTCCTTGTATAGTACATTTCACGAAAGACTAGATGACCATCCAAACCAACTAGCCCGTGATCAAGCTACAAAGAACTTCCCAACCGTGCTTCGTTTAAAGCGAAAATAGAGTAGAAACCTCTTGGTCTGAATAACGGGCAATACCCGAAGTTTTGAAAGGAGAATGTATCACTGGGTACCTCTTATCCTTAAAGTGAAATTTCCCCTCCGCCATTTAAATATCAAATACGGACGTTGTGCAGTTCAAGTAAAGTACCGTAATAAAAATTAAAGACCAAAAAAAATTAAATTTATTCGTTAGACATTACATTACTATTATTACATTATTATTCGTAACATTACCATTGCTAATAACTTTTCTTTGACAATATGTACTTTTTACTGCTTTTTATATTCATGCATTAATTAATATATGTTTCGTTCATTGTGGTTTCAAAACAACATTGGTGAATGTGTATTTGGTGTAGGTGCCAGTTGTTGGTAATTTGTAATGTGATATCAATGCTCTCTTATCTTTTGGCTGTTTTCTATAGCACAGTTAAAAATTCAAAATAAAATTTAAAAAAATTACTGTATTTTACACAGTTTTTTTTACTTTTTTTAAGTAGAATTAAATTTAATTAATTAAAATTTATGTTTAACTCTTTCTTTATGTTTAATTCTGACTGAAAAATTCATTTATTTAATACGACGGATGTTTAGGTTATACATTACGGCAACTCTTTGTTTTCTTGTAGGCTCGTAAAATGTCCGTAATGAAGATGCGTTTTGAAACAGCCTCAAACTTATTTTTCTTGGTGGACTGTGTAATGGCTAAAAAAATCTATCGAACTTTAAACTGATTAAACAGATAAACAAGTAACGTTTTAGTCTGAATAATATTAATCGATAATACACAAAAACATGGAGAATAGATAGAATAAATTTGAAATCACAAATAAATCAAAAAAACAAGTAAATAAAAGTCACAACTAATGCCCATAACAGGCAGATGAAGTGGTAAATTATTTTTACTCGATCTGCTAGTTCCAGGGCTACAAAAAATAGTTCTGTTTCTTACCCACATGTTCAGTCATTTATATAACTGAAGCATTTAGAATAGAAGAAGAGGTGTAAAAGATACTTGTCACAGTTATTTCATAGTTAGACTTACTTACTTACTTACTTACTTACTTACTTACTTAATTACTTACTAGTTAGACTTACTTAGACTACTTATAGTTAGATACTTGTCAGTTATTTTTAGTTAGTCATGAATTTCATTATACAGCTAGACCCTGTGGTGAATAAAGTGAAGGTGTCATTTGCCAGTTGGAAAGTTAATGCTTTTCAGAGGGTCTGGCGTGCTGATAAGCATACTTTTCCACTCAGTGAGGAAGGCAATCGTAAACCACCTCACTCTTCGTTTTACTTAGTAAAACTACTAGGAGTTCAAAAAAGCCTTTCGGCTGATAATCTAAATAATAACGCTTTAATATTTTATATTTTAAGCCAAAAATGTATAATCAAAGTTTTAGAAAATTGATAACCTACAAATTTTTCTTGACAATTTTTTTCTACAACGCTTAGTTTAGCGTCGATAAGTGATTCTTTTGTATTTCACTCATTAATATTGGTAAAAAATGGAATTTTTAAAAAATTGCAACATCAATAATCAAAGCCTTTACAATCAAAGTTACAGAAGATTAAAAATCGACAACATTTTATTTCCACAATGTTTTTATACAGAGCCTAGTTTTTAGCGTTAGTTAGTGTTATTATTGTTTGGGTCATCAACTGAAAAGCTCGTTTGAACCTGCAGAGGCTTTACTAAATAAAATGAGGAGTGGAGGTGGTTTAAAATCGCCTTCCTCACCGAAATCCAAAGTATGTTTAGCATGCCCTCTGAAAAGCATAAACAAAAGGGTACCCAAAAGTAACAGGAATATAATTGCCGTGGGCGGTGCTTGTGTAGTACGCATTTCTCCCGCACAGACGTGTATAGCGTAACTCATTGCGAGTTCAATATTCATCTGCAGTGATTGTTTTTGCTAGCGCTGTTTTGTTCTTGTTTCATTTTTTATGATGGTAAGATTAAGTGAACAACGTGTAACTGTGAAATTTTGATTTCTACTCGGTAAAAGTGCTTCTGAAAATGTTTTAATATTGAAAACAGCTTACAAAGATGATCCTGTGGGAAAATCTCAAGTAAACAAGTGGTTTTCTCGGTTTAAAAATGGTGACATGTCGATTGATGACAAACCTCGTTCTGGACGTCCATCAACTGCCAGAATCAACGAAAATGTTTAAAAAATTCGAGAGCGTGTGCTCTCAGACCGTCGACTGAAAATTTGGAAATTTTAAGAAGATTGCACAACAGTGTTCGTCAAAAAAATTCCGATTTGTGGCAGACAAGAGACTGGTTCTTTCACTACGACAATGCACCTGCATACATAGCCATCTCGGTGAAAGATTTTTTGACTTAAAATGGTATGGTTCCGCTGCCCAACGCATGTTACTCGCCTGACTTGGCTCCGTGTGACTTTTTCTTATTTCCACGCATGAAAAGGGACATTAGAAAACACAGATTTGACAACATTGAAGCGGTCAAGAAAAAAACGAGGGAGAAGCTGTCAGCTTTTTAAAGATGACTACAAAAAATATTTCGAACAGTGGAAGCACCGGTGGGATAAATGTATTAGTTGTAATAGAAAATATTTTGAAGGGGATAAGGTTCTTTTGTAAAAAAATTGAAAATAAATAGCTTTTGAAAAAAATTCCGGTTTCTTTTGGGTACCCCCTTGTATTTTCCACCCTGCAAATGACACATTCACTATTGATTCTGTCTGTATAATGAAATTCATTACTTTCGAAGGAGATAACTCTGACTAGTGTCTTTTAAACCTCTACCTCTTCTGTTTTTAAAAAATTCAGTCATATAACTGGTTGACCATGTGATACAGACTAGATACAGGATTAGTTTTTGTAGCCCTGGTTCTAACAGATGTACAGGTAACAGATGGTACTAAGAGAATGCAAATAATTTAAAACTCCACCTCTGTGTTATGATCTTAAACATAATTTACATGGTTCATTATTTTTATTGGCAATATAAAGTCATGTGAGTGTTTCATACCAGATTTTTTCGATTATTTGTTACTTAACCATGCGCTCCCATTGCATTTACATATAACATAAAACGGTAGTACTTTATTGTATTATTATTATTATTATTATATACGTACTTGATAGTACAAACTACATTGTTTGCATAAAATAAACGTAGTACGTGATATGAGTACTACATTCGCCTGATTGCACATCAGTAAATACACTCTTGCATAAATACCCGTATTCAAAATAAATAATCCTCTTATTCAAAACGTTTTCAGGAAAATATTCAAACTACTACATGCACTCACAATGTTTTGTTAAAACATTTTTCATTGAAAATGAAAAATCCTCACAATTTTCTTTACGTATTTTTCTGTTTTTTTTAAACAATATTAAAATGGATTAAAACGATTCATTTTCTATTCATCAGAACATGATAATATAGACTTTTAAAATGGAAGTCCAAACACCTTTGTTTTTAAAGTCAACAAATTGAAACTAACATCGCATTTTACTTTTTAAATCCTTTGATGATAAAAAAGTGTAAATAAAGTAAAAATTTAAAAGGCCAATCAGTTGATTAAATGATCGGAGAGTAAGCCTTTCATTTTATTAATTCAGTTTAAATTAAAAATGTCTTTTAAAAAAATGCACTAATATCAATATTGATAAAATATATTATTCCTTTTATATTTTTTACTTTCATTGAAGTGTTTTTTATAAAACACTTTTCATTAAGTAATTAATTATTTTGTTGTTCAATAATGTTTTTATTTCAACATAAAAATAATGTATGTAATTTGAATTAGTACTATTATTATTTTAGAACAGTGAAAATTCAACACTAAATCCTTGTTAAAAATTTATTTTATGTATTTGATTTTTAACACATTACATTAACGCTTTTATTTGATTTTTTAAATCATTTAATTTTGTTTTTTAGTTCATAAATGTTCAATTATCGGTTCCTATTCATTATTTACAATAACACTGAATGGCTTTGTAATATTTTGAAAAAAAACCAACTATAAAAAAGTATCAGGTAATTTTATGTAATATTTTGTACTTTTACTTTCAGTTTCTTTTTAAATCGCATCGACAGCTAGGTGATTACCGACTCTGTTGGTTTTGGTATTGTAACGTTGGATTTTAACGTATTAAAATTTCCAGAATCTAGCCGGGAATCGAATCCGGGACCTAATGTTTTTTGCTTTTGAGACCTTAGTAGATCACTTGAATCAAATAAATGTAGAATCTCAGTTTCTGCATTGTTGCCGAAGTCTCCTTTTTTCCCAGTAGTTTTCATATTCTGGGACCTTGCTAGTCTTGTGGCCTCTGAACAGACTAGTGAATTTTTGGGGTTCTTCAAATCTGGTGTTAAGGGTGTGAAGAAGTTTGAGTTTTTATAGTTTTGTTACTTAGGTCGAGTAGTGTAAGCCCAAGCTTGTCTATGTCTTCTTTAATCTCTGAGATCCACCTTGACGTGTTTTTTCCTTTAGTGACTTTTCTGTTAACTGTCTTAAGATCCTGGTTTCTGGTGTTCTGAGTACATGTCCGAAAAAGATACCCTCTTTTTTCTCATCATGTCTAACATTTATCCGTTTGTTTATAGACTTCTTTATTTGGCAACAGTGTCAAAATTCCCTCTCTTTGGCGTTTTCTTCCTAAGCACGTTCTTAGGATCCTCCTTTCGACTTTAAGTGCATTGTTTATTTTAGATTTGTTGGGTCTTAGTGAGAAAAGTGTTTCACAACAATATATTGCATTAGGTTGTACTACTGTCTTGTAGTGTCTAATTTTCGTTCTTATGGTCATGGATTTCTTATTGTACGTGGAGTGTGTGAGATACGGTGATTCTAAAAGGACTTTACAACTTTGAAAGTATATAGAAATTTATTGATATAAGTTACAGAATCGATTAGGTGTCATTTTGTAGCATTAGTAAACGTGTTATTTAATGGAATGAGTAAAGTATTCAAAACACACTACCTGAGTGTTTTCGTTGTTTAGGTGATCAGCCGAAAGGCAGGTTTCAACCTTTAGAGGGTTTACTAAGTTAAAACGAGGAGTGAGAAGGTTTACCATTACCTGCTTCAGTATCTGAGTATTAAAACAAAAGTTCGACTATTGCGATGCTATGTTTCCTCGGTTCTGGTTTATGGCGTGGAGTCTTGGACGCTTAATGATTTAATAAGTAAAAAGACTTGAAGCGTTTGAGATTTGGTTCTACAGAAGGATGCTGAGAGTCTCCTGGGTGGATCGTGTCTTTAATGAAGAGGTAGGCCTACTGAAGCATAAATCAAAATAAATCATGATCATAATAATGGTTAGGAAACTCAGTATTTGGGACCTTATAATGCGTAACGCTGCCCATAACAGACAGGTGGGGTGTCAAATTATTTACACTCAATCTGTTCGTTGCAGGGCTAAAATAAATAGTTCTGTTTCTTATCACATTGTCAACCAATTAAATGACTGAATCATTTAAGAACAGAAGAATTAGAGGTGTAAAAGACACTAATTAGAGTTATCTCCTTTGAAAGTAATGAATTTCATTATACAGCCAGACCCTATGATGAATGAAGTGAAGGTGTCATTTGCAGAGAGGAAAATGTGTGCTTTTCAGAGGGCACGGCATGCTGATAAGCGTACTTTTGCACTCAGTGAGGAAGGCAATGGTAAACCACCTCACTCCTCGTTTTACTTAGTAAAGCCTCTAGAGGTTCAAACCAGCCTTTCGGCTGATGACCTAAACAACAACAATGCGTAACGAGAAAAGATATGGGTTGCTTCAATCTATATAACAAGGAAGAATGGCGGACAACGTGGAGTGGAAAGAAGAAGTATTTCTCGGATAAAAAAATTTTTGAATTTGATCCTCGAAAACGACAACACAACTATTTCGAGCAGCAGTGGATAAATTTCAGATTGTTAATAAGATGGACAACATCCGGAACAGATAGGAACCTAAAGAAGACGAAGGACATAAATTTAAATACCAATGACAATTTACAATAGAATTTTAATTGATTAACACTTGGAAAAATAATATTACTTAAAATTTATATAAAATACTATTTGTGAATATAATGAAAAATAAAATAATAAATTACCTCAAAATGTCATTTACAATGCAAACTTTATAAAATAAAACAAAAATATAAAAGCAACATAATGAATATATATTTGAAAAAAACAAAAGAAAAATAGTGAAATATAACAAAAGTAAAATATATGTTACAAACAAAAAACAAAGGGTTGTAAAGGACTTACAAAAACTTGACAGAAGAAACGTTTTAAAAAGTGTGATAAATGTACCGGCGATGTTTACATTAAATTACACGGTTATATTTTATATTGTGTTATAGTATAAAATATGTTAAATTTGAAATTTAAGCTAAAATAATAAATTATGTTCATTAGTATAAATTTACTGTATACTAAATAAATAAAAATGTATAATTACTCAATATTTTTGTTTAATTAATCTGCTTGATATAATGATAAAATAATATTATTAAACACTATTTTCGAGAAACTTTACATTGTTGTTTTTGTCATAAGTTTTATTAAGTACGGTATTATTATTTATGACCTTTGACAAAAAAATAAACTACTAACTCCGTTTCGTTTAATTTATTTTCCAGTAAAATATCGTTATCTCATTAAAACAAACATTTCAGACAAAATTCTTGTGTGTTGTTTAGGTCATCAGCCGAAAGGCTGGTTTGAACCTGTAGAGGTTTTACTGAGTAAAACGAGGAGTAAGGTGGTTTACCATTGCCTTCCTCACCGAGTGGAAAAGTACGCTTATCAGCATGCCGGGCCCTCTGAAAAGCACATATTTTCCACTCTGCAAATAGCACCTTCACTTCATTCACCACAGGGTCTGGCTGTATAATGAAATTCATTACTTTCAGAGGAGATAACTCTGATTAGTGTCTTTTACACCTCTACCTCTTCTGTTCTTAAATGATTCAGCCATTTAATTGGCTGACCATGTGTTAAGAAACAGAACTATTTATTTTAGCCCTGCAACGAACAGATTTTGTTACTTAAAAATGAATATAAAATACTCTTCGTCACAGCGGTCTTACATTATATAATTAAAAGTAATTATAGGTTGTCTTTTAGTTACGAAAAACGAGATATGAGTTTTATTTGTATTTTTTATTATTATTATTTACAGTCAGCCTTTACAATTTGGCTTTAAGTAAATCATTATAAGAAAACTAAATTACCATGAGTGAAATAAACAACCTTGATGTCACTTCATCTAAATAAACTAAAGTTAAGAACAAACAAAATACAAGTTACGTTAACTACTGGCCGCCTACGTGGCTCAGTAGTTAGCGTGTTACGCTGCAAAGTGGAGATCCCGGCTTCGATTCCAGGCCAGGATTGAAATTTTACGGACACCTTTTAAGAACGGATGACAACCGGTTGAAAAAACAAATTTTTAAGACGCAAAACTGTAGATCTAAGGTGCCAGATAAATGATTTTTAAAGAAGTCAGAAAGGATTTTGAGCAAACAGGAATAAACCGAGAAAATTTAATGGAATCGGAAAATATTCAGACTATTAATTACGGATATTAAGGGCTTCCATGAAGGCATAAAGCAGAACTCTTGGTGGACAGAAGAAAGGAGAAAAGCCTACAGTAAGCAAATAATGAGGCTGCGAAAAGAGCTTTCAGAAACGTCTTAAGTCACCTCACGTGGTCTAATTGGCCTTATACGCGAAACAAATTGGCAAGAGAAAGTAGTACGAGTGGTTAACACGAGAGTTTTATTACTAAGTACAAAAGGAATCTTTATTATAAAGATTCACATTCATTCTGTTAGTTATTTCAGATAAAATTGTTGAGGTGACCTCAACAAACCCAGCAATCTCTGAGGAGGCCTCTTATAACAAACCCAGCAATCTCCACTTTTTAACGAAAATTAGTTTTTAACTGATTCTAGTAGTATTTTTTGTCCTGAATCCGAATATGAAACCCGATTAAACCAAAAGACTCTATATCCCTTTCAAAATTAAACATGAAATTGGGATGTTAGATCAAAGGCTGCAATATCCACATAAAATTCTTAACAGAGTCGGCAATTTCCATTTTAACCAATCAGATTCCACCATTATGATCACGTGATCGTAATTTTCAGGTTATGTGTGATTCTTTTGTTTGGTTGTGTGTGAATTGTGTTAGGTACTAGTAGTTCACTAACTAGTTAGTACTTCTCTTTAGATATTGATTTTATTATTGAAATATTAGAGTTGTAGCTGAAATAAATTGTACAAAATCAAAATAAGTTTTATCAATTGTCGTTAATATTTTAAACATGGATTGTTTGCCAAACGTAGTTTCACCTTTCAAAGCGAGGTGTAAAATTTTGTATCATAAATAAAACCATTGCTTATTTCTCTTCTACAGTAAATTGATTTGTTTAATTGATCATCTATTCTGAAAAATGAAGGCTCCCGGTTATAATTATTAAGACAATTTATATTATTTGTTAAAATTAGCGAGTACAAATTTATATTTTAATGTAACAAATTCCACCTTTCTGCTAAATAAAGACATAACCAATTAAAATGCAACAATCAGCAAACTCCAAAATAATTAGGTTGTAACTAACACAACAATATCCATGGATGAGCAAAACAAAACATCAATCTCCTCCAAGTTATAACAAGTCCGCAATCTCCAATTTTATAATAACAATACCGCAAAAACTAAAAATATTACAACATTTTAAATGTAATATTCTAAATCAGCATTAAGAAGTTCATGTTCATATATTACTTTCTCTTGCCTATAAGAATATATAGGAAGGAAAGTATTGTTTTCATGTCGATTTTTCGAAATCGAGTTTTCACCGGATCTATACGTTTTCAGACCTCCTGAACCCAAAAAACATGTTTTTAGCGATTGGTCTGTGTGTGTGTGTGTGTGTGTGTGTGTGTGCGCGCGCGCGCGCGGCGTGTGTGTGTCTGTGTGTGTGTGTGTGTGTGTGTGCGTGTGCGTGCGTGCGTGTGTATGTGTATGTGTGTGAGTGTGTGTGTGTGTGCGTGCGTGCGTGTGTGTGTGTGTGTGTGTGGTGTGTGTGTGTGTGTGTGTGTGTGTGTGTGTGTGTGTGTGTGTGTGTGTGTGTGTGTGTGTGTGTGTGTGTGTATGAACAGAATATCTCAAGAACGAAACATCGTACGAACTTGAAACTTAAGTTACATACCACTACCGGACCCGACACGAACATTTTCATCAAAATCGGTCAACCGGAAGTAGTAGTTTATTCGTGTAATTTTTCACTTTTTTGCGATTTTCTCAAAAACTGGTCCTACGATTTTTTTTAAAATCGCCTCATTTACTCAATTTTTTATTCTCTACAAGATAGGGTAGGCGCCATGTTTGCTGAAATTCTGGGTGAGGCTGTTTTCACGTAAAAACAAAGTTTTTTTAAGATTACGGCTTTAATATGCAATTTAGCGAAAAAAATTATATAATAAAAGTTGTAGAGAATTAAAAAACCTACAACTTTTATTTCAAACATTTTTTGCTATAACGCTTAGTTTAGCAGTAATTAGCAATTTTCTGTTTTTTTCTCACGAAAACGTGAGAAAAATCGATTTTTTTAAGATTTCGGCCTTAGTATGCATTTTATAATAAAAGTGTATATAATCAAATTTATAGAAAATTAAAAGATCTGCAACTTTTATTTAAAACATTTTTCTCTACAGAGCCTAGTTTAGCGTGAAAGAGTGATTTTCTGTATTTTGAAGCCAAACTGAGGTTGATTTTCAACGAAATAATAGATCAATAGAAACTGCACTTAACCATTACGGACAAAATTGCAATCAGGGCATTCAGCCCATCTCTTTACGTCACTGATGGATTGTGGTTTTGTTAAGGTTTTAAACACCCTCACAAATGGTATAATACAGGAAATGTCCTTTGTAGTCATCTGTATCATTGCAGCAAACCAAAAGCCTGAGGTATTAAGTATAGGTCAACAAATGTGAACTGAAAGAGCGAATAGAGCTTAGTGATGTACCCACAAATGATCTCTTTGAACGATGCCTATTGTACAAGATAGTAGATTGTTTGCTTGGTTAACGGTGGAAATGAAACGGTAGAAATCTATTACGTGTTACGTATATACCTGGATTTGTTAACAAAATATCTGTGAAAACACACAGAGCATTCTCTTGCCGATATAAACAATGAAACATATAACCGATGTTTAATCAAGAGTAAACAATGTTAAAATGAAAAACATAACCTAATTTATATCATGTATTAACTTTTTACTTTCTCTTGCCTATATGAATATATAGGAAGGAAAGTATTGTTTTCATGTAAATTTTTATAAATCGAGTTTTCACCAAAAAACATGTTTTTAGGCGATTGGTCTGTGTGTGTGTGTGTGTGTGTGTGTGTGTGTGTGTGTGTGCGCGCGCGCGCGCGTGTGTGTGTGTGTGAGTGTGTGTGAACAGAATATCTCAAGAAGGGAACATTGTACGAACTTGAGACTTAAAACTTAGGTTACATACCAATACCGGACCAGACACGAACATTTTCATCAAAATCGGTCAACCGGAAGTAGTAGTTTATTCGTGTCATTTTTCACTTTTTTGCGATTTTCTCAAAAACTGGTCCTATGATTTTTTGAAAATCGCCTGGTTTACTACATGTTTTATGCTTTACAAGATAGGGTAGGCGCCATGTTTGCTGAAATTCTTGATGAGGCTGTTTTTACGTAAAAACGTTGTTTTTTTAAGATTATGGCTTTAATATGCATTTTAGCGCAAAACTTTACAAAATAAACAATGTAGAAAATTTAAAATCCTACAACTTTTATTTCAAATATTTTTTTGTATAACGCTTAGTTTAGCGATAATTAGCAATTTTCTGTTTTTTCTCACGAAACGTGTGAAAAATCAATTTTTTCAGATTTCAGCCTTAGTATGCATTTTATGACAAAAGTGTATGTAACCAATTTTATAGAAAATTAAAAGATATACAACTTTTATTCACAGTATTTTTCTCTACAGAGCCTAGTTTAGTGTGAAAGAGTGATTTTTCGTATTTTTAAGCCTAACTGGTTGATTTTCATTTTGCGTCTTTCATTACATGATTAAAATAAGGTTATGTTTATTGAGGTTAGTTTTTTGTTTATTTCTAATATTTTATTACTAATGTTAGGTTATATTGTTTAAATTATTTGCATTGGCAAGAGAAAGTTGTGTGAGTGTTTCACACCAGATTTTTTTATAATTTTGTAACATTACAATCTGTTCACCTGAAATAGAACAATCAGTAATTTTGGTAAATGTTAATTAACATGATTGCGATTTCATTATAATGTTAATCAAATTGAAAATAGTAATAAATTAATATTTTTGATAAATACAATGATGACTTTGAAGTAAATCAGTTAGAAAAAAATAATAAGTGAAACAATGTTCTTTAAAACCTATAACCTAAATCAAAAACAGTATGTATTTTCAGTCTTGAAAACCCGGTATCAATGTTATTAAGTAGATTCAGAGCCAGGAAGTTTGGATGATTGTTAAATCTTTCTTCTGTTTCTATTTACGGCTGAATTTTGATATAGTTTATTTCACTGAGTCAATTTTAAGATTGGCGTAGATATTGGTGTTTTTGATGTACCACGGAATTTGCAGGGCCCGCCGCAAGAATTTTGACTGGAATTGTTCGAATATGTTTATGTTTGAAGTGCAGGATGTACCCCACAATTTGAAGCCCATATGTCCACATGGGTTTCAAAACGGATTTATATAAAATAATTTTTGATTCTTTTGTCAAAGGTGAGTATTTACCAATCAACTAGTGTAGTTTACGTACTGTCAGCTCAAGTTGTTTCTTTTTAGTTACTATGTGAGGCGACAATCTAAATGTAGTCCAAAATATTTTGCTGTTGTGTTGTACGGTAGTGCTATGTTGTTTAACGTTACTAAGGGCAGTCATTTTTCCGTAGTGTAAATGTGATGTGTGTTAATTTGTTTTCATTAACTTTTGTTTTCCACTTTATTAACCATTTCTCAAAAGATGTAAGGAATTCTTGTAACAATTGTGCCGCAATTATTGCGTGTTCATCGATAGCGAGAACGGTCGTGTCGTGTCATAAGTTAATGATGCTAAATTAAAATCAACCTTTGTTCGACTTAAAAATATTAATCGACGCTAAACTAAGCGTTGTACAAAAATATTTTTGAAATAACAGTTGTAGGTTTTTAAATATTCTACAACTTTAATTATGTACACTTTTGCCCTAAAATGCACATTAAGGTTGCAATCTTAAAAAAAAACTTTTCTTTTTCTACAAGAGCACAGGCCCATCCTAGAATGTAAGTAGATATAGTGCTTACCCTATCTTGTAAAACATAAAAAGTATAGTAAATGAGACAATTTTAAACAAAACGTAGTAATAATTTTTAAGAATATTACAAAAATACTGAAAAAAATTCACAAATTAACTACTAATAATCCGTTTGATAAATTTTAATTAAAATATTTGTGGCTGGTCCCGTTGCGGTACCTTACTTAATTTTCAAATTTCAACTTCCTACGATATTCCAATTTTGAGATATTATGTTTACACATACATACACACGCGCGCGCGCGCGCGCGCAGAGAGAGATAAGGTGAACATGCAAACAAATCAATAAAAACAGGTTTTTCAGTTCAGGGAACCTGAAAACCTGTATTTTCTGTGAAAACTCGATTTCAAAACACCAACATTAAACAATAGTTTCAATCCCTATGCAATTCATGTAGGGGCAAGAGAAAATAATAATGGCTTACACAAACTCCTAATTTTGTGCATCCCTCATATTTAACATTCATATCAGAATATATCATGCTAGATGTATTGCACAACTGCACAATAGAGTCATATAACGACACATATGAATATTTATAAGTGTTAAAGCAAATAGTAAGACGTATTTTGTTCATATTCTACCATAGGTTTCCTATGTTAGCCTTGGTTTCCTAAGTGAGCATAGTTTTCCTACATAACATAGGTTTCCTATGTATTGTACTTTTCCTATATGAACATATAACTATGCTAATTTGGAAACTACGAACAAATTAAATAAAAGTAACTGTATGCTACATCAACATAAAAGCTAAATAATACTTTGACCATTTAACCAAATATCATTTAAACATTCAAACAACTATAAATATTAATATGTTTATTATAGTTATTGAGAACTGTATTCATTAATTTACAACAAAGACTGAATTTTATTGCTATTTTATAATGAATTTGTATTCTATAGTTGTTTATTCATGTCTGGATATCACCTGGTCACTACTCAAAGTTACTTAACCATCAGCTCTTACTTATTTGCGTGTGATAGGTTGGTGCCTACGGGTTAACCTATGTACCGATGCAACTCTGTCAAAGTAATTCTTAATGGGTGCATAAAATCATATTAGATAACCCACTCCGGCCTTCGGGCCAGCCCAGCCAGTCAGCTGATAGAAAGTCGCTATTATTTGTTAAGTAACACCGGTTGGGCAAGCGACTTTGTATGGTGACCAGCTGACAGCCATCCATGAACAAACTATACTGGGGGTCCCTGTTCAAACTCATGTCTAATCCATGTCAAAAAAAAATACAGCAATCGAATTGGGTAGTTGTCAACAAAATACAGTTCCCGATAACAAATAAAAGCTTAAAAAAAAAGATAACCCACTCTAGATAACCCACCGGGTTGGTCTAGAGGTAAAGTCGTCGCCAAAATCTGATGTTTAGCAGCTGATTTTCGGAGACGAAGGTTCCTGGTTCAAATCCTAGTAAAGGTACTTACTTTTATACGGATTTTTTTTTTTGTCTTGAATTTTTATTACGGTACTGTACATTGAGCTGCACAATTTCCGTAAATGATATTTAAATGGTGGTGGGGAGTTTCGCATTAAGGAGAAGAGGTACCCAGTGGCACATTCTCCATTTGTAACTATGGGTATTATCCGTTATTTAGACCAAGAGGTCTCTACTCCATTTTCGCCTTAGACGTCGCACAGGTGGAAAGTTCCTTGTAGCTAGATCACGGGCTACTATACAAGGACGCGGTTAGCGTCCTTGTATAGTAGCGTCCATCCGGTTATACGGATTTGAATACTAGACAGTCCTTACCGGTGTACTTTGATGGTTGGGGTTTAATTAACCATACTCTCTCAGGAATGGTCAGCCTGGGTCTATACAAGACTACACCTCATTTACACGTCATACACATCATCCTCATCTCATTGGGTCATGGGGTTGCTTATTGTTCTAAATTGAACACATTGCAACGTACACAAATTAGGAATAAAAAATAAAATCATATTGTTTCTTATCACATGATCACCCAATTATATGACTGAACCATGTAACAACAGAAAAGGAACAGGTGTAAAATATACTATACTATTTTTTAAGGCTGATGGCTCTGAACGTATGCATTGCCCCCTACCCACCTTATATAGCCAGTGACTTGCCAACAGCGTTGGCAATACTTTGCTCTTGTACTGATATGTAACGACAAGATGAACCCGGGACTCAGTGTAGGCAATGCGCTGCTGCCAGCGTAGTACGTACATTTCTAAAAACATCCAACTGTCTAGTATATTATAGTTTATTTTTTGCTTCTTCTTTACAATAATTAATAATATTTAAAATAATATTCCATTCCACACTTCGAATTGTTTTACCCTGCTTTCAAACGGTCGACATGATAAACTTTTATTACACGGATAGATTACTAATTTATAACAACACTACAGAATGATGGATAAAATTTAAAAAAAAAATAAAATGAAATGAAACGGAATGAGTTTTAACGAATTAAAATACTTTTATTTGTATAAGTGTAGCCTAAAACATAAAAAAAGAATAGCTAAATCAAAACAATATTTCCTGTACCACTCGTCGCGTAATAAAATAAGGACTGTGTATTCCAATGAACTACGAGTGTCAGTATGTTTTTAGGATTGTAATAGAGAAACTGGGCATGCGCAGTAGATTGTTCCCCTCTTAGACTTCATCTCAAAGTTCATTTCGTGACTAACCATCAGTAGCTCTTTTAAATATTTCGTCAGCCATTTTTTTGGTCTTTCAATAACAATTATAACCTATAATAAACATACAATCAGCTGATTTTATTATAAACTATTGCATGTTAAAGCGCTCTATAATCGATGTGTTCAGTACGAGATGCAAGACGAGAGTGAACTATTGCGGCTCTTATACGCACGCGCGCGTAATGTTTATCAGGTACAATCTGACAACGCTGGCAAACGTTCTGATTGGTCTAAACGTTTGGAACAGCAGAGCTCATCAACCGTAAAAAGCACATTAGTTAAAGTTATCTTGTCTCAGATTAATTCATTTCATTATACAGCCAGACCCTGTGGTGATTAAGTGAAGGTGTCAATGAAATTCATTACTTTCAGAGGAGATAACTGTGACTAGCGTATTTTACACCTGTACCACTTCTGTTGTTAAATGTTTTAGTTACATAATTGACTGACTCTGTGATAAAAGAGAGAAATATTTTTTATAGCCCTGTAACTAGCAGATCGAGTGCAAAAATTCGTTCCACCAGCCTGTCATGGGTAAAACTCTTAACCTAATAATTTTATAAATATAAAAATGTTTTTCCTTTTTTTATCTAAATAATCTTATTAATTTTATAATTGATAATGTTCACAGGATTATGAAGTGGATTTATACTTGAGACAAAAATGGCATGATGAGAGACTTAAACATCCAGATATTACAGAAGTATTAGATTTAAATGATCCAAATCTAGTAAAAGCGATATGGAAGCCAGAAGTTTATTTTCCAAATGCTAAACATGCAGAATTTCAATTTGTAACTGTACCTAATGTACTAATACGTATTACACCGAATGGAGAAATATTATACATGCTCAGGTAAATGTTTCAATACAAATTTTGGTAAGAATGTGTTTCATTTTTATTATTATTTAGTGGTAATAACGTAGGCTAATACATTTTATTATCCATAGAGGAGTGGATTAACTGGTTTATTATTTTTCCTGGTTTCACTCTACAATTTACTTTTTCCAAGTGTAGTATGTTCTCAATTTACCATGCTAAAGTCTGGTCGTCTAAAACCATTTACGTCTAAACAACCACGTAAATCACTTAGCACTGAATCTCTTAGACAACAGCAATGATGTTCATAGACTAAAACGTGCTACAGTAGGCTACTGGATCTCCCAGGGTGATTCTGGTATTGTGATTTTACATTGTATATAATACAATGTTATTATTCTGTATTTGACTGGCGTGTTTGAGTGTGAATGAGTAAATACCTGAATGAAAATTTTTAATTATCTCCATTAAAGTTCGGAGTATATATATTTTGGAATCATGTGCTTATTATTTATTACTTCTCATTCTGTTTTTTTCGTTTTAAAAGAGGTTTTATTTATTTTATTTTTATTTGTTTTTTAAACTATCTAATTTTGATTGTAAATAATAATTAAGAGCAGTATAATATGTTTTAATGTTATAATTAGTTAATTGCACCAGTGGGTTGTAATTTGTTCATGTGTGAATTCTAATTGATGTGTTACATCTATTGTTATACAACAGATTATGGATTAAAAATAGTTATATGAAAAAAAGTCTGGTTGAACACAGACGTTAAATCCGAACTTATAAATTATGTCAGGTACCACTGTGGGACCCAACACAAACATTTTCATCAAAATTGGTCCACCAGAAGTAGTAGTTCATTCGTGCGATTTTTTACTTTTTAATGAATTTCTGAAAAGCGACTTTTCTTAAAATCGCCGGTTCTTATCTGTTAGACGCCGTGTGCTCTGTTAGCGCACCTAAAAAAACTGCAAATTCAACATGATTGAAAAATTATCAGATAAAGTAATTGGTTGAGAAGAGTGTATTGTAACACGTACAATACAGACACACTCATACAATTACAAAACCAATGAATTCCACTCAGAAAACTATACAATAACACTAGAGAAAATATCGGAATTATTGGCTCCAGATTTAATAAATAACATAACAGATTTACGTTTACATGGCTAATGGATAACTTGATATAAAAGTAATGATATATTACAAAGAATGGCTTATTTCAACAAAAACTTGATGATATTGTAGCATTCTGGTCCCCTGCTTAAGTGGAACATAAGTGTTAAGTCTTAAGTGTTAAAAAATAAGTGTTAATATTTCTAAGTGGAATTTCATCAGTATTTTGGCCTCCTGCTTAAGTGGAACTTCATCAGTTACAAACAAGTCATACATCATGCATCATCAACTCACGTAAGTATATAATAGCCCCTGGATACCCTGCAACCCGCAATGGTGTGTTGTGTTGCAAATTGCAGTTGTAGTTTTTGTAAGCTCGTTAAGCGGTAGAGGTGTAAAAGACAATAGTCAGAGTTATCTCCTCTGACAGTCATGGATTTCATTAAACTGCCAGACCCTGTGGTAAAGGAAGTGAAAGTGTCATTTGCAAGGTGGAAGGTAGGTGATTTTCTGAGAGCCTGGCATGCTGATAAGCACATTTTTCCACTCAGTGAGGAACGCAACAGAAAACCACCTTACTCTTCGTTTTACTTAGTAAAACCTGTAGAGGTTCAAACCAGCCCTTCGGCTAATGACCTAAACAACACATTAGTAAGAGAGAGTAGTGTAACTGATTCATTTCCGATTTTGTTAATATTTTTATTATAAGTCACAGCGTCCGTAATTTTAAACGGAGAATGTACCACTGGATACCACAGCTCTTTAAATATCATTATGGAAGTTGTTCAGCTCAATGCACAGTACCGAAATAAAAATAAAACAAAAAAGATTAGACCCTGTTGAAGTAAATATATATTTTTTAATTTACATTCCGTATTCGGGTACGTCGTACAAATAGATGGAAGACCCCCAAAAATCAAACAGAATAAAAGATGACTTCATTTTAACATTCGCAATTTTTTTCAAAATTTCAAAATTAAGTAATTACAAATAACCTACGTTACTCGGTAAGCTGTAGCTTTACAACAGGGAAAGTACTTTTTAAGTTAGTAAGGTAATTTTTGAAATTACTTTGTACTAACAAACAAGCAAGCAAACGTTACTTATTTATACTTTTACAAAGAGAAAGAATATTTAAACACTACCAAAAATTAAAACAGTCAAAGTTTGAGAATTAGATGTGAAAAAGATTAAACATATTAGTATAACCTAAAAAGTTTTAAAAAAGTTCACTAAAAATATGTGCCCTGTAAATAGAGAAGAAAATCATTCAGTAGACCTACCCTCTCCACTAAAATTTACTATTAATAACTTAGGGTTTTTTCCTCCGGTGTAAACATATTTTTGTACATAAATTAAAATGTGCTGTTGAAAAGGTACGTAGTATATAGAGGCCAGTTTTTTTAAACGTCAGCAAAATATAAACCCTGAAAAAACACTGCATCAGAAAGAGAATAAAAGGAATAATTACCATCAGGTAAGAGGTAAGAGTTTAAGTAGCTCAATGTTAGTCGAAGAAAACAGTTTTAAAAATAAATAACATAATGAGATTTCTACCTTTTACTTCTGCAAAACAAAAGATTTAATTAAAATTGTAATAATTAAAGTTCCAGTATTCTTAAATAAACACGTTAATTAATACTTAAATAATAATAAAAAATTTCACTACAAAAATTGTACATATTTTTGTAAAAGAATGAAACGTTGTAACACTGTTCTTTACATACGATAAATTAAATTCTTGTTTCATTCTTCGCATCTCAATTTATTTCTTATATATATTAATTTATTTATTTACCTTGTCTATGTTATTAACGACCAAATTTGATGAGCAGAACGTGTAAAATAACTAACTGCCACAAAACAAAGTAGGATAGAATAATAATGTTGGAACAACAGTTGTAGAGTTTTTAATTTTTTTAAAATATTTGTGTACCTTTACCAAATTAACAACATTGTAAATTCAAACGACATTATTTTTGAGCTAATTCTATAAAAAAAAGTAGCTATATTACAAAAACCCACCGGGTTGGTCTAGGTATAAAGTCGTCGTAACGAGTCAGATATTTAACATCTGACTTTCGGAGACAAAGTTTTCTGGTTCAAATCCTAGTAAATATTGTTACTTTTATGCAGATTTGAATATTAAACAGTGGTTACCGTTGTACTTTGATGGTTGTTGTTCAATTATTAACCATACTCTCACAGGAATGATCGTCCTGAGTTTGTACAAGACTATACATCATTTACACTTCAGTTTCACCTCATTGAGTCACGGGGTTGCTTATTGATATTAAAAACTGAACAGATTGCAACGTATTAGGTAAAAGAAAACATAAAAAGAATTTAAAATGTTACCAAAATTGTTATTTTTTAACCCCTTTATTGATTTCAATGAGCAAAAATATGAAAAATCATTAATTTACACTAAACTGAGCACTGTAGAAAAACGTTTAAAATAAAATGTGTCGATTTTTGAATGTTCTATAACATTTTATACAAGCTTTTTGTACTACCTCAGCACAGCTTTCCATGAATTTCTTTAAGCATGCTGTTTACCTCATCTTGGAGAGCGCAATAAATGTAGTGAATGGGGCGGTTTTTTATCAAAATTATTGGAGCTGTAGTAAAGAGAATAGCCAAAATCTAGTGTGAAACAATCACAAAATTTTTTTCTGACAGTAAATAATAAAATATATAACCTATGATTCTGATATGTCATAATATATTCCCTTCTGGAGTCTCCTGGACGCAGTTATAAAAGCGAGGAAAAAAATAATCATGAGTAAATAATTAAAAATTAAAACTATAACCTATTACGTTTACTTTGAGGAAAGACACATGTCCACCGTTAGGAATAAATGAAAGGCCAGTTTCTCAGTCAGATGATGTAAAGTACTTGGGAATGCACTTAGATCGACGCCTGACCTGGTCCAAACATATTTGAAACACACGCAAAAGACTAGGATTGAAGCTGAGAGATTCGTATTGGATGATGAACAAACGTTCACAGCTGTTATTAAGCTTCTACAAGCTTCTATACAAGCTTCTACTGTACAAAGTGATATTGAACTGCTGTGGACTTATGGGTTGCCGCTTTGGGGATCAGCTGCGAAATCGAATCTTGCTTTTATCCAAGGATTTCAGTCGAAAGTTTTACGGATAATAACGAATGCTCCATGGTATGTGATAAATGATGCGTTGCATAGGGACTTACGTGTAAACACCGTGAAAGAAGAAATTATGCAGCTAAGTTCTAAATATCAAGTAAAATTATCAGATTACCCAAATTCTTTGGCGCTTAATTTACTTGATAATAGCGAAGACGTAACACGTCTAAAATTGTTTGACCTTCCATTTAGATTTACCGACTAACCTACATACAGCCTAACATAGACTAACCTACATAGAACATGTCTATAACTGACATGTCCTATACTCCTCCTGGAGCCTCCAGGAACCATTAATATAAAAAATATAAAAAACATTGTAAATAATTGTATTCCATATCAACATCAACATCGTCAACATCATGTCTGTCAATATCATCTTCCTCGACACATTCTACTATCACCGCTATTAATTTTGTTACTTTTTCTATTACTGTTATTCATGTTTTATCTAGTTAATGTTTTCAAAAATTATAAATAATTTTGTTTTTCTTTTCGAAGGAATACCATTGGACAATACCTATTGTCTTCGTCATGTGAAAACTTTTATATTATTTACTTATAGTTTTTGTTTTTAAACTGATTGTAATAATCTCAGATATTAGAAACTAAAACATAACCTAATATTAATCAAGAGTAAACGACGTAAAATGAATTCAACTTCTGTTTGATTAAAAAAGATATCGAAAATTACTAATTGTCGCAAAACTGGGTGCTGTAGAAAAAATGCTTGAAATAAAAGTTGTATGCTTTTAATTTTAATTCACTTTTTTGAGGTAAATAGGCTACATACTAAGGCCACAATATTTCAGAAAATCCAATTTTTACAGATTTTATTAGGCAAAATACAGAAAACCACTATGACACTAAACTAAGCGTGGAAATAAATGCTTGAATAAACGTGGTAGTTTTTTAATTTCGAACAAATTTTATCATACACTTTTATCCTAAAATGCATATTAAGGTTGCAGTCTTATAAAAGAAAACCTTTTTAACACTACAGCATCTTAGAATTTGGGGATTGTGATCCTTCTTAAAGATCAAAAAGTCATTTTTGAGGGAACGGGAATAAAGTGAAAAATCTCACGAATAAACAACTGCTTCTGATTGACCGATTTTGATGCAAATTTTTGTGTCGGTCTCCTTGCGGTACCTAACTTACAATTTACAATTAGTTTTACAATTTAGTTTTATCTTTAATAAAAAAACCAACGGATTAAGTAAAACAAAGTAAAATTCTGTACGTTTAAATTACCAACCACCCGTTCTCCGTGAAGCATGGCGAACAGGTGGTTGCTAATTTCTCAATAAACCAGTTGGTGTTGCTGATATTCGGCAAAACTTTATTTTAAAATCATAAAGAATCTCTAGATGATAATTTTTTAATAGTAAAATTACCAAAATTTGATATGAATGACAAATAAGTATTAATGACAATATAAATGTTTTGAAACCATTTATTTTGCCATTAGATAGACTTTGTGCTTTTGATCTACGTTCATAAATGTCTATTGATGTACTAATTATTTACAAATCCTGTCACTAATTCTGTTTTGTAGAGACATCAAAACGTCAACGAACAGTTAAATGTTAATACAATAGATATAATTGAATACAATTTGTAATTTGAGTAACTTAATTGAAATCCCTAATGTTATCTGAAGTGCACTGAAGTAAGTAAATAATTCTGTTACATCAGTAAAACCGATAGGGATGGAAATGTTATGTAGGTGTATGAAGCAGTACCTTTAATTCAAGAGAAACAAGCTGCTGCAGATGTACATGTTTATAGACGGTTAGGTTATTTACATTATAAAATAATCACAGATGAATTTTATGAAACATTATTATTTTATAAAGAGATACAAAAATTTTTGTATAGTAAAATTATCTTTTAATAATAATTTGAATTTACAAAAATACCGTTAGTTTCATTAGACAATATTGATTTATTGAAAAATTAAGCCAAAAACCCACCAAGGGTATAATAATAATAATAATAATAATAAATATAAATTTATTGAAATAAAAATTGTTCTCATGAATGGAGCAATTCACAAACGGTATGAATTACAAATGTGTTAGTGCTTCTTCTCCTTCACTTTAGCTTCCCCTGCTCACCTCCAAATTCTTCCTCCTTCCCTTTCCTTCCCTGTTGTTTCTTCTATTTGGCCATACTCCTCCTCTTTGTCTACCTACTACTTCTCTTTCTCCTCTCCTATTATTTCTCATTGCCTTTATTCTCTTTCTCCTCTTTTTCATCATCTTTCTCCTTCTCGTCATCACCATTTTTTAAATTCTTCCTTTCCTCTTCTTTTTTCTCATCCTACTCCTCCTTCCCCTTATTTTTCTCATTTTCCACCTAGTTCTTATTCTCCTCCTCAATTTTTTCCTTCTCTTCTTTTCATTATTCTTTTGCTGTTCTTGTGCCCTTCTATGCCCCCTTGTTCCTCCAGCTTCTCTTCTCCTCCTCTTCTCTCTCTTCGTCTTTCTCCCCTCCTCCTTCTCATCTTTCTCCTTTTTCTTTCCTATTATCCTCATTCTTCTTTTCTTTCATCCCTTTTATGCCCCCTTGCTCTTCCAGCTTCTCTTTCCCCTTCTCCTCCTCATCTTTCTCAGTGTCCTTCTCTTCTATCTTCTTCTCATCCTCATCCTCCTTTTCCATCTCTTTCTCATCTTCTTCCTCTTCCTGTTCCTCATTTTCCTTTTTCTTTTCTCCTCTTTTTTCTATTCCTCTTTTTCCTCCCCTTTCTTCTCATTATTCTCAAACTTCTCTCTCCTTATCTTGGCTGACTTCTCCCCTTCTTTTCTTTTTTCTAATTTTCCCCCTTCTCCTCTTCTGTATCATTCTCATTCACTCCTTATTACTTTCTCTTGCCTATATGAATATATAGGGAAAAAAGTATTGTTTTCATGTCGATTTTTCGAAATCGAGTTTTCACCGGATCTATACGTTTTCAGACCCCCTGAACCCAAAAAACATGTTTTTAGCGATTGGTCTGTGTGTAGGGCTGTGTGTCTGTGTGTGTGTGTGTGTGTGTGTGTATACAAAATATCTCAAGAACGGAACAGCGTACGAACTTGAAACTTGAAACTGAAGTTACATACCACTACCGGACCCGACACGAACATTTTCATCAAAATCGGTCAAACGGAAGTAGTAGTTTATTCGTGTCATTTTTCACTTTTTTGCGATTTTCTCAAAAACTAGTCCTACGATTTTTTTTTTTAATTGCCTGGTTTACTCAATTTTTTATTCTCTACAAGATAGAGTAGGCGTCATGTTTGCTGAAATTCTGGGTGAGGCTGTTTTCACGTAAAAACATAGCTTTTTGAGATTACGGCTTTAATATGCAATTTAGAGCAAAAATTTATATAATAAACAATGTAGAGAATTTAAAATTCTACAACTTTTATTTCAAACATTTTTTTGTATAGCGCTTAGTTTAGCGGTAATTAGCGATTTTCTGTTTTTTTCTCACGAAAACGTGTGAAAAATCGTTTTTTTTTAAGATTTCGGCCTTAATATTCATTTTATGCCAAAAGTGTTTATAATAAAATTTATAGAAAATTAAAAGATCTACAACTTTTATTTACAGTATTTTTCTCTACAGAGCCTATTTTAGCGTGAAAGAGTGATTTTCTTTATTTTTAAGCCAAATTGAGGTTGATTTTCATTTTGCGTCTTCCAGTCATTATTAAAATAAGGTTATATTTTTAGAGGTTAGTTTTTGTTTATTTCTAATCTTTTATTACTAATGTTAAATTATATTGTTAATTATTTGCATTGGCAAGAGAAAGTTGTGTGAGTGTTTCACACCAGATTTTTTTCCTCATTTTCCTTTTACTTCCAATGTTTACTTTTTGAGAAAATTTTATTTTGATAATTTTACATTAAAGTAACCTATCCCTTATTTTTTGTATAAACTGTTAAGTCTATACAACTTTTAATGATTTGTTGAAAAAGACCTTAGTTTCTTTTTTAATTTCAGTCCAATCAAAGTACTAGTAATTGTACCAAATCTTCGTTACCCCTCTTCCAAGTTTTCTCGGGTCGGTTTCAACACACTCCTCTCCAACTCCTTCTATTACTGAACCATATCTCCTCCATTGCTCTTTTGGAATCGCATCTTTTTCCAAATCCATCTATAACTGAACCCAGCCACTTTATTCTTGGTCTACCTCTCGATCATTTTCCCTCCATTTTCTAGTACAGCATCCTTTTCGGCAGTCCTCCCTCCTCCCTTCTGCTGACATGACCAAACAATCTCAGATTTGTCTGAACAACCCTCTTTAACAGGCTGTCCATTTCTAGTTATTTTCTAATAACATCATTTCTTATTTTATCTCTTCATGTTTTCCCCAGGATACCCCTTTTGAACTTAATCTCTACTGCCCGAATTCCACTTTCTACCTTCTTTTCCCAGTTCACGCCTCAGCTCCGTTAGTCAAAATTGGCACAAAGTATGCATTATACTCGTAACACTACAACATTTTTTTCTATAATAAAAGTAGTTACGAGTATATTAGCATAAAACCATTTTTTGGCTTCTAAAATTCATGGAATATGAAGATTCGTTGAAATAGGTATTATTATTATTATTTTTGTTTTTACAAGATTGCAATAATTAGCCAGCCTGTAGGTCTACTACAGTTAGAGCCCCAAAAAAGTAAAAACAATCAATGACTTTGTTGTAGCTATTAGTCAGTGTACACGACTTATTTTTGTTAACTGCAATTAGGTGACTCTAAAAGAGAGTGTAGAACATGTCAAGATAAAACTAATAAGTCTAAGTTTTAACAATATGTTTAATTCATTACTTTCCAATAATTTATTACCACTATTAATTTTCTTACTTCAATAAGCGTTTCATCCAACCATTTATATCAAATAATATACAATTTGCCTGAACGTTTACGTAGAAATTTATATATTTTTTAACTAAAACTATTCAGAACGGAATTCATGTACATTGTAAAATGTTTCATCAATTAAGTACTTTTTCAGTGTTTTCAAAAACAAATTAAAATTTTTCATGGCTTAAACTTTGGAAAATTAAAAATTAATGAAAACAAATCGCAACAAATGACGTTTACTCTTAGATGACAAAACTGCCCAAACGTTTACATTAGTAATATTCCGCTGCCTTAAGCTACTCAAACACGCTATTTAGGCTTATACTTGGGCAGAAAACTGACATGGATTGCACATGTTACACACACACGTCACAAACTCAAAACATGCTTCTATCAACTGAAACGCTTACTCGATAGACGTTCTAAATTACACATGTCACACAAATTAACAATCTACAAGACAGTCTTATGACCAATCTGGACATATGGAGTTCAACTTTGGGGATCTGCTAAACCTTCACACACAAAACGTATACAAGCGATTCAGAACAAGATTCTACGAACGATAACGCAATGCCCCTTTTAAATCCCAAACTCAATATTGCACAAAGACTTACAAATCCCATACGTAATGTCGTCGCAAAACAACTGTACAAGACGATGAATGACAAATTTGAATTACATGGCTAACCTCTCATACAAAACATGTACAATAGGGTGGTACCGGGTGCTCAGCGCAGATGTTTGAAGCGCCTCTGGCCAAGAGATCTTCTTCGCCAACTATAGGACTGTGGTGATGATTGCACGCTCCTTCAAGTAAATCAAGTTTTCGAACATTAACTTCACATTTAGAAATTGTTGTATTAATATAATAACAGATACCAAATTTCAATTGGAAGTGCCAAAAAAAAACAAATTTAAATTGCCACAACTTTTGATGGCTTTTTGTGACAACTTATTGATGTATTTTCTACGTGCAAAAGTCAGTTTTTGTTCAAACAATTTAGTGTTGTGATTATATCATCATAATAATAAATTCTGTTTCTTGTGTAGTGATTGTGGACATTTAAATTCTTGAAAATAGTATTTTGCTTTACGTAAATTATCCCCTCAAAGATGAACAGAGAAGGAACTGTATGCTATTTAAGCTCCTTAAATCTACATGAGATTACGAGGTTGACTGCTGCCTTACATCTTATAGTTTTTTTCTGAATTTTAAAACTATTCCCATGGTACTATGTAATAAATTATCCAAAACAAATATGGCATACCGGATATGCGATAAAATTAAACTATACTAAACTGCTATTAGTAATTTTTTATCATTTAATTTTGAAATTTGTTTACTAAAACTACATGAATTTCATTTAAATACTATATTTGTTATAATAGCATGGAAAGGAAACTGTTCAAATACTACAAATAGCACAAGTAAATAGTAGATTTTATGAAAATAACTCTGCAAAGCAATGTTGACTTAGTACTATACAATGCATACATAAATATTACACAACCTGACAGAATTGCAATGATTAAGAAGGAGGATTCTCTGAAATATCTTATATTCGTAAATCTGTTTAGTTAAAATTTTATTAAAAATGAAGAGTAATCTAAGCAAGATTATATATGTTGTAACATAAATAATATTTTCAAAAACGAATAGAAAAACTTAATTTGTTAGTTCCCAGACAGACGACCGGGAGTCCATCTTGTTGTTATGCCCTAACTATGAGGGATAAAACCTAATGGGCGGTACCATCCCACCAGATATTTTTGCTTAAAATCATATGATTTTTAAATGTACATAGAAT
This sequence comes from Catonia carolina, assembly GCA_035578175.1. Lineage (NCBI taxonomy): Eukaryota > Metazoa > Arthropoda > Insecta > Hemiptera > Achilidae > Catonia > Catonia carolina. The sequence goes on from JAQMRL010000005.1 coordinate 72,811,591, forward strand.
TTGTTATTTAAATATATTCTTTAAAGTTTCTTTTATTGATAACACAAATTAATGAAGTTTAATCTAGCGAAGTTAGCTCTGAGATACCGAACAGGCATCGCGAGGCCATCTTGTTGCCCCGACCTACCGACATGCCCTACGTACACTGAAATGCCTGTCATTTTAATTATTTTTCGATAATCAGGTATTAAAATATAAATTTTATTGACTATTTAGGGTAATCTAAGCAAGGTTGTATTTGTTGTATTCACTTTAAACTAGGTATAATTTTCGAAAACTAAGAAAAAAAGTTATTTGTTAGTGCCCAGACAGACGACCGGGAGGCCATTTTGTTGTTACGTCCTAACTATGCGTGATACAGCTGAATGTACCATCCAACCAGATATTTTGGCTTAAAAAATAAATAATTTTTATAAATGTAAGTAGAATTTGTTATTTAAATACACATTTTAAATTTTTCTTTACTACATAAATATATTTAAAGTTTAATCAAGTGAAATTAGCTCTGAGATACAGAACACCGTGAGGCCATCTAGTTGCCTTCACCTACCGACATGCTCTTCGTACACTGAAGTGTCTGTCATTTTATTAATTTTTCTAAACCCCGGTATTAAAATCTAAATTTTAATAAATATTTAGGGTAATCTGAGCAAGGTTCTGTTTGTTGTATTCACTTCAAATAAGTAATATTTTCGAAAACTAGAAGAAAAAATTCATACGTTAGTTCACAGACAGACTACCGGGAGGCCATCTTGTTGTTACGCCCTTACTATGCGTGATACAGCCAAATGGGCGGTACCATTCTACCAGATATTTTTGCTTAAAACGATATCATTTTTAAATGTACAACGAATCTTTCATTTAAATAAATTTTTTAAAGTTTTTTAATTTATTACATAAATTAATGAAGTTAATTTCAAGCGAACAGAGAGAAGGAAAAGAGGCCGTCCAACGAGACGGTGGATGGAGGAGGTGATGGAAGCAATGAGCAAGAGAGATCTGCAGGAGGGTGATTGGCTGGATCGGGAAGCTTGGCGATTGAAATGCGAAAGACGGCTTTAATTGCTGTAGAAATTCGCAAAAAAAAAAAAAAAATTTCAAGTGAGATACAGAACAGGCACCGCAAGGCCATGTTGTTGCCCCACCTACTGACATGCCCCTACGTACACTGAAATGCCTGTCATTATAATAATTTTTCTAAACCCAGGTACTAAAATCTAAATTTTATTAAATATTTAGGGTAATCTAAGCAAGGTTCTATTTGTTGCATTTACTTCAAACAATATTTTCGAAAACTAAAAGAAAAAAGTCATTAGTTAGTTCACATACAGACGACCGGGAGGCCATCTTCTTGTTACGCCCTAACTACGCCTGATAAAGCCGAATTAACGATATCATTCTACTATATATTTTTGCTTAAAAAATATATAATATTTTAAATGAACATAGAATTTGTTATTTAATACATATTTTTAATTTTTTACTTCACTTAAATTAATTACAAAACTTAAAGCTTGAACTAACTTCACTAAAAATAACAATGGTTTTACATTTAATAATAGGCTCTTACCTACAACTATTTACAGTACGAAGACCTTACTCTAACGTACTTGTAACCATATAATATATACATATTTGCTAATAGCTTTCATTAGTCATAATCGATTTGCAACTTCAACTGAATTTGAACATGAAGGGGTCGTTAAATTAGCTGAGGTAGTTGTTTAGAAAAGCATTTACAAAAAATTTTTAAAATCAGTAGCATAGATTCGCGTGAAATTTTTGTATTAGGTGCTTATTTCTTGTGACTTAAAGCAGTACATCAAAATCTCCATATCAGAGCGTCTTTTGTTAAGGTCGTTGTGCCACCAACGTCGTTGCTTCCTCTTCGTGGACAAACTGGCTGCACTAAAGCTGCACCACTAAAATAGCGTAATTTTAATCGCGTGAATGCATGATCCAAATATTTGTTACGGTGGCTGCTGATGATTTGCAATGTGCTCATTGCTTTCCCTTGGCTCGCAGTATGTTCGCTGAAAAAATAATTTCAACGAGCGGTTCGGCGCGTGCGTCCACACGCATCTTAAGGTACAGTAATTTAATGACTATTGTACGCGTACGGTTGTGAGTTATATTCTCATCTAAGTATACACAGATGGCCAACAACAATCCTATAATGTGTGATGCCTAAATTGCGTGAACACAGCACACGCTGCGCGCACAAGTTTCAGATCGACGTTAAGTTTGAGGTCAAGTTTTAGGTTGGATGGATGAGAATAATTAAATGGGTCAACGGAAAAATGTTGTGAGTAACAAAAACAAATTTTTACAGAACGTGAAAGATACCATCTGATTCTTAGCTTTATAACGATTTCTCACTCTATGACGATTTTGTTTCAAGAATTTCCGACATTTTAGTTACAATTCTATCCGTTAGAAGTCACTACTATGACCAAATAGAGGATTTATTGAACATATTCCACTGAAACCTCGATTATGTAAATTTTGTCAGTTGCAACGTTATTCTGTTGAGCCATTCAATTAAGTTTTAAGGTATTATGTAGTCATTGAGCAAACTTTGTGGTGCTGCGCGCCCAAATTTGGAGTTTCCATTGGTTGAAGTTTAAGGTTGCCGGTTTAACGTTAGAGGTATACGTAAAAGTTTATAAGTTTTAGGGTTTAAGTTCGATGTTTGAGGTTTAAATTTTTTAATGTTTGTGAAAGTTTCGGGTTAAGGTGAAAAACATTTGTCACTAATGCCACTATTTTTGTTTCCAAATTCCGACTTTGATTTCTTGACTTCCAGTCAAAACTGGAACATCAAACCCAATTTAGGCCAATTAACTTTCTCTGCAGATTACGAAACCAAAAACTGTTTGTTGCTATCTCTTGTAGTTTCTAACATTTGGATGTGACGGATGGACGGTCATAGAAAAATGACGACAGTTTTTAAAATTGCCACCAAAAGTAATGAAAACATTTAAAATATTTAGTCCGGATCTACACGTTTTCAGACCCCCTGAATCCATAAAAACTTGTTTTTAGCGATTGATCTGTGTGAGTGTCTGTGTTTGTATGTATAAACAGAATATCTCAAGAACGGAACATCGTACGAACTTGAAACTTAAAACTTAAGTTACACACCACTACCGGACACGACACAAACATTTTTATCGAAATCAGTTAACCGAAAGTAGTAGTTTATTTGTGTCATTTTTCACTTTTTTGCGATTTTCTCAAAAACTGGTCCTACGATTTTTTAAAAAATCGCCTCATTTACTAAATGTTTTATGCTCTTTAAGATAGGGTAGGCGCCATGTTTGCTAAAATCTTGGTGAGGCTGTTTTTACGTAAAAATATTGTTTTTTTCAGATAACGGCTTTCATATGCATTTTAACGCAAAAATGTATGCAATAAAAGTTGTAGAGAATTTAGAATTCTACAACTTTTATTTCAAACATTGTTTTGTATAATGCTTAGTTTAGCGGTAGTTAACGATTTTGTTTTTTGTTCTTACGAAATCGTGTAAAACACTCGAGTTTTTAAAGCCTTCAGCCTTATTATGCATTTTACGATAGAAAAATATAATCAAATTTACAGAAAATTAAAAGATCTACAACTTTTATTTAGAGCATTTTTTCTGTAGAGAGCCTAGTTTAGCATGAGAGAGTGATTTTCCGTATTTTTAAGCTAAGCTGAGGTTGATTTTCATTTTGCGTCTTTCACTCATGATTAAAATAAGGTTATGTTTATTGAGGTTAGTTTTTTTGTTTAAATCTAATGTTTTATTACTAATGTTAGGTTACATTGTTTATTATTTACATTGGCAAGAGAAAGTCGTGTGATTGTTTCACACCAGATTTTTTTTTTTTTTTTTTTTTTTTTTTAACTCAAAAGGATAGCGTATATTTTTATTTATATTAACCTGGAAATATTTGTTTAATAAACAAACAAATGTGTTAAACCATATTTGAAACAAATCAATAACATGTTATAGCTTGATATGTATTTGGTACTCCTGTCTAAAACATTTACTGACCAATTTACATAGTTGATAAAATTCAATAAAATGAAATTTAATTGGTACAAAATAAATATTTACTCGATTAAAATCCAATTCAGAAAAACTTCAACATAATAATTCAATTTTTGAGTATTGATAAATGATATATCAGCGAAATTAATTTTAACAGTATATTAAACAATTTTGTCAAACAATTTTTACAGCTTAAAAACGATAGGTATTTTGATCGCATTAATTAATATTTAAATTAAAATGATTTACATTATAAATTACAACGAAATTGTTCAAATGAAAATGTTTAATATTTCATTATTTTTTAGATTAAAATTGTCATTTTCCTGTATGATGGACTTATCAAAATTTCCACTGGATAATCAAATTTGTACAATGGAAATTGCAAGTTGTAAGTATAATTTTTATTAATAACACTTTAAACAAATTTATTGATCTATATAACATTTTTAATTTATTTAAATTGGAAAGAAAATATTGAAATTAACCTATTTTACTGCCATTACATGCAATAGATATATTGTTTTAAGGGGAGACTGTACTTTGTATCACGCCAATGTTAAATTTGTTATTTTTAGGTGCAATTTTCATAGGATTGGTAAAATATAGATAAATGAAACTTTACACAGTTTTAGTTGTCGGGTTTCTTTACCTACTCACATTTTTTCAATTTAATCTGTGAGCTCATAAAATTAAAAACAAATTAACGAATAACATAAAATATTTACCAATTTCTTAATACGTTTTTGCATATTAGTAATTGTTGGAGCATCTGAGGAAGTCAGTAAAATGTCGGTATTTGTGCATGTACAGGATGAATAACTGGTAAAAATTTCTGCCAGCTAGGTTTAATGGGTTTCGAGGAAAATGTATCTATATTTTAAAATCTAAATTTACGGGAACAGCCAAAAAATAAAAAGGAACAAATCAAAAATAAAATGTACACAAACAAGTAAATTTCCAACCAATAGGTAGTTGGTTAGAAAGCTGTACCAACAGCTGAGAATATAAAAAACAGTAACGCAGATATTTAAAAAAGAACTAAAATTGCCTTTGCTCTAAAACGATTGGTATAAAATTATGAAAAATATTGGTTCTTGGTGAAATGATCATTTTTCTGGATATGCCTGCTAAAAACTTAATTTTTTCATTAAACTTTTTTTTGACGTAATATAATGTTTTTCTTGTAGATATAAGTCTGAACTATTGTAAAACATAAAAAACCGAAAATTGAAATTTTCAGTGAAACCATCATACAGTCTCACCTTAAGGTTTATTTTATATTGAATCAACATCTTGGTTATTACCGACTACTTCGAGTTGAGGAGCGGTAGATTTGAACTTGTAATAATTTTTCAGATCCTGGCCGGGAATCCAACCCGGGACCTCTGGTTTGCAGCGTAGTAGTTAACCGCAACAGATATTGTATCAAATACATTTATTTTAATTTTTCAAAACAGTTGATTAATACTTATGTTTTCAACCCTAGTATTTATATAATACTATCATAAATATTTTCAATATTTAGCACCTCTTGTGTTTTGTTTTAGTGTTTTTCGTTTCTCTCGCCCTGTATAAAAGTTTTGTTTTCATGTAGATTTATCGAAATCGAGTTTTCACCGTAAATATAAATTTTCAGGTCCCTGAACTTAAAAAATATGTTTATACTGATTGATCTGTGTGAGTGAACTAAGTATTTTAAAAACAGACTAAGTTTAAATGGGAACTTAAGTAGGTTTGGGTAAACGGAGACTACACGCTGTTCACCCATAAAACTAGCGGTGCAGCTAGCCTACACCTGGAAGTCGGGGCGAATGGGTGTTAGTACAATGGCCGTTAGTAAATGCATTGTGTAGTAACGGTGTCTCGCGAGAGCCCGCGCCTGTTACTTATTAAACGTCACCGAGGGAGCCTGGTCGACATGAGTTTTTAAGGGTATTCGGAACGAAGAAAATTGAAAATTTTCATGTATCCGGTTTTTTGCACCTTATTAAAATTCAGAGTTTTCTGCATCCTATGATATGCAATTTGTTGATGTTTTTGAAATTTATCCCCCCCCCCAAAAAAAAAGAAATAATTAAAAATATATTATGTTGAACCCTTACGTTATTTTCTAAAAGTTACTAGTTTTCGTAAACATCTCTGTTTTTTGAAAGACCATAGATAAATTCATAATTTATTTTTATTTTGTACGATATTTTTTGTTTTAAAACCCTAAAATTCACATTAAACCAGCTGTGAATGTAACACGTTGAATTATGTCTATAATAAAAATCTAAATGCCAACCGCATTGGCGTAATTGGTAACGTGTTCACCTCTCATCACGCGGTCTTGGGTTTAAATCCCACTCAGGCACGGCATTTTCATACGTTACAAAAAATCATTCACAGTCACAACCCAACGTCGTCGCTAATGACCACTGCAGTTGATGCGACGTTCAATAAAACAAAGAGAAAAAAAATTAAATGGTCGTCGGGTTTATAACCTTACATAGCCTAACTATTTTGCAATACTTATAATAATGTGTTCTGTTTCAATTTTTCTTTTCCCCGTAAATAACAATTTTTGATATATAAGGAACATTTTCTCAATCAACTGTGCATGAATTTAAATGCTTTCTTTTTGCACAGCCTTTTATACCATAATATTAATGTACTGAGTTAATATTACAGTAAAATAATGTGTTTGAATATCTATTTTCTACTTAAATAGGCAAAAGATTATGATTTTCAAAAGAGGAACTTTCAAAATTGTTTTCTTATCTTCCTAACAATATTGGAACCACTCGTAACGGCTCAGAAAGCTGTGATCAAAAGCGCTTTAAATTATGAGTCAATTCCATTCTGATTTATTATACGGTAGATTTTGGATACTTGACATTCCGCAACTTTACACAAGGAACTTATTACTGTACATAAGATCTAATAAACTTTCTGTTCTACAGAAAATAACTCATAATTATCACACCAAAACTGTAACATGTATTGGATATCAAGCCCTTAGATTGCATAAAACCATTAACAGCACTGCAGCACATTTATAGCCTCAATTACATACCTTAATTTACCAGAGGCTATCCGAAATACTGATGTAACTTATCAAACAACTTTACATAAGGAACTTATTACTGTACATAAGATCTAATAAACTTTCTGCTCTACAGAAAATAACTCATAATTATCACACCAAAACTGTAACATGTATTGGATATCAAGCCCCTAGATTGCATAAAACCATTAACATGCAAGCACATGTTGCTGCAGCAACATGTCCATTAACTGCAGCACATTTATAGCCTCAATTACATACCTTAATTTACCAGAGGCTATCCGAAATACTGATGTAACTTATCAAATATACAAAAGAAAAGTAACCAACTGGCTGATTAATTTAGGGAGAGGGCAGTCTGAGGATTTGATTAGTTCTATGTATTCAAACTGAAGAGAAATTATTTCGCTTCCTCTTGTGTCAGCTAAAAATTTTTTGTTAACATTGTCATCGAAAGTCTGCTTCACCCTTTGCCATTACATGACATTTTATTTTAATTTTTTTAATTTATTTTTTATACTATTATCTTTTTTTTACATTTACGTTAGGAATTTTTGTTGTATGTTTTTTTTATAAATTTTTCATTCTTTTCTTTTATGTAAATTTGGTGTAGATATAAAAAGCTATTATTATAATAGAATAAATAAAATAAACCAACTCATACCCGCGCACAGGCTAGGCCTATGCGGGTATTAATTAGGAAATTAGATAGAATAAAATTCATTGTACTTGTTTTTATCAATAATGAATAAATAAATAAATATGTAAAGATGCTACTAACTAACTCAGTAGGTGCAGATCAGCCTGAAAAGTAACCACAAGAAAATCGGACAGGATAACTTCAATATTTTTTGAGAAAATGTTTCTTATATTAATATTAAGGAGATATTTAGGCATTCCGGGTACCGTTAAAGGAGGTAGGGGCGCTGCAAGGGTTGGCTTCCTGTACCCACCCGATTGTTGTTGGACTTTTATTGGCAGTAAAGTCGCTAAGGGTAGAGACAGTTTCGTTTGTTTGTGCGCACATACCCCTTAGCATGGCAGCCAGCAGGCCTTTTCATTTTCCCGCTGGAATCTGGGATCGGTGCTTGGTTGCTAGCTTTGCCAGCACGTTATTGTCCTCTGAGTCATGGTTGCGGTCCTCCCCGCTCCGATGAGGAAAAGACAGCCGATAGTCCGGGCACGACCGTCTTTGATCTGCTTTGCTGTAATCCTATTGTTTGGTTTGGTTTGTCAGAACAATTCAGCGCGATCGAGATCAGAGACCGCCCGGCGCTCACTAAGTGTGCTAATGGGGGAAGGAATTGCTGGTTCCCTATACGTGCAAGGTCTCCATGGAGACCTTGGCTCCCGACTTGGGGGAGGGGTAAGTCTTGGTAGGGGGCCTAACCGACCCCCTAGGCACTCCCCATCTTGGTGGCGGTCGTATTATGAATCTTTTAGGTACCACAAGGAAACTGGACACGAACACTTTTATCAAAATCAGTCATCTAGAAGTTAAATGGAGTGTTTCGTGCTAATTTTCACAAATGGTTTAAAATATTTATAGCCTACATCAGAACCGATTTCAAGCTACAGGATGCAATCCAAAGATTTATTTTTCAAAAGTAATTTTGTTAATTTATTTCTAGAACTTTAATATTACTGTAAAAACATTAACTAAATAAAAGTAATCTATTAATAATATAATTTAATAAGTTTATTTTACATTTTTGTTCTAGTTTCAAAGACAACAGAAGAATTACGATTGGAATGGAAGACGCTTAATCCTGTAATAATGGCAAATGGTTTACGTATGCCACAATTTGAAATTACTGAAATTATGGCTTCAGATTGCCAGGAAACATTTCAAATTGGTCAGTAATTTTTATAAATTAAAAAAGATTTTTTCATTTATTTGTCATTTGATTGACTAATCATCTGAGAAATATAGTTACTGTAACACCCTTTCTTTCGGGATCTGGGTATAAAAAATAGTAAAAGTGCAAAGGATATTTTTTCTAAGTGAGACATTTATTATGAGCTTTTAAAGGAAGCAACACCCATTTGCTCATTAGCAATTATGCTAGGTTATCGAACCGGAGCCGTGAGAGAAAGAAGTTAAGCTGTAAATAATGACAACTAGTAGATGAAATTATTCTCTCATGAAAGCTGGACTGGAGCTATCTAGGCCCAATGAGTGTAATAGATTAAGAAAACAATCAGTTCAACGTCAAATATAACAACGTTAAGGTAATATAAACAACGGTAAGGTAAATTTGACCAACATCAAAGTGAAAGAGATTTTAGGAATGTACTGTGAACCTGGTTTAAATTTATTAGTTTCACCAACTTCACGAGACAAAATTATCGAACTACAAAATTTTTGACGCGAGTCCCGAGGAGTTAAACAAAAAAATTAATATTTTTTTCTAAAATTGTTTTGGATAAACAAGGTTTTAGTGAACTTGCTTTATAATTAGTTATTTACATTTTTTTTTTTTTATTTTGCCCATAACGGGCAGGTGGAGTGTTTAAATAATTTCACTCAAATCTGTTGAAGTAGTAGTTTATTCGTGTAATTTTTCACTTTTTTGCGATTTTCTCAAAAACTAGTCCTACGATTTTTTTAAAAATCAACTGGTTTACTACATTTTTTATGCTCTACAATATAGGGTAGGCGCCATGTTTGCTGAAATTCTGCTTGAGGCTGTTTTTACGTAAAAACATTTTCTTTTTAAGATTGCGGCTTTAATATGCATTTTAGCGCAAAACGTTATATAATAAAAGTTGTAGAGAATGTAAAATTCTACAACTTTTATTTCAAACATTTTTTTTTATAACGCTTAGTTTAGCGGTAATTTGCGATTTTCTGTTTTTTTTTCTCACGAAAACGTGAGAAAAATCGATTTTTTTAACATTTCGGTCTTAGTATGCATTTTACGACAAAAGTGTATATAATTAAATTTATAGAAAATTAAAAGATCTACAGCTTTTGTTTAGAGCATTTTTCTCTACAGAGCCTAGTTTAGCGTGAAAGAGTGATTTTCCGTATTTTTAAGCCAAACTGAGTTCGATTGTCATTTTGCGTCATTCACTCATGATTAAAATAAGGTTATGTTTTTGAGGTTAGTTTTTTGTTTATTTGTAATATTTTATTAAGAATGTTAGGTTTATTATTAATTATTTGCATTGGCAAGAGAAAGTTGTGTGAGTGTTTCACACCAGATTTTTTATAATAATTTTAATAAATTTTTCGAAACGAAGACCATTGGATTTAAAAATTAGAAATATATTTTGGTTAACTGGGAGATGCTCGCAACTGTCAACTGAATCAAAATTAACGATGTACAAGACAATTTTAAAACCAGTGTGGACGTGCAAGATAAGACTTTGAGGGACAACAAAAAATACCAATAATGACAACAGAACATTTTAAGACAAAATTTTTACGAACAGCTCTAAGGATACCATGGTATACATGAAAAAATATATCTACGAGTATAATTACATAGGACTTAACTTAGAAAGACAAGAAATTACACAATTTAACAGAACATACAAACAAAGACTGAAGCTACATCCAAATCATTTCGCTATAAACTTAATTGGAACGCAGCGGCTATACTTTGAGACATAACAGATAAAATAAGTTAGAATGAAGTACCAGATTTGAATAGAAAAAATTAACGTTACTTTCACAAACATATATATTTATTTTATTTCAATTTTCAATAATTTCAAAATTAATTTATTTTAAAAAGTCTAAAAGACCGTTATCTGTAATATTTAATTAAATGATGTATTCCATTTTAGCTTATTACTCATTTTTCTTGTTTCTGTATAAAAGAACAGATTGCAATTTTGCTGGTTTGATTAAAAATAATTATAAACACTATATATTTCTACTAAACAATGTGTATTTTTATAGGTAATTACAGTTGTTTGGTGGCTGAATTCCATCTAAGCCGATCTGTTGGTTTCCATCTAGTCCAAAGTTATTTACCAACAATATTAATAGTTGTAATATCATGGGTTTCATTTTGGATGGATGTTGATTCTGTCCCAGGGCGTACAACGCTCGGTGTTACAACACTATTAGCTGTTTCCTCACAAAGTTCAGGTAAGTTCAATAAATCTACCTTATTTTAAATTATTCAATAGTCCTTATTAGTTCATCACTTTCCATAATGCAAAGATGACTATTTAAAAAAAAACAGTACGAGGGGGCCTAAAATACCGGACTGAGAGTGTGATGGTATACGAAGAGGTAGTAGAGAGTTCTCCCGCTAGATGGAGCAAGTAGAGACATTCAACAAACAATTTCCCAGACTGTGTCAGCTTGTAGGTTTGATTGTAGGGTTGTGTTTCTCTTATTATTGTTGTGTTCTGTCTGCGAAGTCATGGCAGATTTAAAAGAACAAAAAGTGTGTTTGAAATTTAATTTCCTGCTTGAAAATCAACAATGAAAGCGTACCAAATGCTTTAACAGGATTTCAAGTAGGATACCATGAGCCGCACTCAAGTTTTTGACTGGTTTGAATGCTTCAAACTTGGTGAGGTGAGTGTTAAGGTCATGTTCATTCTTAGCGCCCTTCAACATCTCAAAACAACGTAAACTTAAAAAAAATCCATCAAAAAATCAACGAAGATTGTTGTTTCACAATCTACGAAACTTTAGAAGAGACAGGCGTGAGTTGGAGCTCGTGCCAGCCCATTTTGACTGAGGATTTGCATTATGAGATGTGTTGCCACTAAATTTATTCCTTGTTTTCTCAAATACAATCAACAAAACATTCGATGGAATTTTAGTCAGGACTAGAAAAATGAGATTGAAAGTGATCCAAAGTTTTTGACCAAAGTCATTACAGACGATGAGAGTTGGTGTTACGTATATGACCCAGAAACCAAGCTGGCGTCAAGCCAGTAGAAGATTGGCTTGACACTTTATGTCGTCACTGGCAGAAAATGACAACAGTAAGAGAAACACCAAACTACGATCAAACTTTAACCTACAAACCTACAACCTACAAACCTACAAACTGACGCCACTGGGCAGTTGTTAGTCTCTACTAACTCCATCTAGCGGGAGAACTCTCTACTATGTCTACAAATGGTAGCAATCTCTCAGTCCGGTTAATTTTGAGTCACCTCTTAAGTATATATTATTAAAAATTTGGTATGAAACACTTACACGACTTTCTCTTTCCGAAGAAAATAATGAAAAAGTTAACCTATGTTTACTGTCAAAAATGAAAAATATAACTTCTATTGGACTTAAAATATGAAAAACATTAATTTACAAAAACAGAGCATGTAAAAAAATGTTTGAAATGAAAGTTGTAGGTTTCTTAATTTTTTTTATAAGTTTAGTATTACTTTACTTGGCAGAACATTGGTTGAACATTCTGCTAATAATAAGTATAAATTTAATAATAAATATATACTTATTTAACTTCCGCCCTAATATGCATAATAAAACAGCAATTTTTAAAAAATAAAATTTTTTACCGATTTCAATGAGAAAATATAGAAAATCACTTATTGATGCGAAACTAAGCACGGTAGAAAAAGATTCATGAAATGAATATTGTAGATATTTTAATTTGCTACAACTTTAATAGTGTACATTTTTGCCCTGAAAACCATATTAGGGCATGCTACCTTGTAAACCACAAATATGTGGTAGATGAACCAATTTAAAAGAAAATCTTAGGAAAAACTTAGGATTGCTATTCCCATGTATGATTTTAAATTTCAATTAAACATATTATATAAATTTTAATCACTTTCATTCAAACAAACTTTATTATTTTCAGGAATTCAAAGTGGGTTACCTAAAGTTAGTTACATTAAAGCTATTGATGTTTGGATGGGAACGTGCACTGGTAAGAAATTCATTTATTTTTTAAAATTTCATTCAACACTATTGGCTTTCAACAGGCAGGAATGTTAAATTATTTACACTTGATCTGGTAATTCAGGGCTACAAAAACTAGTTTTGTTTTCTATCCCATTATCAGCCAATTATGCGACTGAAGTATTTTAAAACAAAAGAGGTAGAGGTGTAAAAGACACTAGTCAGAGTCACACCCTCTGAGTGTAATGAATTTCATTATACTTTACTGTCAAAAATGAAAAATATAAATTCTATTGGACTTAAAATACGAAAAACATTCATTTACAAAAACAGAGCCAGACCCTGTGGTGAATTAAGTGAAGGTGTCATTCGTCAGGTGGAAAATATGTGCTTTTTAGAGGGCCTGGCAGGCTGATAAACATACTTTTGAACTTGGTGAGGAAGGCAATCTCCTCCCTTCACAACCACATAGTAATTACCTCATCAATAATAAAACCATCCACGACTACATCCTAACCCCCACCCTGGAGGAGTTCATACACCGAACTTCAAGATTCTTTCACGACGCCGGTTAACGATCTATACAGCCAGTTGTAAGAGAAATCTACACGACACCTCACCCGCCACAAGTAAAGATTAAACAGCCATTTCACGACAACCCTACAAACATACCTATAAATATTTTCTAATAGTAAAGAACACTCCCGACTAGAAAAAGCTTCCCTTCCCAAGGCAATGTTCTTGCTGTATCCCAATTCTGATACCCCCAATCATTCAACCGTAATTCCAAAGAAAGAAAAATTTCAAAAAAGTTCCTTTCATCCAATTCTTCGAACGACAAGGTAGCCTAGCTACAACGTCGTCATCCCGAGCACAAGCTCACTTCTTTCAGGACTCGGACTCTAGGAAGGGGATTGAAAACCACCTTACTCTTTGTTATATTTAATAAAGCCTCTCGAGGTTCAAAACAGCCTTTTGGCTCATGACCTAAACAACAACAACAACAACAACACAACCCTATTAATATGAGGGTGTTTATTTCCACCCTCCGATAGGCCATAAATACAAGAAAAATGAATATAGAAAAAAATGTTTTATTATTAAAAGTTACGTATACTTATGGCTACTTTTCGATTTAATCGTCTTGACGATGCAGGGGTTTGTCATATCTGTGCACAAGCTTTCTAATTTCATAAAATTTTGCCGCCAATGGTTTTAAATGGGTCTTAAAGCTCCTACTTGTGTCTCTTGAGAAGTTCATGCAGCCGGGGACCACGATTAATGCAGCTGTTTATTGTGAAACTTAACTAAGTATGTGGAGAGCCATTCAAAATAAAAAAAGAGGCATGCTGAATTCTAAAATTATTCTGATCCATGACAATGTCTGTCCATACAGTGCTGGTGCAACCGAACGACTCCTTGAGCAAAACCTTCTTTTGATTTATTTATTATACTATTTTAAATATTATTGAAATAAAATAATATTATACCCGGGTAAAGCTGAAATGGACAGCTAGTAATTGATTTACTAACAATAGAAACTACAATGTATTCAAAACTGAATTTTTTTTATGTTATTAGCTAACCTGAAAACATGTGGCTGTGATGTGTTTTATGTAGTACACGTTAATATTGTTGTATACAATGTTTACAATTGAATGTTTCTAACCTCGCTAATAGATGATAATTTACATGGTTCAAATCATGTGATTTATAGGCAGTTCGGTTCTAAGATACTAAATCTTAAAACCGAACAATTGAATCCGAACTGTTCGCACAGCTACACGAGCAAGCTTATTTGGCGTCCACTCTAATCAAAATTTGTTTTAAGAAAGTTTAAAAAATATATAAAGGAAAGAATTCCTTTCTGAAATATTGTTTTTGGTTAAAAAAATGTATAAACTTCCAATTTTTTTTTCTCCTTGCATCCAGGAGGCTCCAAAGGGAGTATAGGACATGTCAAGATAAAACTGATAAACTGAAAGCCAATGATAAATTCATCACTTAACAGCAAAAAATTGTTTTTGCTACTGCTTACTTCAGTAGGCTTGACATGAACCCCATTGAATCAAACATCACACAAAATTAAAAAGAAAAAATCAAACAATGATAAATTCATCACTTACCAATAATTTTTTCCTGCTACTGCTTAACTCAGTAGGCTTGTTATGAACCCCTTTTTATCAAATAGTACATAATATTTGTTTAATTAGAAGTTAAATATTTTTGAATCAAAACTATTTAGAAAGGAATTCGTGCAAACTGTAAAATGTTTCATCAATCAAATATTGTTTTAGCTTTTTTTAAAATTACTTAAATTATCACAACTTTTTTAACCTTGTGGCAATTGATTGATATATTTTCTACCTGCATAAGTTGGTTTTTGTTCAAACAATTTAGTGTTGTGATTAATAACATAATAATCGATTCTGTTTCTTGTGTAGTGGTTGTGAACATCTAAATTCTGTAAAAAGGTATTTTTCTTCACATACATTATCACTTCAAAAATGTACAAAGAAGGAACTGTGAGCAATTGCAGCTCTTTAAATAGAAATAAATTACATGCTGAGGCTAATTAATTGTATATTAGTTGATACAAATGGTTGGATGACACGCTTTTAAAGTAAGCAAGTATTTAGTACCTATATCATATTACAATATTGTAACATTGTATTGTACAATATTTAATATTGTAATACTGATATATTTATTTTATTGATTAATAAGATGGAAAATAATAATAATTATTGTTATTCTATTTACAGCGTTCGTGTTCTGCGCTTTGCTTGAATTTACATTCGTTAACTACAAATGGAGGAAAATAGTGCCTGATATATTGAAGAGAACTACAACGATGACTTTGTCAGATTCTGCATCAGGTCTGACAGGTGCTTCAAAAGAGGTTGATAATAATGCAACTGCTGCTGTTGCAGTCACACTTGTTAGTATACTTATCAATATTAATTATAAGTCATTCCCTGGTCCTTGCGACAGAAATGTGCATGAAACTAAATGATTTTTTATCAACAAATAACTCAGATACATAATATAATAAAACCTTAATAATTTGTTCTCCATTAATTCATTAACACCATTTTAAATATCAATATCTTCCTATAATAGCCAGGTGGAGTGTTAAATTATTTGAACTTGATCAGCTAGTTCCACAGCTACAAAAATAGTTTTGTTTCTTCTCACATGGTCAGCCAATTATATGACTAAAGCATTTAACAACAAAAAAGGTACAGGTGTAAAAGACATTAGTTACAAATTATCTCCTCTGAGAGTAATGAATTTCATTATACAGCCAGACCCTGTGGTGGATGAAGTGAAAGTATCATTTGCAGGGTGGAAAGTAAATGCTTTTCAGAGCAATAAGCATACTTTTCCACTCATTGAGAAAGCATTCATAAACCTCCTCCCTTTTTGTTTTACTTAGTAAAACCTCTAGAGGTTCAAACCAGCCTCTCAGCTGATGATCTAAATGACAACATGATTATTGGTAATAAATTTTTGTTTACTTTAAAAATATTCTAAAAATATTACTATATTAAAAGTGAAAGGGAATATATTTGAGGAAGTTTTTGAAATTCTTAAGGTCTGTAAGGGTTGTACAAATCTATACAGAATCAGAAATGAAGAATAAGGAAAGAATTAGGAATTTTTCCACTTAGCGAAAAGATAAAAATACCATACCCAATGGGTTGATCATTTAAACGGAATGTCAGAAAGTCACTTACCTGGTTTAGCAAGAAGGTGCAGACCAATATGAGGTAGAGATAGTGGAAGGTCGTAGAAAAGATGGGTCCCGGAACAAGTAGAAATGCCTAACCCAGGAGAGAAGAAGAAGTTTTGTCAACGATTTTCTTTTTTATTAACTCTTAACTATTCACGATCAGTTAAATTATTTAACGATAAGTAAATTGTTTATTATTGTTGTTTATTGATCAGCCGAAAGACTGGTTTGAACCTCTAGAAGCTTTACTAAGTAAAACGAGGAGTGTTGGTTTACCTTGCCTTCCTCACTGAGTAGAAAAGTATGCTTATCAGCATGCCAGGCCCTCTGAAAAGCTTCTACTTTCCAACCTGAAAATTACACGTTCACTTCATTTACCACAGGGTCTGGTAATATAATGAAACTCATGAATCTCAGAAGAGATAACTGCAACTTGTATCTTTTACACCTCAACCTCTTCTGTTGTTAAATGCTCCAGTCATATAATTTGGCTGACCATATGATAAGAAACATAACTTTATTTGTAGCCCTGGAATTAGCAGATCGAGTGCACATAATTTAACACTCCACCTGCTGTTATGAGTAAAACTCAAATACAATACAGTAAAACCTTGATAATTTGTTCCCCATTAATTCACTATTACCAGTACTTTTAAATAATTATCAATAATAAATTTTCATTTGTTTTATAAATATTTAAAAAATATTAAATTAGAATTTTCTGAAAGTGAACTCATTATAGCAAGTTTCTAAAATTCTCAAGGTGTCAAGGATTGTACAAAACTAGGATTTTTTTTTCTTCATGTGTTCTTTATATTCCAGGTAGGTAATATAAATTAAATTGTTGTAATATGCTGAAAGTAAAAGAGCTACATTATCTTAAAAATATCTTAAAAATTTACTAAGCGTGTTTTCTTAATACTAAACATTAAAATAAAAAATCTGAGAACAAATTTAAAATGTTTTTTTTTAATTACAACCATTCATATAATTAAATAAAATGTGAAACAAATGTTATGCGACAGAAACATATTAGCTGCCAATTTAAACAAAAAATTAAAAAAACAATTATCCTACACTACGATATAATAGCTATCCTGAAAATAATATTTAGAAAGATCATTAAACAAAATTACACAAGAAACACAACAGGGTTTGTGTTTAAACAACGTACTTTATTTAGTGCTATAAGCGTTAGCAGTTCATTTAAAGTTTCACAGATAGCAGCACATTTCATATATTACGGAAGACTGAATTCCTATCTTGTACCATGTTCACGTTAGGAACATTTTCTCAAAAACTACTCCATTTTACTTCTAATTTTAACACAGTGTTTACAGTACCTTTTGTACAAAACCATGAGTTGTTACGACTGAAAATAATTTATTTTTACCAAGAATTTTTTTTCTCCAACTATTCAGAACCTGGAATTTGAGGCAATCTTTAATGTGTTCGTTTTGGGCTTTTCAC
Source organism: Catonia carolina (assembly GCA_035578175.1). Lineage (NCBI taxonomy): Eukaryota > Metazoa > Arthropoda > Insecta > Hemiptera > Achilidae > Catonia > Catonia carolina. The sequence goes on from JAQMRL010000005.1 coordinate 72,829,721, forward strand.
CTACTTCACCTTAATAGCTGCCACTGATAAAAATTCACAAATGGTACTGGTTTAGCCATTTGGAACAAATGAGGCATGACAGTTTACCCACCAGTAAGAGCAGTCTTGGACGCCCAAGAACAAGATGGTTCCAGGAACAGGCTAAGCTGCCTAATCCATGAAGTTTTATTTTATTTTATTGTAGATTTACTGAGACTATTTACTTAAAACTAACGAACAGTTTTCTTCAGCAATAATATCCCTCCCTCCCAATGAATATATATTTTATGTAGTCACCCACTGGTGCTAGCACTTATTTTCTAATGTCACATACAGTGTTCTATAAACACTAAAAATATTCATTTCTTAAATCTCTAAAACCAATTTTGTTAATCTACTAACTTGGGTAAATATACATATAACTATATGACTTAAAAACAACCTAACCATAGTTTCAGTAATTTATATTATATACATGAATTAAAAAGTAATTTACTCTTTTTTTTTGGTTTAACATTTGACTGTTTTGCAATTACTGCTAATGCAGACGGTGAAGTGAAGGATGAAATGATATTTTGTACCGTATGAAAGTATGTCGTGCCTGAATGGGATTTGCACCCAAGATCACATGATGAGAGGCGAGCACGTTACCAACTACGCCAATGTGGCCGGCTTACTATTTAATAGTACTTTTATTAGTCTTTTTCTTAACACACTAAATCTACCGGCTTAGTTCTTTTCAGTCACCTAACTATTACATTTTTTTTTCTCTTTTAGTAATCTTTTCTTTAACACGCTAAATCTACAGGCTTAGTTATTTTCAGTCGCCTAACTATTACACTTTAAGTAATATATTTAAAAAAAACTAATTCTACAGGCTAGTTCTTTACAGTCACCAAACTATTACACTACTATCCAACAGTTGAAGCGCTTCAACGTTGGCGTGATCGTGAAAATGATCTTCGTGTTTCTTGGCTAATTCATGAAGTGAAGAAAAATAAGAATTATAAAATACAATATTATAGAATTTTTGAAATATTTTGATAGTATTTTTACTTACAACTCTGGATTTTGAAAATGAAATAAAATAGAAAGTCTCAGAACAACATGTTACAATATTATTTGCACACAAAACACATTCACTCACTTATATTAGAAACATAACTAAACTTTTAAGATCAATGATCAAAATGTATTAGAAGATAAATTATTTACATATTTAATAAATTAACACATTTTTTAATGAAATATCAAGGCTTAAACCTTACAGTACTTATACAATAATATGATAATACATGGAAAAAATAAATAACATAATTATTTACAGAGAAAATTTCCTGTTCATATGTAAAATCATATCATACAAAGATTTAATATTATAGAAAAAAAATTATACAGAATTAGTTGTTATTGTGTAACAATATATAAAAATGAGGAAGATCTTTATTTTAAACATTTGTTATAATGATTTATCTAAATTGTATTTTAAAATAAATCATTGGCTTTTTTTACAATAGTTAAGTTAAAGATACCTGTCAACTTGTCTGAAGTAATAGAGTACATTGTTAAAAATCACCTATTATTGTATACATTATAAAATTTTGGCATACTGTTTCAAGATTAATTTACTTAGCTAATTATAACTTATTATTGTTTTTTATTCATTACAAAACTGTTAAATTATTTTAATCATTAATCATCATTGTTAACCGCGGTTTAGGCCACCTAGACCGGTTTAGGTATCCATCTTTTCTTTGGTCGTCCTACATCTTTTCTTTCCATCAGTCAGCGGCAGAAGATGGATTCACATTAAGATTAACCTCTTATGAAATAACCCTTTCCAGTTCTTTTACAAACTGTAATAATTAGTAAACTCTGCTCACTACATATTATTGTTCATTTCTTTATAATTTTCTCACAAATGGCTCTTATGATGTTTTTAAAGCCTCATTAGCGCTCTTAATTTTAATGATAGGATAAGCATTTAAAGATAGGATAAGCATATTCTAAAAAATTGTTTCATTTTTGATTTCAGGTACGGAAAGTGTGTACAGTAGCGGAAAATAAAGGTGGTACAACAACGGTATCTTGCATGAACAACAACAATCTTAATGGTAATAACAACATGGTAATGGCTCGTAAAATTGATGAATATTCAAGGCTTTTATTTCCATTGACATTTGCAGTTTTTAATCTTTTTTATTGGGTGTACTATCTTTATTAAAATTTTAATAATTGTCAAATTTAATTCATTGACTGCATAAATGTTTATAAGTGTAATTTATTTATTTTTAATCCCTATTGTATGTATGTTGCAATCTGTTCAATTTTAAGAACAATAAGCAACCCCATGACCCAATCAGATGAGGATGATGTGTAAATGATGTAGTCTTGAACAGACTCAGGCTGACATACTTCTGAAAGAGTTACTTGAACCCCAACCATCAAAGTATATTGGTAACCCTTGTCTAGTATTCAAATTCACATAAAAGCAACTACCTTTACTAGGATTTGAACGACAGAATCTTCGCCTCAGAAAATCAGCTGTGTAACAGCTGACTTTGGTGATGACTTTACTGTTAGACCAACACAATTTGTTCAGTATAATTAATATGAGGTGTGGCTATTAAATAACGAGACTGACGTAAAAAATTGTATTTATATTTTATACATAATCACTTATTGTCACCTTCAATATACACTCCTTCTCTATCCCTACAACACTCCATGCAAATTTTCCATTGTTAGAAACAGTGTTGGAAGTCATCTTCTGTCAGCTCCTTCAGGACAGGTGCCGCTTTCTCTTTTACAGCTTCCACAGACTCATATCTTGTCCCTTTTAATGCAGATTTCAACTTAGGGAACAGGAAGAAGATAATAACATGTGATGAAACGTTGTTTTTTACTTATGATGCGGAAACGAAGCGCCCATCTATGCATTGGAAGAGCCGAACTTCACCGAGAGCCAAAAAAGCTCGAGCCAGTCAAAAATTAAAGCTATTTAAAGCAAATTGTTAAAATTTAAAGCAATGATGATTGTTTATTTTGATATCCATGAGGTTGTGTACTTCACTGGGTTCCTGAAGATCAAACAATTAATCAATATTACTGCCTTGAGGTACTTTCTAAACTACGTCAAAGAGTAAGGAAAAATTGCCCCGAAATTTGGAAGAACACATGGGTTCTCCAGCAAGACAATGCGCCAGCTCATTCCGCGTTATCTATCAAGAGTTTTCTAGCCAAGTACAGCATCTCAATGTTAGAACATCCACCTTATTCACCAGATCTTGCACCATGTGACAACTACCTGTTCCCTAAGGTGAAATCTGCATTAAAAGGGACAAGATTTGAGTCTGTGGAAGCTGTAAAAGAGAAAGCGGCACGTGTCCTGAAGGAGCTGACTGAAGATGACTTCCAGCAGTTTCCAACAATGGAAAATTCGCATGGAGCATTGTAGTGATAGAACAGGAGTGTATATTGAAGGTTACAGTAAATGATTATGTATAAAATAAAAATAAAATTTTTTTACAACGTCAGTCTCATTATTTAATAGCCACACCTTGTATGTATTTAAATTTTTAACAATTACAAGCTGTTATATTGAATATACATTATTCATTGGTCACGTCGGCCAGTTTCATTTTCTGATAATTGTCGTTATTTTCTTAAAAATTTAATTTATTCTTCTTTTTGTCAATTTTATGTTTGATCTAGTGACAGCATGAGCCAGTGGGGGCTAGTGCCTTCAAAAATAGGTGAACAGTTGCAAAAAATGGAGAAAAACTAGTAAATGAGTCGAGCCTCGTTTAAGCTCACAATCTCCAGGGCTTTAGAAATGTTTTAATTGTTTAAAGTAGTTTATTTACCCGGTATTTTTGGTTTTTTAGTATTTTTTTTTTTTATGTACCTATGTTTTATTTGTATGTTTGTCTTTCAGAACCATTTTTTGTTTACAAACTGAAGTTTTCATATTGAAGCCCTCTCTACCCAATTAAGTTAAGTACTTTTTCTCTCTGTATAAGTTTATGATTAAGGTATATGATTAAGGTATAGTACATTAATTTATATTTATGTGCAAATTGTGATTTAGTTTGTAAGAAGTTACTGTTTATTTTATATATAATATTGTTTCTATTATTGGGCCACTTTGGCCTGTTGTAAACAATCTAATGTAATTAAATAAATAAATAAAATACTAATAGGTATCCGTGAGACTCCTAAGAGTAAAAAATTGTAAAATACACAGATACACAGTGTGTGCATGCAGTCTGTGAAATTCACACTACAAAACAACTAACCTGCATATATATAAAACATGCAGGTACGGTAGGCTAGTCAACCCACCGCAATCTCTTCGCTATTCGGGCATTGGTGGGGTGAGGCTAGGTGTGCATATGAGGCATTCCGGACCAGAAGGGCGAACTCAACATAGGGTCATTTTTTTTTTGTTTTATTTGGTATCTTTGCGTTACAAACTTCAATGTAACTTCAATTCCTGTAACTTCAATGTTACAGGTATATTTTGTTGAGTTCGCCTTTTAAATTATATGAAAAGAGAAGTAGAAAAAAATCAGAGAGTTTACTTCGAACGATAGTTACGCGGACCAGAAGGGCGAACTCAACAGGAAGACGTCAGTCTTGTCACCTCTACGCTACTGATCCCACCGCACTTCTACCCTTTCCCCTTCCTATCGCTATGCATCATACACTCTGCAATTTTTGTTGAGTTTGCCCTTGGATCAAAACGTTTAATTTGCGTTTTTCTCAAAACTACCCTTTGTTGAGTTCGCCCTTCTGGTCCGCAACGCCTCATATTATTGCTGCTGACATCTTCGTTGTCATGGCAACCCGCTCATGCTGGAAGAGTAATGGGAACCACCTGTCTAAATCATCTCCTGGGCATTTGATACATATGTTAAACCCATTACACCTAAGGCCGGAACTGTCAAAAATTATTTTTTTTCCAAAAAACTCAGTATTTTTTTAAGTTGAACAGAGGTTGACTTAATAAATAAAAGGTAATATTAATAAATCCTTTTATTTTAAATCCCATCTGGATTAACCAGCTGTCCAAGAAGCAGAGTCTGGATTAGTGGGATTCCACTGTAATATAAGTATTTGTTATCAGAGAACATACGTTTCACAACTATTCAAGTTTTTTTGTTGTTTTTCACTGATATTTTTTATGTATAAGCTTGAATTTCAAACGGGACACAAATTAAATGTGTGTTTATGGTATTTTGGTCAGGTTTTTTTTGGTTTAACGTCCGACTGTTCTGCAATTTAATGCAATTTAATGCTAATGCAGACGGTAAAGGATGAAATGATTATTTATAACGCATGAAAATATGCCGTGCCTGAATGGGATTCGAACCTAAGACTGCATGATGAGGGGCAAGTTGTTACGAACTATGCCGATGCGGCCGGCATTGGCATAGTTGATGTTAACATCACTGGCATTGATGTTAGTCCATAACGTGTTGCTTAACTTGTTAAAGTTAAAGCAGAGTTATAATATTTGTAATCTTTAAAGTTTTGTGGGTGCAGAGCCCGAAGCCTGGGGCGCTTGCTCTGGTAGCCCCTGCCTAAAGCCTGCTCTGGTAAGAGTGAACTTATCAGGTGGATTGTGACCAACATTGTTCTTAAATTGATGCAACTACCTTATGGTTACTACAATAATTCCAAGCCTCAACACTATACCACAGAACTAAAAACATTGAAGTAAGTGATTTTGTACGGAAATTTTGAAATCTAGTTCAAAATAGGCCTATTCTACCCATTTTTCTAATGGCTATACTAAATATAGATCTATTTTTTATAAGATCTCGTTTCAACTATTCCCATCGTATTTTAACCAATGCTCAATCCTTATATTTTTCAAAAAAATTGGAAAAAATGTTGTGTACTAACTATCATATGCTGTTACACAATGTAGAGCAAATAAATGTGTATATTATAAAAGGCAGTCAGTGTGTTAATGTAATAAAATAAAATTATAAATTTGACTGTTTAATGTAACACATTATCAATATTTTATGTGAATTTTTGTTTATTAAATGTATATTCTTATGAAAGGTGAAATAAAGATAAAATATTTTAAAATTTTAAGTATTTGGTGTGCTAACTTATTTAATATTTTTTTCTCAAAAAGAAAGTACATGAAACCATGTGAAAATATTTATTTTCTTTCTTATTAATACAATCAAAATGCTTGAGACTAATCACTGCAGCCCAATGGTACGTACCCAAGGAAATATTACACAATGATCTAAACCTACCTTTCATGAGAGAAGAAATTAAACAATGTAGCAAAAAACGATTACAGAAATTAGAAGAGAAATCGACAGTAGAAGGGGACCAGGATGCGGAAGAATTTCATGGTGGGTCAACAACTTGAAGGTATGGTTTAACAAAAGCTCAGAAAAACTATTTCAGATAGCTATTAGTAGGGTTGGTAAGCATTGCCATGATGGTAGCCAACCTTCAGAACGGAGAGGGATCCTGAGAAGAAGAAGAAGAGAAGAGCACCAAAATATTTTAGCAATTAGCCTCCACAACAACAGCAAAAATACTCACAGATTGAAACATTTCAAAACATTGGCAGGCTATCGTTTCTTTTTCACTTTTCAGCAACTTCTTTCTTACATAATGCAACCAGTTTAGAATAACTATCACTGGCAAAATCAAAACAAGCCTCGGATTGTACAGGAATTAACAGAAACAAATGGATACATCTACTAAAATAATTCATGGATTACAGATTCTACGAAGGAAATATCTGAAAAGTTGAATGTAATAACATGAAATGTCAGAGGATTATTGACAAAGAAATCTGAACTGGAAAATGAAACGTAATAAGAAAAGTGGAAAATATTTTTAAGCCCAACACCATTGTGCTTTCCAACATCATTGAACTTTAAGGAGGAATTCTGTGTGTTGAGGTTTCTGAGATTGCAAAACCTTAACAAAGTATGGATGTCTCATAGGCATGATAAACAGTTCTACATGTTCAGATCAAGATTTTGGTAAAACATTTCATTTCACTAGCCATATTCATGATGATGTATCAAACAATTTTTTATAGTACCATGATACTGTAGGAAATAAAAATACAGATTAGGAAAAAATTCTTAAAACACTATGTTTGGAGTGTAGCATTATACGGGAGTGAAACATGGATGATAGGGGCTGTAGAAAGGTATAGAATAGAAGCTTTTGGAATGTGGTGTTACTGGAAAATGTTGAAGATTAAGTAGGTGGACAAGATAAGTAATTTTGAGGTTCTTAGGCGAGTGGATGAAAAAAGAAGTATATGGAAGCATTTTACCAGAAGAAGGGATAGCCTAGTGGGGCATATCCTAAGACATCCAGGTATTGGTCTATCAATAATGGAGGGTAATATTGAGGGAGTGAATTGTAGAGGAAGGCAAATGTTAGAATAATATATAAATAAAATTACAAAAGATGTAGAGTATTACAGGCATGTAGATATGATATGACTTGCACAAGATAGAACAGCTTGAAGAACTGCATCAAACCAGTCGAGTGACTCATCACAAAAAACACTGAAAAACTAAGGTGTACTCTATGGGGTGAGCATCAAAAAGCGTCTCTGTACACTACACCCTTCAACAATTCACATCAGGTAACTCTTGGTATCTTACTTTGTCATAGATAGATTATCCATAAGATAATATGAGTGGTATTTAATTCAATACAGGAACCCCTCACTTAGTGCTGTTAATTGGTTCCAAGAAAACCGAGCGCTAACCGAAATAGCACTAAACGAGGTTAGGTTACCTATAAGTACACAAACAAAATATTAAACGGGTTTCACTGTACTACTGTATGTACCCATTTAATTAATAGCTGTTTTAACTACTAACTGTAATAAACATGATAGTAATAATAGTAATTTGTACATACTTATAATTTCTTTTTTATTACTAATGCATCCTGGAGACTCCAGGAGGAGTACAGGACATGTCAGTTATAACACCTGAAATACGTATAAGAATCACACAATGTATCACTACTATCAAGAAAGAAATTCTTGTACGCTATAAAAAGTTTCACCGATCAAGTAATTTTTCAGATTTTTTTTAAAGGAATGCAAATTATCACAACATTTTAAAAATTGGGGTAATTTTATTTATACCTGAATTTTCTCCCTGCATAAGTAGGTTTTTGTTCAAACAATTTTGTGGAGTGATTAGCCACGAAATAATCATTTCTGTTTCTCGTGTTATGATTGTGAACATTGAAATTCTGCATAAAATTATTTTGCCTAACATACATAATCACCTCAAAAATGTAGAGAGAGGGAACTGTAAGCAATTATTTAAGCTTCTTAAATAGTGGCCTGCGCGAGGTTAGCTGGTTAGCTCCCACCATACACCTAATATCTTTCTTTTGAATTTTAAAAATCCTATTCATATTACCCATGCCAGAATTACCCCATACTAAGATACCATAACAGATATAAGACAGAATGAGGCCATGAAACGCTGCCATTAATAATTTTTTATCATTTAATCTAGCAATTTGTTTTAGTGGAAATACCCCAGATGATATTTTACTACAAACTTGATCGGTATAGAAGTCTCAAGACAAAAATCTATCTAGAGATACTCCTAGGAACTTTACTGTTTCTACAGTACAACGGCGATTTTGTTTTGCTTTTTCTTGATGGTGTGGCATCATACTTAATGTTTGCGCAATTGACAGGCTCATGACCATCATGACTAGTTTTAAAAACGACGATATGAAGGGTCTGTGAAAATTCCAAATAAGCTACTTTAGTGAATGGTATTTTCAAATGGTTAAGGAGTTTAGCTATGCTGGTATAATCTTTGAAATCATTAGGTTTCATCTGTATTATCCGATAAGGGTTATGTTGTTTTGTCTGTTTGAGTATCCTAATGAGCCCAATTGGTGAATAAAATTCAGTTTTTGACATAGCTCTCTCAATACAACTATGTACATTATCAATCTCTTGCATGCAGGAATACCCCGGCAAGGAGTATTTCATCTTAAAAGATTTAATGTTGGGATTGTCTCGAAGAAAGCCTGGAACAGCATTGGATATCATAGAATTGTGATTCTGTGCAACACAAGAGTCAGAACATACAGTTAATTCCGTTATCTCGTTCTCTTCAACAACACAGTCCAACATTTTTCTAAATGCACTCGCTAAGTCATTACCAGAACGACCTGCGAAACGTTCATTCCACAGAGTACAATAGACTTTTTTTGTTACAGAAAAGTATCCAGTTAGATTATATACATTTAATTTTCTAAGGTAAAACAAGGAACTGATTTCAGCATGGAGGGTTAAAATTACATTTTCTAAGTCAAACAGAAGAACTGGAGTGCTTTTTTCTTCTTTTTCTTTCTTTCATGCGTTTCTCATTTCAGTTTTAAAAATCTGGTGCCTTTCGTAATCTTCACTTAACTCTTCAGTTAATGTGTCAGTCTGGCGTACTTATTTAAACTTTTCACAAATATCACAACGATCTGATTTGGGTATATGGAATCCTAAATTGAACTCGGTTGCAAATATTTTGTAGTAAAAAGATTTCTTTACCGGAATAATACCTTCTGCCTTACATTTTTCGGTGTATAAGTCGTACATTTTTGCAACACTCAAGTGGGCCCCTAGATAGTGTCTCTTTGTATTCGCCCTACAATAGCGTGACTCTACAGCATGGAATGATTTAATATAGTCTCGGGCAGAATCAGCATCACCTACCGGCTTCCGTCTACTTGAAATACTTTTACCTCTGAGATCTGGAGTAGCTGTGTTTGTTACAACATCCTTTTTATTGTGAGCAGTGTATACTGGTTTTTGTGATATTCCTAATGTTGTCAAATAAAATGTTTTACAAACTTGTATTTTCTCACCTTTAATAGTGAAAAAATACTTGAAGGAATATTGCCTTCTCGATGATGGTTCATTGTTGTGATCTGAATCATTAGACTCAAGGTTCTCATCTTCCTTTCCAGGATTCCCTAATTGGGCAACTTTTCTCTTGGGTCTTGCTGTCACATAGCGTTCACTTGTGCTTAGAATAAAATGTCGTTTTTCTGTTGAAGAAGGCAAAGAATAAAAAGCTTCATAAACATTTGTAATGAAAAACTCTCATCTTCTGCTGGCGACGTTGGAGGCACATAATCGTCCGAACTGTTAGAACTAAATAAGTCAGAGAGACTATTATCATCTAAATTTTCATCCATTGCTAGCTAAATTCATGAAATACAACTAAGATGGATTGCATAAAGCTTAATTAAGCTAATGAAAATAATAACATTGTGTATCATAACCTCCGACACAAAACAGTAACAACAACACTGGCCATCAGCTGCTTTATAACTTCAAAAATGGACTGTGCTACTCATAAAGGCACGGCATCTTTTCATACGTTACAAAAATCATTTCATCCTTCACCGTCTGTATTAGCAGTAATTGCAGAACAGTCGGACGTTAAAAAAAAAAAAAAAAAAAAAAAAAAAAAATACTCATAAAACAGCTGATTTGCAGCAGATACAACCTTGTCATACTAAAAACGTTTCCTGTTAATTGTTAGTTAGAACCATGTCATTCTCTCTAGTTCCGTCATTTACCAACAGATCGCATCCAAACTCAGTTTATTGAAAAGAGTATATTTTGAAGTTGCCATAGATGCCATAACCTTATTTTCGTCAAAAATGTCAGTTAGAACCTTGTCAAACCAAGGTAGCGACATGCTCTAAACTATTATTATGAATAAATACATCCACTTCTCTACTTTCTTTAACGTTATGTTTGTTTTTTGAACTGCAAGAACTGACACTTTTTCCCATTAACTGTTAATAACATTTGATTTATAAATAGCAGTTCTTAAAACTGTTGTTTGTACACAATATTGTTTTTATATGAAGGGACTTGCACCTACTATTCATTCATACTAAAAACACTAACTAAGCCTACTACATAAATACGCTGATACTAGGCCTATACATATTGTGATAACCCTTCTTCGTCAACCTTTGGTTTTTTGGGTTAAAAAAAAACAGTAAATTAAAATTTTGTGATTTCAGTTTTTTAATTTTATTTGATACCCTTTGTAATAATTTTTTTCATGTTCCGTTGTGTATAACTTTAAAACTGCGAACATTGTCTGGATCATTTTCCCGAAAATAGTTGCACATTTTTTTCAAAATGTTCAAATGTTGTACATAGCCCTTTAAAGCCGCTGTCAGACAGAAAGCAGGTTAGAGCAGGCTAGTAGTTCAAGCAGTGAGCTGAGCTGGTACTGTGGCCATACAGAAAGCAGTCACCTGCTAAAACACACTTGGGTGTCACTTGGTTCAGTCATGCCTCCTGTTTTGTCTCAGTTTGTGAAGTTACTACTTTTAAGTAAAAGTTCCCCCATTTTAATGAATTTTTTTAAATTATTTTGACTAACTGAACGATTTTTAAATGCGTACTATACGTTATTGAATTAATTTTTAGTTATTTCAGTTAGTTTTATGTTATTATACACTTGGAGTCATTACTTTTTAATTCTTTGCAAACTTTATTCCTCGCAGCTGTTCAACTGTTGATAATTTTCTGTCCTTAAAATACTTATCTGACACATCCTACAAAATAATGGCATGTTTATAGGCTATACAATAACAGAATGGAAACTGAACTGAGATGTGAGCTTGTAAGCTGGTAAAATCAAACTAGTTTGTTTTTGAGCAGGTTAGAGCAATAGTATTATATAAACAGTAGTATTATATAGTATTATATATCCCTAATAGTATTATATAAACAGTTCCGAGGGAGGTATAGGGTTATTTGCTGATGTCGGATCAAGTGGCCAGGCGGCGGGTTTTTGGTTGGTAAGGCGGTTGTGGCCTCCTTGGGGCTGGACAAGAATGCCTCAATTGAGTCCAACAATACTTCCCCCATCGTAAGGGAGTGAACATGAGTTTTCTTGCCGCCTTCAATAACAATAAAGAAAAAAAAATTAATTAATAATAATACACATTACATATTATTCACATAAATACAAATTAAGCCACTTACATGTTTTCTTATTTAAAATACTTTTACTTACTTAAAACATATTCAGTATTACATGGATGTATATATAATGTTGGTGGCAATTTTAAAAATTGTCATCTACCATTTTGTTATATCTGGCTCTCTGTCTCACCCAGATGTCAGAAACTACAAGAAATACCAACAAACGGTTTTAGGATTCGTAATCTACACAAACAATTAGTGGGCCTAAATTGGGTTTGAAGTTTCGAATTTGATTTTAAGTGGCCCAAAATAGGAAGTAAAGAAATCAAAATTGAAATTTAAAAACCGAAATAGTGTTTTTCTATTCCTCTTATGGAGTAGATAGAGAAATCATTGGGTTTGAAGTTCTAGTTTCAACTGGAAGTCAAGAAATTAATGTCGGAATTCAGAAACAAAAATAGTGCTATTCTGTTCCTCGTGAAGATTAGATACAGAAATCACTAATGGTTTCTGTTATAAGTCAAAGGTAAGCCTTTTTAAAAATTTCCACCATCCATGAGTTGTGTCGTCTTATGAAAAGAATTTTTTTTTTAATAAAATTATTTAGAAAGAATTTTTTGTACACTGTAAATAATTTACAGTGTACAATGATACTCCTATGAGACAATTATTGTCTCATAGGAGGTGTGGTTATTAAATATTCTCACCGCCTTGGATAAAATAAAGAAAAAGGTTAGAGCGGTAAGCAGTAGAGGAGTCTGGCATCACCTATTATCGACCATTAGTTTGTTCCAACCTGCTTACATGCTCAATGCTGCTACAGCCTACTTACTCCTCTAAACTGCTTGCTGTCTGGAAGCGGGCTAACAGTAAGTGAAGGAAGAGGTTCTTCATTGTCAATGGTGACATCTTTGCAATTGGAGTGTGAACTCCACTTCTGTGTGAACTATGTACTAGTTCACTTGTGCTAATTTGTGTGCTAATTCACTTAGTGCTGTTACTGAAAATGATGAATCACTCACTAATACTACTGCACATAGTACATAGTGATGAATGATATAATGCGATGTCATGTTAGTTGTAAACATTTCAGAGCGATAAAAGAATATAAGTCATCACTAATTTCTGTATGAACTATGATTGTACTAGTTCACACAGAAATTATTGAACTAGTTCATATTTAGAACTTATTTAGAATTGTGAACTAGTACATAGTTTATACAGAAATTAGTGATGACTAATATTCTTTTATTGCTCTGAAATGTTTACAACTAACATGACATCGCATTACATCATTCATCACTGTATACTATGTGCAGTAGTATTAGTGAGTGATTCATCATTTCCAGTAACAGTACTAAGCAAATTTTTATACCGCGTTAAGTGAAATCAGGTAGTAATTAAGGGTAGCGCAAAATCGAATTAGTGCTATACAGGTACAGCGCTAACCAAGGATTCTGTTTATACCGTATTAAATTATGGGATTTTTTATTGTTTACATCAGTATATATCAAAGAGAAAGCCCTCACTGACTGATTCATTCATTCTCTTACTTATCTCTAATTATCGTACTTGCACAATAGCTAAAAAACTGAAATTTGAAGACAATATTTCCTTTAGGCGAATCAACATATTTGGAGGCCCATCGCAATACATTTGTTAAGGGCTCGTTGAGCCAATTGTATGACTGAATCATTTAGGAACTGTCGAGGTATCGGTGTAAAAGACACTAGTCAGAGTTATCTCCTCTGAGAGTAATGAATTTCATCATTACATCAGCCAGACCTTGTGGCGAATGAAATGAAGGTGTTATTTACAGGATGGAATGTTTTTTCAGGATGCTTTTCAGAGGGCCTGGCATGCTGATAAGCAAACTTTTCCACTCAGGAGGAAGGCATTAGTAACACCTCACTCCTCATTTTACTTAGTAAAGCCTCTAGAGGTTCAAACCAGCCTTTCAGCTGATGACCTAAATAAAAATTGTAAATTTCATTTTAGATAAATACTGTCCATGAACTAAACAAATTTCTCTCTGACTTTCATAACAGCAAACATGTCAATGAATTTGTCATAGGTGATATTCTTCAAAGTTTTACTTTCTATACACAATATTGCCAAGCGATTCAGATGGCTTTATGAAACTGTCAGGCGAAGATAGTTTTTTCCTTCAATGCACTAAAGAATGTTTCACCTGAAGCATTGGAAATTGGTATTGTAAGTAAGATTTTCAGAATTGCTTCCAGATTGGGAAAGGTTTCTTTGAGTCCTTCGTTAGTCACCAGGAGCTTATACCATTTTCCTGGGCAATTCTCATTCATTATTACATATTTTAAATATGCGTTCCTTTTGAAAGGTAAATGAATGCACTCACGCTGTAAACCAGCACACACTTTCGAGGTTATGTCACAACTATTATAAAGAATTGTCATCCACCTAATACAGTAATGTGAGCTTGAGCATAAGATGGACTGGAACTGGACAGCTAAGCTCCTGAATAGCATCAAAGATTGATGATTATTCACGATATAGGAAACAGTGATTCAGTGATTACCTGATCGGTAAACAAATTATGAGCTTGAGCAGAACAATGGAATAGAACTGGACAGCTGAGCTCCTGAATAGCACCAGGTGTACTATTAACAGTATTTTTGGGAGCCCCTCACAATTGTGATATGTGGGACTTGGTACATCCACTGCTGCTTAGGGAAAAAAGAATAATTAAACATTAACAATTACACCATTCAACAGTTAAAGTATTAAAAAGGGTGTTCAACCCTTAAACCAATACTTTCCCTTTATTAAGTTCTGGACAAGCTAGATGGTCAATAGTTTGTTGCTGTTTAGGTCAACTGCTAAAAGGCTGGTTTGAACCTCTAGAGGTCTTCTTAAGTAGAGGAGTGAGGTGGTTTGCTATGGCCTTCCTCACTGAGTTGAAAGAGTATGCTTATCAGCATGTCTTCCCACCTTCCACCCACTTTCCACCCGGCAAATGACACCTTCACTTCATTCACCATAGGATCTGGCTGTATAGTGAAATTCATTACTCTCAGAGGAGATAACTGTGACTAGTGTCATTTACAACTCTACCTCTTCTGTCCTTAAATAGTTGAGTCATATAATTGGCTGACTATGTGATAAGAAACTGAACTATTTTTTGTAGTCCTGGAAACAACAGATAGAGTGCGATTAATTTAAGGCTCCTCCTGCCTGTTATGGGTGTAATAGTTTAACAATATTGTAT
Organism: Catonia carolina; assembly: GCA_035578175.1. NCBI lineage: Eukaryota > Metazoa > Arthropoda > Insecta > Hemiptera > Achilidae > Catonia > Catonia carolina. Next base: position 72,844,936 of record JAQMRL010000005.1, read on the forward strand.
TAAACCAGATATTTTGATTAAATTAACATTTTTGATAAATTATATTTTTATTTTTTTAACAACCATTAAAAATTTTAATATTTTAAAACACTATATTGTTAATAGAGAGCATAACATTTTCTTAATAATAAAAAATTTGTTAAAACATGGTCCCCTATGAGATCATGGCCTAGTAATGTTAGTGTTGTCTGAGACTCCAATAGAGATTTTTTAACTGGTTTGACATGACATCAGTCTTTCCATATGGAATCTCATAAACAATATTATGATTATGTACTGCGTGACTTCATAACGGATACCTATTCATGAAAGTCAACATGTTACATTTATTTACTTTCAATTCCTGTTCATAATCGTCACAAAGATCTAAGATGTGATACTATTTTAGAGATCTGTTGGTCTATTATCTAATAAATTTATGGCAAAAGGATTTACATGGATTGATAAAATTTATCTTTATATACCGAATATACCTTTATATACCAGACAGGTGGAGTGTCAAATTTTTACACTCAATCTGTTCGTTGCAGGGCTAAAATAAATAGTTCTGTTTCTTATCACATGGTCAGCCAACTAAATGACTGAATCATTTAAGAGCAGAAGAATCAGAGGTGTAAAAGACACTAGTCAGAGTTATCTCCTCTGAAAGTAATGAATTTCATTATACAACCAGACCCTGTGGTGAATGAAGTGAAGGTGTCATTTGCAGAGTGGAAAATATGCGCTTTTCAGAGGCCCCGGTATGCTGACAAGCGTACTTTTCCACTCGGTGAGGAAGGCATGGTAAATCACCACACTCCTCGTTTTACTTAGTAAAACCTCTACAGGTTCAAACCAGCCTTTCGGCTGATGACCTAAACAACAACATATACTGAATCTTCTTATTTCTTCTTTAACACTCAACTGGTATCATCATTTTTTGTGACATAACTGGTATCAGCGGTCTGACAGACCTCCAAATTTGTTTTTTTTTTTAAGTTCTTCATACTCATTTAATTAATTTGTTTTAATATTAAACTTATAAAACCATGTATAATCGAAGATGTAAATGTAAAATATTTAGCATAAATGTAAAATTACTATTTAAAAAAGTAAAAAACGAACACTAAGCATTTTTTTGACTTTTACTTCCATTTTGAACAGAACAATAAAATTTTTGGGCCCTAGAAACATTCTGTGGTCTAATAATTATAAATAAATAAGTAATTAATATGATAAAGACAAATTTATTTACAAAATTATGATGTACAACTTACATTTTGGTTCCGAGTTTTGCTATTTATGTCTATTGGTGGGCAGTACACTCTGACAAACATTTATTAAAATTTATTAGTTTTTTTTACTTTTTGATTATTTACAATAAAATTTAAAGATTTTTATGTTAATAAAAATTCACATCATTAACACGTACAACTTGTTTACGTGATGGATCTAGTTGTGTTGAAGCCGCTTCAGAAATTTTAAATGTATCATCCATAATGAAAATTTTATAAAATTACATATGAAAATATTTTATAATAGTACTAAACAAAGAAATGATGTATGAAAAATTATTGTATATTCATTAAAACTTTAAACAATCCATGTACTACTTGGTTTTAAAGTCGTCAAAAAGTTACACAACTGGTATCATAGGTCCAGGAGACCGCCAGTAGAAAACAAAATACAAATAACTCGCAACTTGTTAGCTCGTACCGAAAACGATCTTGATCACGCATAGTTCAAACAACAGTTGAAAGGTATACAAAATATATGTGATGTCGGGCCATTGGAAGGGAAGTGTTGGAGGGGTAAAAAATGACAGCGGTCTCACAGACCGCATGATACCAGTTGAGGGTTAATAAATGGAATATTTAAGTACTCATGAACTTCTTTTTTACACACAATAGAGCATTTATAACAACAAATAGGCATTTATAACAAAATTTGCTATTTTTATAGCAAATTTTACAACAACTTGTTTTGGAACCTTTGAATAATATTATAACACCTGAGCCTGGGTTCATTCAGGATCTGGGTTTGATAAATAATAAACAACTTATTACAACTATTTGTTGTTGTAGTTTAGATCATCGCTGAAAGGCTGGTTTAAACCACTAGAGGCTTTACTAAATAAAACGACAAGTGACGTGGTTTACCACTATCTTTCTCACTGAGTGGAAAAGTACCTTAAGAGTGCAAATGAACCTTCATTTTATTCACCACAGGGTCCGGCTGTGTAATGAAATTCATAACTCTCAGAGCAGATAACTATGACTAGTGTCTTTTACACCTCTACCCCTTCTGTTGTCAAATGTTTCAGTCATACAATTGGCTGATCATGTGATAAGAAACAACTATTTTATTGTAGCCCTGAAACTATTCGATCAAGTGCAAATAATTTAACTCTCCACCTGCCTGTTATGGGGCAATGCAATTATTTATTGGCAAAATTTAAAATTACAATAAAACGATTAAACGTAGCTTACAAACAAATACTATTACATAAGTTAAATAGATTACATAAATTAAATCAATTACAAAACTTAAGTTAAAATTAAACTTGAGTAACAATAGAATACTGTCCTTTTAGAAATCAAAACAATGCATTTACCTGTCCACAACCATTTGTTACCACCCATCTTCTTCTCATGGTGCCTATTCGATTCAAATAAGGTGATCATTCTGGTTATGACAACCTTACTGACAGGTACTCTGATTAGTTTTGAAGTTGTTTTGGAGAATAACTCTCTAAGATTCTTGAGCCAGGAAATAATACATCTTCTATTGCTTGAGTCCCAGCTTCGTGTAGTTGGAAGGAATACATATTGTATAGTATTGTATAATATTGTTATAGTAGTGGGACAATGAATGAGTGTTAGTAGTGTTTCACAGCTGATGCATTTATAGTAGTAGCATCTCCTAACTAGACCAAAAAAATATTCTTCACCCGGCGCATTAATTTAACAAATACCTACCGGGTTTCTAACTTGGTCGGATTCATAATATTTAACTTACCAATTCATATCAAAATATGTAAATAAAAGAATATGATAAATACAAATAAATATGTTAATTACAGAAAGTTTGAAAACGAATGTTTTATATTAGAGTAATACAATAATCGTTCTCCCAGCATGTGTCACTCATTCATTATACCTCACCCGTACTCTTCACCTTGCAACTACACGGAGCTTGGACCCGCACAATATCTTGTCCACATCTCGCCATGAACTTACCCTGAAAAACTGGTACTTATTCCCGTTTTTCTCATTACAATATCTAAGGGTATTCAAGCTTCCTTGTTTTCACTCTACTCACAACCTCTGTGCATTGATAGAGACCCGTAAGTATAGTATAATATGAGGTGCGGCTATTAAATAACGAGACTAACGTTGTAAAAATTTAATTTTAATTTTATACATAATCACTTATTGTCACCTACAATATACACTCCTGCTCTATCCCTACAATGCTCCATGCGAATTTTCCATTGTTGGAAACAGTGCTGGAAGTCATCTTCTGCCAGCTCCTTCAGGACACATTCCGCTTTCTCATTTACAGCTTCCACAGACTCAAATCTTGTCCCTTTTAATACAAATTTCACCTTAGGGAACAGGTAGAAGTCACATGGTGCAAGATCTGGTGAATAAAGTAGATGTTCTAACACTGAGATGCTGTACCTGGCTAGGAACCTCTTGCAGATAACGAGAATAAGCTGGCGCATTGTCTTGGTGTAGAACCCATGATTTGTCCTTCCACATTTCGGCGCGTTTTTTCCTTATTCTTTGACGTAGTTTAGAAAGTACCTCAAGGTGATAATATTGATTAATTGTTTGACCTTTAGGAACCCAGTGAAGGCACACAATCCCATGGATATAAAAAAAAACAATCATCATTGCTTTAAATTTTTACTTGCTCATTCAAGCTTTTTTGACTCTCGGTGAAGTTCGACTCTTCCAGTGCATGGATTGGCGCTTCGTTTCCGGATCATAAGTAAAATACCCCGTTTCATCACATGTTATTATCTTCTACCTGTTCCCTAAGATGAAATCTGCATTAAAAGGGACAAGATTTGAGTCTGTAGAAGCTGTAAAAGAGAAAGCGGCACGTGTCCTGAAGGAGCTGACAGAAGATGACTTCCAGCACTGTTTCTAATAATGGAAAATTCGCATGGAGCATTGTAGGGATAGAGAAGGAGTGTATATTGAGGGTGACAATAAGTGATTATGTATAAAATAAAAACAAAATTTTTTACAATGTCAGTCTCGTTATTTAATAGCCACATCTCGTAACTCAGAACTGGTCCCATAAAGACACCATTTTGAACAACCTGATTACACTTTCCATGTACCAATTCAGCTATTGACTGACTTAGCCTACTACAGAGGTGTTAACTGTTTTTCGACCTGCAGTGTGATAGTTAATCTAGACCCTTCAAATGTTTGCGAGATCTTTCTAACATTATGCAGCTATTCAGGCACCTTGTAGAAGGAATACAATACAATACAATACATTTATACTATTTTCAATTTCTTAGAACTTCTATTAAAAATATGTCATTTATCGCAGTTCCATATTCTTGTTCAACACACTCCACCCCATAAAATAAATAACCTATTACATTAATCATTTCTGGAATAATGTTACAATATTTATGACACTATTAACGGTCCTCCATAACTGAAAGCTGTATTTTCAGACACAGCTGAGAATAGTTTTGTACTCTACAATTTTGTTTTGCAAAGAATGAGATAATTTTTCGGTCAAGTAACAAATATATTTTATTAAATTTCATTTTCAACTTACAACACTTCAATGTAATGTTTCTTGTACTGAAATATAAACTCAAATATTTATTTCTAAATAAAATAATATATAAATACAACATTTAATATAAATACATTTTTTACTATTTACACCCAACATTTTATACTAGAATAAAATGGTTTTCAATTCAAAATGCACTGTCAAGAACAAAAGTGGACGATCTCAAATTAAATTTCTATTATGACATCTTTATAGAAAATTTCAAATGCATCTTTACTGTAAATTGGTTATTCCTGTATATAAATTGAAATGTTAAAAACCCGTCAATAAAACTATTGTGACACTTATTGCTAAGGTCCGTTTCGGGATCTAGGTTATTAAATAATTAATACACTTAAGTTTACAATTACAGATATTTATTTCACTAAAAGATTACAAAATAAATGATTAAACTAATTATAACTAAGAAATACAATAAATGATTTAATAATTCTCCTAAGATAAATAACAAACAATAAATAACTTAATAACTTACTTAGCGTACTTACAATCACTTTTATAGATTACACTAACATACAAAACGCAAACTGAACTCACAAAATTTACACATTAACTTTACAATACACTCACAAAAGATTTTACACAATACACACATAACAAAGGCAGTATAACAGTCGTTGACCAAACAATGCTCGGAATTGTTAACCTGCTATAACAAACCCGGTAATCACTTGTCGAAGATCAAACGGATACTGACTGGACCGCGCTCGGGGGTCTCCTTTTATACCTGTTTATAAAAGATCATTCCAGAACAAAGTAGAGAAATCATAAAGTACAAAAATAATAACTCTTTATTAATGAATGCTAGAAAAATCCCTTTGTTAACAAGTCAACTATTGTAAATAGAAAACGCAAACAACCTCATAAACAACTTCATAAAAATAGCTGTACACAATAGTATACCTGAACTTTTATAATAGGCGTACTACAGGATAGTTTTTACAACTTTTGTGAATAGACACACCTTTATGGTCATCATTGTAAAACTGTCATTCACTATTGATATTTTTATTATTTCTTAACTATTTTTATGAATGGAATTCTGGAACATTCGTGATCCGTCTAGTCGATTCTGTTACACTATATTTTTAAATTATAAATTTCTTTTCTCTATTTCATTTGTTTAATGGTTGTGTTTTATCATCACCTCTTGATCACTCTTCCAAGTTCCAACTCCTCTTCATCTCTCTCTATCACTAAACCATCTCTCCGCCATTGTTATCTTGGCATCACATTTTTACCCAATTCATTCATTACTGAAACCATCCATTTTTTTGGTTAATTACATTCAGTTGTTTATGTCATCAGCCCAAGGTTGGTGTGAACCTGTAGAGGTTTCACTAAGTAAAACGAGGAGTAAAGTGGTTTACCATGCCTTCCTCACTGAGTTGAAAAGTATGCTTATCAGCTTGTCAGGCCCTTTGAAAAGCACAAATATTTTTCTTGCAAATGACACTTTCACTTCATTCACCACTGGGTCTGGCTGTATAAAGAAATTCAATATTTACAGAGAAGATAATTTTGACTAGTGTCTTTTACACTTCTACATCTTCTGTTCTTAAATATTTCAGTTATTTAATAGGCGACCATGTAATAAGAAACAAAACTATTTATGTAGCCCTGGAACTAACAGATTGAGTGCAAATAATTTAACACTCCACCAGAAGACTTAACTTTAACCATCCAGGATACTTCCAAAGGAAGTATAAAATATGTGAAAAACTTATAAGCTTAACTTAATACTATCTGAGAAAATAGGCATTACACAGTGATTCCCAGAGAAAGTAGGGACAGCGATGCTGCAGGAGAACTGGAAGTTTGTCGCTCATTTTATGTAGAGGGTGGTCGGGAGACTGCGGAGGGAGAAGACATCTGGAGATCAGTGGGGCCGCTCTCTCCCACAGTGAATCAAACCTGTCTCGATCTCTGAAGGTAAGGTAGGCACACTTAATGAAAGAGATGAATGAAAGTGAGAGAGTGAGTGTTGGTCAGAGGCAGTGAGAGGAGAATTATGCAACGGTTCCCTTCCGCACCCCGCTGACAGTATGTAAACTTTTTAACCCAACATTTCCCTTGTAGTTAAACAGTTCTGAGGGAGGTGGAGGGTTGTTTGCTGATGTCGGATCAAGTAGCCAGGCGGCGGGTTTTTGGTTGGTAAGGCGATTGCGGCCTCCTTGGGGCTGAACGAGGACACCTCAATTGAGTCTAACACTACTGTTAGAGCCTTGATGGCAGGAGTTTTGAAATTAACCCAAAAATATATTGGATAAAACGAGTGATGCGGTAAGCCGACTTGTAACTGTAGGACATCAACCCACTATCCACGACTAATGGCAGATTAATGTAAACTGAAGCATAAACGACTTATTTCGGAGGACCTAGTTTCATTTAATGGCGCCAGAAACCAACGGCGGAACGACTGAATAAGCAAGATACAACGATAGAAAGTACACTGCGGGAGGCAAAGGTAAAACGACAAGTAACTGCTGGAACAGCAGGACATCACTGGTCAACTCAAACACAAAATCAGAAAGCGTACAACAAAATAGACTAATTCGCTTACCTGTTGAGTGGCCTGAAGTGTAGAAACGGCGTCCACGCGACCCGTGTCCGGGGTTCGATTCACACTGTAACTTTAATGTTTGATACGAAAACAAGAACAATTGTAAATGATTATAAATTACACACATAAGCAAAATCACACTTGAAAAATGATGTATGGTACATCAGAAACGAACGAAGCATAACGACAATTGCAGAAGCGACGCCATAGGATGGCCGGCGCAGAGAAGGCACGAACAGTCTACATGCCGCAGAATCCAACCAGTGAGTGAGTTGAACCGGGAAGAAAGGAATGTGAGTAGAGGGAGAAAAATTACGTCATGAACTGAGGTCACCATCGGAAGACAAGACAAGTATACAGGCGGAGGCGGGAAAAAGGTTATTAATACAAAATCAGTGTATTTAACGACGATAATAATTAGCGGGGAAATATGAATTACTTAACGGGGGTGCGATTGGCCTTAACATACCGCCCGCCTAAATCGATGAAAGCGATTTACAGAAACAAAACTAGCAGAGAAGATCGAAGAACGAAGCCGCCCGCCCTGAAACAACCAGGGAGCGGTAAACGTAGCAAAAACGACGAAGAGTGAAGCCGCCCGCCCTGAAGCAACAGGGAGCGGAAAACGCAGCAAACGAAGAGAACGAAGCAAAGAAGACGACGAAGAAGAATCGAATGAAGCGAAGAACGGAGCATCTTGAGGTGGCGTGACAAACGCACGGGTTTGCCCGGCCAACGACGTACGGAACATCTTCCACGGCTCGCGCGGAAGCCAACGAGAAAGCGGAGTATCTTGATGTGATTGTCAACGAGGGTTGACAATCAGAAGCGACGCAGAAGAAGAAACGAAGAAAGAAGACGGCGAACGAAGAAAACAAGCGAAGAACAAAAAAAATGAACGAAGAACAAAACGAATGGAGATGAGTTGAGCGTGGAACGAAGTGAAAACGGCGGAGAAGTTAGTTGCCCAAAGGCAGAGCTAACTGATAAGCGGGTTGCGAAACGAATTGACGAGAAGGCGAACAATGTTGGCGAGAATCGAGAATTGCGGTACGGCGAACTTCACTAACCAGTTGTGAGTGAATCCGTGATTGAGGTTGAGACGACGAACGAGAGTTGCGAAGATCACACCAAGCATTGAACGAGCGAAGAGAGTTGAAATTACAATTATTCACCGGTTGTGAATATTGTATACGATGTTTGGGGCCCCGCCCGCCAAGAGGGGCTAAAGGCGTGCGAAGAGAGTTAGCAGAACATGAAACGACTGAGGAGGGCCGGTTGCCCTTTAGCGAAGCGACTTGCAGCGGTTGATCGAGAGTGTTTGCGAGAGACGACGAGAAGCGATGATTTGAGATGAGTTGGTTAGCCGTAGAATCGACTGAGGCGAACGTAGTAGGTTTTATTGGCGAATTAGCGATGATGCAGCGAGATGCGAAGCGGTTTGGCGAAGAATTGACTGAAGACGACTCGGTGGAGGCCTTCAGTACAGACTTGAATCGAGGCGTTGACTTGAAGCGAGGCGCAGAGTTGAAGCGACGAATTGGCGTAGTACCAGCAGCAAGATCGGTCGAGATACTGGCGGAGTCAGTAGACGAAGCGAGACGAGGATCAACAGCGATGATCTCGGACGAAGCGGTGAAACGATTTGAAGGCGAAGAGACAGAAGTATGGTGAAGACGATTAGTTGAAGCAGAAGGGCGATTAGTTGAAACAGCGGCGTGATTCGAATTACTGTTGAATACAGGCGAAGCGAGTAGGCAGCTAGGCGGCTGGACGATAGAAGCGATAGATTCACTGATTACAGGGTTTAAGGTGACATCGAGGTTGATTGATGACTTAGCAGGAACGATAGTTTGTTGGTCAGCGACGATAATTTGAAGCGAAGATGAATTTTTATTTGACGAGTGATTTTGAACAGCAGGCGATGTGAGATTAACATCAGTAGCAGGCGACGAGACTTGAGCGTTGTTAGCGAAAACAGATGTTAAGAGCGAATCGTTACTTGAAGCAGAACTAAGTGGTTGTAGTTCGGGCAATTTTCCGAATACTACATAACCAAATACGGTTGATAAAGCGGATGGAGTACCTTTAATTAAAGGCGTTTTACTAAAATCGAGAATTTCTGAAAAACAATCAGCGCCAAGCAGTAAATCTACTGGATTGGGGCTGCGGAAGCGAAAATCAGCTAGCAGATGTTGTGAAAACTGTTCACCGACTGACTTATGAATTCGAGAAGCAGGTAGGCGGTCTGAGATTTTGTTAATAACAGTAGCCTGAAGCGGAAGGCGAAAGTTAGAATTTTGCGGCGACAGAATTGTAAAATTTGTAATACCTTTAACTGAGGTGACTTCGGCTGAAATGCCTTGCAGGCGTTTAGAAGTAGGAACGATGTCGAGTTGCAGTGAACGAGCGGCGTTGTATGTTAAGATGCTGGACTGAGATCCATTGTCGATCACAGCGCGAAGCGGAACGATTTTGCCGGATGAATCGACAGCATGAACGATAGCAGTACCTAGCAGCGCAGTTTGGCCGTTAAGTCGACATGAGAGTGAATAATCGGCAGGTTGGTTAACAATAATGGACGAGGACGACGAATTTGAAGTAACTACCGGCTTATCAGCACAGCAGGTAGCACAAGAATTAATTGGCGGAGTTGCGATAGTATTAGCTTGAATCGGCGGCGAAGAATTTACAAGTAGGCATCCAGTAGCCGGTGAATCGGTGTCCGGATGTACGGCAGGATGATACGGACTAGCAGTTGGCGAATTATGCGAATTAACAACAGAAGCGGTGGACGAATTAGATTTTTGAGGGCTGCGATCAATATGCAGCAACGTATTGTGCGATTTTGACTGGCAGATACGACAATGTTTATTTGAGCTACAATTGCGGCGATCGTGTCGCCCGAAGCAGGCAAAACAAAGTTTAAGACGAGAAATAATTTTGTAGCGATTATCTACATTTTGTGCAAGAAATTCACTACAGTTGTGAATTGAATGAAAGTGAGATTCGCACGACAGACATTTGAGTGAATTTGATTTGACGAAAAACGAAGGTATATTGTGAGAATCAGAAGACGGTGAAACAGAATTACGATTAATTTGTACAGAATTGGAATCAGTGGTGACCGGATGATAAGAGTCCGGTAGATCGAGGTTTGAATCGCTGGAGTGCGAAGAACTAGCGTTATCTGTAGGTTGAGAAGAATTCAATAATTCTAAAGAATGCATTTTAGCGGTAACGAATGACATTAAGGCCTCGTATGTAGGCACGGCTGAATTAGGATTTGAATCCTCGAACGCTTGCTTTGTTACAGGATCCAAATTAGAATAGGCTATCTCAAAAAGTAAATATTCAAGTAAATTTATATTTAGCAGACGTAAGGCTCCGATTGATGATTCGTGGATATTAAGAAAACCTTTTAATGATTGATAGGACGGAGTGTCAGATTTAACGAAATTGAATATCTGATTTAAGTGAACATTTGCTATGCGCCTTGCGTTGGAGTAGCGCTCAACAATTAAATTGTACGCTAACGTATAATTTTCAAGCGAGAGAGGCAGGTGTTCTATTAGACGCAGTGGTTCACCGACTAATGAGCACCTCAAATAATGAAGTTTTTGAACAAATGATAACTCAGAATTATTGTGAATTAAATCATTGAACAAGCTGATGAAATTCTGGAATTTTGCAACATCTCCGTCGAATGAAGGTAGGCGAATTCGAGGTAATTGTATTAATTGCGAATTAGAAGACTTGACTTGATTTTGTAAAACGATTGTATTGTCCAGAGATTCAATTAATTTCTGGGCGCGATCAATTAACTGGAAATAATGAGTTTCGAATGCAGTGCGTTCTGATTCGAAATCTGTTTCGGGTTGAAGTAATTCGATATTCGTTTGTATCTGTTCGAAGTCACACCAGAGGTCTAAGAATTTGTCAAGTCGTAATTTGACTTGGTTAACTTCAACGTCAGATTGAAGAAAATTATTAAAACGAGAAAGATGATTATTAACAACGTTGCGTTTTTTGATTAAAGATTGTAAATCGTCCATATTGAAAATAATGAACGAAGACAGCGAGCGAAAAACAAATAATAGAATGTAAACAAAACACAGCTGTTTATTGAATCTAGGTTAGTTGCAACTATGATGTGTATGTTGCAGACGACACAAGTGAAGTGATTCTCTCAGCGCTAGTAGTATCGACGGACAACACGAGAGAGAGTGAATGAGAGAGAGGGCACGCATGCGCTGTAAGCTGCGTGAACCAGTTAACAAGAACGCAGGAAAAAATGGCGATTCTAGCCAAATTCTGGCCGTGTCGAAAGATATAGCACTGAACCGATCTACTGTGACGTCAGCATAGCGTTGGTTGCAACTTGTATTGAATGAACGCGTCACAACAAACTGATAATGCGTTGCATTTGTTATGCAACTCAACCCCGTATTTTTTAACTGAATAAATGAAATTGTTTTTTAATATTAATATTTTTATTAATGTTTTTATTAATATATTGAACACATGTAAGACACGAAACACAATAAATGACACGATGAATGTAATGTAACACCATGTAACGACGAATTAAACAAAATACTGAAATTGTTGACGATTGAAAAAATTAAGACAATAGACTGTATTTCCAAATATGCACTGATAAATATCCTGCCCGCGACGGACCAAATGTTAGAGCCTTGATGGCAGGAGTTTTGAAATTAACCCAAAAATATATTGGATAAAACGAGTGATGCGGTAAGCCGACTTGTAACTGTAGGACATCAACCCACTATCCACGACTAATGGCAGATTAATGTAAACTGAAGCATAAACGACTTATTTCGGAGGACCTAGTTTCATTTAATGGCGCCAGAAACCAACGGCGGAACGACTGAATAAGCAAGATACAACGATAGAAAGTACACTGCGGGAGGCAAAGGTAAAACGACAAGTAACTGCTGGAACAGCAGGACATCACTGGTCAACTCAAACACAAAATCAGAAAGCGTACAACAAAATAGACTAATTCGCTTACCTGTTGAGTGGCCTGAAGTGTAGAAACGGCGTCCACGCGACCCGTGTCCGGGGTTCGATTCACACTGTAACTTTAATGTTTGATACGAAAACAAGAACAATTGTAAATGATTATAAATTACACACATAAGCAAAATCACACTTGAAAAATGATGTATGGTACATCAGAAACGAACGAAGCATAACGACAATTGCAGAAGCGACGCCATAGGATGGCCGGCGCAGAGAAGGCACGAACAGTCTACATGCCGCAGAATCCAACCAGTGAGTGAGTTGAACCGGGAAGAAAGGAATGTGAGTAGAGGGAGAAAAATTACGTCATGAACTGAGGTCACCATCGGAAGACAAGACAAGTATACAGGCGGAGGCGGGAAAAAGGTTATTAATACAAAATCAGTGTATTTAACGACGATAATAATTAGCGGGGAAATATGAATTACTTAACGGGGGTGCGATTGGCCTTAACAACTACTTTCCCCATTGTGAGGGAGTGAACATGAGTTTTTCTCACCGCCTCGGATAAAAAAAAAAAATTCAACTCATATATATACTTTAAACATTATTCACATAAATACAAATTAAGCCACTTATATGTTTACTTATTTAAAATACTTTTACTTATTTTAATACTTACTTGAAATGTATTCAGTATTACATGAATTTTAATAAAAATGTTGGTAGCAATTTTAAAAATTGTCATCTATTATTTTGTTTTATCTATTTCTCTGTCTCTCCCAGAAGTCAGAAACTACAAGAAATACCAACAAATGGTTTTTGGATTTGTAATCTACACAAAAAGTTAGTGAGCCTAAACTGGGTTTGAAGTTCCGGATTTGATTTTAAGTGGCCCAAAATAGGAAGTCAAGAAATCATAGGCGGAATTTGAAAACAAAAATAGTGTTATTCTATTCCTCTTAAGAAGTAGATAAAGATATCATTGGGTTTGAAGGTCCAGTTTCAACCGAAAGTCAAGACATTAAAGTTGGAATTCAGAAACAAAAATAGTGTTATTCTGTTCCTCTTAAAGAATAGATACAGAAATCACAAATGGTTTCTGCTATAAGTCAAAGGTAAGCCTTTTTAAAAATTGCCACCAGCCCCGAGATGTGTCATCTTATGAAAAGAATTTTTTTATTTCATTTTTTTTTATAAAATTATTTAGAAAGAATTTTTGTACACTGTAAAAAATGTCTCATACGAGGTGTGGCTATTAAATAACGAGACTGACATTGTAAAAAATTTTATTTTTATTTTATACACAATCACTTATTGTCACCTTCAATATACACCCCTTCTCTATACCTACAAACCTCCATGCGAATTTTTCATTGTTGGAAACAGTGCTGGAAGTCATCTTTTGTCAGCTCCTTCAGGGCACGTGTTGCTTTCTCTTTTATAGCTTCCACAGACTAAAATCTTGTTCCTTTTAATGCAGATTTCACCTTAGGGAAAAGGTAGAAGATAATACCATGTGATGAAACCTGTATTTTTACGTATGATCTGGAAACGAAGTGCCAATCCATGCACTGGAAGAGCCGAACTTTACCAAGAGCCAAAAAAGCTCGAAATTTAAAGCAATGATGATTTTTTTTTTTAAATCCATGAAATTGTGTACCTTCACTGGGTTCCTGAAGGTCAAACAATTAATCAATATTACCACCTTGAGGTACTTTCTGAACTACGTCAAAGAGTAAGGAACAAACCACCCCAAATTGTGAAAGGACAAATCATGGGTTCTCCACCAAGGCAATGCGCCAGCTCATTCTGTGTTACCTGTCAAGAGGTTCCTAGCCAAGTACAGCATCTCAGTGTTAGAACATCCACCTATTTCACCAGATCTTGCACCATGTGACTTCTACCTGTTTCCTAAGGTGAAATCTGCATTAAAAGGGACAAGATTTTAGTCTGTGGAAGCTATAAAAGAGAAAGCAACACGTGCCCTGAAGGAGCTGACAAAAGATGACTTCCAGCACTGTTTCCAACAATGAAAAATTCGTATATAGCGTTGTAGGGATAGAGAAGGATTGTATATTGAAGGTGACAATAAGTGATTATGTATAAAAGAAAAAGAAAATTTTTTACAATGTCAGTCTCGTTATTTAATAGCCACACCTCGTATAAATCAAATAATTTTTAAAAAATTAAATCCAAATAAACCTAAATTTGCAAGAAAGAAAATATTTTGAATGTAGACTTCCCACGTGAATCACTTGTTATGTCGCTTACTCTCGAGGTATCTTATATGACAAATTTCCGCTTTTTGAAATAATTTTATTTACATTTCATTTTTTATTGATATATCTCGCTGCTGGATACATAATATCTTTTTAAGTAAATCTTTTATTGAAGTAGAAAAGATTCTATTTATAGATATTTCAATATAAATAATTATTATATTGAGAGGTAGAACATCCTACATGGAATGTAAACCGATAAGTTTTCTTTTTAACTTTTACATTTGTATATTAATATTTTAACCAAATCTTTTATACAGGAACAAAAGTTTTTGTTTGTTAATTAACTTATTAAATACACATAATTGTCAGAAATTTTTTGCTTTCACAAAAGTTGCCAACAACAGCAAACTTTTGTTTAAGTAATGACTTTTAATTGCAGAGTAAAAGCAAAGTTTATCTGTTTCTTTACTTTATTAATAAGACTATTTTAACAGATTTCTTTATAACTGTGATTATTTTGTTATTAATTAATTTATACATCAGTTTATGAATTAACATAATTGTAGTCATTTAGGAAGTTACAGTTGACAGATGTTGACTAATACACCAACTTAGTTTGTTGGATAATAATTTTAAGAATATCATTGAATTTAACTGAATGAAATTTCTTTAAATGTCACACTGAATATTATAAAATAATTTGATTCATTACTTCCATTTAAATTTAATAATGAAGTTTAACTTTGTTTAATGATGTTTGATGTTTTAACAATGTTCAGCCTTTAGTTTTCCTTGTTGAACTTAAAATTTAAAATTTTTAGTCATATGTGAATGACACTTAATGAAAATCAACCTGTGTTTGACTTAAAAATCTGGTGTGAAACACTCACACAACTATCTCTTGCCAATGCAAATAATTAACAATAAACCTAACATTAGCAATAAAATATTAAAATAAACAAAAAACTAACCTCAATAAACATAACCTAATTTTAATCATGAGTGAAAGACGCAAAATGAAAATCAACATCAGTTTGGCTTAAAAATACGGAAAGTCACTCTTTCATGCTAAACTACGCTCTGTAGAGAAAAATGCTTTAAAATAAAAGTTGTAGATCCTTTAATTTCCTATAAATTTGATTATAATATAATTCAATGTAATTCAATAGATGAAATTATTTCCTTAGATTTGTTTCATCAGAGTCGAGCCTCGTTTAGGCTGACAAGCTCCAGGGCTTTAGAAATGATTTAATTGTTTAATGTAGTTTATTTACCCAGTATTTTTGGTTATTTAGTATTTTTTTATGTATTGGTATGGATTTTTTTTTAAATATTTTAGTTTTCTTTATGTACCAATGTTTTATGTATGTTTGTCTTTCGGAACCGTTCTTTGTTTGCAAACTGAAGTTTTTCAGTATCCCTGGCAGTTTTTCAGGCAGCCCTGGTAATTTTGGGAATGCCTCCATGGGATCTAGTGGCATGGGGGAGGGAAGAGCAGCGTGCTGGTGCTGATAAAGAGGAATGTTGGAGTCGGTTACTCAGCTGGTGGCAGGGAGATAGAGCGAAGCTAGGGTCAGAGAGTGGACAAGGAGGTTCATTCCAAATGTCGAGGTGTGGGTAAGGAGGACATTTGGTGATACCACCCATGAGCTGACGCAGTTGTTAACAGGGCACGGTTGTCTTGGGCCATATTTGACTAGGTTCAAACTTCATGAAGTACCGAAATGTCAAATGTGCGATAACTTTTTTTTAACCCGACATTTCCCTTGTAGTATTATATAAACAGTTCCGAGGGAGCTGGAGGGTTCTTTGTTGATGTCGGATCAAGTGGCCAGGCGGCGGGGTTTTGGTTTGTAGGTGGTTGTGGCCTCCTTGGAGCTGGACGAGGACGCCTCAATTGAGTCCAACACTACTTACCCCATCGAGAGGGAGTGAACATGAGTTTTTCTCGCTGCCTCAGATTAAAAAAAAAAACTGAAGTTTTCATATTGATGCTCTCTCTACCCAATTAAGTTAGGTACTTTTTTCTCTCTGTATAAGCTTATGATTAAGGTATAATGCATTAATTTATATTTGTGCGATTGTGATTTGGTTTGTAATAAGTTACTGTTTATTTTATATGTAATATTGTTTCTATCATTGGGCTACTTTGACCTGTTGTAAACAATCTAATGTAATTATATAAATAAATAAATATATATTCATATAGGCCAAGATAAAGTAAAAATCTGACGGTGATAATAAAAAAATATAACGGATGGCACGTCATTTATAAACTGCGCACTTTTATAAGGAATACATTAGTTAGGTAAAGATCACTTGTCATTAGAGATACGCTTATTCTAGTTTATATCCCAGCTACGACGCTTTGGTCTAATTTGATAACTTTAAAATCTTGTCTTTTCAAAATTGTATTAAGTGGATTTTACTGAATTCCATTTAATAATTAGATAAAAAAAATTGAACCGAATTGTGGTAACTGAGAGCAACCTTGTTAAACACCTCGCAAAACATTATGTACGCTGTTGTTTAGGTCATCAGCCGAAAGGCTGGTTTGAATCTGTTGAGGTTTTACTAAGTAAAACAAGAAGTGAGGTGGTTTACAATTGCCTTCCTCACTGAGTGGGAGAGTACGCTTATCTGCATGCCGGGTCCTCTGAAAAACACATATTTTTCTCTTTACAAATGACACCTTCATTCACCACAAGGTCTGGCTGTATAATGAAATTCATTACTTTTAGAGGAGATAACTCTGATTACTGTCTTTTACACTTCTACCTCTTCTGATTTTAAATGATTCAGTTATTCAATTGGATGGCCATGTGATAAACATCAGAACTATTTATTATAGCCCTGCAACGAACGGATTGAGTGTAAATAATTTAACACCTCCCTGTCAGTTACAGTCAGAATTATTAACATACTAGCGGTACCCTGCGCGCATTCCTACGCCCAAGAACAGAAAACACTTTTTTATGGAAAATATGAAATTTATTTTATTTTATCTAAGGCCCGTTAGCGGCGGTTTCTACGCCGGGGTATCGGGTTCGATTCCCGGTCAGGTCTGGCATTTTTTCATCACTCATTTGCCTTACCATCATAATACACCGGCTGTATTAGCAGAAATTGCAGAACAGTCAGATGTAAAACAAAACAAAAAACTAATGCCAGGGGCATAAAATGATAATATTGTAAACATCACTACTACGATCGATGCACAAACAATAATAATGGCCGAAAACAGTATAGGGAGTCGCCTGGCAGGAATAACTGATCGAGTGACAACTGATCAGTTATCGACCGCCGAGAGTTGAAAATTATTAAATTACTAATATTTCTATAAAAAAGAGGGGTTGGTGGTAGAAGGGTGAAAGCTTAGGAGTGTATGTATTTTTTAATGCCACATTATAAAAAAATAAAAAACAAATTTTTTGGGTTGGACCACCCTTATCACTTAGGGGTTTAAAAATAGATAAAAATCTATTTTCAGACCTACCTACGTATAATATTCTATCAAAATCGGTTAAGCCGTTTCGGAGGAGTATGGCAACTAACATTATGACACGAAAATTTTATATATTAGATATAATTAATAAACAAAAATAAATTTATTAACACAAATCCATTTTGGTTAGAGTACTGGGAGTAATAAATTCTTTACCCTGATCACGTAAAGGAAACTCTATTTCCGTAAATCGTATCCCATATTATTAGATTTAGACGTGTTATGGTAATCTTTACGCAAGAGTAATGGAGAAGCCACAACTTCAGGTAGTGGGGTTACATGTATGCACTGCGGAAAGTGGGCTGAAGACAAATGGAGGTCAGTCTAATGTTTTAGTCAACATCTCAGGAAATAGTATAACCTTAGATTAGTATCCCAGACGTATCTATCAGTTCTTGAAGGATAAAGCTATTCCTTTTATAAATTTACCTACTTTTAAATTCGTAATATTTTTTTCAATAGTAGGCCTATTTCATACTGGGTGTACTTTATTACCGTATCTTAAATGAATTCAAGAGAAAACCTGATAATTATTAAAATAAGTAGAATTCATTGCACGTAAAGTAATTCTACATGCACACTAACGGCATCTAACAGGAAATTAGTGATCTAAATATAGAAAAATCTCTTTCATGAGATAATGCGTCTCGTAGCTGGTGTCAATTGATGAAAAGGCTTACCTTTGATCTACGGCTAAAACTGTTAGTGATTTCTGTATCTACTCTTTAACCTTGCAGCCGGCAATAACATTTTTCTAGACGGCAGAGAATTTCTAACAAATGGGTCACCGAACCGTAAAGAACTCATTAAAATTATAAATCACAAACCTTATCACATGACGTATCAAAATTTTATTTTTTATTTTTAGCTTTTTTTTATTTGTTATCGGGAACTGTACATTGTTGACAACTACCCAATTTGATCGCTGCTTTTTGCTGTATTTATTTTCTTGTCGTGGATTAAACATGAGTTTGAACAGGGACCCTCAGTAGAGTTTGTTCATGGATGGCTGTCAACTGGTCACCATACAAAGTCGCTTGCCCAACCGGTGTTACTTAACAAATAATAGCGACTTTCTACCAGCTGACTGACTGGGCTGGCCCGAAGGCCACATATCAAACTAACAAGAAAACTTAGAATAATAAAATAAATTCGTTACTGAAATTTTAATCTGACTGTTAGGGATGCTGAAGCTATTTGACAATAATTTTTAGACAAATATTTTTCTAAATTCTGATGACACTACTGTTTAAAACTTTCTTATGCTCCACTTTCAAAATTCTTTATATGAATCGTTTAATTACAAAAGCAGATACATCCAAAAATGTTAATTTCTCAGGAGACCTGAAAAACGTTTCTCTCAAAAACATAAAATGATACAACATTGTGACAATAAATAGCATTAGGGTAGAAAATTTTACGTACTGACTTTTAATTTTCTAATGCCGTAGTTTAAGAAAAACTCACATACTATATGTAGATGTATTTGGTTTTTAAACGGAATTTGGCTCGATCTGATTTTGAAATAAACTTAAAAACTGAAATATATAAAACGCATGATTATTTTAGTTTGTAAAACATTTAATCACAAATTTTGGTATTTTATGATAAAATTTACATAAGTTTTAGGTACGATAATATTAATAAACTACGAAAAATAATTCATAATGCTTTTCCCGGGATTTATTATTACTAAATTTTTCAGAATAACACTTCATTTCGTAATATTATTAAAATAAAACATTAACTTCAATATTTTTATAAGAAAAAGCGACAACACTAATTATACAAAAATAAAGAAAACGTCCACTAAAATACAGCTTGCAACTACCTGCTCATATTACAAAATAATCTCAAACTAATGTTCAAGCCGTGTTACATAAACATTTATGTTTCGAGGATAATTACTAGAGAATGGATGTTTCTGGTTTTGAAATTAACTAGCAAATTTATGAATGTTTTTAATAAGGATGTTGATATTTTTGAAAAATATGCATTTTACAGTGCATGTAAAAGGTTGTAAGCTGTTAGAAAATGCAAAAATATAAAATTTGGTAGTTTTGGTGTATCTGGTTTTGTAACTAGACGATCCATATACGAATTTTCACTTATAATGTTTATTTTTAAATATAACAAAAAAACCATTCTATGGTCTAAGTCACAAAATTATACTGGGAAACATGCTCAAAAAATTTCAACCTACAAAGTCAAATAGTTTTTGAGAAAACTGTACCTTTATGGAAAAAAGTGAATTTGCGGGAAATGAGCTTTAAAGTTTTACTTACCCTAAAATCGGCCTGCACTCTCTTTCTCTTGTCTTGCTTCTTTTGACACACTTTCCATTGCCTTCTCAGCTTTCTGTGTACTTTGAATATCGCAACTCTTAATTGTTTCCACAGATTTACTCGATTAAAAGAAATTCTCATCAAAACATAATTTAACAAAAATCTGCATAGCTTCCGTAATTACTATCGTTCAGTTATAATTTTTATATATAATTACACAGAAAAAGGTACAGAAGGCAATGACGCCAAAATTAAAAAATCAATTTTTTTGCGAATTTCGAGTTATAGTGCTCCCCTTAAGAGAAATTGAATGACATTATTTTTGTTTCTAAACTCCGACTTTGATTTCTTGACTTTTGGTTTCGGGCCACTTACAGTTGAAATCAGAACTTCAAGCCCAATCCAAGCCCACTAACTTTTTGTGTGGATTAGGAATCCGATAACCATTTGTTGCTATCTCTTGTAGTTTCTGACAACTGGATGTAACGGGCGGACGGACAAACCAAAATGATACATTAAAATTTCTAAAATTGCCACCAATAACTTTGAAAAATTTTTAAACTTTGAAAACGGGTGGACGGACAGAGGAAAATGATACATGAAAATGTTTAAAGTTGCCACCAATAACTTTGAAAAAGTTTTAACTAAAATTTTTTATTTTTGAAAACGGACGGACGGACAGAAGAAAATTATAGATGAAAATTTTTTAAATTACCACCAATAACTTTGAAAAATTTTTAACTAAAATTTATTAACTTTGAAAACGGGCGGATGGACAGAGGATAATGTTAGATGAAAATTTTAAAAATTGTCACTAATAATTTTGAAAAATTTTATATAGAAGGCTAATATCAAGAACACATTGAAAATAATAACAATGAAAAACACTTTGTTACAGTTATTATTATTATTATTATTATTATTATTATTATTATTAAAACAATAACGTATGGGATTGACATCAAATAAAATATCTCTTTGTATTATTTGTACAAGTAACCGATGTTAATAGAGCGTTAACGGGGGTATAAAAGAAACTTTCACAAAGGTGCGCCTACATAGCAAACTTCACAGTTGAAAACAGACTTTGGAGTAAAGCAAAAGTACAACTTGTTAATTGATTTTAACTTTAAAACAACTTTTCACTAAGTTTTCTTACTATTATATATATACGTAAAATTAGTCTCATTGCATTATTAATTCATTTTACCATCTTTTTAGTGAAAAACCTTTAAAAATATTCGATACTATGAATCAGTAGAAAATTATAATAAAAAATAACGAGCCTTTGAAGGTTTTCAAGTTTTAATATGAAAGAAAAACTCTGATTAATCTGAAAAGTTGTTTTAATTGGGAAAGTCAACGAAAAATAATAAATGAAAATTATGTAAAAGCTCGTGTTCCTTTTTGTACAGTAACTTACTAATTACAATGCTAATGCTTATAAAAGGGTTTTAAATCATTAAAATTTATTTGTAAAATATAATTTCATTAGGTTTCTTGTATTTATTATGATTTCCTGTTTGTTTAATTGGCTTTCAATTCCTTTTATTTAGACTACCATAAGATAAATTTTGTTTGAAAATATATCACATGATATTTGATGATTCTTCTTTTCCTTTTGGTACCAATCCGCTGACGAATGTTGGCAATCATTCTGACAATGTTAAGTTTATTCACTGCTGCTTTAAGGGGGTAGTCAACCAAGAAAATCAAAATCAAAACTACTGGCTATAATTTATCAATATATATTTTAAATGAAAGATTAATATTTACTATAGTCGTTTGCACGTTCAGTTGACACAACGGAACAGTACAGGACAATGTATTTATTATGGGGCTCTGACTTCTACTAGCACATACACAAACATCGGCTTTGTAGATCAGTCAATGCCATAATAACCAATAACATTCCCCTCCTTCGCGCCCAATAGAAAACAAACATTTATAATGTAGAGTAGTCTATATAATCATTGCTTTAAATTTTGATTTGCTCATTCGAGCTTTTTTGGCTCTCGGTGAAGTTCGGCTCTTCCAGTGCATGGGTTGGCGCTTCATTTCCGGATCATAAGTAAAAAACCACGTTTCATCGCATGTTATTATCTTCTACCTGTTCCCTAAGGTAAAATCTGCATTAAAAGGGACAAGATTTGAGTCTGTGGAAGCTGTAAAAGAGAAAGCGGCACGTGTCCTGAAGGAGCTGACAGAAGACTTCCAGCACTGTTTCCAACAATGTAAAATTCGCATGGAGCGTTGTAGGGATAGAAAAGGAGTGTATATTGAAGGTGACAATAAGTGATTATGTATAAAATAAAAAATACAATTTTTTACAACGTCAGTCTCGTTATTTAATAGCCACACCTCGTATTATACTATACGTACGGGTCTCTATCAATGCACATCACTACTGATACGTCATGACTCTACCAAAAAAACCTTCAGTTTAGTATACTAAACTGTTGGGTCTCAGTATATGCAACCCCAAAAAATACCTCACGTCCCAAGAGGCTAAGCCTATAGAAAAAAATGATAGTTTTATTACAAGGATTTTTTTACTTAAGAGCTTACTTAATTTGTGAGTTTTTGTATTTTAAATTTAAACTGAGTTTTTGATTTTCATTTTGCGACATTCATTCGCGATTAATATTAGCTTATAGGTGTCATTATTTACAATGGCAAAAGAAAGTCGTGTGAATGTTTCACACCATGTTTTTTTGTATACAATAAATTCTTTGTTTTTATTTTTAGTAAAAACAAAAAGTTTTAATTCCAAGTATTTTTAATATAGTAGTCTACCTTTTCAGTATTATTTTTATTTTGTTAATCTTTTAAGCCAATTATTTATTTTGTGAAATGTACAGAACGACGCTTAACCTGAGTAAGGTAGGTAACTTAATTCAACAGACGTAGGCTACTAAATTCGTAAAAGAATTTTTAATTAAAATACAAAGAAAAAAATAAATACAGAAGGCTTTTGTAATGTGTACTTTGAAAACACACATCTGTATTCCTGATAAATTGGCTGTTAACACGAACAGGCAATTATCTTGGGGTTCAACATTGTGGTTTTACCGTTAAAACAATTTTTCCCCTTCTGTCAAAATAACCCCGTGGATAAGTTAGATTGATAGAGTACACTGCCGTTACATTGAAGTGAATTGCAGGTTCAGTTCTGCGATTAAATATTTCTAGGAAGGAGGTGAAAATAAATATTGAGTTAATAAAAATGTTTGGTTAAGAATATAATCGCTCTCGTACGCACACGAATGAGGTTGAATATTGTAGTACTTCTAAAAGAAACTCAGATAATGTAAAGAAAGGCCCATCAAGTTTCATTGCAGGTCAATAAAACTTGTTTTTGTCATGTATAACCTATAGACCTTCAACTGAGAAATATAAATATTATTTTTAATATTATAAATATTATAACTGCCCATAACAGACAGGTGGAGTGTCAAATTATTTACACCCAATCTATTAGTTGCAGGGCTAAAAGAAATAGTTCTGTTTCTTATCACATGGTCAGCCAATTAAATGACTGAATCATTTAAGAACAGAAGAGGTAGAGGTGTACTGTTACACTAATCTGAGTTATCTCCTCTGAAAGTAATGAATTTCATTATACAGCCAGACCCTGTGATGAATCAAGTGAAGGTATAATTTGCACAGTGGAAAATGTGTGCTTTTCAGAGGGCCCGGTATGCTGATAAGCATACTTTTCCACTCAGTGAGGAAGGCAATTGTAACCCACCTCACTCCTCGTTTTACTAAGTAAAGCCTCTAGAGGTTCAAACCAGCTTTTCGGCTGATGACCTAAACAACAACAAATGTTATAAATATTATTAATATTATTTTTTATTTTAAGATATTGTGACACTTATCTCTAAGGTCTGTTTCGGGATGTGGGTAAATTAAATAAATAATAAATTATCGTTTAAAATTTTAGTATTTATTACAAAACTTGCAACCCCCGCTCGCTTCGCTTCACAGCAGCTAATGTAGGCCTAATTAAATTATTTTAAAACCTTTATATATACAATATTTGAGGTTTGTTGACCTGTGGCAGCAAAATAAATTGTTTTTCTGCACTTCCACCTCTAGAAAGTCTGCCATAAAGTTTTCCATGAGTGAAGCACTCGTCTCAAATCGGTGCCCACCGTTTTAAATTTTTGTCCCTGCGATTTAATAGAATTGGTTAGAATGCATAGAAGAATACCGATGGAAAAGAAACAGACAAATGATATTATGTGGATGAGATAAGAGACAGTAATACGTGGGTGCGGTACGCAGAGTAACTGGAAATATTACCATATTATAACCAATTATGACCCATTCACTTCCGGTTGAATAAAAACAAGTATATAAAATACAGTGCAAAAATAAAAATTTTGAATATTTCCGAATTTTTAATGTTTTTAGAATCAAATGTTTTACTTCACGTTTTTCTATGAAATAAAAAAGTGTAGTCGTGCTTCTAGCCCAAAAAATACACCTTCCAGAGGAGTTAGAAAAAATGAAAGTGCTATGCACCCTATGGATTAAACATGCGATATCGTTCTAGTTTAAGTTGTTTAACTCAATTAAAGTTACTTACAGTTGCAAAGTAGCCTATATTGATCAGGAAGCTCTAAGCTATGCAACAATGAAAGATTTTTTAAATTCAGTTCAGTAGTTTCTGAGATTACCTCATGCAAACGAACAAACAAACTAACAGACGTTTCTTCTTTATAATAGAAGTATAGATAAACAAAAATTACAGTTAATACAGTGTCTTAAATCTACAATTAATTACAATTAAATTATTTATAATAAATAACAAACTAATTATAATTAACTAATAATAATAAATAAACAAACAATTTACTAAATACTACTTACAAACGAAACAAACCAAATGTTAGACAATACACAGTGCACGTTGACCTTCTTCATACGTAACTGTTAAGCACTACGCGGTATAAACTCGTCGAACACAGATCAAAGACTAAAACTCACTTTAAATAAATCGGCTGAGCTTATATGGGTGAGCTATGCAGATTTCGAGATCAGACATTTTCGAAATAATAATAATACAAATTTTTACAAAACGTAAACAGCAGCTCATTTCTGAATAGAATGGTTACAAAAAGAGCCAATTATCTAAATAGATACCTGATTACTTCAGGTAGCCGTTCAACAATAGGCTGACCTATACTACAAATAAACATTTGTGCGGTGTATTTCTATTTCTTGTTGTTTAGGTCAACAGCCGAAAGGCTGGTTTGAACCTCTAGAGGTTTTACTAAGTAAAAACGAGGAATAAGGTGGTTTACCATAACCTTCCTCACTGAGTTAAAAGAGTATGCTTATCAGCATGCCAGACCCTCCGAAAAGCACTCACTTTCCACCCTGCAAATGACAACTTCACTTCATTCACTACAGGGTCTGGCTGCATAGTGAAATTCATTACTCTTAGAGGAGATAACTCTGACTAGTGTTTTTTACACCTCTACCTCTTCTGTTTTAAATAGTTCAGTCATATAAGTGGCTGACTATGTGATAAGAAACAGAATTATTTTTTTTAGCCCTGGACCAAAGAGATAGAGTGCAATCAAAATAACACTCCACCTGCCTGTTTTGGGCATTTCTATTTCTAATAAACCCTATTTATTATTTACTGCTAACTATTATTATTTACATTAACACCTTTTAAATCTCGGTCCTTCTCGAGAATTCTCGAAAACACATATTATTTTTAGATATTGTCACCATATTTTGGATCGAGTTTATACGTTGAAAGTGTAAATACCTTAACCCTTTCAGTGCCGAAACAATATTGAAAAGTTTGATCTTAAGTGCTATTTAATTTGAATAAGGGTGTACAAAACGTGCCAGACTTTATTCTGAAAACTTACTGGCGTAAAGCCAGTAATAGTTTTTTTTAGTTTATTTAAAGTCGCATCCACTGCTTGGCCATTAGCAACTACTATGGGTTTTGGTACCTTAACGGTGGTTTTAACGAATTAATATTTCCATACCGTAGCTGGGAATCGAACAAGGGACCTTTCGCTTTGTAGGCTTGCGCGCTAGTCCCAACGCCACGGAGGCGGTTTCAAAATACATTATTCAGTAATTTTTGTTTAAACTTTTTTTTGGAAATGTTTGGTTATCCGAACGTTGGCAGTTTATGCATAACTTACGAGCGTTCGGTAAACCGGATGTTATGACTAAGTAAAATATATTGACGCCCTGTTTTCCGGACGTTGGTACTGAAAGGGTTAAATTTGCAAACAAGGGAATTTTTTTTAAACTAGAAAGAAAATTTATTTTATGACAAAAGAAAAGCGCAAAAGAATACTTTTCAATTTTTATAAGATCAGTAAATTTTCTTAGATTAAAATAGTCTATTGTTCAAAATGACAAAGGAAATTTCATAAAAAATGTACATTAAATTTTATGCTTGCCTTTTCACGTAGGTAATTTTCTAATAAATTTCATAGCATAATAATGTTGAAAATTTTTAAGGTGCCTGTATTATAGGGGTGAAGATTGAGTTCTTATTTTTTATTGAGCCTATCAAGTAAGTTAAGATTAAAGAGCGGTTCTTAAGTATGAGTGAACTTTATGCTTACGTGTACAAGTATGTAAGTATGGTACTTAAAAGAAGAAAACTTAGATATGTTCAATGACAGGATGACGTCACCGATCTGGTTGAATCTTCATTAAAATCTTTATGTTATAAATATATGTAAGGAGGCCTATTGTGTGACGTAAGGTAGACTTTACCTAGCTCTTCCTTATATTCTAAAGCCCTCTTCGTTATTATGCTTAGCTTTAGTAGTTGCGCTCTCAAAGGGTTTTACAACACATCTTTCAATAGATCCCCCATCCTTAGCTTATCAACATGTAGGCCTACGCCTATTAACCAACTCATATTGTATTGTACTCGATATCAATTTTCTATCTATAAACCAATCAAAACTATTTTAATTAAAATAAGAATTAACAATTTATTCCAAAAATATCTGTTGTGAAATACTCACGCGATCTTATTTTACTTAAATGTAAAGAATGAAACATACGAGGTGCAGCTATTAAATAACGAGACTGACGTTGTAAAAATAATTATTTTTATTTTATACATAATCACTTATTGTCACCTTCAATATACACTTCTTCTTTATCCCTTTAACGCTCCATGCGAATTTTCCATTGTTGGAAACAGTGCTGGAAGTCTTCTGTCAGCTACTTCAGGACACGTGCCGCTTTCTCTTTTACAGCTTCCACAGACAAATCTTGTCCGTTTTAATGCAGATTTCACCTTAGGGAAAAGGTAGAAGATAATAAATTGTGATGACACGTGGTTTCTTAGTTATGATTTGGAAACAAAGCGCCAATCCATGCACTGGAAGAGCCGAACTTCACCAAGAGCCAAAAAAGCTCAAATGAGCAAGTCAAAATTTAAAGCAATGATAATTGGTTTTTTTATATCCATGGAATTGCGTACCTTCTCTGGGTTCCTGAAGGTCAAACAATTAATCAATATTACAACCTACATTCTAAACTACGTCAAAGAGTAAGGAAAAACGCCCTGAAAGGTGGAAGGACAAATCATGGGTTCTGCACCAAGACATTGCGCCAGCTCAATCCTCGTTATCTGTCAAGAGGTTCCTAGCCAAGTAAAGCGTCTCAGCGTTAGAACATCTATCTTATTCACCAGATCTTGCACCATGTGACTTCTGCCTGTTCCCTAAGGTAAAATCTGCATTAAAAGGGACAAGATTTGAGTCTGTATACGCTATAAAAGAGCAAGCGGCACGTGTCCTGAAGAAGCTGACAGAAGATGACTTTTAGCACTGTTTCCAACAATGGAAAAATCGCATGAAGCGTGTAATAAGACAAATTTAATGGACATCTGGACTTGTTTATATTTGAGTATTGAAATAAATATAAATAACTCCAGCTGATTAAAATAAAATATTTAAAAATTATTTGGAGAAAACAGCTGATCTTAAAAATACTAATGCAGTGATATTTATATAGTAAATAACATTCATAAATTTCTTTCTGATTTTCTGTGAGAAACCATCGAAAATTAATTTCACAAGAAGAAAAAAGACTTTATTCTTATTGGGAAAGAGAAATTTATTTTAAAATAGGGTGAAGATAAATTAATATCAGACACGGAAATTGTGCATATGTATGAGGTTATGTTAGTGTTTCTGTTTACATTGATTTTCTGTAAGTACTTTTCATAAACTATTGTTATATGTATAATAATCCTCCCTGTTTCCATTGACTATGGAGCAGGGAGTTATGGACAATCTCTTCAATCATGAAGAGAACTTGAAGGTGATCAACGCTCACCTGGATGTCGCACCTGAGACAACTGGTACGCAGAAAATGGCATGGACTAAGGTTATGTCTAGTAAAAAACGTCCGTTGGATACGGAAAAGAGTTCCGCTGACTCGGAATTGCCTCCTTCTAAGTTTCGAGTACCAACAACAAATAAATACGGACCTTTAGAAACGTTACAAGAAGACTCTTGCAAGCCTCCACCAATTTATTTAAAAAACGTAGAACTGCGCGACTACAAAAACTTAATATCTCAGTTGAAGAGTACAGTAACTGGCGACTTTGAATTTCAAGCGACCAACAACGACGGGGTGACGATTTACCCAAAAACATCTGAAACATACCGTACTCTTGTACACCGATTGAGAGAATTGGGACGCAATTTTCATTCATATCAGCTACCCCACGAAAAAGCATACAGAGTCGTGATACGCCATTTGCATCCTAGTATCGATCCGTGTGACATCAAGGAATCGCTGGAACATCTCTCTTTTAAGGTAAGAAACGTTGTCAATGTTTTACAGGCTGGTACAAGAGTGCCCTTGCCATTATTTTTCGTTGATCTTGAGCCTGACAAAGATATCGAAAAAATATTTGATGTTAAATCCTTGTTAAGCACACGCATTAAGGTTGAAGAGCCAAAAAAGAAAAGTGACGTAGTTCAGTGCAAAAGATGTCTACGATTTGGACACACCCGCTCGTACTGTAACCATCCGTTCAGATGTGCACGCTGCAGCAACTCTCATCCAATAGCTGACTGTCCAAGAGGTGCCAATGAACCCCGAGTCTGCCTTCTTTGCAAAGGCAATCATTCGTCCACGTACAAAGGATGTCAAACATATAAAGAACTGAGAGACAAAAGAAATGTTAATTTTGTTAAATATTCTGGTAAAAATCTCATGTAATGTTGGAGCCTCCAGTCACTGTTAAAGTCCCCGTGAGTACCTCGGTAAAGTCACATCATACACAGTCGACTCATACTAACACCGTCCCCCTTTCTCGTGACCCGAGACTGAATTCACGGTCATACGCTCAGATGGCTGCTCCTTCCCTTCGGCAGCAGCCATCTCATACTCGGTCATCTCAGTTATTCCAGCCCTCTCAGCAGTCTCAGTCTTTCATGACATTCTCAACTCTTTCATCAACAGATCCCTTAACGACTCAGAATCCTTATGATCATTTTACAGCCACTCTTAACATATTTTTTACACGCTTTCAGGACCTTTTGACACCTCTCATTACTACACTTAATATGGTCGTTAACAAGTTGCTATGTCATATCAATGGCTGAAACCAGCAGGTCCCTCGTCGTTGCTCTCTGGAACTCAGCTGGTCTTGTACGTCATGTTCACGAACTCAAACAATTTTCACATGGCAATCGGGTAGACATTGCACTTATTACAGAGACACACTTTAAGGACACAACACACTGCCATATCACTGGATACACACTATATCGAAGTACACATCCAGATGGAACTAGCCATGCAGGGTCGGCTATTTTTGTCCGGAAAAGTATTAGTCATAATTCGTTCCCTCCGTACAGAAAATCGTACATTCAGGCTACCACGGTAGAAGTATCTTTAATCACATATTCCCTTACCCTTTCTTCTGTGTACTGCCCGCCTAATCATAATATCTCGCGCGAACAATTTACACATTTCTTCAATTATCTAGGAAAAAATTTCATCGCAGGTGGTGACTTTAATTCAAAACATCAACAGTTTGGATGCCGAGTTACAAACCCGCGGAGAAAAACTTTATATGATGTTTTAACTCACGAAAAATATTTTTACTATGCCCCTGCAGAACCCACTTACTATCCCCACAATAATCGTTGCCTCCCAGATATTCTAGATTTATTTGTATCGTCTAAATTCTTCCCCTACTACGAACTTGAAACTCTTCCTGATCTATCATCTGATCACACACCCGTAATAATTACGTTAAACTCTGAACCAACCAAATTAAAGTACAGGCATTCCCTAACATCTGGTAAAATAGACTGGAATAAGTACCAACGTATATTGTCAGAAACAACAAACCTGGGAATTTCTCTCAAAACCCCCAGTGAAATCGAGCGTGGAGTGGAAATCTTCACAAAGAATCTACAAAGCGCAGCTTGGGACAGTTGCGAAGGAGAGAACATGGAATTTAAACAGATACCTAACGTTCCTTTTTACATCCGTCGAATGATAGTTGCTAAGCGCCGATGTCGTCGTTTATGGCAGAGAAACAGATACCCCAGCGTTAAAGCAGAACTTAATAGGCTAAATCGTCATTTACAGGTTGTCCTTTCGCGTTACAGAGCAGATAGATTTATGGATTTCACTGACACACTCTCTACTCAAAACAAAACACTTTGGCACACGACAAGACGAATTCTTAACTATAACAATCCTTCATTTAGTCTACAACGACCTGATGGTTCTTGGGCGACTACCAATAAAGAGAAAGCAGAAATGCTTGCTCAGCACTTGCATAACACATTCCAACCATACAACCTACAACACAAAGATCATCCGAACATAGAAAATTTCCTTAATGCTCCTCTGCAACTTAGCCTTCCCCCAAAGCCAGTTTCCCCCGGGGAACTCGTCCGAGCAATTCACGATCTGCCATTAGGCAAAGCCCCGGGATATGATCTTATTACTTCAATACTTTTGCGCCATCTTCCTAGGAAATCCATCATACTCTAAACTCACATCTTCAATTCCATTCTCCGAGTCACTCACTTCCCTATTCAGTGAAAGTACTCTATCATAATTCTCTTCTTAAAACCAGACAAACCACCTCACCAACTAACTTCTTACAGGCCAATTAGCTTACTCTCTATTCTGTCCAAACTATTTGAGAAACTCCTTCTTCCACGCCTAGTACCGTTTATCGATGCTTCAAACACAATTCCTGATCATCAGTTCGGATTTCGTTTATCTCATTCCACGCTTCAGCAATGTCACCGACTAACTGATATAATCTCTTCAGCTCTTGAAAACAAAAAATATTGTTCAGCCGTGTTTCTTGATGTATCTCAAGCGTTTGATCGGGTCTGGCATGATGGACTCCTATACAAATTGAAACTAATACTTCCAGATAGCCTGTATCTAGTAATAAAATCGTTTCTAGTGGAACGTTACTTTAGAGTAAAACAAGGTGACGAACTTTCTGGAATGTACGAAGTCAATGCTCGTGTACCACAAGGAAGCGTACTTGCACCAAGGCTGTTTTCTGTAAGCACCAGTGACATACCAAATTGTATCTATACCACTATGGCTATGTTTGCTGATGATATGGCAGTTCTTGCGGTTGATGCCGATCCTGTTATTGCAACTCAAAAGACACAAGACCATTTACACCAGATAGAGTCGTGGCTTAAACTTTGGAAAATTAAAATTAATGAAAACAAATCGCAACAAATGACGTTTACTCTTAGAAGACAAAACTGCCCAACCGTTTACATTAATAATATTCCGCTACCTCACACTACTCAAACACGCTACTTAGGCTTACACTTGGACAGAAAACTTACATGGAACGCACAAGTTACACACACACGCCACAAACTCAAAACACGCTTCTATCAACTAAAACGCTTACTCGATAGACGTTCTAAATTAAACATGTCACACAAATTAACAATCTACAAGACAGTCTTAAGACCAATCTGGACATATGGAGTTCAACTTTGGGGATCTGCTAAACCTTCACACACGAAACGTATACAAGCGATTCAGAACAAGATTCTACGAACGATAACGCAATGCCCCTTTTACATCACAAACTCAATGTTGCACAAAGGGTACAATATTGTACAGAGGGACCCTGTCGTGAATGAAGTGAAGGTGTCATTCACAATGTGGAAAGTAAATGTTTTTCAGAAGGCCTGGGCATGCTGATAAACATACGTTTCCACTCAGTGAGAGAGGTATGGTAAACCACAAAACTCCTCTTTTTATTAATAAAGACAGCTGATGACCTAAATAACCACATAAATTTTCTATCTGTAAACAAATCAAAACTATTTTAATTAAAATATAATTTAAACTTAAATAACTTGAAAACATTAACGAAGAATTTACAATTTATTGCAAAATTATCTAATGTGTAATACTCATGTGGCCTTTTTACCTATGTAAATAATGAAAAAAACGTAACATATTTCTACTTTCTTTTGTCCTATACGAGTATGTTAGGAAAGTACTCTGTTAATGTCGATTTTTGTAATCGAGTTTTCACAGGAAACACATGTTTTCAGGCCTCGAGAACCCCTAAAACCGTAATCCGGCATTAGTTGAGTCCTAAAAGTACCGGACGGAAGAGAAGTTAGTGTAGCAAAAAAATGGAAATACATAATAATTTTTTAAATGAACAATTTTTAAAAAATTTATTAGACTTTTATATTTTAGGCTTCTCGTTAATTTAATTTACTTAGGAGAATACAAAAACCTTTTTTGTTATAATTTTTATTAAGTTAAAATAAATTTAACAAAAGATTCTACCTTTAAAAAAAAATAATAAAATAAAAGTACATACTCGTAGGCTCATATCAAAATAAAATTAACTAACCTTGTTGCCTACAAAAGAACAAAAGGAGAAAAATAAATATTTTAAAAGGTATTTTTATAATATATTAATTAAATAATAATAATAATAATAATAATAATAATAATAATAATAATAATAATAATAATAATAATAATAATGTGTTATATAAGTCTAAAATTCATTTTTATATTAGGTTTTATGTATTTTTAATAGAAAGGGTTAAATGATATTACAAACGGAAAGATGGAAAAATAATAAATTTTATAAAAGTGTAAAGAGATGAACAGGAAGTGCTGATAAGGGGATGGTAAAACAAAATTGACTTAATATACGAGAAATGAAGTATTTTAAAGGGTTTATGAATACAGAGTTAAGAGGCTGGAATCAAAAAAAACAACAGAACAGTAAAAGAACAACAAATAATATTCTATTTTGTTGTTCGTTGGTAGAAAACAAACGAAAGACAAAGAGATATATTTTGTAAAAAAGAGAAAGAGAAATTTAAAAAATTTCTTAATACTGTTTTGGTCGTCGCGGTTGAACACCAGAATTCCATGAATTGGAATTTTGCCAGAACTGTGTTTTTTTTAGTACAGTATTTCATTTATTATTAAGTTCGTTTCTCCATCACTCCGCTATTTCGTTGCAGATGAAATGAAATTCATTCAAAAAAATAAAACAACGACAATGACAACAAAGCCTAAAATTCTGAAAGGTAGATTGATGGTTTAAAATAAATTGAAAAACAGCGAAAGGGTTACAAGGTTAAAAATGAATTTCAATTCTGATCCGGTAAAGAATGTGTGTAGTACGATATGCTTCTGATACGTAGGTTTTTACAAAAGGAACATTTTATTAAATTTACCTTTTTAAAAAAATTCAAATACTTTGTTCGTCTCCTTATTAGCTCGTTCAGTTATCTGGTGGAAAGTCACTACGATTTGGTATGAGATAAAGATAAGGGTTGTTACATTTAAAAACAACTAAACGTTTTTCCCATAATTAGGGTTAACATAGTTTCTTGACTTCAATCCATTTTTTGACAGTTTTAATTAAAAATTTGGAATCTGTTATTACTTCTTCTTCTCTTCTTACTATCAAGGATTAGGCATAAGCCTGTTCCGAACTTATAAACCATCCTGTACGTCTACATAAACACAAGACACTCCAGCCCGTACATCTCGACTACTTCCATTTTCTTCAAGGTCTTCCCACCTCCCTTCTTCCAACTGGAACATATTCCGTCACATTTAAAGGTATTCTCTCCTCTAGCATCCGTTCCAAATGTTGCCTCCATTGATTCCGGTACTCCTCCACATTTTCGTTCAAGCTTAATACACATCTGCTATTACAATATAAAAATTTCTAAATTAAACTTGAATTACATGCCCGAGCTTGCAGTCAACACTTCAGTCCTACAATTGGACAAGAAGATCCATTGGCCAGAGACGTTCTAAACGTTTGTGCTGATTACTACTGTATTATTTTTGTGCAACGATTACATTAGCGCAATTAGTGATATTCTGTTTATTTTTTCATCAAAATAGGTAAAAAAATGGGATTTTTTAAGACTGCAGCCTCAGTATCCTTTTCTATGGCAAAAGTGTATAGGCCTATAATAAAAGTGGTAGGAAATTAAAAACCTACCTACAACTTTTATTTTAAGTATTTTACTCTAGAGAGCCTAGTTTTAGGGGCAATTACTGATTTTCCGTATTTTGAATCCGGTATCACCCTATTGCATATGTTTCGTATGAGAGGGTTGTCATGTAATTCAAATTTATCCTGCATTGTCTTGTATAGTTGTTTTGCGACGCCATTAAAGTATATGATTCGTAAGTCTTTGTGCAACATTAAGTTTGAGACGTAAAAGGGCTATTGCGTTATAGCTCGTAGAATCTTGTTTTGTATACGTTTCGTGTGTGAAGGTTTAGCAGATCCCCAAAGTTGAACTCTATATGTCCAGATTGGTCTTAAGACTGTCTTGTAGATTGTTGAGTAAGCAACAGTTGATAGTAAGCATTGAGTGAGCATTTCAGTTAATAGAAACGTATTTTGGGTTTGTGACGCACGTGCGTTCCATGTAAGATTTCTGTCTTAAGTGTAAGCCTAGATAGCGTGTTTGAGTAGTGTGAAGCAGCGGAATATTATTAGTGTAAACGGTTGGGCAGTTTTGTCGTATAAGAGAAAACATCTTTTGTTGCGATTTATTTTCATTAATTTTTATTTTCCATAGTTTAAGCCATGACTATATCAGGACTCCAATCCCGGACATTTTTTGTTTTTTTTAGAAGGGGCTGATTTTTAGTAAATAATACTAAATACTATAGATAATACTTTAGGAGGAACCGAATAATACTATTTTTGTTTCCAAATTCCAACTTTGATTAAATCAAAGTTGGAATTTGGATTTGAATTTGAATCAAAGACAAGAAATTTTCTTGTCTTACGGTTTTGGGCCACTAGCGGCCAAAACCGAACCTTCAAATCAAATCCAGGTACACTAAATTTTTGTGTTGATTATGAATCCGAAAACATTTGTTGCTACCTCTTGTGGTTCCTGACTTTGATTTCTTGACTTCCAGTTTTGGGCCACATCAAGTCAGAACTGAATTGTAAGTTTAATCTATGCCCACTAACATTTTGTGTAGATTACGAATCCGAAAACCGTTTATTGCTACCTCTTGTAGTTTCTGATATGTGGGCGGACGGACGGAAGAACAAAGGAAAATTATAGATAAAAATTTTAAAAATTTCCACCAATTAAGCAAATTAAGGTAAATATTAAAACATTTATAGTGAGCCACGATTTTTATACTCGTCAACCAATTTAATGAACCCCTTGTCGGTTTGAATATTGCAACCAGACCTTTCCCACCCAGTCTATGGAGGGACACCCCACAAATAAATCATTAAGATTTTTAAGACTTTATTTTATTAAGGCTCATGTTATAATTAAACTGAAAATAATATTCCATATTCAAATTTGTTTTATATCAAGCGACTAATTGTCAACTGTATATTTTTAATAAAACCTCTAACTTATTGGTAGGATTTACAAATTATTATTTGAGCATAAACGAAACTGGAGATACTAAGTAAAAAATCTGGTGTGAAACACTCACACAACTTTCTTTTGCCAATATAAATAATTAACAATAAACCTAATATTAGTAATAAAACATTAGAAATAAACCAAAACTAACCTCAATAAACATAACCTTATTTTAATCATAAGTGAATGACGCAAAATGAAAATCAAACTCAATTTGGCTTAAAAAAAAACGGAAAATCACACTTTCATGCTAAACTAGGCTCTGTACAGAAAAAAGCTCTAAATAAAAGTTGTAGATCTCTTAATTTTCTATAAATTCTTTTATATACACTTTTGTCGTAAAATGCATACTAAGGCCGAAATGTTAAAAAAATCGATTTTTCTCACGTTTTCGTGAGAAAAAAAACAGAAAATCGAAAATTACCGCTAAAATAAGCATTATACAAAAAAATGTTTGAATTAAAAGTTATAGAATTTTAAATTCTCTACAACTTTTATTACATACATTTTTGCTCTAAATTGCATGTTAAAGCCGTAATCTTAAAAAAAACTATGTTTTTCCGTGAAAACAGCCTCAACCAGAATTTCAGCAAACATGGCGCCTACCCTATCTTGTAGAGAATAAACAATTAAGTAAACCAGGCGATTTTTAAAAAAATCGTAAGACCAGTTTTTGAGAAAATCGCAAAAAAGTGAAAAATTACACGAATAAACTACTACTTCCGGTTGACCGATTTTGATGAAAATGTTCGTGTCGGGTTCGGTAAGAGTATGTAACTTAAGTTTCAAGTTTAAAGTTCGTACGATGTTCCGTTCTTGAGATATTTTGTATACACACACACACACACACACACACACACAGACACACAGACACACACACAGACCAATCGCTAAAAACATGTTTTTTTGGGTTCAGGGGGTTTGAAAATGTATAGATCCGGTGAAAACTCGGTTTCGAAAAATTGACATGAAAACAATACTTTCCTTCCTATATATTCATATAGGCAAGAGAAAGTAAAAATACCAAATTTAATTAAATTTTATTAAAATAAATGTTTACTGTAACGCTCGGTTGTATTCGATCAATATAATACTTAATTTACAGTATTGTGCGAATTAATGTGAACAGACAAAATTTCAGTTTTCATAAGTTGGTTAACCAAACAGTCAAACATCCCCCCAAAAAATGTTCTGGGGCTGTTTTTCATACTCAGGTACTGGCACACTTATTCCAATTGAAGGTATGATGAATAGTGAAAAATACAAAGCATTGCTAGGGCAACGCTTAGCTATAGAACTTAATAAAGTACAGGCCGAAGGGACCGCAATTTTTCAACAAGACTCGGCTCCGTGCCAGATAATAATATTACCCTTCTTGATTGGCCTGGGAATTCACCTGATCTTAATCCTATAGAAAATTTGTGGGCAATATGTAAGGCTAGGCTACAAAAATTGGACTGTACGACAAAAACAAAACTGGTGGAAGCAGTGATTCAGGTTTGGTTTAGAGATGAAGCCATCACAAACAATTGCAAAAAACTTGTGGATTCCATGCCAAGAAGAATCCAGGAAGTCATAAAAGTAAAAGGGGGACACATTAAATACTAGTTAATGGAAATTATCTCATGTAAGTGTACCTAAATGTATCTTTGTCCTAAATAAATCATATTTACAAATTATTTCTGTTTGTTCACATTAATTCGCACAATACTGTACATGTAATTCAATGTTTGGTTACTCACAAACAGTTTATTTGGGAATCAATACTTTGTATGTTTTGATACCAACCCGCTAGAACACATTAATTAAAAGTTAATTCGAACAATTTAGTTAACGTTGGTTTAATGTTGTTATTATTATTATTATTATTATTATTATTATTATTATTTAAACGAAAAATATATAAAATTATATATCTATATTGTAGAAATTTGATGTTTAATTATTGACAGTGTAAATATAAAACCAGTTTTCATTAATTAATTTTGAGGATTTGCTTTCCAAACCAAAATTAATATTTTGTATTAAAATATAATATTTCAGTAGACTGTATTCTTTGTGTATTCAATTGTGTAAATTTTATGTGTTGGGTATTGTATTCAGGGCTTTGCTGTGAAATTACCGTGAAAATACAATGTATTTTATACGATAAAATTAATTATTAAAAATTTATATTCATATTTTTAAAATTAAGCTATAGATATTAGTCTATGGATTTTAAATTAATTAATGCCCTTTTATATTGAATAAAATGTTAAAAGATTTATCAATGTATAAAATTAAATTAAAATAAAACTTTCTCAAAAACAGCTAGCCGTTTTGAAAATTTTCTGAATTTCTTAAGAAGGCAGAAATGGTACAACCAAAAATAGTGTTGACCGCCTCAGTGGAGTAGTGAATTATAAACTAGCCTACAAAGCGAAAGGTTTAGGTTCGATTCCCAGTTAGGATCTAAAAATTTTAAGTTAATGAAAACTTTTATATTTTTTGTGAAAGTAGGCCTATAAACTAGTGATATACGCCTGGATGTTCGTAACAATTTTTGTACTATTTCAGTTATTTATTTACAAGTTAATAATTCAATAATTCTGCCAATAACAGACAGGTGGAGTAGTAGTATAGAAAAGCCGATACTGGTGCAACCTTGACCTTTGACCTGGCGGTTCTAGCACGACCTTGACCCTTGACCTTGACCCGACACGTGTCACGAAAAAAAAAAAAAAAAAAAAAAAAAAATCCCCCCCACCAAAAAAAAAAAAAAAAAAAATCCCCCCCCACAAAAAAAAAAAAAAACCCCACCCAAAAAAAAAAAATCCCCCCACCAAAAAAAAAAAAAAAATCCCCCCCCCCCCAAAAAAAAAAAAAATTCCCGTAAAAAAAAAAAAAAAAAAAAAAACGCACACGCGCGCGCACACACGAAAAATTTGGCAAAGTTCCAAACCCGATTTTCTCCGCAACCGCTGGGCCGATTTTGATGCGGACGGCACCCACGTGACCGGGAGATCGAGATCTACAAGATAAGCCTTAATCCGTAGCCGTATCCCCGATGGAACCTGAGATAGCTTGTAACACGTGACCCGGTGGTCGGATCAGCGAGGTTCAGGTGCGCGCAGGATCCGGACGTTCCGTAGAACGCGTTACGTCCGGTTTCGACCGTTAGGTTCTTTCGGGACCCTAAATATATAGGAAATATGTTACCGCCAAAAAAAAAATAACGCGGGACGGGCCGCAAGACTCGTCGCACCACCCGCAGGACATCCGTAGCACTACCCGACGAGGTGAAGACTAATGATTGGGGCGATGAAATCTGTTTATTTGCAACTCTATTTTTTAATTTTGGCAATGACGCATGTTGTTGTTACGAGTCACGTGGCATGCGCGTGCCTTTCATTGACGTCATTCGTTTTTTATCTATGCACGCGCCAGACTATTGATCGGGATGATGCAACTTGTTATTGCAAGATGATGCAACTCTATACTTTTAATTTTGTCAACGGCGCATGTTACGAGTCACGTGATATGCAAGTGCCTTTCATTGACGTCATAAAACTTGTTATTGCAATTAAAGATGATGCAACGTGTTTACTTTGTTTATTTGCAGTGACGTCATCCGTTTTTTATCTGTGCACGCGCCCGACCATCGATCGGGATGATGCAACTTGTTTATTGCAATTAATTTTTCTAGATGATGCAACATATCATCCGTTAAAGTCACGAGCCGTCGACTCAGCGATAAGGTGTTTGTTTCAATTTTTTAAAAAACCGTTGACGTCATACCGCTTGTTATTCTTATTATGTACACAGAACCGCAGACTCAGCGTTTCCAATGCATTAGCATAGGGAAATTATGTGTATAAAAGCGCGCCGATTTTCCCATCGAATCATAACTCTACTGCCAGTAGTATCCACTGCCAGTCTGCTGACGTCACAGTTCTTCTGATTCATCTCTACCTACCTACCGTTAATTGAAGGTGAGTTTTATTCTACTTTAAAAAATTAAAACCTAAAATCTGTTTATAAAATTATGACGTAGAACCTGTTGGTACTGCAACATTACCAGTTTTAGCCATTGTTGGTGCATCAACAACAACAACAACTACCGTAACTGTACACTGAATATGTAGTCTGCTGTTTTAATCTGCAGCAGCAAGAACCGTTATTGACGTAAACGTAGAATTAATTAAATTTGAACTCTATTGTTTTAATCTGCATCAACAACAACCGTTATTGACGTAAACGTAGAATTAAATAAATTTGAACCTAAAACCTTTTTGTAAATTAAGACTTTGACAATAGTCGTAAGTTGAACTTCAAACGTAGTAGTTTAAAAAATCGGTTTATATTTTCCTTTGACAGCATGATTTACGCTATAACAATATTCCTATGCGTTATAGCGTTACTGTTCATAGCGCTGTTTTACCTGCTATACAAAATCTACGACATGATAGTAGGCGAGTGTAGCGCCACATCGATCTCAAAAGAAAAACCTCTATGCTATTTCGTATAATACATGAGGTATTTACATACTAACTATTTTGTTTAAGAGACTGAAGGACTAACACCCGTTCAAAATAGACGGACTGTTAGAGTGTATTGACTCGGATGGAGAGGGTTCATGTAGTTACCATGGTTTTTATCAGACTTGTGTTTATTTTTTGTTTTAGAAAT
The DNA here is from genome assembly GCA_035578175.1 of Catonia carolina. Taxonomy (NCBI): domain Eukaryota; kingdom Metazoa; phylum Arthropoda; class Insecta; order Hemiptera; family Achilidae; genus Catonia; species Catonia carolina. The sequence continues at coordinate 72,885,912 of JAQMRL010000005.1, forward strand.
GGAGGCGCTACTAAAAAAGATGAATGAAGATACTATGAGGGTGTCTGAATTAGTGTTGAACAAGGAATACCGGTTTACGAAGGTCGGCAGGGCGCAGACCATGTACGGAGAGCAAATAATTATATACATCGGCAATTCGAAGGTGTTCCTACCATCAAGATTTACTAAAACGCTGACTGATGAAGATATCGCTTTACTGAACGATAACGGGGGCGGGATAATCGTGTACAAGGGAAATAAAGACTTGGGTGATGGGAAAACAATGAATATAGTAGAATTTAAAAAAATGAAGAAGAACTCGCAAGAGTAAACCAAAGGCTGTATTATTTAATTAATAAATGTATATATAAATAACGTCTTTTCCATTCAAAACCCCTATTTAACCTAGATATAAGCAGTGTCGCTCTCAGTGCATCGCACGATGAGCTTGAGAAGTGGTATAGCGCGCGAGCTTCACAAGCAAGCCCGCAGGAACTATCCCACCAGAAACGTAGAGCTGAAGGGTATCGACGACTTGTATCAGGCCGATCTGGTAGAGATGATCCCATACGCCAGAGTCAATAAGGGCTACAGATACATAATGACAGTAATAAATTGTTTTTCTAAATTTGCTATTGCCGTACCGCTCAAGAGCAAGACGGCTGAAGAAGTCGCTAGCGCTCTCGGTCCCATACTGGAAAAACACAAGATGCGCCATTTTCATACCGACGAGGGTAAAGAGTGGTATAACGCGTCTGTGAGGTCTCTGCTGTCCAAGCACGGGATCAACCACTACTCCACTTACTCTCCGAAGAAGGCCTCGATAGTAGAGCGGTTCAACAGGACGCTGAAGGAGATGATGTGGAGAAAGTTTACAGAACGGGGCAATTACGTTTGGGTAGGTCTTTTAGACGACCTCCTGTCTCAGTACAATAACAGGTCTCACAGGACTATAGGTTTCAAACCTGTAGATGTAAATAAGAGGAACGAAGGTGAGGTGCTAAGAAATATATTGTCCAATACTCGTAAGAAACGCGCCCCCCAAACCGTCAAGTTTGAGCCGGGAGATAAGGTCAGGATCAGCAAGTACAAAAAGACTTTCGACAAGGGTTACATACCCAATTGGACCAATGAGGTGTTTACCGTAGATCGTATTTTGCACACCCGTCCCGTCACATACTCGCTCAAAGACGAAAAAGGACATGCGATCAAGGGTAGTTTTTACGCCCAAGAACTGAGCAAGACGAAATACGGTGACGTATTCCTCGTCGAGAAGGTATTGAGGAGAAAAGGTGACAGGTTGCTGGTCAGGTGGTTAGGACATGACAAGAGTCACGATTCATGGATCGACAAGAAAGACCTTATATAAGAGCTGTAATGTAGGTTTATCGGTTACTAGAGCAAAATGAGGTGTAGGGAGCAGAAGGAGAAACTCCCTGTCGTCAACTTAGATGTGCTTATCGAGTCGGGAGAAATAGGCGAAACGAGAAACAGACACGGTCGCCTCCTGCCGAATAGTATCAGATGTTTGGCTGTAGGACCGTCGAATTGCGGTAAGACAAACGCAATAATCAACCTGCTGTTCGACCCCAACGGGCTGAGGTTCTGCAATGTGTACGTATTTTCAAAATCTCTGCACCAACCCAAGTATAGGTTTTTGGAGCGCGTGTTTCATGATATGGAGGGTGTAGACTATCACGAATTCAGCGACAATGCGCAAGTCCCGCCTCCGGAAGAGGTAGAGCCCAATTCCGTGATGATGTTTGACGATGTTGTATGCGAGAAACAACACAACGTGGTAAAATACTTTGCTATGGGGAGACATAACAACCTGGACGTATTTTACCTATGTCAGACATATAGTAAGGCGCCTAAACAGCTCGTTAGAGATAATGCAAATTTTTTACTCGTGTTCCGTCAGGACGAGCGCAACCTACGTCATATCTTTAACGATCACGTAGTCCCTGATATGACTTTTGAGGAGTTCAAGAATCTGTGCGGTGAGGCGTGGTCTCGAAACATGAACGGGTTTCTAGTAGTCGACAAAGAGAGAAAAACCCTCGGCGGCCGCTATAGATTTAATTACGATACGTTCATCACCGAACTACGAGCCGTTTAGACTGACATACAGCAGGAAAAAGCTGCGCAGCTAGCAGGAATAAGCAGGAAAAAGCTGCGCAGCTAGCAGGAATAAGCAGGAAAAAGCTGCGCAGCTAGCAGGAATAAGCAGGAAAAAGCTGCGCAGCTAGCAGGAATAAGCAGGAAAAAGCTGCGCAGCTAGCAGGAATAAGCAGGAAAAAGCTGCGCAGCTAGCAGGAATAAGCAGGAAAAAGCTGCGCAGCTAGCAGGAATAAGCAGGAAAAAGCTGCGCAGCTAGCAGGAATAAGCAGGAAAAAGCTGCGCAGCTAGCAGAAATAAGCAGGAAAAAGCTGCGCAGCTAGCAGGAATAAGCAGGAAAAAGCTGCGCAGCTAGCAGGAAAAAGCTGCGCAGCTAGCAGGAATAAGCAGGAAAAAGCTGCGCAGCTAGCAGGTCGTGTATATATTGACGGTAGTGGAAAGGGACTGCGTTAATAGACGAGGAGATGGCTTCGAGACAGGTCGATGAGAATCTAGTGCTGGAGATCGCAGAGTAGCACAGGAGGATAAGAGAGAAGCAGCTAATTCTGAAGCATGGCTTGACTGAGGAAGATCTCAGGATACAGGAAACAAAAGGAGCTCTATAAAACGCCGGTGACTGCACCGCAGACCTCATTATAAATTTAAAATGGGGCGACGCAACACGACTCGCGGTAAAGCGCATGCAGGAGCCGGATTGGTAGGGAGCATCGCGAGCGGAGTCTTAGGAGCCGCCGAGAACGTCGTAGGAACCGTATTGAACAAAGCGATAGACGTTTTACCCGTGGAACTCCACATACCGGGCTACCAGTACTGCGGACCGGGGACGGACCTGCAGAAGAGATTGAGAAGAGGAGACCCGGGCATCAACCCTCTCGACGCCGCATGCAAACAGCACGACATAGCCTACCACAGCCGCAAAGACTCGGCGGGCAGGGCCGAAGCAGACCGCGTGTTAGCAGATAGAGCCTGGGAGAGGGTGAGAGCGTCCGACTCCAGCATAGCGGAGAAAGCGGCCGCCTGGGCGGTGACCAACATAATGAAAGCTAAAAGCAAGTTCGGCGGGAGGATCAAGCGAAGGCAGACCGGGAAGACCGTCCGTAGGAAGCCTGCCCGTGGGAAGACCGTTCGTAAGACCTCTAGCAAGACTACCCGTCGCACTACCCGCAGGACTAACCGTAGCACTACCCGACGAGGTGAGGGCCTGTATTTGAAACCGTACCCTACGCAGCACGCGGGATGCGGATTAAAGAAAAAAAACTTCGTTGAAACTTCCGAACAAACCCCTGTCCGATAGTCAATTGATGGCGGCCGCCGACGCACTCGAAATCTCGAACTTTAGAGGGGTGTTTATGCGTGACACGCTCCCCCATAGACCCTACGAGAACGAATCAGCCATCGTCAACTTGGACAGCGCGAGGAACGAAGGGACCCACTGGGTATGTTACAGGAAGACCGGTGCAGTCGTAGAGTACTTTGACAGCTACGGTAACCTGAGGCCCCCCGTAGAGCTGGTAAGGTACCTCGAGAACGGAGAAGACGGACCGAACATCATAAGATATAATTACGCCAGGAGGCAGGACTTTGATTCAGTCGTCTGCGGACATCTATGCCTAGAGTTTCTATCGGGTAAAGATGTTGTGCCTAAGCGGTAAGAGCTCTACGATCGAGGTCGATTACTTTCCTCCCATAGACCTCGGAGAGGGCCAGTGGGAGATAGGCCTGGTAGATTTCATGAGCTACAACAACATACCCAACGTGCGGAAAGGGGTGAACAACCTGTTCTGCTTCGGCGACGGGTTGAAGGTGGAGCTGCCCGAAGGCATGTACGAGATTGACGACATCCACTCAAAGATCAAATACGAGATGTTGGAGATGTACGGCGGAGTGAACTGCGGCAGCAGCAGAGACGCGGAGCAAGACGAAAACCGTACCGATGTTGAAGACGCAGGATCCCTCAAGTACCAAAAGCTCTCGAAGGAGCGGAAAAAGGAACAGAAAGGAAAAAGGAAAGAGAGATCGAGTACCGACCCTCTCGATGAGGTCCTTAAGAGATTGGAGAATGCGGCGAAAATAAGGGCCGCGAAAAGGGCGGAGGAGGAAGCTAAAGCGAAAAGGGCGGAGGAGGAAGCGAAAGCGAAAGCGAAAAGGGAGGAGGAGGAAGCGAAAGCGAAAGCCTTAAGCGATGCGAAGAAGGAGACGTCAAAGGGATCAAAGACGGAATGCCGTCCGCTCCCAAGACTTAACATGGTCGTAGACCCCACCACTCTAAAGTGCTCGATATTCTGCGGAGAAAAAATAGACTTTTCCTTACCCGGAACCATCAGAGAGGTGCTGGGGTTCGATGCGGTGATCCTCGAACCTAATAAATGGTACACGTCCCAGCGCCCTGTCAACATTACGGCCGTGAACGCCATCAGGGTAACGTGCAACATCGTGCGGGGCTCGTACACTAACGGAGCCGAAGGACATACCCTGCACGAGTTCTTCCCGCAGGTGGAACGGGGTTATAAGATAATCGAAGTTCCCAAGAACGTCATCTACCTACCCGTAAACACTTCGAGGATAGGAAGACTGACCGTCTCTGTGGTGGATCAGGACGGAAGACCAATAAGCTTTCAGAACGAAGTCATCAGCCTCAGGCTTCACCTTAAAAGACGCACGCGATGGGGTTAGTCTACCTGGAAGAGGGTTATAAAAGAACCGTACCGGACGGAGCGAAGAACATTCGTCCTGTAGAGCTCGACCAGCCACTTCGCGACAAGAAAGAGAAGAGACTCTCCTCAGATAACGCCGCTTTTTTGAGATCATTAGGATTCACCGTGTTGGAGAAATGAGCTACATAATAGACGTGGAATCCTCTAACGCCGTGGCGGATGACGACATCATAGGCATAGAGCTGCACACTCACACTCCGTACGCGTCAGCAACGTTCAACAACAACGATGAGATCAGGATCCCAGTAAACCAGCAGGATGTGTACACCCTACCTTGTGACAGCCTGCTGTACGTCGACGGGAAACTTGCGGCGTCTGATGGTACTTTGGATCCGGCCTTGACTCTTTCAGACAACTGGCTTGCTTTCCTGTTTGAAGAGATCAGGCTAGAGATGAACGGTATCGAAGTGGATAGAGTGCGCAATGTGGGTATAACGACGACTATGAAAAACATTCCGTCCTTCAGGTATGGAGAACAGAACTCTATAGACGTTGAAGGGTGGAACAAGGACGCCGTTACAGCCATTACCATCAGCACCACCGGTCGGTTCTCGGCTCACGTACCGCTAAAGAGGATCATAGGATTCTGTGAGGATTACCGCCGCATAATAGTCAACGCCAAGCTGGAACTTATCCTGCTCAGGTCGGCCACCGACGATCGCGCCGTGGCGGTACCCGCGGGCAAGGACTACAAGCTGTCTCTCACCAAGGTGGAGTGGAAGATGCCTTACGTCAGGCTTTCCGACGAGCGCAGGCTCCCGCTGCTCAGGATGGTGGACCAGGACGAGCCTATATCGATCGCCTTCCGCAGATGGAACCTGTACGAGTACCCCGTCTTACCGCAGAGCACCGACGTGCTATGGACCGTCAAGACCTCTTCCCAGGCGGATAAGCCCCGCTACATCATAGTAGGACTGCAGACCGACAAGAAGGCCAAGACGGCGGTATCATCTCATTTCGACCACTGCGAGCTCCAAGACATAAAACTGTACCTGAATTCGGTGTACTACCCGTACGAAAACGCGAAGGGAGAGTACTCACTCTTCTACGAAAACTTTAAGCGCTTCCACAAGGTCTACTACGGAGGACAATCCAATCAACCCCTCATTGATTTTACGAGCTTCAAGACGAAAGTCCCGCTCTTCTTTATAGACTGCTCGAAGCAGAACGAGTCGCTCAACACCGGCGCCATTGACATCAGAATCGAGATCAAGTGCAAAAACAATATCCCTGCCAATACCTCCGCCTACTGCCTGATAATCACAGATTGCGTCATGCAATATCAACCGTTAACAGGGACCGTCAGGAGGATAAATTAGCCATTGTGTGCTAGGTCTCGTCGCACGCAACAACATGCCTTCCTTCATTGTAGATTTTCAGGTCATCAGACCTTCAGATTACGAGACGATCATCAAGGAGCTGGTAGTCCTCTCGGTAGAAGGTAGCGTCAAGCATCATTATCTGTTCAAACCTCCTTACGACTTTTACGGTGTACTCACACCGTCCAAGAAAGCGCGCATCTGGGAAGGTCAAGACAGAATAGGGATACGGTGGAACAGCGGGTTCGTCGACTACGCACAGCTCTACCGCTTGCTGACCGGAGCCGTGTCTGGCGGGAAGATATTTGTCAAAGGAAAGGAGAACAAGAAGACATTAGAGGGGCTATTGATGTGCAACGATCTAAAGATCTCAGATCTCGACGACTACGACTGTCCCTCGGTCGAACGCCTCATGTATACGCACGGGTCGGACATCCAGTGTCCGTTTTCCCACTCGAGCTGCTCCCTCAAGAGGGCCGAGGTGATGAAGGCGTGGTGGAAAGAAAAGAGCGTCGTCTTCGACACGGTAAACAAAGTAGGGGAGTGCATAAAAAAGGTGTTGGACTCGGGCTTCAACAACCCAGGGCCGGAAGCCCTCCGCTACTTACCCAAGGAGTTTCTCTTGGACCATTACGGCAACTGCATATCCGCCGTATACGACGACTTACCGCCATACCTCAAGAATGATAAAGAACTACTCTTGGAGATGCCCTGCGAAGAACACGCTCAACAGGAGAGCGATGACGGCGAAGACGAATGGACCATTACCAAGAAGAGAAAACACTGCATGCAATGCAGTTTTAACTGTTGCGTCAGCCAGTAAAGCCGCGTCCTGTAACCTCGATTCGTTTTTTCCTACATGTACGGCTGCTTGTAGAGTCTGAACTTTTGTAACATTAGTCTAGTACTTTGATTTCAGAATATATGTATTAAACTTATTTTCAAAACGTGTCATCATTTCAACACCTTTACACCTGTAGATATAAGTCTTGCCGAAGCCTGAGGGCTTTTGTCGATCGTGAAGCGAAAGCGCAGCACGATGCGAGGATCTGTCGGGGGACAGACCCTCCCAGGAATCGAGCACCGATCCTGCCTGCATGTATTTTAGGTACTATAGGCGGTTTAGGTTACAAGAAATAAAAGACAGATTCATAAAAGAATAAAACATTTATTGATATAAGATGATGATGAAGATGAAAACGAATACATGTATGACGATGAGCTCTTAAGTTCTTACGACTAATAATACTGATGAAACTCCAATACTGGTGCGGTTCGACGTTTAGAGGTCGGATAAAGTCGGCTAGTAGACATATGCGGGAACTAGCGGGATGTGCTAGAAGGAGACTAACCTATAATTTCTTGGAGCTCCTGCGGAATGTTCCTATGTCCGTATGCTAGGGTGCGGATGGCATCTACGGCGACGCGCTTATCATCGTAGTTGCACAGCGCAAGCTTGCTCGTCAATACAGTGCTGACTACATGCTTGCGGGATTGAAACAGCTTCATGTCCCTGTACAACCACAACGAGGGATCTTCGAGACACTTTCTGTAGTCGTCGAACGTGATGTCTTTCTTGACCACATTCTTTTTGACGCCTTTAGCCTTCTTCTTGACAATACCCTCGCCAGTCCTGAAAGTGTACAGTTTCGCTCTCAAACCTATAAACTCTGCGATGGGGATGCCGTTGCACTCGTCTTTGAACTTGCCGAGCACTTTTTTGTTGGTGGCGGAATGGCATGGGTGTGTCGGAGGGTAGTCGGAGGTGTCGAAGAAGGCCTTGAATTCGGGGTCCTGCATGTCGCGGTAAAAATCGGGGGTCTCGATGTCATAAAAGAAGCTGTCTGTATCCATGTACAGGAGGTCGATTTTCGACCCGTACCTCTTCTTCATGATATCGTAATGAAATGAATACATTAAGGTCTTACTGGAGTCCAGGACCGTAGCGCCTACGTAAATAGGTTTATCTAAATGGGCCGAGGTCTTGGACAGCTCGACAGCGCATAGCGACTCGTCGTATATGATCCTGTCCTTGAAAGAGGGCTTGGCGATCAGCTTCATTAACCTCTTCGAGTTGCTAACCAGCTCCAGGTTCATGCGTTTACGGACGTTCTCCATACACTTGCCGAAGACGGCATTGTTCAGCAGTTTGAAGAAGTCCTTCTCGAAGGCATTGCGGGCAGACTGCCTGTTAAGGGTGTTGAGGTCTATGTAAGGCTTGAGCCATGCAGACTGTTGAAATTGGAGGACTCTGTGGACTTTGGTCACCTTTAGACCATGTGCCATGGCCTGCTTAAGGAGACCGTAGTGGCAAACGTACCTGGTCTTGTTTTGCAGGGTGGTCAGGAGTTTGGGGTTTCTGGCTCTGGGAGGGGTCGCGTTTTCAGCCATGAACGGAAGGTCGTTGTGGCAGTCTTGCGTCTCAGCGTCCGTAGGGTATTCCACATCTACCTCGAGGATGAAACCTAGTGGGGAATCGTTCGGGATGACACTTAAATTCGAGATCAACCTGTTCTTTCTCTCTTCATCCTCGATCCAGTAAAAATCCTTGTACGGAAGGTTCCCACTCATCGCCCAACCATATAGGTTATTGGCGTCCACATACATGAGGTAGTTGGAGGGCAGCTCGGGGTCGTAACCTTCCACATAAGGGTTGTTGGCCTTGGCGTGTTTCTTGACGCAAACAGAGATTCCTCCTCGGATTCCTCTCTCCAGAAACATGTACATATCATAGTCCGTTATGAGTTCCAGTTCTACTCGCGTCTTATACAACATGGCGTCAAAAGAGAAACCTGGGACGGTGTAGTAATGGGCGCAATCGAGCCCGTATTCCTTCCTGCACAGCGACCTGAAATTCTCAAAGACGTCGGCTAACAGGAGGACGTCGCACTTGAGGTACAAGTCGGAGTACTCACCCAGCGTACGGATGTTGAAACTGTCCCACACTTTCAGGGCGTGACGATAGTCGTCGTCTGAAATGTGCTCCCCGGTGAGGCTGCTGTAGAATGCTTCCTGAGGCGGGAGTTCCGTCTCATCGAGTCTCTCCCACGAGTCGGTGTACTCGTAAGGGTACACGCCTTTCCTCTTCACCAGGGACAGCTGCGTCCCGTTAAAGAAAGACTCGGTATAGGCGAAGCCTTCGGGAGGGAGGTTGTCTACCAGAGCGCTCAGGCTGCTGGCCATGAACCTAAAAGTGTCGACAAACCTCACGGCTAGCGTCTTGGTTATGTTTTTGGAGAAGGAAACGTACTTCTCCGTAGAATTGGGGATGACGGATATCCTCTTCTCATCATAGCCGAGCTGTCTGACTATGAAATGAGAGTCGTAATTGGACGAGTTGTGGATAAAGACGGGTATGAACTTCTGGTTCTGTCTCATCAGATTGCATTTTGAACAGAGAGCGGTCCTATAGTTTCCAGTCAGATGACAATGATCCCTGTTGGGTCTCACCTCAGGCCCGAACGCTACATCGCACATCTGACAACTCGTAGCAGCTTTGAACGAAAGCTCGTCCTGAGCCGTAAAGACCATAGGAACGTTACGGTCCGACGCTGCGGCTACCCGTTCGACTATTTCTTTCAGGGACTGCATAAAGTGCTCGGTCGCGTCAGGACCTCTATAAAGCAAGGGCGTTTTCGGCACTAACTGGGCGATGTCGTCGGGAAGCGACGGGTCAACTACAAAATACATCCCGTAGCTCATGGGAACGTGGCGCTCCGTGGCTATAGTGAAAGAAGATGACGGTTTGGGGAGATATCCTCCAGTGGGTTTCAATATGCACTCAAAGTCCGCATACGCTACTATAGGGACTGGGAATATATTATGGTAATTTTTGAATTTCATCACTGGAGGAGTTCCATCATCGTTAGGTTTGGGTAGGGTGATCCTACAAGGAGGATTCTCTATACAGTACTCCCTGTGAACAGTCATCGCCTCACGACCCTTAGGGTCATCGTTGTAGAAGGTGAAACACCGCTTGCATACGTCGATTTTGTGTCCATGTTTAGACAACTGTGGACTGATGAGACGACTAAAATTGTTGATGTAACAATAGTGCTGAACATCGCCATTTTTAACTAGAAGAAGGTCGAAATGGACGTCCTTTTCAACATCTGATACGACTAGAGGTTCTATTGCCTCTTTTTCGGCTATCCCGTAGACGTTGACGGACACCCCGTTGACCTTGGCGAAGGCCTTTACTTGACTGAGGGAAGTGGGGAAATCTACCATACCGAAATCGTATTTGTCAAACAGGGCGTCGTACCGTCCGTCGATTCTTTCCCTGTTAGAACCTGACACGTGTTTACACAGGATAGCCCACTTGAAGCACCTTTCGTCTTGGTTCTGGACGTTGATAACCGCTTTGCGGTTCTCGACAAACGGCGGGAGGGGAAGGTAAGACGGGCCTCGGAGCGGTTCGTACGTTGGGGCGGGGAATACGTGATTGTAGTTTTCGAATTTCATCATCGGAGGAGTGTCATCATTAGGTTTGGACAACGTGAAACTGCCTGGGGAGTTCTCTATACAGTACTCGCGGTGGGCCGCCATCTTCTCCCTACCCTTAGGGTCGTCGTTATAGAAGGTGAAACACCGCTTGCATACGTCGATTCCGTGTTCATGTTTCGTCAGCTGAGACCTGATGAGTCGATTAAAATTGTTGATGAGGCAATAATGCTGAGCGTCACCCTCTGCGACCAGGAGGAGATCAAAATGGTCGTCTTTTTCGGCGTCTGATACGACTAGAGGTTCTATTGCCTCTTTTTCGGCTATCCCGTACACGTTGACGGACACCCCGTTGGCCTTGGCGAAGGCCTTTACTTGACTGAGGGAAGTGGGGAAATCTACCATACCGAAATCGTACTTGTCAAGCAGGGCGTCGTACCGTCTATCGATTCTGTCCCTGTTAGGACCTGACACATGTTTACACAAGATAGCCCACTTGAAACACCTTTCGTCACGGTTCTTGACGTTGATAACCGCTTTGCGGTTCTTTAAGAAAGGTGGAAGAGGTAGGTACGATGAGCCTCTGAGCGGTCTGTATCGGCTGATCCTGAGAAGGATCCCATCGACAGATACTAGAGACCATCCACTACCCTTCCCTAAAAACTCTGCTTCCTCATCCACAAGCTTTTGGACGCACATGTCTACAAGCGCTCCTATATCCGACCCGGGAAAGACGCAGGTGTTGGCGGTCTTGAACCCTATATCTTGCACCTCCCCCGTCGACGCCTTCTCGTACGTGCACTCCACTAAGATGTTAAATTTAAACGATCTTAGGGAGGTTGACATCTCCTTGAGCAGCGACTCCATCTCTTCCCTCAGGTGGATAAGGAGCACTGGCACGTCTTTAAGTTCTTCGTTTGCGTTCTTGTAGTAATACGTCCGGAGGTTACAACCGAACGCATTTTCCAAGACGCAAAAGGTGCCAGACTCTTGAACTTGATCCAACCTGATTCGCTTGGCTTGTCCTTCCATATTTCCTGCAAAACCATATGTTTTATTTTAACGGGAAAAGTATGGCACTTTGAAATGAAAACAATGATAAACAGTTTAATACATTTATTCTATTAATACTAACACTATTACTAATACTAATACTACTACTAATAATACGATGGAATGCGCATCCCGTCATTCTGTCTGAGGCATCCGTGCGCCTCGTAAAATTTTGAACTTATCAGCATGCCAGTAGTTGTAAATCATTAGGCTCAGTATCGGGCTTTCGGTTAAGGAACCGATCGAAATATATCACTGCGGCTGCAGCCACCTTGTGGTACATTCGCCTCCATCCTACTACAACGGTTCTCATATTCTTTCGGATCTTAGATCCATCACATACATATGAGTAAACGGTTGGTGGAGGCTGGGATGAAAGCAGATTGTACAACAATACGTCACTTGTAAGGTTTGTATCTGCATATGCCCCAGTCTCGGCTGCGGTTTCCAAACATAGAAGGTTTGTAGCCATGTTCTCTATGTTGATGATATTATCTTAGTAATTACTTATTTAATTTGTACGGTCGACAAATTACTTACGGTGAGATATGTAGCCTCGCTAGTTGATGGAGCTGAAGAAGGAGATGATGGCGGTAGACGGTGAGGTGCTGGTGTTGTTGATGGAGTTGTTGTTGGTGTTGTCGGTGGTGATGGTGGTGGTAACGGCGGTGGTGATGGTCGATTTTAATCTGAAACGGAACACAAACAGAAACACACATTAGAGACTAGTCAAGGGTTTCTAAATTAAATATTTATTTGAATTCGCTTTGCTACACTCATCACATGCGGTTAAAACAAATCTCCCTTTATTTTTAGTATGTAAATTATTATTATTACAGTATAGTATTTATAATAAGACCAACCTTTAAATAAGAGCTGTAATCAAACAAATTGATTTTGTTGTTGGTTGTTGTTGTCGTTGTTGCTGGTGGTAGGATGGTTTTAAACTAAAACAGAACAAAAACCAGAAACACGCATTAGAGACTCGTTTTAATACTACTACGTTCTAAGTTCGACTATTCAAAGTCTTAATTTTATAAGAAGATGTTAAGTTCAAATTTATTTAATTCTACGTTTAAGTCGGTATCGGTTGTTGTGTTGCTGCAGATTAAAACAACAGACTAAATATTCAGTGAACGAGCGTTTTACATGCGTTACTGAACTACCGACATGCGGTTGGAACAATTTAATTTAGGTATGGGAATTGTTATTCCGTATTTATAATAGCAAACGCTGAAACTGATGTTGTTACGGTTGTTGTTGTTGCTGTACCAACAACGGTTAAAACTGGTGTTGCTGCTGTACCGGCAACTTATTACCCGTCGTTAAATTCGTACGAGGTTCTACGTCATAATTTTATAAACAAATTTTAGGTTTTAATTTTTATAAAAGATTCAAAGTGCATATTTCATAAAAGTGCTAAAGTCTTTTAAAATTTAAAAATATTTAAAGTTCAATTTGATTGCTTAAAGTAGAATAAAACTCACCTTCAATTAACGGTAGGTATGTAGAGAAGAAGAATCAGAAGACGAAGAACTGTGACGTCAGTGGTATACTACTGGCAGTAGAGTTATGATTCGATGGGAAAATCGTCGCGCTTTTATACCCATAATTACTATAATTACATTATACCCATAATGCATTGGAAACGCTGAGTCTGCGGTTCTGAGAATAACAAGCGGTATGACGTCAACGGTTTTTTAAGATTGAAACAAACACCTTATCGCTGAGTCGACGGCTCGTGACTTTAACGGATGATATGTTGCATCATCTAGAAAAATTAATTGCAATAAACAAGTTGCATCATCCCGATCGATGGTCGGGCGCGTGCACAGATAAAAAACGGATGACGTCACTGCAAATAAACAAAGTAAACACGTTGCATCATCTTTAATTGCAATAACAAGTTGCATCATACCGATCAATAGTCTGGCGCGTGCATAGATAAAAAACGAATGACGTCAATGAAAGGCACGCGCATGCCACGTGACTCGTAACAACAACATGCGTCATTGCCAAAATTAAAAAATAGAGTTGCAAATAAACAGATTTCATCGCCCCAATCATTAGTCTTCACCTCGTCGGGTAGTGCTACGGATGTCCTGCGGGTGGTGCGACGAGTCTTGCGGCCCGTCCCGCGTTATTTTTTTTTTGGCGGTAACATATTTCCTATATATTTAGGGTCCCGAAAGAACCTAACGGTCGAAACCGGACGTAACGCGTTCTACGGAACGTCCGGATCCTGCGCGCACCTGAACCTCGCTGATCCGACCACCGGGTCACGTGTTACAAGCTATCTCAGGTTCCATCGGGGATACGGCTACGGATTAAGGCTTATCTTGTAGATCTCGATCTCCCGGTCACGTGGGTGCCGTCCGCATCAAAATCGGCCCAGCAGTTGCGGAGAAAATCGGGTTTGGAACTTTGCCAAATTTTTCGTGTGTGCGCGCGCGTGTGCGTTTTTTTTTTTTTTTTTTTTTACGGGATTTTTTTTTTTTTTTGGGGGGGGGGATTTTTTTTTTTTTTTTTTTTTGGTGGGGGGGATTTTTTTTTTTTTTTTTTTTTTCGTGACACGTGTCGGGTCAAGGTCAAGGGTCAAGGTCGTGCTAGAACCGCCAGGTCAAAGGTCAAGGTTGCACCAGTATCGGCTTTTCTATACTACTTGGAGTGTCAAATTATTTACACTCAATCTGTTCGTTGCAGGGCTAAAATAAATAGTTCTGTTTCTTATAACATGGTCAGCCAATTTAATGACTGAATCATTTAAGAACAGAAGAGGTAGAGGTGTAAAAGACTCTAATCAGAGTTATCTGCTCTGAAAGAAATGAATTTCATTATACAGCCAGACCCTGTGGTGAATAAAGTGAAGGTGTCATTTGCAGAGTGGAAAATATGTGCTTTTCAGAGGGCCCGGCATACTGATAAGCGTACTTTTCCACTCAGTGAGGAAGGCAATTGTAAACCAACTCACTCCTCGTTTTACTTAGTAAAACCTCTACAGGTTCAAACCAGCTTTTTGGCTGATGACCTAAACAATAACAATTCAATAATTATGATTCAATAATTCAAGTCAATGCCGGCCACACTGGCGTAGTTGGTAACGTGCTCCCCTCTCATCATGCGGCCGTGTTGGCGATGTTGGTAACGTGCTCGCCTCTCATCACGCGGTCTTGGGTTCGAATCCCACTCGGGCATGGCATTTTTTCATACGTTACAAAAAATTCATTTCATCCTTCACCGTCTGCATTAGCAGCAATTTGCAAAACAGTCGGACGTTAAACAAAAAAAAAAAAAAAAAATCTCATCATGCGGTCTTGGGTTCGAATCCCATTCAGGCATGGCATACTTTCATACGTTACAAAAAATCATTTCATCCTTCACCGTCTGCATTAGCAGTAATTTTAGAAGAGTCGGAGGTTAAACCAAAAAAAGTTAATAATTCAAAACCGCAATGACTTAAACAATTTAAGATTTTTGGTCAATGTAAAAAGTATTCATTGGGACAAATAGTACAGATTGTGTAATGGAGTTAATTTCATATTGTCTAGGTTGTGAATCGATTTTTATGCGTATCTTGCTACTAAATGTTTGAACCAGGCACCTTATAATTTATTTTATTGTTTTATTTTATAAATATTATTTATATACCACTTTTTAGTACAAATCAAAACTTTATAAAAGAAATCAACGTATTAAAAGAACAAGCATAAAAACCAAAATTTCCTTCGAAAAAACTGAATTCACAACGGATATAAAAAAAACCCTTGTCACTTGAAGACACAATATGGAAAAATTGGGAAAGTTGATAACTTCAAGAGTTTATACAAACAGAGATCAGCGAAAACGAAGCGAACAAGAACAGACGATGAAAGATGGCCGGTGCACTCCGAGAAACTCACCATAATAATAATAGTTTGATTCTTTCTCCATTACATTACAATAAACCAGTACACACACAAACAAGGCTTAGATATCAAATACAAACAAAATTCATTATAAGTGCATTACATAAATAATACAAGTTAAGAATAAAGATAAATTAAAAATAAAATAAGATAAGCCCTATTTCCAAAAAACAATCAAAAACTGAAGAAATATACACACCCACAGAAGAGAGGTAAACCTATCTTATACGAGGGCGGGAGCAAGCAGCAATAAAAACTTAAAAAGAAAGAATATGTTATAATTAAAATACTAAACGAGTTAAAACCCAGTTACCTCTTGAGGGACAAGTTAATTTTGAAAATTAATCATAATCTCGCTCTGAAAACCATACAATAACATATGAATAACAGCTGATGATGCGACAGGAGAGCAGTCCAACCAACAAAGGTTTTTGGCAACATATGTGGCAATTTGGCGTTAAAAGTATTAAAAAAATATCAAGCTGTTGTGTTATATGTGCTGTGGTGTTAATGTCCACATATGTGTCGATGTGCTTCAAGAGGTTAAATTTACAACATGACTGCAAATATATTCTTCACAACATCAGAATCAAGTAAAAGCAACCAACTCCTCAACAACAACCTGAACCGCTTAGGCAAAACATTGCGAGGCCTAAGAGCATAAGCACAGGGAAGAGCGTTATAAAATTTAAAACTAAGAATCACAAAACTCCTCTGGAATAAGGCACAATTCGGCTTTGGAAATCGCTATTGATTATTTGATGACCACCTTGTAGCTCGTGATAATTCATCGGTAGCGACCAATCGGCCCTCATTCCCAATTTTTGCGATAAAATACATCAGCAATCTTGTAGACATATATAGGTATCTTACCGGCAAGATCTTATTTCTTATAAAAAGCGGGCGTGAGTTACTGAAACGTCCCACTTTACTCAATATTCTCACAAAACTCTTTTGTAGTACGGCTACAGGCATCAGATACTTCGTCTTATAAGTGCTACCCCATAAGTTAATGTAATACCAATAATGTATAAGAAAGAACTGTCACGACAAGCCAAGATTAGACATTATCATACTGTGATAAAATCTGTGTGTACGCGAGTGAGTGTATTCAAATGGCCGGGAAGTTAGGTCTAAGAAAAGCAGAGAAATTTGAGAGAAAGATCCTTCCCAAGATAATGGGTCCGAAGGTAGTAAATGGACAATATAATTTACGAGGTCAAGAAGAACTGTACAAGGAAAATAAACGATTAATGAAAATGATTAAAAACAGGAGTCTAAAATTTTACGGACACCTGTATAAAATAGATAACAACCTGTTTACAAAAAAAAGGTTAAGACACTAAACAATAGAGCTAAGGTGTCGGATAAATGGTTTAAAGAAGTCAGAAAAGATATTGAGAAAAAAAGGATAAACCAAGAAAAATTAATGAACCAAACCAAATTCGGACAACTTATTACGGATTATAAGGGATTCTATGAAGAGCAAAAACATAACACTGGATGGACAGAAGAAAGGAGAAAAACTTACTGTTAGCGAATGCTAAGAATGTGGGCTGCAAAAAGAGCTACCAGAAACGTCTTCACACCCTGGTCTAAATTTAGCTCTATACAAGGTAAAATAAATATACCACTTTTTGGTGTTGTACCACCCAAAAAAATTGTTTATCGTTAAAAATTATTGACATAAAATTAATATTTAGATAAAAAAATTAATTGGGCTGTGATTTGGAAAAGATAAAATAAAAAAAACTGTTAAGTTAATTATAACAATATTAGGGTATACAATACTTTTACAAAGTAAAAGCACTTTTACTTTTAGAGTAAAGAAAGGACACAAGAATTAGAAGTTTCATAATAAAACGAACAAAAACGCAAAGAAAGAGAAAGAAAAATAATATTAAATCAAAGTTATTTTATAACAAAGTTTCCTATAATAAATATGAAAAAATAAACTAAGATTTAGTGCATCTTAGAGCCTATTCATAAAATTCTGAATGATTTATTTCCTACTTACTGGTTGGCTTATTATTTAATAAAAATAAAGAAAAAAAAGAAAAGTCTATGGATCTGTAACAAAATTATCCAAATATACAAATGTATAATATTCAAACAGAGAGTAAGATTCGTGGGAAATAAAAAGGAAAAAATGAAAAATAAATTTCCGGGAGGATTCCTGGTTACAGAAGCGTAAAAATACATGAATAATGACATTTGGTTAGCAAACTACAACGGCCTAACCCTCATATAATAAAACGCATTAAAAATTTATGGTTCTTGAAAAAAATTTTATTTATCGCCTCTAACCTACTACAGTGGAAAATCGTGAACTCTAAGGTTATTCTTGTTACTATAACAAAAATATATAGTTTCCTTCTTGGCCAAAAATCACACTTACACTGACACACTTACACGGACAAAAGTCAATAGACGGATGGCAAACCGTATTAACTTTCTCGATAATCTTCATATTTCAGATTAATAGTGCAATTTTGATCCTGGATAACCCGGTGGGGATAAGATAACCCACCGGGTTATCTGTTATGATTATGATTCGGTATGGTTATCTGTAAGCCCAGGTGAAGAAGAATATCCTGGTTAAAGAACCTTAGAACCTGGTTCAATAAAACTACTCCGCAACTGCTTAGAGCTGCAGTTGACAAAGTGAGGATCGCCATGATGGTGTCCAACATTCGAAACGGATTGGCACCTTAAGAAGAAGATCTGTAAATGATAGATGACAATTTAAAAAATTAAAAAGTTTACGAGGGTGGTCTGAAAAGTTTCCGACCTCAACGTGAAGATTGCAACACTCGTAAATAAAAGCTAGTGAATTTTGTTGTTCATCTGCTGACAGTTACTCACCTAAGTTTCAGCCATTTAGGACGCGCAGTTGTTATGTAACAGTCGTTTGAGTGAGTTGATGTGAGTGTTTTTGTGAAAATGGACAACATTGAGTATCGAGCTGTCATTAAATATTTGTTTTTGAAAGGTAATACACCGATGCAAATCAAACATGAGTTGGATTCTGTGTATGGGGACTCTGTACCACAATTTACAACAATGAAATTTTGGGCAGCTGAATTTAAACGTGGCCGTAAGAGCATGGGAGACGATGAACGTTTGGGACGTCCAAAAACTGCAACTACCAACGAAAACATCGCCAAAGTTCACCAAATGGTGCTAGACGACCCCAGAATTAAAATGAGAGAAATAACAGAGTTTATGAACATGTCAAAAGAACGTGTTTGTTACATATAAAATCAATATTTAGGCATAAGAAAGCTTTCCGCACGTTGGGTGCAGCGTTTGCTCACGTTAGACCAAAAACGTTTTCGAATAAACATTTCCAACGCTCTGTTGGCGCAGTTTAGGCGCAATAAATCCAAGTTTTGAGGTCGATTAATTACTGTAGATGAAAATTGGATACACCATTATACGCCCGAAACCAAAACACAGTCCAAACAGTGAACTGCAAAGGGGGAACCGGCTCCAAAAAAGCAAAAACTGTTTTTTCGGCTGAGAAAGTGATGGTGACTGTTTTTTTTGGATCGTCATGGAGTTATTTTAATCGATAGTCTTCCAAACGGAAATACCATTACAGGAGCATACTTGACATTACGCATCATTACTTGACAAGCTAAAGGCAGAACTTGCAGAAAAACGACCACATTTGCAGAAAAAGAAAATCCTGTTTCACCAAGACAACGCACCATCTCACACCTCAGCGGTTGCCATGGCGAAAATCCACGAATTATGGTTTGAACTGCTTGATCATCCGCCTTACTCACCAGACCCAAGCGACTTCTTTTTGTTCTCTCATCTAAAAATTGCGCTCGGAGGACAGAGATTTTCGTCAAAGAGGCAATCACCTGCATAGACAACTATTTTGTAGAGAAAAACGGCGAGTACTATTTGGATTGGTTACAGAGATGGGAGCATCGCTGGGAGAATTGTGTAGAGTTACAAGGATACTATGTTGAAAATTAAAAAAAAAATTCAGAAAAAATATCTTGTATCTTTGTTAGGTCGGAAACTTTTCAGATCACCCTCGTATAAAGAAAACCTAATAGATTATTACGAAGTATTATAAATATTTTAGTAAAATGGAGTCAGAGTATATTGCTTCGGAAAATAAGTGAAAAATTACATTATAGGAATTATATTAGGGCTAATATTTTCCTATGATGATTCCTAGATAAACTTGTAAAACTTTACAGAAATAGTTTTATTTTGAGGTAAGGTACCTGAATTGTTAATAGGCAGTAACAATTTTTAGATCTTTGGTAAGTATACTTACCACTGGAAATATGGTTGATTTTATTTAGAATAAGCTATGCAGTTGAATCTTATTGAAATTTTATGGTTTTATAGATGTTTCCTGGTCAGTAGGCTATCCACATGTTGAAATTAGGGCGCAGCGACCATTTGCTTTATGAGTTGCATGAATGTGGTAAGGATTCATACCAGCGTATTCTACCGTTTTGTTTTGTTGTTATTTTTGTACAGTGCTTAGAAAATTCGAGTTTTTTACGGGAAAGCGAGCATTCAGGCTAATATAAACTTAAGATAAGTTATTCTACACATATTTTGGTAATATAGTACTACAAGTTATTTTAATAAGCATTCTTACCACTAAACATTAAGTGATTTCCATTTCAATAAACGTTCCTTGGTAAGTATATTTACTAGGGCTTAAAATCAACATAAAATAAATATCTTACTGTTCTGGCACTTCAAAAAAACTTCAGGAATGTTTAGACAAAATTCAACCATGGCTTCAAAAATAGAGAGTGAAGATCAATACTGCAAAATCGCAGCATGTTAAATTTACAATGCGAAGAAATACTTGTCCGCCAGTAAAACTTGGAGGTGTTAATTTACCACAAAGTGAAGTTGTGAAGTACCTACGTATGCATATTGACAGACGGTTAACTTGGAAAACTCATGTGAGAATGAAGAGGAATGAATTAAATCTAAAATACAAAAAGATGTACTGGCTGATTGGCGGGAACTCCTCACTCTCTTTTGAAAATAAGTTGCTGCTTTACAAAATGTTACTTAAACCAGTTTGGTTGTACGGCGTTCAACTTTTGGGAACTACCAGCAGAAGTAACATAGAGGTAATTCAAAGGTTCCAGGATAAGGTTTTTTGGGCTATAACAAGGGCACCATGGTTTGCAAGGAATGCAGAAATACAACATTATTGCAACCTTCCTGATGTAATGGACGAGATCAGGCGTTTTAATAGAAAATATCAGGCAAGACTTTAAAGTCATGAAAACGAATTAGCCATAATCTTCTAAACAATGCAGAAAAAGTTAGGCGCCTGAAATGATAACATGTTTTGGACTTGTCTGAAAGAGTTTAAATGTACAAAAATTGTAGTGAAAAGTATTCCATGTAGTAAAATCTGGTGTGAAACACTCACACAACTTTCTCTTGCCAATGCAAATAATTAATAATAAACCTAACTTTATTAATAAAATATTAGAAATAAACAAAAACTAACCTCAAAAACATAACCTTATTTTAATCATGAGTGAATGACGCAAAATGACAATCTAACTCAGTTTGGCTTAAAAATACGGAAAATCACGCTTTCACGCTAAACTAGGCTCTGTAGAGAAAAATGCTCTAAACAAAAGCTGTAGATCTTTTAATTTTCTATAAATTTAATTATATACACTTTTGTCGTAAAATGCATACTAAGACCGAAATGTTAAAAAAATCGATTTTTCTCACGTTTTCGTGAGAAAAAAAAAACAGAAAATCGCAAATTACCGCTAAACTAAGCGTTATACAAAAAAATGTTTGAAATAAAAGTTGTAGAATTTTACATTCTCTACAACTTTTATTATATAATGTTTTGCGCTAAAATGCATATTAAAGCCGCAATCTTAAAAAGAAAATGTTTTTACGTAAAAACAGCCTCACGCAGAATTTCAGCAAACATGGCGCCTATCCTATATTGTAGAGCATAAAAAATGTAGTAAACCAGGCGATTTTAAAAAAAATCGTAGGACTAGTTTTTGAGAAAATCGCAAAAAAGTGAAAAATTATACGAATAAACTACTACTTCCGGTTGACCGATTTTGATGAAAATGTTCGTGTCGCGTCCGGTAGTGGTATGTAACTTAAGTTTCAAGTTTCAAGTTCGTACGATGTTCCGTTCTTGAGATATTCTGTTCACACACAGACACACACACACACACAGACCAATCGCTAAAAACATGTTTTTTGGGTTCAGGGGGTCTGAAAACGTATAGATCCGGTGAAAACTCGATTTCGAAAAATCGACATGAAAACAATACTTTCCTTCCTATATTCATATAGGCAAGAGAAAGTAAAAATGTAAATATCTTTGTACATAGTAATTTTCTCTTTCAACATTTATGAATAATTGATATAATGAGAGGTACTCAGGGTAATGAGGCCTCAACTCATGATTTGTAAATTCAAGAGATGTGTTTATAGTTTATTTTTAAAAAACTGATTGCAAATAATGTTATTTAACAAAAAAAAACTGTTCTGGCACTAGAAATACATTATTTCAAGTCTCTATGAAGCAAAATTTAACATTTTAAAACATGTATAACCCACCGGGTTGATCTAGAGGTAAAGTCGTCACCAGAATCAGCTGTTTAACAGCTGATTTTCGGAGACTAAAGTACCTGGTTCAAATCCTAGTAAATGTAGTTACTTTTATACGCATTTGAATACTAGACAGTGGTTACCGGTGTACATTGATGGTTGGGGTTTAATTAACCATACTCTCTCAGGAATGGTCGGCCTTGGTCTGTACAAGACTACATCTCATTTATACGTCATACACATCATCCTCATCTCATTGGGTCATGGGGTTGCTTATTGTTCTAAATTGAACAGATTGCAACGTACACAAATTAGGAATTAAAAAAAAACACGTATATTTATTTTCCCCCATAGTACTCCCCTATAAAGGGTTCAAAAACGTTCAAAAACTAAGGTTTTATATAAATTCTCACTTTTTGAGAATATTTGACCAGGAAATATTGGAATATAATAAGTTTGGTTCCTACTGGGAAAATTACCAGCCAACATGAATAATAATTGTAAAAATATTTTGAATATGCTTTGTATTTAAGCATAGATGCTTTAAACAGCTGCAGATGCTTTTATTAAGTTGATATATTGGTTCTAAGTTACGGTCAAAAGGCAGATTGATTCCAACCACAATGGCATAATAATGCAAATGTTATACACAAGATGATGTACATATTATTCAGTACGCGAATCATAAATTCACTCATTACTGGCTACGTAAACATTTGCTTAATTTATGTATTGTCTTATTCCCACAGGAACAATATTCACTCTACGTTTCCAGTGAATAATTACTCGTACATCTAACCTCTTATCTGCACGAGTTGCAATTAATTAAATTACAATATGTAATTAATTGAAAGTTATTAACAGACCATTCATATTTTATTAATAATTTAAATTATATTTGGCTATATATCGTTAGTCCGGAAGAAAATATACTGAAAAATATACATTTTTCAGAAGAAGCAAATGAAATTTCCGGTTTCTTCTATTTTATGTACCTAGTTATAAAATTCTAAGATACCTAGATTTATTTTGAAACTATATTAATGAAAAAATCTATTCACCAAAAAAATCTTCAACATTTTAAATTAGCTTATAGCTAAAATACCGTGGCACCAAGAAATAAGTAAAGAATTGGGAACTTACGAAATTACACTACAAATCATCTGCATTAGGGAAAAGTTCAGGAGTTTGTATCCTACATAATTAAAGACATTAATTATGTTATTTTTAAAACAAACAAAAAAATAGGTTATTTTAAGTATTAAAAGATGTAGGGTAAGCATTTTAAAGATAGAAGAAAACAATCAATTATAATGTAACCGTTAGCTCATAAATATATTATGGTACCGACACAATAGTGATACATTTCTATGAATGTTTGCGTCAGCAAAATTTAGTAAATATATGTATGGGGCGAAAAGGTTGTTAATTGTCTAAATAGCCCATTAAATGTAGAATTAATGTGTCGGTGTTTAAGTAAGCAATCACTACACCGTATATTAATTTTTATTATGTGTAGTAATTACTTACACATGTCTTTTGGAAATTTTAACGGACAATGAGACCTTCAAAAGTTAAAAGAAGGGTTCTTATTGGTCCAACGTCACAAATGAAGAAAGGGTTGTACCGGGTTTTTATAAACAGGGAAATTTTAATTTTGAGACAGTACGGTGTGATTTCAGTACACTATGACAGTGTGATTAGTACAGTAAGGCAGTATTTTGAATTATTTCATCATTATAATGATTTTCACGGTTGATGAGCTCTGGTGTTTCACGTGTTTAGACCAATCAGAACATTTGCCAGCGTTGTCAGATTGTACGAATGTTTCAGCCTGTCAAACATTACACGCGTATGGGTATAAGAGCCACGGTAGTTCACTCGTGTCTTGTATCTCGTACTGAACACATCAATTATATGAGGGCGTTAACATGCAATACTTTATAATATAATCAGCTGATTGTATTGTGACACTTATCGCTAAGGTCCGTTCGGGATCTAGGTAATTAAATAATTAATTCACTAAAGTTTACAATTACAAATATTTATTACAATAAAAGATTACAAAATAAATAATTAACTAATTATAATAAAGTAATACAATAAATAACTTATTAATCTACTTAAAATAAATAATAAACAATAAATAACTTAATAATTCACTTAGCACTACTTACAACCAATTTTATATATTGCACATATAAAATGGAACTAAATACACTTACACAAAGACTTTACACAATACGCACACAAACAAAGGCAGTATAACAATCGTGAATCACTACAATGCTCGGATACGTAACCTGAAATACGCACCGTAACCACTCGTCAAAGATCAAACGAAATACTGACTGCTGACCGCACTCGGAGGTCTCTTTTATAATGAATCAAAAGAACCTTCCCGAAGAACACCGAACAAATAGTAAGGTACAAAAAAACCCTTTATAAATGAGTGCTAGAAAAATCTATCGTAAACAAGTCAACAATAGGTCTTTTGTAAATAGAAGCTGTTACAGGTCCCTTTCACAAATAGTTATACACAATACCCCACCTTTTATCCTACACAATAGCGCAGTGTCCTATTAAATAATGTTTATGAATAGGCATACCTTTATTGTCCTTATTGTCTATTGTCAATTATTGTTACTATTGTGTTATTGTTTCCTTTGTCCTATTATTCCTTTTTACTTTCTCTTGCCTATATGAATATACAGGGTGATTCATGAAGTTCTCCCCCCACTTCTACAGCACATTGTACTAGTAAAAATAATGAAAAAATGTTATATAAACATAGGTCCGAAAACGCTTCGTTAGCGAGTTACAGCTAGCGAAAGTTTCGCCTGGATTTCAGTTCACCAGGTGAAATGAGGTCTTCCTGGAATTGTGGTAAGGTAGATTAAGGGGCAAATTCAATCATTTCTTATGGTTTTTGATCTGATAAATTGAATAAAACAGGTCCCAGATCTGTAAGTTAAATAGTTTTTAAGAAAACTAGTGTCAAATGCAAAAAATGGAGTGAAAATCACATTTTTTCATCTTTGGGCAAGAATAACTTTGTTATTTCACCAAGAAACAGTTAAAAATTTTCAATAAAAAATGTAGAAAATTTTATTCTGAACAAACCGGTGTAAATTAAGTACACAGAAAGCGAATAGATGTTTGATTAAATGAGTTTTTATTCATAAGAGTACAAAGTAAAATTAACCGGAAAAACTAAAATGAAAAAATGTGTTTTTTTCACTCCATTTTTTTGCATTTGACACTGGTTTTCTCAAAAACTATTCGCTTTCTGTGTACTTTATTTACACCGGTTTGTTCAGAATAAAATTTTCTACATTTTTTATTGAAAATTTTTAACTGTTTCTTGGTGAAATAACAAAGTTATTCTTGCCCAAAGATGAAAAAATGTGATTTTCACTCCATTTTTTGCATTTGACACTGGTTTTCTCAAAAACTATTTAACTTACAGTTCTGGGACCTGTTTTATTCAATTTATCAGATCAAAAACCATAAGAAATGATTGAATTTGCCCCTTAATCTACCTTACCACAATTCCAGGAAGACCTCATTTCACCTGGTGAACTGAAATCCAGGCGAAACTTTCGCTAGCTGTAACTCGCTAACGAAGCGTTTTCGGACCTATGTTTATATAACATTTTTTCATTATTTTTACTAGTACAATGTGCTGTAGAAGTGGGGGGAGAACTTCATGAATCACCCTGTATAGGAAGGAAAGTATTGTTTTCATGTCGATTTTTCGAAATCGAGTTTTCACCGGATCTATACGTTTTCAGACCCCCTGAACCCAAAAAACATGTTTTTAGCGATTGGTCTGTGTGTGTGTCTGTGTGTGTGTCTGTGTGTGTGTGTGTGTGTGTGTCTGTGTGTGAACAGAATATCTCAAGAACGAAACATCGTACGAACTAGAAACTTGAAACTTAAGTTACATACCACTACCGGACCCGACACGAACATTTTCATCAAAATCGGTCAACCGGAAGTAGTAGTTTATTCGTGTAATTTTTCACTTTTTTGCGATTTTCTCAAAAACTGGTCCTACGATTTTTTTTAAAATCGCCTCATTTACTCAATTTTTTATTCTCTACAAGATAGGGTAGGCGCCATGTTTGCTGAAATTCTGGGTGAGGCTGTTTTCACGTAAAAACAAAGTTTTTTTAAGATTACGGCTTTAATATGCAATTTAGCGAAAAAAATTATATAATAAAAGTTGTAGAGAGTTTAAAAACCTACAACTTTTATTTCAAACATTTTTTGGTATAACGCTTAGTTTAGCAGTAATTAGCAATTTTCTGTTTTTTTTCTCACGAAAACGTGAGAAAAATCGATTTTTTTAAGATTTCGGCCTTAGTATGCATTTTATAATAAAAGTGTATATAATCAAATTTATAGAAAATTAAAAGATCTGCAACTTTTATTTAAAACATTTTTCTCTACAGAGCCTAGTTTAGCGTGAAAGAGTGATTTTCTGTATTTTGAAGCCAAACTGAGGTTGATTTTCATTTTGCGTCTTTCACTCATGATTAAAATTAGGTTATGTTTATTAAGGTTAGTTTTTTTGTTTATGTCTAATGTTTTATTACTAATATTAGGTTTATTGTTAATTATTTATATTGGCAAGAGAAAGTTGTGTGAGTGTTTCACACTAGATTTTTCACTCTATTATCTACTCCGTACCTTTCATGAAAACACTAGAGCCTTCGCGAACCATCCTTTTCAATTTTGTCACAGTATGTTCAAAGGTTATAAATTGTTATTGAAAGACCAAACAAATGGCTAACGCAATTTGTAACAGAGCTACGAAAGGATGTGTTGGCAACGTTGCTGACAAGTCATTGGCTACCAATGAAGCGGTTAGGGGGCAATGTAAACGTTCAGAGCTCATCAGCCCTGAAAAATAGTATAGTTCAGTTATTTTTTGTTTAATTTTTTTGTGTAAAGGCGCAACAATTATTTCATATTTTATATATGTGAGCTACGGAAACAGATCATCCATAATAAATCAGATTTTATACATAAAATTTAGATCATAGTTATTTTTTTGTATTTGTTGTTCATTAATTTTTAATTCTAATTAAAGTATTAAAAAATCATAACAAAATATTAATATATTTGTTATTTTCATTGTTCTGCATTGCAAGAACGCTTCTTAGTTATTCGGTCGAACATCACATCTTTGGATTAATAATTGGTTTTAATTTTTTTATTGTATGTTAACATACAATTTTTAATGGTCCAAGTTTTATTAAAAAAATCTAGAGTTTTAGGAGGAAAAGCAACAAACGTCAAGAAATGGTCTGAAAGAAAGAATAAAAGAGCATTTAGGAAAGATGAAAGAAGCATGGGCCAAAAGTTTCATTAATCGTACCCTTCGCATTGGCGTAGTTGGTAACGTGCTCGCCTCGCCTCGCCTCGCCTCTCATCATGCGGTCTTGGGTTCTGTAACATCTGATTAGCAGATTGTTACTGTTTCATTTAGTTTGATCTGCGTTGTTCATCGTAGTAGTTTGTCGTATCTGTATTGCCGATAGTTTTGGTTTTGCTTGCCGTAAGCTGGCGCGCTCTGTTGTTTTTCTTTGGTACTGTTTCTGTTCCTCAAGTTAGGGCTACGACGATGTAACCTGCCTGTGTCATGTCTACCGTTGTAATATGTTGTTACGTAAGTTTTCTTATGCAAATTCATTTACGCAAAATGTGATTATTTTGATACTTTTAGGAAAAGTATTGTTCGTCTGCCCATTTGAAATGGGTTCAAGTATGCGTTACAAAAGCACGATTTAGTGCATGTTTTGGGAGATTCTGTGTGGATACAATTATACTGATCATTGCAGTTCATCCAGTTAAAATTTTCAATGCCTGCCGACTTCAGCTAAACAATTATTAATTGGGTATTTCGATTCCCATACGAGATCTGTACCAATAAAAATGAAATTCAACGTCTTGATGGGGTTTACCTGCTGGTTTTCGATTATATTGTTCAATTTGGCTTCTTAAGATTAAATTACCAGGACTAGTGAGTGTTTCGCG
Organism: Catonia carolina; assembly: GCA_035578175.1. NCBI lineage: Eukaryota > Metazoa > Arthropoda > Insecta > Hemiptera > Achilidae > Catonia > Catonia carolina. The sequence goes on from JAQMRL010000005.1 coordinate 72,914,082, forward strand.
GCTATACGTTGCAAAAAAGAGGTATGTGACTGTTTTTTTTTAAATATTTGGTGAAATCATCATTCTCCATCAACTTTAATTCGGCGAAACCAATTGGCATTTTACTCATAAATCTATTTTAAATCATGGTAATTCGCAAGTATCGAACTAACAGATCTTGTCAAGACACTACATAATTTTATTATATTTTCAAGTCTATTCAAAATAAGCAATTACTAATTATTACAAAATTAAATTCTATTAATTTTATTTAAATTATTATTTATGTTCTATTTTTTTGATTGGTTCTTGTAATTTAAATTACCTTAAAATTTCGTGCTTAATTCAATGTCTATATGAAAGAAAATGAACCTAAATTACTAAAATAAAAATTCATGCAGTAATCAGGAAACTTGAACATAATGGTTATTAATTCTATTGAAAACTATTTAAAATTTTGAGTATGTTGGCCAACACAAAGAATACTATATGTTATTGTATAAAAAATTTTACTTTTCTAAATTTATTTTTTTATTTATCCACATTGTATTAATTCTTTTTTTGCAATTGTTCGGTTTACACCGAACAGTCTATTATTTGTTTTTTTTTTAGCATTTAATGCTTCGTATATTATATCTTGATCTGGTTCTGTTATAAATTAAATATATATTTGACTGCATTTTTGTGAATGATTTTATTTGCTCATGCAACGATTCCTCTGTTTTGTTCAGCGCTTCCTAATTTTATTTGTTCTCATCCTATACGACCTGTCGCTTGTGTTTTTTGAGCCGTGGATGTTCACGGTGGCGACAAGGGTGTATGACAGTTCAAATCCCATTCAGGCACGGCATATTTTCATACGTTACAAAAATCATTTCATCTTTCACCGTCTGCATTAGCAGTAATTGCAGAACAATCAGACGTTAAACCAAAAAAAAAATATTAAAAAAAATAATAATTATCGTACCCTTTAGGTGATTCGAAATTTTTTTTATTTTTTTTTATTTTATTTTATTTTATTTTTTGCGCCCTGGAGACTCCAGGAGGAGTATAGGACATGTCGTCAGATATAACACCTGAAATACATAATAAGAATCACACAATGTATCACTACTATCAAGAAAGAAATTCTTGTACGCTATAAAAAGTTTCACTGATCAAGTAATTTTTCAGATTTTTTTTAAAGGAATTCAAATCCTCACAACACTTTAAAGATTGGGGTAATTTATTCATGAATTTTCTCCCTGCATAAGTAGGTTTTTGTTCAAACAGATTTGTGGAGTGAATAGCCACATAATAATGATTCCTGTTTCTCGTGTTATGATTGTGAACATTGAAATTCTGCATAAAATTATTTTGCCTAACATACATAATCACCTCAAAAATGTAGAGGGAGGGAACTGTAAGCAATTTAAGCTCCTTAAATAGTGGCCTGCATGAGGTTAGCTGGTTAGCTCCCACCATACACCTAATAGCTTTCTTTTGAACTTTAAAAACCCTATTTATATTACCCATGCTAGAATTGTCCCATAATAAAATACCATAACGGATATGAGACAGAATGAGGCCATGATAAGCTGCCATTAGTAATTTTTTATCATTTAATCTGGCAATTTGTTTTAGTGCAAATACCCCAGATGATATTTTACTACAAACTTGATTGATATAGAAGTCCCAAGACAAAGATCTATCTAGAGATACGCCCAGGAACTTCACTGTTTCTACATGCTCTAAACTGTTATTATGAATAAATACATCCACTTCTCTACTTTCTTTAACGTTATGTTTATTTTTAAACTGTAAGTACTGACACTTTTCCCCATTAACTGTTAATAACATTTAATTCAAGAACTGTACTACGGACTCTATGTTAACATGTGTATTTACTTCAAGAGCATCTACCAGTAAACTGTTACTGATTACTGAAGTATCATCAGCAAACAACAAAGCTCTGCCATTAGGTATGACTTCTGATAACCTATTAATGTACAATAGAAACAGAATTGGACCTAAAACTGACCCTTGTGGAACGCCTGCTTTGACTTCAAGCTTTCCAGATACAACCTTTGTAAGTTTCCCTCTAACAACCCTAGTTAACTCCACACACTGTAATCTATTAATAAGGTAAGATTGAAACCATTTCAATTCTACATCCCTAACGCCTAATGACTCTAGTGTTTTCAATAAAATTTCATGATCAACACAATCGAAAGCTTTACTCAGATCCAGAAACACTGCCAATGCTTTCTCCCCGGCATCCAATATATCAACTACTTGCTCCACAAGTGAAACAATTGCAGTTTTAGTTGATCTAACTTTTTGGAAACCATGCTGATCCTCTGATATGATTAGGTTTTCAGTCAAGAAACTGATTAACCTAATAAATACTACCTTTTCAAAAATTTTACTGATTGTGTTTAAAATACTTATGGGCCTATAATTTTCAACTAACTGGCTATCTCCATTCTTAAATATAGGCAATATTTTAGCCTCCTTCAGTTTGTTTGGAAATACACCTGCTTCGAGTGAGAAGTTAATCAAATGAAGGAGAGGAGTAATTAAAAGATGTGTACATTCTTTTACAATTATACTAGAAATCCCATCTAACCCACATGTTTTCTTACTTTTCAAACTATCAATAACTGATTCTAATTCATCACTTGAAACTAGGCTAAATAAGAATTGATTTACTACCTTGTTACCTTTTGGATCATAACATCCCACTGTTTCCCCAATCTGTTGTTTAAGTTTTAAAGCTACTTCCTGGTAATATTTGTTAAAATAATTACAAATTTCTACACCATTCTGTATAGGTTCATTGTTTTTGTTAACAATAATAGGTATGTCAGTAAAACCTTTGTTGCTAACTACACCTCGATTCTTATTTATTATTTCCCATATAGCTGAATTTAGATTTGGTGATTTATGAAGGACTTCAGCAGTTTTTTTGCATTTAGCTCTCTGGACTTCTCTGGCATAATGTTTTTTAATAGTTTTGTACCTTTGTTCGTTAAAGGTAGTCCTATGTGAAAGAAAATCTGAGTATACATCTCTAACTTCAGACCTCATTTTCAAAATTTCCCCTGTGTCCCACTCATCTGTTTCCCTGACAATATTTTTTACATCTTTCTTTTTAATTGGACAACTATTATTATAATGAAATTTTAATGTTTCAATAAAATTATGATATTTCTGATTAATGTCAGAAGAATTGAAAACAGTCTTCCAATCCTCTTTGGGTAAACTGTGTAACAAACAATTAATATTCCCTTGGTCTTCCTGCCTAAATTCTTTAATAATTTTTTGATTAGGGACATGACTACCTAAATCCTGAATCTCTAATACTTGGTACCCGTGATCAGAGAGCTCTGAACCCCTTAACCTAACCTGACAACTCACCATATTTGTTAAAATATTATCTATTATGGTTTGTGAGTGTCTAGTAACTCTTGTACAACCTTTAACTTTTATATCAAGATTGTTCGTCTCCACAATATCCCTAAACTGTTCAGCCATTTTATTTTTAACAGCAAGATTTACATTAAAATCACCCAAACTACCACTTTTACATATCGTTCTGTTAAAACTTCCAGTAGTTCACTGATCGATGAACAGAACTTACCCCAGTCACCATTAGGGGATCTATAGACACCCACCACAGCCATCTTTCCCCTCTTTTCTAACCTAACTTCTACCCCAGCCACTTCAATATCCATCCCGAGAAAACCGTTCTAAATAAGGTAAGTTACGAGTGTCAAGTTTCTTACTTGCATTAGGTAATATACAAACCCCCCCACTTTTGTGCATTTTCCTACAATATGAAGCAATAATAGAAAACCCTGAAAAGTTTATTAGTGACATCTCATTACATTTTAACCCGTGTTCTGTAAATACCACCATATCTGGGTTCTCAGAACTTAAAAATATATCTAACCTATCCATTTTATTCCCTAAATATTGAATATTTTGATGTAAAATAGAGAAGTGGGATGCATTATTTTCCTGATTATTTTGGTTATCTACAACTGTGTTGACTCCAATTATGGAAGCTGATCGCAGCCTATTTACTAACTTGACATCATTTAAACCTAACCTACCGTTACTGTAATTAAAAAATAAACATCATAGTTACTAAAAACATTGAGGAACACTGTAATAACTGAGTTTGTGATTTATAAACATTAAAAAATAAATAAATGTAGACTATACAATATTATTTAAACAAATTAATATATGTAACGTTCGTACAGAACCAGTGGCGGATCCAGGATAGGCCAAAGGGGGGCTAGGCGTTTGGGTGGGTGAAAGCACCGGGGGGTCTGGTGGGTATGGAACACCCCCCAGCAAGGCGGGGGGTCCGGGGAATTGTCAAAATTTAAGTGTACAATGACACATTTTTAGGCCGTTTTTAACTCTTTATTGACCAGAGTTTAGAGGCAAAAAACTATGGTTTGACTCAAGAATATTGACTAAAAATAAAAGGATTTTGAAGCCATTAGAATGACCTTGGTCGGGCGTGCGGATTCCTCTCATGTTCGGCAACCGAACAAAACAAATTACCCATTTTATCTAGTGTAAATTGGATACCCAAGGGGGGGGGCTATAGCCCCCCCTAGCCCCTCTTTGGATCCGCCACTGTACAGAACTGATTGTAGGTACAACGTTCATGATTCCTTAAAAAGTATATCTAATCAATATTACATGAACGGATCCATTTGTCATTGTTGATTAAAACGTAATAAAACAGCTTATCAAAAATGTCAGTGTGGTTTAAAATGTATTTTATTTCTATTACATTGTTCGTAACGTTCATATATGAAACAAGTTATGTACATAAAGTAATATAAATCAGGAAAAATGTTCACCTTGAAGAAGAGAAAATGTAATATAACTTTAACAAGGGTACAGGGTATCACGGTTAAAGGAATCACAGAACTAGGAGTATTTCACTGAAATATTCTCTTTTCACACCCATGCTTTAACACTGTTTATAAATCAATAATAAAAAGAATTTTCAATATTGGATATTCACGCATTAGATATTTGTGTACATGAATATTATTATAACGGGTGATTCAAAAAGAGCGCCGGTTTTTAAACGGCTGGTAAATTTTTGTTTATCGGTTGGCAACATTGTTAGACCTCATTTCTATTTCGGAGAACATTCCGATTGACGATTCAGTTGTAGTTTCTCTTGTTCGCAGTGTAGTACTCTCGCAGTCTGTGTCTAACCATGGAGAAGTTTACAATTGCACAACGAGTGTTAATCGTCAAAACATTTTACCAGAGTGGAGAGAGTTATGCGGCTACTGTCAGGCGACTTCGCGGTACTCTAGGACGTAATGAAGCACCGAATGAATCAACAGTTCGCAGGCTCATGAAAAAATTTTTTGAGACGGGTTCAACAGTCGACCTTAAAAGTTCTGGACGTCGTCGTTCTGGCCGAACTGAGCAGAACGTTGCGTTGGTTCGTAACAGTGTGGCTGTTAGCCCAGTAAAATCAATACGTCGCCGTTCTCAACAATTGGGTTTACGATGTTCTTCTGTACGGAGAATTCTTCGGTACGATCTCCAATATCACCAGTATAAAATTCAGTTGACGCAACATTTGAAAGTGGCAGACCACCAGAAGAGACGACAGTTTGTTGACTGGGTATTGAGAAAACGGCAGGATGATGACACCTTCGCAAACAAAATCATTTTCAGTGATGAGGCGCACTTCCACTTAAACGGTTTTGTTAATAAACAGAACTGCCGTATGTGGGGTTTAGAAAACCCTCGCGTGGTTAATGAAAGGGAAATGTATGCACAGCGAGTGACAGTTTGGTGCGGCTTTTGTTCGGGCGGTGTCATCGGCCCTTACTTTTTTGAAAATCAAGAAGGACAAGCCGTGACAGTAAATGGAGACCGATACCGTACGATGATTAGGGAGTTTTTGTGGCGTCATTTGGATGGAATGGACATTGACGAGTTGTGGTTTCAGCAGGATGGTGCCACCTGTCACGCTGCACGAGAAACAATGTTGTTGCTCCGTGAACGGTTCCAGGATCGCATCATTTCTCGTAATTCCGACCATCAATGGCCACCAAGGTCGTGTGACTTGACGCCTTGTGACTTTCATCTTTGGGGTCATCTGAAGTCATTGGTGTACGCCAATAAACCCCGAAACATCAATGACTTGAAGGAGGAAATTCGACGGGTTATCGGGCAAATGGAAGTCAAAACTTGTCGTGCAGTAATATCCAATTTCATGGACAGAGTTGATGCGTGCCAGCGCAGTAGAGGAGGACACGTCATGCATGACATCATTTTTCATACATGAAATCGGAAGGTAAGATGAACTTGTTGATGTAATTATTTTCAGTTTTTCAATAAAATAAATCTCTTAATTTGATATATCAAAACCGGCGCTCTTTTTGAATCACCCTATAAATATATTTCAACGTGTGTGTAACGTTTCACGTGTCACATTTTATGTATGAAATACACCTGAAATTATTGTCGATTTCATGTAGAAAGCGTCTTTAGTAAAAATTCTTATATCGTAGAAATAAAATTGAAAATATGGTAAGGCCAACTTTACTGAATTTCTCGCGAATACATTTTTTATAGTTGTTTAGGTCATCAGCCAAAAGGGTGGTTTGTATCTGTAAAGGTTTTACTAAGGAAAACGTGGAGTGAGGTAGTTTACCATTGCCTTCCTCACTGAGTGGAAAAGTACGCTTATCAGCATGCCTGGCTCTCTGAAAAGCACATATTTTCCACTCTGCAAATGACACCTTCACTTCATTCACCACAGGGTCTGGCTGTATAATGAAATTCATTATTTTCAGAGGCGATAACTGTGATTGGTGACTTTTACATCTCTGCCTCTTCTGTTCTTAAATGATTCATTCATTTAATTGGCTGACCATGTGATAAAAAACAGAACTATTTATTTTAGCCCTACAACTAACAGATTGAGCGTAAATAATTTGACTTTCCACCTATCTGTTATGGGCAGATTTTTATATACTCGTACTATGTCATTTTAACTTTCCCTTTGTCTCCGTCACCCCTTCTAATTAATCATTTACTGTGTTGCCGGCCTTCAATATTCTTCTGGCCTTTATCAGCGCAGTAGGCTTTTTGGCGGCAAACCGACAAACCTTTCGGCTGCGCACCGACAGAGACCTTTGTCATCAAGGTCGAGCCAGTAGCCGCCCTCTACCACAGCGCTCTTGGCAACTATATAAAGAGCGCTGCACTGAGCCGAAAGATTTAATTTCGATCCAGACAGAGCGGGATTCAATTCCGATCCAGACAGCAGAAAAGACATCCACCACGGCATACGGCTTCAGGACTCCAGCAAAGACCCCGCAATCGGGAAATCCAATCCCGCAGTCGCAAAGACTAATTGATGTCCCCACAAGAGAAAAGATGATGCTTCCGCTCGCGGACCCGTCACCATAAGCTGTCGACCGGACCGTCATCGCTTGCTGACGCGAGCGATGCCCTCAGCGGTCCCTCAACCGAGCCTTACTCCCACCGGACCCGACGAAGTAGCTATCGACGCACTACTGCGAGGCAAGAATATGATGTCTTCGCTGGACGACGACATGCCGTGTCACCCAGCTCCTCGACCGCCACGATGACTACGACCGACGCAACAGGCAACCACCACCCTTGGTCACCGCCTTTGGTGGCCCTGAAAAGGGCCACCAAAATTAAAGATTTAACTCGCCAGTTAATTTCGCCATCCGGTGACACCTTGTTCTGTATGAATAATATAGGGATAGAATGTAGGCTATTGGTTTTATGTCAATGTTTCAAAATCAAATTTTCATGAGAAATACACATTTTCAGGCACCCAGAACCCTAAAACATTTTTTTCCCTAATGCATTATGTATGTTGCTATCCGTTTAATTCAGAACAATAAGCAACCCCATTACGCAGTGAGAAGAGGATGTGTATGACGTATGAATGAGGTGTAGTGATGTACTGATTCAGGCCGACCATTTTTAAGATTTTATGGTTAATTGAACCCTAACCTTCAAGGTACATCAACAATTACTGTCTAGTATTCTAATCCGTATAAAAGTACCTTACTTTTACTAGGATTTGTATCTTCGTCTCCAAAAATCGTCTGTTAAACATCTGCCTCGCAGCAAAAGCTTTAACTCTAGACCAACCCGGTGGGTAAACATGGTTTTAGTTTGCATTTTTTCAATCCAAATTACTTAGACAGATAACTGACGCATCCTTTTACGTCAGTAATCACATATTGCCCAACGATTTACGTGTTCCATACATTAACGACACGTTTTATATCACCTATTCTCGGTTCAAACGCAAACTTGATTATCATAAAAATCATCTTATTAGAACGCTGGCATCCCCAAACTTACCCGGAAATCTATAACGCAGACTGAAACGACGATGAAGTAGAAATATCATAATGCAGATGTAAATTCTATCAGTTTATTATCCAAGATTAATCCACCGTTGGAGTAGCACTATTGAGGGGCGGTCTCCACAATGTCATAACGCCATTTTTGTTTTTCTAAATAACATCACATTCACTGGTTGTATTTTGTACAGTTGTGAATAAATAAACTAAGTTATAAAAATTCGTTTGCATTTAGTTTGTGCGTGTATCCATGTGTGACTAATTTATTACATTTTTTGAAAATTTAGAGTACTAAAAATTGTAAAAACAAATGGAAAAATTCAGAATTTCTAAACTGAATAAATTATCGAAATGAACTACGGTAGAAACCTTTTGAAATATTTTTTAACGCACTTGTACATACTTTACAGTATTTTTTAGAAAAAAATCTTAAATTTTCTTTTCAACTAAGATTGAACTTCTTTTTATAACAACATTTCTCATTCTTTTTGTAAGAATGGTTCATCGTCGTCGTCGTCGTCTTCATGGATTAGGCTGTGCGTTAGCCTGTTCCGGCGTCCATCTCTTCCTCGGCCTACCAATACATCTTTGACCTGTCGGATTATGGATCAATGCATTTAATGGAAGGCGGTCTTGGGACATTCTTAACACATGCTCTGACCACTTTTCTTTATATGTCCTTATAGTGTTCAACAATGGTTGGGCACCGCATTCATTCCTTATTACTTCATTACGAATGCGATCCTCTCTTGTGCAGCCCTTAACTTGCCTTAGAAATCGCATTTCCGCTGACTGAATTCTCGATTCCTGTTTTCTCGTCAGCACCCATGCCTCACTTCCATAAGCCAAAGTTGGGATCACCATTACTTTATAAAACTTTAGTAATGTGTTTTTCCTGGCTCTACTCTTGAGAGATCGACTTATTGCACCACATACCATGTTGAACTTAGTTACTTTTTGATGCACATCATGGTCATAATCATACGTAACATCGCATCCCAAGTATTTAAAATTAGCTACTTGCTCCAAACTCTTGCTTCCAATCACTATTTTAGACCGTGTAGGCCATTTTCCATGGAAAGCCATAATTTTTGATTTGCCTGCAGAAATTTTCATATTAAAATGTTTGCCAATTATGAAGAGCTTATGCACTGCCATTTGCAGCTTGTCCTCGGATTCCTGTATAATCACAGTGTCGTCAGCAAATAATAAATAGTTCATAAAAGTATTGCGGGTAAGAGCGATACCCTTGTCTACTTCATGCTGCCACATAGACATAAGCTCGTTGACATATATTCAGTGCTATTGAACCATTCTTATATTTAATATATAAGAATGGTTCAGTAGCACTAAATTCAGTCTGTTGTTCGCACCATATCATTGAAGTTTCTAGGTCAGAAGAGGCCTATTTGTGGGTAAATATGTATTTTTTCTATCGATGGTGGTTCAGATCAGTAACGTTCGGATAATCGACGCTCGTGTGTATTCAAAATTACGATTTGCTGAATCATGTTTAAAGATAATCAGATAGAATAATAAAAATACAATGAAAAATTCTGTTCATTTATAATTCAGTTAACTGAAAATAATACTTTTGTTAAAAGTTATAAGAAAACGGATAAAATCTTGTACATATTCCTTTCCTTATAAAGTTATTTGTTTACGTCACTCGGTTACCTTACTAAAATACATATCCTTTAATCTCTCCCTCTCACTCTTTCTCTCTCTCTCTTTAAAACGAGATAGAATTATAACTTTATAGTATCAGTGGTTACATAGAGAAAGCAGTAACTAAATTGTAATATCTCTTATAGCCAGCAATGTGGACAGGTACACTGTACGAGTATACCACGGTAAGTACAAAAGGGAGGGATTTGAAGCCATGAAACAGTAACATCTCATGTCACTAGCTTCTAGACAAATGGGAGTTGAAGTAGAAGTGAAATGTTTTAGTAATCAGGTGTACCAACTTCAACTGACAATACTATTTCACTTGGTTTTATCATCAGCTCTATACTTGACCGTATGAATAATAAATTCTACAGGGAATGTTGCCCACTCATGCTAACTGTTTCAGTTGTACGATGACGATAGCTAGACCAAGTTCCTGTTAAAATGTCAACCGTTGCTAGTGTTTCAGACATTACTGTCTAGATATGGGACTAAATTTAATGGACAGCATGTATTATTTCTGGTACTGAAACACCAAACTAAAGTTAACTAACTTTATTAAATTATTACTCTATCTACTTTAATAATATATCATGAATACATCCGTTATTATGTATGAATTACTAAATTTAGATGAAGTAATTACTTTCACTTAATTTTATCAGATCTTTTTTGTTACTAAAGGCGTTAAGTTAAGACTTAAACTGCGTTAAGTTTTTAACAGTGTATTTCTTTTGCAATCAGTTTTTTACTTTCTCTTCCCTATATGAATATACTTATAAATATAGGTACTTATATGTAATTACGTATATATGAATATAATAACATGTAAAGAAAAGTATTGTTTCATGTAGTTTTTTCAAAATCGAGTTTTCACCGGATATACACGTTTTCAGACCCCCTGAACCCAAAAAATTATTATTATGATTATAAGAAATGATTATTATTATGTGCCTAATCACTCCACAAATTTTTTTGAAGTAACCTACTTATGCAAGGAAAAAAATCATTAATAAATTAACCAAATTTATAAAATGTTGTGATAATTTGCATTCCTTTAAAAAAAAATCAGAAAAATTACTTAATCGGTGAAACTTTTTATACCGTACAATAATTTCTTTCTTGTTAGTAGTGATACATTCTGTGATTCTAATATGTATTTCAGATATTATAACTGACATACATGTCCTATACTCCTCCTGGAGTCTCCAGGACGCAAAAAAAAGTTTTTAACAGTTTGGTCTGTGGGTGTGTGTTTGTGTGTGCGCGTGTGTGCGTGCGTATATATATATATATATATATATATGCGTGTGCGCGCGCGCGCGCGCGTGTGTGTGTGTGTGAACAAAATATCTCAAGAACGGAACATCGTACAAAGTTGAAACGTGAAACTTAAGTTAGGACCTACTAGAGGACCTGACACAAAAATTTCATCAAAATCGGTCAACCAAAAGTAGTAGTTTGTTCGTGTTATTTTTTACTTTTTGCAATTTTCTCAAAAACGGCTCCTACGATTTTTTTTACAATCGCATCATTTAATACTTTTATGCTCTACAAGATAGGGTAGGCGCCATGTCTGCTGAAATTTTTGGGAAGGCTGTCCTCTCGTAAAAAAAAAACACTAACGTAAAAACACTGATACTGTGTCGCAAGTCAAAAGTGGTGAGGAGGTGATGCAGCAGCGGGTATACCCCCTGCTCTACGCGCATCCTGAGTATACTGTGGACAATTTTAACTGGCACAAGTCTTGCTCTTCGTGTACACACAGTTCCGCATAAAGTATATCCATAACCTATTCTTTCAACAAAGTCTCCAAACTTTTAATGAACGAAAATGCCTACAACCTTATTTCAATATACAAACATTCAAATAATTATTTCATTTTAAAATATGTATTTAATTTTTCCCAGTAAAAATTTAAATAATCAATTACAAGAACAAAACTCACTAAACTATACTCTACAGACGCAAGCAACTAACTAAACAAAATTTTTTTTCGCTCTTTAATTCTTTATTTACAACTGTAAAATTTTGCACCCAGCAAATGTGATGATTATGATAATAATGTAAATGACATGTTAGGCATGAGAAGGGTAGGGCCCCCATTGGTGCCTCCCCAAGAATGAAATTTGTATATCAAATTAGGAGGTCTCTACTCCAACATATTTTAAGGTGTCTAGGGGAATTATCAGGTAAATGAACGGTGGAAAGTGAACGCACCAGGGGGTTCTCGTGTTCATGTGACTTGTCGTGAAAACGATTGTATAGGTATTCGATAGAATTTTGTACAAGTGGTGTTTTCAAATCTGTATAAAATGTTTTTTTGCTAACGTAAAGAGCTGCATTTGCTATAAGGTGTAATGTTTTTGACTGGAATGCTTGAATTCGTTGCAAGTTAGAGGGTTTGGTTGAACCGTAAATTTGGGACCCGTAGGTCCACATAGGTTTCAAATGAGAACAATATATGCGTAATTTTTGTGCCATTGGTAATTTTGATCGTTTGTGAAGTAGGGAATATAGAAGTTTAAGTCGGGAATTCAGTAATAAACGTTTCCGTTTGATCTGTTTTTGTGAGAGGTTCATTGTCTATTTGTATACTGGTGGGCAATCACCATGACGAAGTGTGAAAGTTACGTGAAGGGATTTTGCCGTATTAAGTTTTATTTTCCATGTTTTACACCATTCGTGTAAAAGATTGAGATGATGTTGGAGTGTTAGTGAAGCGTGTATAGAGTTTTGGTCTCGGGCTAATGTCGCTGTGTCGTCATCGTAGGTAGCATTAAGGGTCTAGGGTAGGGTCGGTAGGTCTGAAGTATATACAGAATAGAGAAGTGAGGCTAAAATTGAGCCCTGAGGCACGCCAGCTAAGACAAGAAAGAAATTTGAGTAGGACGATCCTAAATGAATTCTAAAGAATCAAATTGGTCTGAATATATTTAATGAACAGATAACGATATGTGAAAACAAATTAGGGATCCCAAATTAGTCACATTATTATGTTTGACAGATAACAACAGTGAAAACAATGAATAGTGACCGTGTGTGAGTCGCACATTACATTAGCGATTGTATACTTTTGTGCCTGTACCGTCGTTGCATCGCGAGGGGTGAAGAGTGGAGTAGATAAACACCGAAGCTGCTTGTACCAATTCGAATTGTCCAAGGCATACGCGAGTAGTGAAAGGTGGAAGTATGAGGTTGCGAGTTATGAGGAATGCTACGATGGTAGGTTGCATCATATTTGTCAGTAGGAGTAACGCGTTATTAGCAGTACTCTTGACTACGTCATCACATAGATTGGCTACATATTTTGTTTTTGGTAGAAGCTTGTTAATGGCATGGCGAGTAGGTAGAGTAGCCGATAGTTTCAACGGGGCAAGTGTTGTCTCCTTCTCACGTAATGATCATTCCCTCTCTTTCTAACTGTATACCACTCTGTTACATCTACTACGCTAGACTAAAAACTAGTTAAAAACTTTATATTTTTTGTTGTCTTTTGCCTTTCTCCATCTGAATCCCATATCTTTAATAATTTTCCACAGCGACCATTTACTTCCTTTGAAATTAATTTTCTCCCGCAAAACGGGGAGTAACAAATTCAAAGTTGGCCATTCAGCGTTTGTTTTATGAAAATCAAATATTGTTCTTCTCACAACACACTTATCAAAATCGTCCACTTCACTCTTCACTTTTCTTCTCATTCTTTTCTTATTTGGTGTTCTGATTAGCACATCAGGGTTTTTTCTTTCAAAATTCTTTGAACTGTACTACGCGAAATTCCCATAGCTCTGGCTACACGATATTGCACATCGGTCAGTAAAATTGGTCCGTTTTTTTCAGCTTCTTTTTTCATAAAATTGTACCAATAGGTGTGCATGCTTACGCTATCTATCGATAGCGTATGCATCCACACCTTTTGAAAAGTTAGTTCTAATGAAATCCGATAGATAGCGCAAGCATGTTACTTTTATAATTGTTAGTTTTAAATAAATCCGCTAGATAGCGTTAGCATGCACACCTATTGGAAAATTAGTTTCAATGATTCCGATAGATAGCGCAAACATGCTTCTTTAGGGTGAAGGACGAAGACAAATAAACTACGGTGAAGGAGGAAGACAGAAAAGAGAAGGAGGAAAACAATAAACTCCAATGATGGTGGAAGACAGAGAGTAGAAGGGGGAAGACAAATAACGCGGTCAAGGAGGAAGATAGAAAGAAGAAGAAGGAAGATAAATAAACCGCGGTGAAAGAGGAAGCCAAATAAACCTCGGTGAAGGAGTAAGATAGCAGGGAGAAGAGGGAAGATAAATAAACCGTGCTGAAGGAGGAAAACAGAAAGGGTAAAGAAGAAAACAAATAAACCGCGGTGAAGGAGGAATACAGAAAGGAGAAGGAGGTAGACAAATAAACCGCGGTTAAGAAGGAAGACAGAGAAGAGAAGGGGAAGGCAACTATACCGAGGTGAAGGAGAAAGACAGAACGGAGGAGGAAGACTAATAAACAGTGGTGAAAGAGGAAGACAGAAAAGAGATGGAGGAAGACAAGTAAACCGCGGGGAAGGAGGCAAACAGAAAGGAGAAGGAAGGAAACATACCATGGTGGAGGAGGATGACAGAGAAGAGAAGGGGAAGGCAAATGTATCGTGGTGAAGGAGGAAGACTAATAAACAGCGGTGAAAGAAGAAGACAGAAAAGAGATGAAGGACGACAAGTAAACCGCGGGGAATGAGGCAGACAGAAAGGAGGAGAAAGGAAATATACCACGGTGAATGAGGATGAAAGAGAAGAGAAAGGGGAAGACAAATAAACCGCGATGAAGGAGGAAGACTAATAAAACGCGGTGAATGAGGAAAACAGGGAGAACGTCCAGGCGGGATTGAATGTGTTTTAAGTAGAAAAATATGCACGGGCTTTTCCTTATAAATAAAGGGACGAAAACCTCGTTTTAAGCAGAAAATTGATTTAGCCGTGAGCGTATTAAACGGATACTACTGAATTATTTTGTATAACATAATTTGATTACATGCATATTGTAGTAATTATTAGGTAAAAAATAATCTGACAAGTAATTAAAATTTTTAACATATTATTAATATTTTTAGACATCAATTTTATCTTGACATACTATACATCCTCTTGTTGGATCTCTATGATGAGGTATATAAAAACCCATATAAGAGAAAATAAAAACCAAATGTCATATTGTTATTAAGAATATCGTAGAAAATTTATGTGAATTTCTTTATTGAATTGATAATTCTTTGAAATGTAGATATTACATACGTTTTTAACATTATGATTTTTCTCATACATTTATGTAGCTACCCTTTCTTTAGTATCTGTACTACAGTGACACCCATTGGGACCACAACACACGAAATTGATTTGGCAACGGTGGTCTCTTGCCAAGCACATCTAACGTTAACGAGATTTTTATCGCCGTCTGCAACCTCGTACTCTCTCTATCGTCTCACTTGTACGTTCTCTTTCTCGTTCTTTCCTCCCACCGTCCTACTCTCAAACATACGACCTACAAAACCATCTTCCACACCCTTGCAGTCTTTTCAAGAATGACTGGGGGTGAAAGGAGAGTTTAAAATGACAGCAAAAAAACCGTATTGCAAGAAAAGAAATATGGTGACGGTGATTGGACTATCCGTCTTCGACTAATAGAACCGACGACACATTCTCTATTTTTCCTTTCAACTAATTCTTCAACTTCAATTATCATTTTGTAATTGTTATCGATAATAAAATTATTAACTAAATATTTTTACTGACTTAATCACTGATATATTTTAATATTATTAATTAATAAAATTAATATTGTAATTTGAGTTTGTGGTTGTTTCGGTCATTACCCGAAAGGCCTTAAACCTCTTTATAATTTTTATTATTTCATAAAAATAAGAAATCGTTCTAACACTAAAAATATTCAAAATAGTTTTTTGTTAGTTTATTTAAAGTCGCATATCGATAGCTTGGTCATTAGCAACTACTGTGAGTTTTTGTACCTTAACGGTGGTTTTAACTTGTTAATTTTCAGACCCTAACCGGGAATCGAACCCGGAACCTTTCGCTTTGTAGGCTAGCGCCACGGAGGTGGTTTCAAAATACATTATTCTATTAAATTTTGTTTAAAAGTTTTTCGTAAATGTTCGGTTATCCGGACGTGGGCACTTTCTCCATAACTTACAGACGTCCGGTAACCCGGATGTTGTCACGGTAAAAAAATATCGACTTCCATTTTTACGGACGTTGGTACTGAAAGGGTTAAAGTCCGTAATATCAGTTATTTGATTTGGTGCACCAGACCAATCCGGTAGCATATGCAAATATAAGTAATAAAAAAAATATATTTATTAAAGAAGAACATTATAAGGAAATCTTTTTATTTGTGTGAAGGTTAGAAGAAACAAAATGAAAAATTCTTTAAAGAAAGATTTGAAACTTTTTAAAAAAATCCGAACAAAAACTTAAAACTTTCTTTTATAAGTTGGTTTATTCACGTCACGTTAGCTATTCAACATGGGATTATAAGTTTAAACGTATTTAAAAAAAAAGTTCAGTTATTTTGTAAACAGCCAACAACCGTACAACGATACTTTTCAAAGAAAAGAAATAGAAAATGTGAAACAAAAAAATTTTAAATAAACTTTCTAAGAGGTGATGAAGCCGTAAAAATAGTAAAAGAAAAAAAATATATATATAGGCCTAAGTTATCCGACAAGATATTATCTCTAAAAGTCCATACAGGAATGAATTTTAGAGTAAAGATTTTTATGAAAGTGTAATGTATTTTTATAGTAAAGTTTTTGAGAAACTGTTTTCTGTATTAACTCATATTCACTTTTGTACATTTTGTAAGACACACTATTAAATTTTTTTACAGAGTCACGTTTTCTTGTAAACCTTATAACTGAACTTTCATCCTACAACATTAAAGTCTACTGATAAACTTAAACTTTGATAGTAACTTCTTTTAGAAAGCTCTTTGTAAAAAGAAATCTTCAGAGTTTTGATACACTAGGTGAATGTCTAAGTTTACAACTACGTGAAAGTGTAGGTTACGTAGAAGTAGGCTGGCTTCACATAGAAAATGATAAACTCAATAATACTTGATTCGATCCGATACTTTTCTTTGTTTAATTCAATACAATTTATAAAACAAAATGTTTTCTTTATTTTATTATTACATTCTCTTCACCTAGGATATATGAATGATTTTTACTTTCTCTTGCCTTTATGAATATATAGGAAGGAAAGTAATATTCTTTTCATGTCAATTTTTTTAAATCGCGTTTTCACTGGATCTACACGTTTTCAGACCCCCTGAACCCAAAAAACATGTTTTTAGCGATTGGTCTGTGCGTGTGTGTGTGTGTGTGTGTGTGTGTGTGTGTGTGTGAGAATAGAATATCTCAAGAACTGAAAATTGTACGAACTTGAGAATTGAAACTTAAGTTACCACTAGAGGAACCGACACGAACATTTTCATCAAAAATCGATCAACCGGAAGTAGTAGTTTATTCGTGTAATTTTTCACTTTTTTGCTATTTTCTCAAAAATGGCTCCTACGAATTTTTTAAACATCCCCTCATTTACTACATTTTATATTCTCTACAAGATAGGGTAGGCGCCATGTCTGCTGAAATTCTTGAAGAGGTTGTTTTCTCGTAAAAAAATTGTTCTATTTTAAGATTGCGACTTTAATATGCATTTTAGCGTAAAAATGAATATAATAAAAGTTGTAGACATTTTAAAAAACTACATTTTTATTTGTAACATTTTATTGTATAACGCTTAATTTAGAGGTAATTAGTGATTTTTTTTTGTTTCAAGAAAACGTATAAAAATCGATTTTTTTAAGATTTCAGTCTTAGTATGCATTTTACGACAAAAGTGTATATAATCAAGTTTTTAGAAAATTAAAAGATCTACAACTTCTGTTTAAAGCATTTTTCTCTACGGAGCCTAGTTTAGCGTGAAAGAGTGATTTTCCTTATTTTTAAGCCAAACTGAGGTTGATTTTCATTTTGCGTCTTTCAATCATGTTATTACTAATGTTAGGTTAGGTTATATTGTTCACTAATGATTAAAATAATAAGTTATATTGTTAATTATTTACATTGAAAAGAGAAAGTCGTGTGGGTATTTAACATCAGATATTATAATTATCAATTAAAATTATTAATAGTATTATTAATGGTGTGTTTTATTACACGTTGCATTTACAGCTTTTGTAAACGCGCTAACAGACTACGGGGCGTCATTTTTTAATCTCTTGTGTGTGTACATTACAATCTATTAAATTCAGAACAATAAGCAACCCCATGACCCAATCAGATGAAGATGATGTAAATGAAGTACAAATGAAGTATATAGTCTTGTACAGTTCCAGGCCAACCATTCCTGGAAGAGTATGGTTCATTGTACATGTACCGTTGTAAAGTATTACAATGGTACAAACATTGGAAGTTATGATAATTCCTAATTATTGTAACTTCCAGATCTAAGGAATGGATCTATGGAAGATCTAAGGAATTTTATTTATTTAATTCTTCTCATGCTCTACTGCTAGAGCTAGCACCCAATAAATTTTTTATTATATTTTTAAAATCCATATTAAATCATTTTCTCACGGTTGAAGATTTTAGGTGGTGCATACCACAACCATCAAGGTATACCGGTAACACTACTGTCTAGTATTCAAACCCGTATGAAAGAAACTACCTCTACTAAGATTTGAAGTAGGAACGTTCGTCTCTGAAAATCAGCTGTTCAACAGCTGACTCGTGGCGATGATTTTACATCTAGACCAGTGATTCTCAACCTTTTTTGTTCCGCAACCCCAAATAGTATTTTTTTTTTTTAGCTTTTATTTGTTTTTGGGAACTGTACATTATTGACATCTACCCAATTTGATCACTGCTTTACTGTATTATTTGACGTGAATAGGCATGAGTTTGAACAGGGACCCCCAGTAGAGTCTGTTCACGGATGGCTGTCAGCTGGTCACCATGCAAAGTCGCTTGCCCAACCGGTGTTACTTAACAAATAATAGCGACTTACTACCCCTCGATAATAATACTACTAAGCCTAATATTAATAATTGAATTTTAACTGTAATTATAAATGTAAAATGTTTTTTTAATATTATATAATCAAACTGCACTAATTTCATGTCTTTCTAATTTTATTATCAATTTCTTTTCTTTACAGGTAAGTATACTTATTGCATGTAAAATTTTATCAGTAAGTTTATAATAAAATTAATGATTTTTTTCATAATATGATTAAATGATTTCATTATTGTTTCGCGACCCCCCCCCCCCCAAACTATAATATCACCACTACCCTCAGGTTGAGAATCACTGCTAGACTAACCCGGTAGGTCAAACGAGACGTCTAACAGATAAGATCTAAGTTGTTACTAGATAAAGAAAAAAAAACAAAAAAATACTTTATTGGAATTGATAAATTATCTTAGGTAGGTAATATTAGTAGATATTACGATATTTTATCACTGAAATGTTGGCAGCACTGATTCGAGATCAGCCGGTTAGACAGTAAAACAAAATGAGGCCAGTAGAGTGCGCGTTGTCGTTTTAGCATGACGTTTGCTGGTGGTACAGCGCGACGTACAATTTTATGATTTCTCGTATTTAAAATTAAAAGTTAACCTTAATTGCAGTTTTAACATTATGTTATATTTTATGATTAATAAAATTATTTGTTATTTTTATCGTTACACGACTATATCTTAACCACAAAGGAATACTTAAAAAGTGAGTTTTATTAAAAATAAAATTAAAATAAGGATATTCGTACATATGCATGGTTTATTTATTTATAGAATTCGTTTCGATGAAAAATCTGTTGTGGGGGGGATACAGACAAAACAATAACGTCACAACAAAAATAGACTCCTTCCAATAATACTAATATCTGTATTTCAATGTGAATTCGTTCGTTAAATGTTTATTAGTCGTATTTTTTCATTACTTGCCTCAAAAAATCTCATTTTTTTGACTTTATTTAGAAAATTCAGTACCGTACATAAAAACGAGTGAATGAGATAATTATGAAATGAAATAAAATGCGCTCTAAGTGGAGATGCACGATGGTTTTAACTCAAAATTTAGATTTTTAGTTTTTTATGTTTTTCAATAATTTAGGCCTAGATCTACCAGAAAAACATTAAATTACGTCAAAAAATATTTTTATGTATGAAAAAATTAAGTTTTATCAGGTTTACACAGAAAAATTATTATATTACGAAGAACGAATATTTTTTAATGATATTATACCGCTCGTTTTAGTGCAAAGAGAATTTTAGTTTTTAAAATATTTGCATCACGGTTTTTAATACTCTCAGCTGTTAGTTCAGCTTTCTAAACAAGTGTTGATGGGAAATTTACTTGTGTACATATATCATTGTTTTCGGTTTGTGTTTTCTCGTTTCTTACCATTTCCCGTAAATTTAGATTTTTACCACCAAGATAGGGTTTTCTCAGAAACCAATAAACCTACCAGGCTGAAATTTTTACCAGTTAATTATTTTGTATATTCACATATACCAAAATTTTTATGACTTCCTCAGATGCTCCAAAAATTAATAATACGCAAAATACGTAGAAAACAATTTGTAAAAATTTTATGTTATTCGTAATTTTTTTTAAATTATTTGGTATGGTTCAAAGATAAAGTAGAAAAAATATCAGTAGCTCAAGAAGAAATCCGACACCTATAGTGTGTGTGTAAAGTTCAATTTCCCTATAGTTTACCAATCCTGTGAAAAATGTACCTAAAAATCTGGTGTGAAACACTCACACAACTTTCTCTTGCCAATGCAAATGATTAATAATAAACCTAACATTATTAATAAAATATTAGAAATAAACAAAAACTAACCTCAAAAACATAACCTTATTTTAATCACGAGTGAATGACGCAAAATGACAATCGAACTCAGTTTGGCTTAAAAATACGGAAAATCACGCTTTCACGCTAAACTAGGCTCTGTAGAGAAAAATGCTCTAAACAAAAGTTGTAGATCTTTTAATTTTCTATAACTTTTATTATATACACTTTTGTCGTAAAATGCATACTAAGACCGAAATGTTAAAAAAATCGATTTTTCTCACGTTTTCGTGAGAAAAAAAACAGAAAAACGCAAATTACCGCTAAACTAAGCGTTATACAAGAAAATGTTTGAAACAGAAGTTGTAGGTTTTTAAATTCTCTACAACTTTTATTATATAAGTTTTTGCGCTGAAATTTATATTAAAGCCGTAATCTTAAAAAACAACGTTTTTTCGTGAAAACAGCCTCACCGAGAATTTCAGCAAACATGGCGCCTACCCTATCTTGTAGAGAATAAAAAATTGAGTAAAATAGGCGATTTTAAAAAAAATCGTAGGACCAGTTTTTGAGAAAATCGCAAAAAACTGAAAAATTATACGAATAAACTACTACTTCCGGTTGACCGATTTTGATGAAAATGTTCGTGTCGCGTCCGGTAGTAGTATGTAACTTAAGTTTCAAGTTTCAAGTTCGTACGACGTTCCGTTCTTGAGATATTCTGTTCACACACAGACACACAGACACACACACACACACACACAGACACACACACAGACCAATCGCTAAAAACATGTTTTTTGGGTTCAGGGGGTCTGAAATCGTATAGATCCGGTGAAAACTCGATTTCTTAAAATCGACATGAAAACAATACTTTCCTTCCTATATATTCATATAGGCAAGAGAAAGTAAAAATATCAGTAGCTCAAGAAGAACTCCGACACCTATAGTGTGTGTGTAAAGTTCAATTTCCCTATAGTTTACCAATCCTGTGAAAAATGTACCTAAAAATAGCAAATATAACATTGGCGGGGTACAAAGTACAGTCCCCCCCCTTAAGACTTAAAGGAGATCACCACTCAACAGTGGGTCTCAGCTGGAAATATTCTGTGAACGGATTACATAAATTGTGTGTAGGCCTACTATCGGAAATTACTTTTTACAAAATGATGTCCCTACTTCATCGTCGGCGTAAACGTCCGCGAGGATTTCCGGGAAGGTATGGTAGGTATAGGTTGCGTAAAAGTTCGTCGGTATAATAAGATAATTTCGTACGGAATTTTGTTTAAATTTTACGAAAAAATCGTTTACGTACGGAATTCTGAGTCATTATGTAAACAGTCTTTGGTAACGTAAAGGGAGCATTTTTAATTTGTCGTAAGAATTTTGACTGATCATTAAATTAAAAATAATTTTATATAGGTATTTTTTTGTACATCTGTCATCACATATTGTTTAATTAATTTGAAATGAATTTATGACATAGAATTTTTTGATAAATATATTTTCATATTAAAAATAAAAATTGATTGCCACGCCTCTGGCATAACTTCGTTTGTCATGTCATACAGACGTCCCCGTAACTTTAATTACGGGCGTAACATACAAAGATCCTTTCAGGTAAAAAAGTTCAATACCAACAGCGATATTTTATTCATTCTTTTTATCAATGAGATATTTAAATCAAAATTTTTTTATTCCTCCTTTGATCCGTAACAAAAAATTGTTTAGTTTCAAATAAAAAACAAATCAGGTTTTTTGGAAATTCATCATTCATTATTTTCTCGTACGTTAGGTTATATATTGAATGACATTTACTCATAACCATTTTTTTTGTATCACGGTACTGTCTAAAATTTAGTCGAATTCTGATTTTTTATGAAGTATATTTTTTATAAAAATGGAAATTTATTAATTCTATGGCTTTGGTTTTATTTGTAGGAATATTTGTTTTTTTTTGTTGGACGTGGCTTTTTACGACAGAGTGTTCCACATACGTCTAGTTTTACTTTCTCGTGCCTTTTATTCAAATATTGGAAAGGAAAGTATTGTTTTCATGCCAAATTTTTTGAAATCGACTTTACATCGGAAATGCACGTTCTCAGACCTTCTGAGCACAAAAATAACATGTTTTACCAATTGGTCTTGGTGTGAGTGAAAAAATATCACAAGAACGGAATAGTGTACAAAGTTGAAACTTTAAACTTAAGTTAGGTTCCATGATAATATCCAACGTACACATTTTCATCAAAATCGGTTTAACTGGAAGTAGTAGTTTATTCGTAAAATTTTCCTTTTTTTGCAATTTTTTCAAAAAATGGTTTTAACATATTTTTAAATCACCTCATTTACTACATTTACGTGCTCTACAAGATAGGTCAAGGCCGCCTCGGTGGCCTAGTGGTTAGCGTGCTACGCTGCAAAGCGGAGGTCCTGGCTTCGTTTCTCAAAAATTATTACGAGTTCAAACCTACCATTCCGTAACCCAAAGTAGTCGCTAATAACGAAATTGTTGATGCGATTTAAAATTAAAACAAATAAGAAGTAGGTCAAACACGTTGCCTGATGAACATAGGTATACTGTACTTTATTATAGTTCTCAAAATAAATAACTTTTATGATTGAATTTTTTTTAACCATATTTAAAAAATATATATTGTAACAAACTACTACACGTTAACTTCTGGAGAACTTAAAAATTCGAAAAATCACTAATTAACGCTAAAGTAATATTAGGCCTAGGTAGGCTATGTAGAAAAAAATGCTAGAAATAAAAGTTGTAGATATTTTAATTGTCTACAATTTTTCTATATGTTTTAAAATCTACACTAATGTAGCAATGTTAAAAAAATCCGTCTTTTACTGATTTAATTGGAAAGAAAATACAGAAAACTGTATTTGACGCTAAACTGAGCGTTGTAGAAAAACGTCTGAAATAAGAGTTGTTTGTAAGTTTTTAAATTTTCTACAACTTTAATATATTATGTACTTCTGCTCTAAAATATAAATTAAAGTCTCAATCTTAAAAAATACTGTTCGAGCACAGCCCCAAAAGTTTTAGCAGTCACGCTTACCTTTGTAGAGCACAAAAATTGTAGTACATAAGGCGAATTAAAAAAAATCGTAATATCAGTTTTTGAAAAAATTGTGAAAAATTGCATGAATAAACTACTACTTCCGGTTGACCTATTTTGATGAAAATATTCGAGTCGGATTCCCTAGTGTTCCTAGTTTCATATTATTTCTACAATTCGTTTTTGAAATATTTTGTTTACAGACCAATCACTAAAAACATGTTTTCTATGGGGTTCCGAGGGCTTGAAACGGTAAAATCGTGTATATCCGGTGGAAACTCGATTTCGAAAATCGATATGGAAACAATAGTACTTTTCCTTACCTATATTTTCATATAAAGCAAGAAAAAGTAAAAATTGGGTTTAAATATAGCCTACCCGCCGCATCACTGAAAAGTTAAACTATAATAGTGTAAACATAACCTATTATACCTTATCGCAATCCGTTTCTGTTAAATTTATTTGTTGTTAACTTAAAACTTACTGGCTGGAACTACAAATATTGATTTGATATTAAGGGAACTAATTAAAAAAAAAATCAATGGGTTATCTGCTGCAACTGTTATTATCAAAATAGAAGTTTTTGAGCAACTATAACTGTGGTTCCCGGTTGTAACGCCGTCGTTTTTATGGCGCTTTCGGATATAGTCTAACGCTGGTTGAATTATGTTCCCGAATAATTTTTCCACATTTTTACAGAATTTAAAAATAGTGTTGTATATATTTTTTAATTTTTTTTTTAAAAGTATATATCTTTGAAACACGTAAGTGAATTGAAATTTGTTTACAAAATGTATTTTAAGTTATACTGTAATACAGAAATAAATAAAATTAGCCTATCTTTAATTTGTAAAATACAGTACATAATAAATAATCTTTTAATCAATTAAAAATTGTTAACATTCTGCATACAATGTAACACTCGGAATTCTACAATGTACAATACGGGGTTAGATAACGGAAGAAACCAAATTAAGTTCAGTACGACTTCGCCAGTTAGTGTCGATTAAAATGCTTTAAAAAAATAAAAAAATGTGGACGCGCAAAGCAACAAAAATTCAATCCCTTACTTTTTTACAAAATTGTGTGATTTTTACATTGTGGGTTCTTTCCAAACAAATTATTTTTTTTATTATTATACATTAGCCAATACACTAAAATAAAGTGTTGTTTTGGCTACCTCCGTAGTGTAGTGGTTAGCACATTGGCCTGCTGTACGGAGGTCCCGGATTTGATTCCCGGCCAGAGTCTAGAAATATGCACATGTGAAATCCCACAGTTAGTGTTAAATACTCCATCGCAGTCGCTAATGACCAAGCAATTGTTGCGACTTTAAATAAATTAAAAAAGTGTTGTTTTTGATTATTTGAATACATACAATAGGTTATTGAGTCATGTTTGCGTGGTGGTTAGCGTAACTGGCATCTACTCTGGGGTCCTAGGTTCGATTCCCGGTCAGGTCTGGCATTTTTTCATCCCTGATTTTCATATATCATCATTCTCCACCGTCTGCATTAGCAAAAGTTGCAACTGTCAGATATTGTAACAGAGATTGGAACAATCGGACATAAACAAAAAAGAAAAAATTATGAAAAAATGCACGACAGTTGGGTAATTTGGGTACAGTACAGTATTTCGTTTAAGTACATACTTTAAATGTTTACCTAAATTTACCGTAGTTTTTAAGAGGAGATTGCACGATGTTTTTTTTATGATTTTTGTTTATTTGGTTTTTTATGTTTTTCAATAGTTTAGGCCTAGATCTACCAGAAAAAATTAAATTACGTCAAAAAAATATTTTTTTTATCAGGTTTACCCAGAAAAATTATCATGTTACCAAGAACGAATATTTTTCATAATTTTATTCTGCTCGTTTCGCAAAGGAAATTTTAGTTTTTTTTAAAATATCTGTATCACTGTTTTTAATATTCTCAGCTTTTGGCTCAGCTTTCTAAGCAACTGTTGATAGGAAATTTACTTGTTTGTGTATATTTTGTTTGATTTTTGTGTCATCTTGTTTTTGCCTGTTCCTGTAAATTTAGATTTTCAACACTTAGGTAAATTTTTCTCAGGAACCAATAAACCTACCAGACTGAAATTTTTACCAGTTAAATATCTTGTATATTCACATATACCGACAATTTTATTACTTTCTTAGGTGGTCCAAAAATTAGTAATACGCAAAAAACTTTCAAAAACATCTGAAAAATTTTTATGTTATTCGTTACTTTTAAAAAAATCTGGTGTGAAACACTCACACAACTTTCTCTTGCCAATGCAAATGATTAATAATAAACCTAACATTATTAATAAAATATTAGAAATAAACAAAAACTAACCTCAAAAACATAACCTTATTTTAATCACGAGTGAATGACGCAAAATGACAATCGAACTCAGTTTGGCTTAAAAATACGGAAAATCACGCTTTCACGCTAAACTAGGCTCTGTAGAGAAAAATGCTCTAAACAAAAGTTGTAGATCTTTTAATTTTCTATAACTTTTATTATATACACTTTTGTCGTCAAATGCATACTAAGACCGAAATGTTAAAAAAATCGATTTTTCTCACGTTTTCGTGAGAAAAAAAACAGAAAATCGCAAATTACCGCTAAACTAAGCGTTATACAAAAAAATGTTTGAAACAGAAGTTATAGGTTTTTAAATTCTCTACAACTTTTATTATATAAGTTTTTGCGCTGAAATTTATATTAAAGCCGTAATCTTAAAAAAACAACGTTTTTACGTGAAAACAGCCTCATCGAGAATTTCAGCAAACATGGCGCCTACCCTATCTTGTAGAGAATAAAAAGTTGAGTAAAATAGGCAATTTTAAAAAAAATCGTAGAACCAGTTTTTGAGAAAATCGCAAAAAGTGAAAAATTATACGAATAAACTTCTACTTCCGGTTGACCGATTTTAATGAAAATGTTCGTGTCGCGTCCGGTAGTGGTATGTAACTTAAGTTTCAAGTTTCAAGTTCGTACGATGTTCCATTCTTGAGATATTCTGTTCACACACACAGACACACACGCACACACAGACACACAGACACACACCGACCAATCGCTAAAAACATGTTTTTTGGGTTCAGGGGGTCTGAAAACGTATAGATCCGGTGAAAACTCGATTTCGAAAAATCGACATGAAAACAATACTTTCCTTCCTATATTATTATATTCATATAGGCAAGAGAAAGTAAAAAATGTTATGGTCCAAAAGATTTAATTGAAAACATGTCAGTGGTTAGAGACACGCGACAACTATAAGTGTGCAAAGTTTAATTTCCCTATCTTTTACTAATGCTATGAAAAATGTACCTAAAAAGAGAGACTTTATCATTGGCGGGATACAAAGTACAGTCTCCCTTTAACCCTTTCTAAACCAGTGTGACGAAGAAGTCACACTGGAATGAAATAACTGACATCAAAATTTTAGTTATTAGCGACTACTTTGGATTAGGAACGATGGGTGTGAAGTGTAATAATTTTCTATACCCTAGCCAGGAATCGAACTTGAGACTTCTGCTTTGCAGTGTAGCATACTGACCATTACGCTACGGAGGCGACCATTAATTAGTTTCTTTTAGAAATTAATTTTAGTTTTAAATATTCGTGTTCATTTACTGAAATAAATTAGCGATTCTTCGAGTATGTCGTACGTACGTACGTACAAGTATATTTTTTACTTTCTCTTGCCTTTATGAATATATAGGAAGGAAAGTATTGTTTTCATGTCGATTTTTCGAAATCGAGTTTTCACCGGATCTATACGTTTTCAGACCCCCTGAACCCAAAAAACATGTTTTTAGTGATTGGTCTGTGTGTGTGTCTGTGTGTGTGTGTGTGTGTGTGTGTGTGTGTGTATGTGTGTGTGTGTGTGTGTGTGTGTGTTAACAGAATATCTCAAGAACGGAACATTGTACGAACTTGAAACTTGAAACTTAAGTTACGTACCACTACCGGACTCGACACGAACATTTTCATCAAAATCGGTCAACCGGAAGTGGTAGTTTATTCGTGTAATTTTTCACTTTTTTGCGATTTTCTCAAAAACTGGACCTACGAATTTTTTAAAAATCGCCTGGTTTACTCAATTTTTTATTCTCTACAAGATAGGGTAGGCGTCATGTTTGCTGAAATTCTGGGTGAGGCTGTTTTCACGTAAAAACGTTGTTTTTTAAGATTACGGCTTTAATATGCATTTTAGCGCAAAACGTTATATAATAAAAGTTGTAGAGAATTAAAAATTCTACAACTTTTATTTCAAACAATTTTTTGTATAACGCTTAGTTTAGCGGTAATTTGCGATTTTCTGTTTTTTTCTCACGAAAATGTGTGAAAAATTGATTTTTTTAAGATTTCGGCCTTAGTATGCATTTTACGACAAAAGTGTATATAATTTAATTTATAGGAAATAAAAGATCTACAACTTTTATTTAGAGCATTTTTCTCTACAGAGCCTAGTTTAGAAAGAAAGAGTGATTTTCCGTATTTCTAAGCCAAACTGAGGTTGATTTTCATTTTGCATCATTCACTCGTGATTAAAATAAGGTTATGTTTTTGAGGTTAGTTTTTTGTTTATTTCTAATATTTTATTAATAATGTTAGGTTTATTGTTAATTATTTATATTGGCAAGAGAAAGTTGTGTGAGTGTTTCACACCAGATTTTTAGACTGTAAAAAGTGATTTTATTCATTTAATCAATATTTTTAATCGTAAAATATTTTGTCTTAAATGATGACTTTAAAATTAAAATCATATTTAGTTTTTTTGCTACAAATCTAAGAGAATATATTTTTGTTTAGGAAGCCTGAACATAATTTTACATATATTCAAATTGTTGTATGAAACAATGAACAGACATTTTTTGTGTATAGTTAAAAAAATTGGGATTGAAAGGGTTAAGTGTATGAAATACGCAGTTTTAGGGTTTTCTAATATTATAATTTGATGATACTGGCTGCTGTACCACTCATAGGCGCTATGTACGTTTTGTAGTTAATACGAAAATTCTTAACTTCATTTACATCGCGGTAGATATAACATGGGTGTCTGAATTACTCCTACACTTGCGTTTTAACAGGAGACCATTTTAGAAATTTAGTGGTCTAAGGTCAATGTTATGATACTGGCTGTATCTAGCACAAAACGCTGGAGTAAATTCTAGTAGTTATAAAAAAAACAAAAAAATTATTAAATTAACGCTGGAAAAATTCGGTACATCATTTATACGATCATTGTTTCATTGTGAGTAAGTCTTTTAATGGATGTAATTTACTATAATAACAAAAAAATTGTTTGACCTTTCGCTGTTAATTTAATTGCTTTGTGTAAATATCAAGAGTAAACTCAATTGTTTTTTTCTAACAGAAATCATAAAGTTAATTCCCATTGTACCGTATCAAATAATTCTATACGATCTATTACGAATGTTACAGCAAAAAAGAAAAAAAGAAAACAGAAATTAAATTGTTTTAACTGGTAATCTACACGCTAATCGAGAAAGGGTTTGTAAAACACAATCTGTCGTGTCACGAAAATTGTTTATATTTCAAACATGTTATGTAGTTTGTTATACAAGTATACAAAATGTACTTTCGTCAAAAACAATGTTACATTTTTATGTATCATACCATATTAAATAAAAATATAAATAAATTGTCACCATTTTGTATTTAAAAGTTACAGATTTATTTGTAATCACAAATATTTATTAATATTGTTAAATGAAACATATATCACAAAAAACCTTTTTATAGGTCTGTAATGGTGAAAAACTGAATTCGTTCAAATTTTTGTTAAAAATAAATAATGATTTTATATTTTAAAAAAACGTATTTATTGCTTTTAATATTATTGTAATTTTTCTTTCTCACTAAAAAAAATCAAGATAGCGATTATTCTGTAACTTCACCATTTTGTATTTAAAAGTTACAGAATTATTTGTAATCGCAAATATTTATTAATATTGTTATATGAAACATACGAGTATATCTCAAAAACCTTTTTATAGGTCTGTAATGATGAAAAACTGAATTCGTTCAAACATTTTTTTGTTAAAACTAAATAATGATTTTATATTTAAAAAAACGTATTTATTACTTTTAATATTATTGTAATTTTTCTTTCTCAATAAAAAAAAATCAAGATAGCGGTTATTCTGATTGCAGCTTGGAATTATTTCTTAGTTATTCTATTTAAAATATGCCCAAAAAGGACAGGTGGAGTGTTATTTTAATTGCACACTATCTGTTTGGTCCAGGGCTAAAAAAAATAGTTCTGTTTCTTATCACATAGTCAGCCACTTATATGACTGAACTATTTAAGAACAGAGAGGTAGAGGTGTAAAAGACACTAGTCAGAGTTATCTCCTCTGAGAGTAATGAATTTCACTATGCAGCCAGACCCTGTGGTGAATGAAGTGAAGGTGTCATTTGCAGGGTAGAAAGTGAGTGCTTTTCGGAGGGCCTGGCATGCTGATAAGCATACTCTTTCAACTTAGGGAGGAAGGCACTGGTAAACCACCTTACTCCTCGTTTTAACTTAGTAAAACCTCTAGAGGTTCAAACCAGCCTTTTGGCTGTTGACCTAAACAACAACAACTATTTAAAATCTCTTGTATATAATTGATTCTTGTAAATATCGATATATCTTAATTGTATTCGTAGTCCTTAATCCTTCGTCCATTTATTAATTCTTCATTTAACTTTTCATAAATCTTTATTAATATTAATATGAATTAACAGCACTTAATGTATCAACTTACTGGTACGGTCTCTTTCAACCTACTTCAGCCACAGCTGTTTTAATTTTTTTATCTTAATATTTATTTTACACCAATTCAAATTTTTAATTGAAAAATTATTTTATCCTACTTTAAATATATTTACATAAATTAATTTTAACTGTAAATTACAGTATTAAAATTTTTAACTCTAAATTTTGAAAATTTTATATTCATCTTTAATAATTATTCATAAACAGATGTAGCAGAATACTGAATGCTACAGGTCTATCAATTAATTGACTTTAAGAAATTAAGAACTGATTAATTTAAAAATAAATTTATAAATATTTTGTAGAGTGATTTGTGATAATTTATTTTCTACGAATTTTTTTTAACTTTAATCTTGAATCAATTCAATTCACTTTACTTCAATTGTACTTCAATTTTGTAATTCAATTTTACTGTACTAGAGGGAATAACCAAAAGATGAGAGAGCATTGACATTACATGAACATTAACACAAACAAGTACGAATATGAAATACAACATTCAGGAATGTTAAATTTGGAATAACAGTTATCGAAAAGTGTACGAAGATAAAAATTAAAACAATTGTCACCGCCACCCCTTCTAATTAATCATTTACTGTGTTGCCGGCCTTCAATACTTCTTCAGGCCTTTGTCGGCGCGGTAGGCCCTTTAGCAGCGCACCGACAAACCTTTCGGCTCCGCACCGACAGAGGCCTTTTCATCAAGGCCAAGCCAGTAGCTGCTCTTTACCACAGCGCTCTCGGCGACTATATAAAGAGCGGTGCACTGAGCCGGGCGATTCAGTTCCGATCCAGACACAGAGAGATTCAATTCCGATAAAGACTCCGAGGAATTCACTTCGAACCAGACAGCAGACAAGACGTCCACCACGGCACACGGCTGCCGGACTCCAGCGAAGACTAATCGACGACCCCGCAAGAGAGAAGATGATGCTTCCGCTCGCCGACCCGTCACCGTAAGCCGTCAACCGGAAGGTCATCGCCCGCTGATGCGAGCGATGCCCACAGCGGTTCCTCGACCGAGCCTTACGCCCACCGGACCCGACGAAGCAGCCATCGACGCACTACTGCGAGGGAAGAAGATGACGTCTCCGCTGGACGACGACACGCCGTGTCGCCCAGCTCCTTGACCGCCACGACGACTACGACCGACGCTTCCGATCAAGACGACCACCGCTTAAACGCCGCTTTTCAGGGCCACCAAACAAATAAGGTTTGCCACTAAATGTCGCCATCCGGTGATACAATAAAAATTCATGTTGTTCAAGAAAAATTATTACCAATAGTCGGCCCTAATATAGGATTTTAAAAACAAAAATTATATCTAATATGTTTTCACATTTATTTTTTCGACTAGATGTACATTTTAAACAATGCAGCGAGAATTAAAGAATATTTCTGCTCCATCTTCTTTTTAATCTTCTAATAAAGCCTGGTGGATTTGCAAATTACTGATAAGCGGATTATTATGGATTTGTAGTTTTGAATAGAATTTAAAATAACTATTTTTGATATCACAAATGAATGGTGTTTTAAAATCGGTGTGTAGTGTGTAATTTGAGTAATAGTAGGGTGAACCAGTAATTATGCCTGTTACCGAAAAATTTTAAACATAAAACTAGTTTTAAAAATAATCGTTGTTTTTAGTACTCGTGCGTTTACGTTGCAATTTGATCAATTCAGAACAATAAGTAAACCCATGATCAAATGAGATAAGGATGTTATATTGATTGTATAAATGAGGTGCAGTCTTTTACACACTCAGGCCGATCATTTTTCAAAAAAATATGATTAATTGAACCCCAACCATCAAAGTACACCAGTAAATATTGTCTAATATTTAAATCCGTATAAAAGTAACTGCCTTTACTAAGATTTGAAACACGGAACCTTTGTCTCTCCACATCAGTTGTCAAACAGTTGACTCACGGCGACGACTTTACCACTAGACCAACCCAGTGGGTTGAGCCTAGTTTTGCGTCAATTAGTTTTTATTTATTTATTGTAACTAGTCTTAGACTTTTGAACCATTTTATTCAAACTTAAACTATCTAACGATTATAATATCATAAGAAAGTAAAACCTAATGGCTACTCTTATTTTCTAACAATAACAATTATTTAAGATATAACTGTAATGTTACTCTTACTTTTAAAGATTAGTATCCTATTCCTATTCTTATTTTCTATATATATTAAATTTACCTAAGTAGACTACAGTTTTTTAGTTAAACCTTCTTATTATTACATATTTACGTAACCATTAAGAGATAAACAAAATTTGTAACTGATTCATAAAGTTTTTAAGAAATGCACAAAATACATGTATGGAACAACTATATATTAGTTATATTATTTTCTAAATAGGCTACAAATTTTTTATTTTCAAACTTAACATATTATTATTATTTTCTAAAAAAACATTCATATTTTCTAAAACAAATATATTCTCACCTTATAAAACAAACCATAAAATTTTGCAAGATAATTAATGTTGTTACAATTGATTATTTACAAATGATGGCAAATTAGACTAATATTAGATTTCCTAAATCAAACCAATTCGAAGGTTTTCTGGCGCTTAAATCTTCTTATTATGTCTGAATTATCGAGGAGTTGCAGCGCCTGTCAATTAGTGATTTTTCGTATTTTTAAATACTAAAGAGGTTGATTTGTATTTTGCGTCATTCACTCATGATTGAAATTAGGTTATGTTTTTAGTTTTATATTGTTTACTAATTATTAAACACAGGCTATATTATCATTATTTACTTTGGCAAGAGTGTCACGGCCCCTCTATCTACATCGATAGGTTGGTAGGGGCGTTAACAAAAAAAAACAGTAAAGGAAGCTAAAACAAATAAATACACTCAAGTTGCGGTTGCACATAAAACTTCAATCAAAATATTAAATTTAATGAAAAAATAAGAATAATACAGTAATAGCATATAATGGTAAAAATCAATAAAAATTAATAATGTTTGTTAGAGCCTTGATGGCAGGAGTTTTGAAATTAACCCAAAAATATATTGGATAAAACGAGTGATGCGGTAAGCCGACTTGTAACTGTAGGACATCAACCCACTATCCACGACTAATGGCAGATTAATGTAAACTGAAGCATAAACGACTTATTTCGGAGGACCTAGTTTCATTTAATGGCGCCAGAAACCAACGGCGGAACGACTGAATAAGCAAGATACAACGATAGAAAGTACACTGCGGGAGGCAAAGGTAAAACGATAAGTAACTGCTGGAACAGCAGGACATCACTGGTCAACTCAAACACAAAATCAGAAAGCGTACAACAAAATAGACTAATTCGCTTACCTGTTGAATGGCCTGAAGTGTAGAAACGGCGTCCACGCGACCCGTGTCCGGGGTTCGATTCACACTGTAACTTTAATGTTTGATACGAAAACAAGAACAATTGTAAATGATTATAAATTACACACATAAGCAAAATCACACTTGAAAATGATGTATGGTACATCAGAAACGAACGAAGCATAACGACAATTGCAGAAGCGACGCCATAGGATGGCCGGCGCAGAGAAGGCACGAACAGTCTACATGTCGCAGAATCCAACCAGTGAGTGAGTTGACCGGGAAGAAAGGAATGTGAGTAGAGGGAGAAAAAATACGTCATGAACTGAGGTCACCATCGGAAGTCAAGACAAGTATACAGGCCGAGGCGGGAAAAAGGTTATTAATACAAAATCAGTGTATTTAACGACGATAATAATTAGTAATTATTAGACGGGGGTGCGATTGGCCTTAACATACCGCCCGCCTAAATCGATGAAAGCGATTTACAGAAACAAAACTAGCAGAGAAGATCGAAGAACGAAGCCGCCCGCCCTGAAACAACCAGGGAGCGGTAAACGTAGCAAAAACGACGAGAACGAAGCAAAGAAGACGACGAAGAAGAATCGAATGAAGCGAAGAACGGAGCATCTTGAGGTGGCGTGACAAACGCACGGGTTTGCCCGGCCAACGACGAACGGAACATCTTCCACGGCTCGCGCGGAAGCCAACGAGAAAGCGGAGTATCTTGATGTGATTGTCAACGAGGGTTGACAACCAGAAGCGACGCAGAAGAAGAAACGAAGAAAGAAGACGGCGAACGAAGAAAATAAGCGAAGAACAAAAAAATGAACGAAGAACAAAA
Organism: Catonia carolina; assembly: GCA_035578175.1. Classification (NCBI taxonomy): domain Eukaryota; kingdom Metazoa; phylum Arthropoda; class Insecta; order Hemiptera; family Achilidae; genus Catonia; species Catonia carolina. The sequence continues at coordinate 72,949,008 of JAQMRL010000005.1, forward strand.
CGAATGGAGATGAGTTGAGCGTGGAACGAAGTGAAAACGGCGGAGAAGTTAGTTGCCCAAAGGCAGAGCTAACTGATAAGCGGGTTGCGAAACGAATTGACGAGCAGGCGAACAATGTTGGCGAGAATCGAGAATTGCGGTACGGCGAACTTCACTAACCAGTTGTGAGTGAATCCGTGATTGAGGTTGAGACGACGAACGAGAGTTGCGAAGATCACACCAAGCATTGAACGAGCGAAGAGAGTTGAAATTACAATTATTCACCGGTTGTGAATATTGTATACGATGTTTGGGGCCCCGCCCGCCAAGAGGGGCTAAAGGCGTGCGAAGAGAGTTAGCAGAACATGAAACGACTGAGGAGGGCCGGTTGCCCTTTAGCGAAGCGACTTGCAGCGGTTGATCGAGAGTGTTTGCGAGAGACGACGAGAAGCGATGATTTGAGATGAGTTGGTTAGCCGTAGAATCGACTGAGGCGAACGTAGTAGGTTTTATTGGCGAATTAGCGATGATGCAGCGAGATGCGAAGCGGTTTGGCGAAGAATGGACTGAAGACGACTCGGTGGAGGCCTTCAGTACAGACTTGAATCGAGGCGTTGACTTGAAGCGAGGCGCAGAGTTGAAGCGACGAATTGGCGTAGTACCAGCAGCAAGATCGGTCGAGATACTGGCGGAGTCAGTAGACGAAGCGAGACGAGGATCAACAGCGATGATCTCGGACGAAGCGGTGAAACGATTTGAAGGCGAAGAGACAGAAGTATGGTGAAGACGATTAGTTGAAGCAGAAGGGCGATTAGTTGAAACAGCGGCGTGATTCGAATTATTGTTGAATACAGGCGAAGCGAGTAGGCAGCTAGGCGGCTGGACGATAGAAGCGATAGATTCACTGATTACAGGGTTTGAGGTGACATCGAGGTTGATTGATGACTTAGCAGGAACGATAGTTTGTTGGTCAGCGACGATAATTTGAAGCGAAGATGAATTTTTATTTGACGAGTGATTTTGAACAGCAGGCGATGTGAGATTAACATCAGTAGCAGGCGACGAGACTTGAGCGTTGTTAGCGAAAACAGATGTTAAGAGCGAATCGTTACTTGAAGCAGAACTAAGTGGTTGTAGTTCGGGCAATTTTCCGAATACTACATAACCAAATACGGTTGATAAAGCGGATGGAGTACCTTTAATTAAAGGCGTTTTACTAAAATCGAGAATTTCTGAAAAACAATCAGCGCCAAGCAGTAAATCTACTGGATTGGGGCTGCGGAAGCGAAAATCAGCTAGCAGATGTTGTGAAAACTGTTCACCGACTGACTTATGAATTCGAGAAGCAGGTAGGCGGTCTGATATTTTGCTAATAACAGTAGCCTGAAGCGGAAGGCGAAAGTTAGAATTTTGCGGCGACAGAATTGTAAAATTGGTAATACCTTTAACTGAGGTGACTTCGGCTGAAATGCCTTGCAGGCGTTTAGAAGTAGGAACGATGTCGAGTTGCAGTGAACGAGCGGCGTTGTATGTTAAGATGCTGGACTGAGATCCATTGTCGATCACAGCGCGAAGCGGAACGATTTTGCCGGATGAATCGACAGCATGAACGATAGCAGTACCTAGCAGCGCAGTTTGGCCGTTAAGTCGACATGAAAGTGAATAATCGGCAGGTTGGTTAACAATAATGGACGAGGACGACGAATTTGAAGTAACTACCGGCTTATCAGCACAGCAGGTAGCACAAGAATTAATTGGCGGAGTTGCGATAGTATTAGCTTGAATCGGCGGCGAAGAATTTACAAGTAGGCATCCAGTAGCCGGTGAATCGGTGTCCGGATGTACGGCAGGATGATACGGACTAGCAGTTGGCGAATTATGCGAATTAACAACAGAAGCGGTGGACGAATTAGATTTTTGAGGGCTGCGATCAATATGCAGCAACGTATTGTGCGATTTTGACTGGCAGATACGACAATGTTTATTTGAGCTACAATTGCGGCGATCGTGTCGCCCGAAGCAGGCAAAACAAAGTTTAAGACGAGAAATAATTTTGTAGCGATTATCTACATTTTGTGCAAGAAATTCACTACAGTTGTGAATTGAATGAAAGTGAGATTCGCACGACAGACATTTGAGTGAATTTGATTTGACGAAAAACGAAGGTACATTATCAGAATTAGGAGACGGCAAAATAGGACTACGATGACTGTGTACAGAATTGAAATTATCGGTTACCGGGTTAGCTGAGTCCGGTTGATCGAGGTTTGAATCGCTGGAGTGCGAAGAACTAGCGTTATCTGTAGGTTGAGAAGAATTCGAGAGCTCGAAAGCATGCATCTTAGCGGTAACGAATGACATTAAGGCCTCGTATGTAGGCACGGCTGAATTAGGATTTGAATCCTCGAACGCTTGCTTTGTTACAGGATCCAAATTAGAATAGGCTATCTCAAAAAGTAAATATTCAAGTAAATTTATATTTAGCAGACGTAAGGCTCCGATTGATGATTCGTGGATATTAAGAAAACCTTTTAACGATTGATAGGACGGAGTGTCAGATTTAACGAAATTGAATATCTGATTTAAGTGAACATTTGCTATGCGCCTTGAGTTGGAGTAGCGCTCAACAATTAAATTGTACGCTAACGTATAATTTTCAAGCGAGAGAGGCAGGTGTTCTATTAGACGCAGTGGTTCACCGACTAATGAGCACCTCAAATAATGGAGTTTTTGAACAAATGATAACTCAGAATTATTGTGAATTAAATCATTGAACAAGCTGATGAAATTCTGGAATTTTGCAACATCTCCGTCGAATGAAGGTAGGCGAATTCGAGGTAATTGTATTAATTGCGAATTAGAAGACTTGACTTGATTTTGTAAAACGATAGTGTTGTCCAGAGATTCAATTAATTTCTGGGCGCGATCAATTAACTGGAAATAATGAGTTTCGAATGCAGTGCGTTCTGATTCGAAATCTGTTTCGGGTTGAAGTAATTCGATATTCGTTTGTATCTGTTCGAAGTCACACCAGAGGTCTAAGAATTTGTCAAGTCGTAATTTGACTTGGTTAACTTCAACGTCAGATTGAAGAAAATTATTAAAACGAGAAAGATGATTATTAACAACGTTGCGTTTTTTGATTAAAGATTGTAAATCGTCCATATTGAAAATAATGAACGAAGACAGCGAGCGAAAAAACAAATAATAGAATGTAAACAAAACACAGCTGTTTATTGAATCTAGGTTAGTTGCAACTATGATGTGTATGTTGCAGACGACACAAGTGAAGTGATTCTCTCAGCGCTAGCAGTATCGACGGACAACACGAGAGAGAGTGAATGAGAGAGAGGGCACGCATGCGCTGTAAGCTGCGTGAACCAGTTAACAAGAACGAAGGAAAAAATGGCGATTCTAGCCAAATTCTGGCCGTGTCGAAAGATATAGCACTGAACCGATCTACTGTGACGTCAGCATAGCGTTGGTTGCAACTTGTATTGAATGAACGCGTCACAACAAACTGATAATGCGTTGCATTTGTTATGCAACTCAACCCCGTATTTTTTTTAACTGAATAAATGAAATTGTTTTTTAATATTAATATTTTTATTAATGTTTTTATTAATATATTGAACACATGTAAGACACGAAACACAATAAATGACACGATGAATGTAATGCAACACCATGTAACGACGAATTAAACAAAATACTGAAATTGTTGACGATTGAAAAATTAAGACAATAGACTGTATTTCCAAATATGCACTGATAAATATCCTGCCCGCGACGGACCAAATGTTATAGCCTTGATGGCAGGAGTTTTGAAATTAACCCAAAAATATATTGGATAAAACGAGTGATGCGGTAAGCCGACTTGTAACTGTAGGACATCAACCCACTATCCACGACTAATGGCAGATTAATGTAAACTGAAGCATAAACGACTTATTTCGGAGGACCTAGTTTCATTTAATGGCGCCAGAAACCAACGGCGGAACGACTGAATAAGCAAGATACAACGATAGAAAGTACACTGCGGGAGGCAAAGGTAAAACGATAAGTAACTGCTGGAACAGCAGGACATCACTGGTCAACTCAAACACAAAATCAGAAAGCGTACAACAAAATAGACTAATTCGCTTACCTGTTGAATGGCCTGAAGTGTAGAAACGGCGTCCACGCGACCCGTGTCCGGGGTTCGATTCACACTGTAACTTTAATGTTTGATACGAAAACAAGAACAATTGTAAATGATTATAAATTACACACATAAGCAAAATCACACTTGAAAATGATGTATGGTACATCAGAAACGAACGAAGCATAACGACAATTGCAGAAGCGACGCCATAGGATGGCCGGCGCAGAGAAGGCACGAACAGTCTACATGTCGCAGAATCCAACCAGTGAGTGAGTTGACCGGGAAGAAAGGAATGTGAGTAGAGGGAGAAAAAATACGTCATGAACTGAGGTCACCATCGGAAGTCAAGACAAGTATACAGGCCGAGGCGGGAAAAAGGTTATTAATACAAAATCAGTGTATTTAACGACGATAATAATTAGTAATTATTAGACGGGGGTGCGATTGGCCTTAACAATGTTAATTACTTTTATAAAAACATGACTCAACTTAGTTAACGAAATAATACACAATTTAATAAAAATATCTAATTAATATTCAAAAGCTAAGTTATAAAATTATTTATTACCAATAATATTTAGTTTTAACAATAACTGCCCTATTTTGTAAATAAGATTTGAAATCAACCATGGTTGTTAAATTATGAATAGAATATAAGAAAGATTGGCCATTTTCCATTTTATTTTATAAGTATAACTGAGAAACATCCAGCAATACTGGCAAGACAAATACAAAAGTTTTGTAATGGTATTTAAGTTACAAAAAAAGTTTATAAAAATATAGAATACAGGATGAAAATTTTATAAAAACTTCTTTAGTTATTTTAATGCAAAGGCTACTCTGCTGTTTTTTAAAAAAAAAACTCGAAACAGATAAAACAAAATAGTTAACAATTTACTCAAGAACATGCTTGACAATAAGAGATCCATCTGTCCAAACCATCAATTGAACGGCCAGAACATGTTGGCAGCAGTAAATGAAAATCCACGCAATAAGGTTGATTCAGAGGTAAAATTAAAAAATAATTACATACCATTCTTTTCAGTTTATTAAACAAATACCTCCTTCCACTTATTGTAAATAGATGGACTCAGTAGCGTTTGCATTTTTACTTGTTTTGTTTTATTTGATGATGAACTATCTCATTTCTATTTTAATCCTTAAGGTTATGCACGGGGAATCGAACCCAGATAATCGTAACAAAGTTCAATACAAAAAAACATAGTTCTAGTTTAAATAACACGCACAAACACTTTAAATCAATAGATACCCGTAAGAGTTCTCAGTTCCGGAATGTTTTCGGCCAATTAACTTACTAAAATTTAAATTGGTCATAAAAGAATTACAAAATTTATTTTTTAAACAACTTGCACAATCCGAAAAGACTTTTAAAAATAGATACGAAACTAATTAATTATAACCGCAAAAACAGACTGTTTAAACAAATTAAATAAAATAAGAATCAGAATACATAAAAAACTTTTATAACAAAAGTATAAAGCACAAATAGGCCCGTACATTACTGAGCAATAATGTACGACCTTACATTTCGATTGTCGAGACATGACTCACGTCAACCAGGAAAGTATTCAATAAATTCGCTAGCTCTCGGACACAACATAAAAGTAGATAATAAATCAGCTGATACGCAGATAATTAGAACAACCGCTGAAAAATAAAATTTAAAATCAAATAAGTAACGGCGGCAAAGCCGGACGTTACAAGAGAAAGGTGTATGATTTCACATCAGACTTTTAGCTATGTGGTTGTAGACAGTGTGTCATAAATTAGCTTGTTACTGGATTTCGCTTTTGATAACATTTTTCCTTTTATGTAAGCTACTGCTTTATTGTAATCTGTTTATTTTCTTTGAACAATAAATAACAGGCAAAGAAAGTGAGAAAAGCAAAAAATCAATGAAATTATAATAAAAACCTGGTGTAAAACACTTACACGACTTTCTCTCACCAATGCAAGTAATAAACAATATACTTAACATTAAAGATCTTGTCAAACAGAACGCGTACTGTCCACGCGGGCGGTTCGCTTTTGTCCGCGCGGACCCTGTGTTAGACATTGTTGCATCATCCTCGTCAAATAGACAGCGGCTTACGCCGCGTACCAGTCTATTTCGCGGCGGACTGTTGGGAGGTTGTATTTTTCTACAGAGTTCGCGACGGACAGGATGGCCGATGAAGAGGAAAAATTAATTAAACTTGTTAGGGAGCACCCACATTTATATGATTTGCAAGATAATGATTACAAAAACTTGGTTAAGTAAGCACAATCATGGAGAAAAATAATTAGCTGAAAAACTTCAACAAACCAATAGTACTAAACACAAATTTTGTTATTTTTTTGTTATTACAGTATTTATTACAAAAATTAGTTTTACGTTTTTACTGTCGACGTGATAGACAGCATAATTGTACATTGAAAGTTTATCAATCAATAATTAGTCATTGACTCATATAGTTGAAGTAATTAACAAACTGGTTTCGTACAGGGATGTCTGTTCCTGGTAGTGACTTTGGAGGATTTTGTTATTTACGAACTCACGATAGAAAGCAGAATTTTCTAAGATACTACTATTATTATGCCACCCATAACCACCTGTATCAACAATAATGAAATTATAGTTGGGATAAACGAAAAGACATGAAAAATCGGTCTTCGAAGGAATTCAATTCATTGCAAAGCCGATGAAATTCGCCTACCTCCTCTCTTTTGCAATTAATTTCGTGCATCCATTTTCTTTTTCGTTTCGACCGACTCAAAGCGAACAAAAGAACTTATTCTTCTTCATCCGAGGAACTGTTAGAAGTTTCAAAGTTGAAAAAATAACGAATCATAAATTCGTCACGACTCGTTAACGTTTTCTTTACAACTGTTCTGGTCCGTCCTGATTTGTCCGCGTTAAGTTAGGCTCACTCAGTCCGCAGCGGACTGCACGCGGACAGACCGCGCGGACATTCCGCGTTCTGTTTGACAAGACCTTAATAATAAAACATTAAAAATAAACAAAAAAACTAACCTCAAAAAAAAACCTAATTTTCATCATGAGTGAATGATGCAAAAAGAAAACCAACCTTAGTTTGGCTTACTAATACGGAAAATCAACCTTCATGCTCAACTAGACTCTGTAGAGAAAAATGTTTAAAATAAAAGTGATAGTTCTTTTAATACCACCAGGATGGTCTAGAGGTAAAGTCATCGCCAAAATCAGCTGTTTAACAGCTGATTTTTGGAGACGAAGGTTCCTGGTTCAAATCCTAATAAAGGTAGTAACTTTATACGGATTTGACTGCTAAACAGTGGTTACCGGTGTACTTTGATAGTTGGAGTTCAATTAACCATACTATCTCAGGAATGGTCGGCCTGGGTCTGTACAATACTACACCTCATTTAAACGTCATACACATCATCCTCATCTCATTGGGTCATGGGGTTGCTTATTGTTCTGAATTGAACAGATTGCAACGTACACAAATTAGGAATTCAAAAAAAAAGTTCTTTTAAGTTCCTATAAATTTGATTATTTACACTTTTGCCGTAAAATTCTTTATTAAAATTAGCCTACTAATAGTACTAGTATAACTAGTATTAGGATACTAGATTAAGCCCGAAATCTTAAAAAACGATTTTAAGATTTATATACAGATTTTTATTTTACAGATTTTTATGAAAAAACAGAAAATTACTAATTACCTCTAAAACAAGCGTTAGACAAAGAAATGTTTGTAATAAAAGCTGTAGTGTTCAACTACAACTTTAATTACATACACTTTACGCTGAAGTTCATATTAAGGCCCTAATCATAAAAAAAAAACATTTTTTCTACATGAGCCTTCCCAAGAATTTCAGCAGACATGGCGCCTACTTTATCTTGTAGAGCATAAAAAATGTACTGAATGAGGTGACTTTGAAAAAATCGTAAGAGCCGTTTTTGAGAAAATTGCAAAAAAGTGAAAAATTGGACGAATAAACTACTACTTCCGGTTGACTGATTTTACTGAAAATGATCGTGTCGGGTTCTCTATTGTGGTATTAACTTAAAGTTTCAAGTTTCAACTTCAAACTAAATTCCATTGTTGAATATTTGTTGACACACTTAGACCAATATTGCTAAAATATTGTTTTGTTTTGGGTTCAGGAGGCCTTAAAACGTGTATTTTTGGTGAAAAGTCAATTTCAAAAATTTGACATAAAAACAGTAAACTTTCCTTTCCTATTTGCAAGGCATAAGTCAAAAAGGAAAGTGAAAATGAAAGACTTTTAAAAATAATATACTTACATAAATGATACTAGCGTTACTTTTCAACGTATTCTGCTCCTACTTCTATGCACTTAGTCCACTTCTAACAAGCATTTGAATTCTTTCCTGGAAGAAAATTTTCGGCCTGGTGGTTAGAAAATTTTGCACCGCTTCAATAGCATCTTCATCAGATATATAACGATTTCCAGCAAGCACAGACTTTTCAAAAGTTTAAAGAATCATGGTTGATTGAATATGCTGAACTATGGCTTACATTCAGCTCACTTCCAAAGTCATCAACTGTAATTTGTCGATTATCGAAATTCATTGTTTAACCGCTTCAATATTGTCATCAGTCTATGAAGTGAAAAGCCTATCAGGCCACTGTTCATCGCACAGAGGTATCCTACCACTTTTAAAGCGCGATCAATCCATTCATAGATCATGCTTCCACTTAAATAACTCTCCCCATATTACTGCTGGATGGGACGAATAATCTCTGTTGGTTTTATACCTTCTCAATTGAGGAACGTATCACTGTTTGCATTTCTTCCTTGATGCAATCAAAACAAAGGAGAATTTTATTTTTAAGACTTTTAAAGAAAATCACAAGTAGGTAACAATTGAACAATACTTTTAACGAACAGCTGATAGACGTTATAAGTTATAGCAGAACAATCAGTGCTGCCGTACACTTGATTAGGAGAGAAATCCAAATTTCCCTTTACTTTTTGACTTGCTTTAGTATAGTCATAAAGGGCAAGAGAAATTTAAAAATTATGTGATTTTAATAAGTTAACATTATACGAACACGTTTTGTCAGATAAATAAATATCGTTTAGGTCAACAGCCGAAAGGCTGGTTTGAACCTCTACAGGCATTACTAAGTAAAACGAGGAGTGAGGTGGTTTTTTAGATTGCCTTCCTCATTGAGTACAAAAGTTATTTATGCTTATCAGCATACCAGGCCATCCAAAAAGCATCTACTTTGCACCCTGCAAATGACACCTTCACTTCATTCACCACACGGTCTGGCTGTATAATAAAATTCATTAAGTTTCAGAGAAGATAACTCTGACTACTGTCTTTTACACCTATCCTCTTTTTTTGTCCGGGGTTCCTACGGCCGGCGCCGCTTCCCGCACTTCAATCTCCATTCTCCTCTATCCTCCCAATCACCCTCATCCATCCCTCTCTCCCTCATGGCTTCCTGTATTCCCTTTTTCCACGTTTTCCTTGGTCTACCTTTCTTCCTTCTGTTGAATGGGACATAAGACAACATTCTTTTTGGCCACCTCTCATCACCCATCCTCTGCACATGACCATACCATATCAGTTGTCTCTCTATCCTATCCACAATGGTATCTTCTACACGAGCTCTTTTCCTGATGTCGTCATTCCGGATATGGTCCAACCTGGACACTCTACATGAACGGCGCAGAAAGTCCATTTCAATTGCTTTAAGCTGGCTGTCTATTTTTGATGTTATTTGCCAGCACTCTGCCCCATAAGTTGTTATTGGCTCCACAATAGTGTGGTACAACTGAACTTACATCTATCCTCTTCTATTCTTAAATAGTTTTGTCTTACAATTGGCTGACCACGTGATAAGAAACAGAACTATTTTCTGTAGCCCTGGAACTAGCAGATAGAGTGCAAATAATTTAACACTCCACTTGCCTGTTATGGTCATAAACAACTACGCATGATAAACAAATGCTTTGATTATCACTTAATGTTACGGAATTAATGTAAGATTTATATTGAATCATGTCATATATAAAATTTGTTTTTCTTTTATTTATTTTTTAAATCTTACTGTTAATGACTGATCCATTGGAAAACGATAAACGTAACGGTTTTCCGATTTTATGATTGAATCATAATCATTGAATTATTAAAAACGTATAAAATAATATTTTGTTTTTTTTGTGATATGTTAAGGTTTGTTAGAATGTTTTATTTATTTGTTTATTATTAGTATTATTTATTTTTTGAATGGTTTTTGTTGATACATTATAAGGAAATACAAAAGGGTTAGATTGTAGAAGGAATAGATATTATCTACTGCACGTTACGAAGGGCGTTATTGGAAAACGATTTAGCAAAAGAAAATCGAAGTTTTAGTTTAAATGAAAAGAACCGCAACGTTTATATCCAGTACTATTTCTTTTTTATGTTTTTTGTGTAAGGTTTTTTTTGTAGAGTAATTTTTCTTACTGACATTATTAATTTTTCATGTTGTTTATGTTGTAATGTATTTCACAAATACTGTAGTTATTAATACTTAATGGATTAAGGTAAATTGCGTGGTTCAGATTCATTAATTACAGAACGGTAACTCTTTTCATGTTTTTGAACCTAGCAATTTATTTAATCCTGTATTTTAAATTTTTTGAGATATTTATTCATTTTTTAACAATAAATATTAAATTTTATTATTTGTGGTAGAGATAGTAGGTTTTTCATTCGCTAGTAGTTAAGAAAATTCGGTTTACGCTTTAAAACCAAATAGTTTTTGCTTTATATTGTCCTATTAAATTAAATATTTGCCCATAACAGAGAGGTGGGTGCTAAATTATTTGCACTCAATCTGTTAGTTACAGGGCTACAAAAATATTTGTGTATTTTATCATATGGTCAGCCAATTATATGACTGAAGCATTTAAGAACAGAAGAGGTATATGTGTAAAAAGTACTAGTCAGAGATATCTTCTCTGAAAGTAATGAATTGTATAATACCTTAATTTACAGAACAGGACTAAGAATATGTTGTTGTTTAGGTCATCAGCCAAAAGCCTAGTTTGAACCTCTATAACTCTCCAAAATAAACGGAGGCCCTAAAGGCCTATTCGTAATTTTCTTGAACCGATAAAACGAATTTATACTTAAATTATTACTTTCTCTTGCCTATATGAATATCTGCCCATAACAGACAGGTGGAGAGTCAAATTATTTACTCTCAATCTGTCCTTGCTGGGCTAAAATAAATAGTTCTGTTTCTTTTCACACATGGTCAGCCAATTAAATGACTGAATCATTTAAGAACAGAAGAGGTAGAGGTGTAAAAGACACTTATCAGAGTTATCTCCTCTGAAAGTAATGAATTTCATTATACAGCCAGACCCTGTGGTGAATGAAGTGAAGGTGTCATTTGCAGAGTGGAAAATATGTGCTTTTCAGAGGGCCCGGCATGCTGATAAGCGTACTTTTCCATTCAGTGAGGAAGGCAATGGTAAACCACCTCACTCCTCGTTTTACTTAGTAAAACCTCTACAGGTTCAAACCAGCTTTTCGGCTGATGACCTAAACAACAACACAATATGAATATATAGGAAGGAAAGTATTGTTTTCATGTCGATTTTTCGAAACCGAGTTTTCACCGGATCTATACGTTTTCAAACCCCCTGAACCCAAAAAACATGTTTTTAGCGATTGGTCTGTGTGTGTGTCTGTGTGTCTGTGTGTGTGTGTGTGTGTGTATACAAAATATCTCAAGAACGAAACATCGTACGAACTTGAAACTTGAAACTTAAGTTACATACCACTACCGGACCGGACACGAACATTTTCATCAAAATCGGTCAAACGGAAGTAGTAGTTTATTCGTATAATTTTTCACTTTTTTGCGATTTTCTCAAAAACTGGTCCTACGATTTTTTTTAAAATCGCCTCATTTACTCAATTTTTTATTCTCTACAAGATAGGGTAGGCGCCATGTTTGCGGAAATTCTGCGTAAGGCTGTTTTTACGTAAAAACGTTGTTTTTTTAAGATTACGGATTTATAATGCATTTTAGCGCAAAACGTTATATAATAAAAGTTGGAGAGAATTTAAAAACCTACAACTTTTATTTCAAACACGTTTTTGTAAAACGCTTAGTTCAGCAGTAATTAACAATTTTCTGATTTTTTTCTCACGAAAACGTGTGAAAAATCGATTTTTTTTTAAGATTTCGGTTTTAATATGCATTTTATGACAAAAGTGTATAAAATAGAATTGATAGAAAATTAAAAGATCTACAACTTTTATTTAAAACATTTTTCTCTACAGAGCCTAGTTTAGCGTGAAAAAGTGATTTTCCGTATTTTTAAGCCAAACTGAGTTTGATTTTCATTTTGCGTCTTTCACTCATGATTAAAATAAGGTTATGTTTATTGAGGTTAGTTTTTTGTTTATTTCTAATGTTTTATTACTAATATTAGGTTTATTGTTAATTATTTATATTGGCAAGAGAAAGTTGTGTGAGTGTTTCACACCAGATTATTTTTATATATTTTGTTATGATAAATAAATCTTACGACGTTAAATGTAAAATTACTACTACACATTCATATTGCTTAGTTATACATGACTAGCATGCCCCGTCGCGGCTTTGCTCGCGAAAAATGGTGTAATCATTTTTTTAAAATATGTAGCAGAAGATAGCAGCAAAATTGGCGAGATTCTCGTTGTTCCTCCGTTTCAGCTGTTCTTACTTTTTGAAGTTTTTTTGTTTTTTGAAGATTTTCTTCCTAGTGGTGTTTTTTTATGGCATTATTGAAAATGGAAAAAAATTATCAAAACCAAAAACTTAAATCTACGTTGAATAAAATAAAATATCAAACCAATTGATCACTCACCAATTAAAAGAAAATTAAAAGAAATTAAACAATCATGGAACTTTACTTTTAAAATACTCAACAATACAAAATCGTATCTACATAATAAAATAACAATAAAATTATCATGTTACCAGCTGATCCTTAGCACCACGTCGCTATTTGCTAAATCATATCACTTTATTTATGACAAATCTTTATTTGAATCACATCAGCTGGTTTAAAAGCAGCAGATTATCTAACTTCATAAAAGCCTTAATGTAGGACGTAAAAATTATTTTTAACCAATTTAGGGCTATTTTTTAAGGGTTTCAATAACTTAAATCTGCATTGGCATCATAGTTACAACATAAAAAAAACTGCATGAAAATTGGTTCAGTAATTTAGGAGATAAAGGAAAACATACACACACACATACATCGAATTTTATATCTATAGATATTGAAACGATTGCAACAAAGAAACAAGACGAATAAGGTAGCTTTTGTAAAGACTATTACCACGTGATATTTTTAATGTTAGCGTACAATATGTTTTGTATAAATATTTTATTTAGTCGAATAATTGTATACAAATGGTTAATTTTATTAGTCTAACGTAATATTTGAAAAAAAACTTAATCCAGAAATAAGTTGTGATTTCCTTAACCTACTGACATGAAACTTGCACTAAAAGCTTCGTCTCGGTTTGCTGTTTAATTCTTCAACTGAAGGATCAACAGATTTCAAATATTTTGCATGACCGTTCAAGAAGAATGAATTCAAAACTTTTAGTAATGTGAACAGCGGGACCACAACGTGACAACGCAGGATACGGCTGCCAAAAGTCAATTTGCTCTGTGATGTGTTTTAGGCCACTACGCTCCGCCTTCATCTGCAGTCTTTTATTAGTCACAATATAAAGGTTTTACTTCTTCAAACAAGGAGTGAGTTGGTTTACCAATGCCTTCATCCCTGAGTGGAAAAGTATGCTTATCAGTATGCCAGGTCCTCTAAAAAGCATATACTTTCCACTCTGCAAATGACACCTACATTTAATTCACCACAGGGTCTGGCTGTATAATGAAATTCATTACTATCGAAGGAATTAACACTAAAAAGTGTCTTTTACACCTCTACCATTCTGTTCTTAAATGCTTCAGTCATATAATTGGCTGACCATGTGTAAGAAACATAAATGTTTTTGTAGCCTTGGAACTAGCAGATCGAGTGCAAATAATTAACACTCCACCTGCCTGTTGTGAGCAAAGAACAAGACTAGTAATATATTAACCATAATTGGTAAAAAAGTAGGAATAAAAGTGTGCAACGTTCAAGAAGTCCATTTTAAGTAATAATAATTCTCATTGATGCCCATTACGGGCAGGTGGAGTGTTAAATTAATTGCCCTCAATCTGTTGGTTCCAGGGCTACAAAAAATAGTTCTGTTTCTTATCACATAGTCAGCCAATTATATGACTGAACTATTTAAGAACAGAAGAGGTAGAGGTCTAAAAGACACTAGCAAGAGTCATTTCCTCTGAGAGTAATGAATTTCACTATACAGCCAGACCCTGTGGTGAATGAATTGAAGGTGTCATTTGCAGGGTGGAAAGCGAATGCTTTTCGGAGGGCCTGGCAAGCTGATAAGCATACTTTTCCACTCGGTGAGGAAGGCATGGTAAACCACCTCACTCCTCGTTTTACATAGTAAAATCTCTACAGGTTCAAGCCAGCCTTTTGGCTGATGACCTAAACAACAACAATTCTCATTGCAAGTAACTCGGAGAAGGTTTTCTGAGATGAGGTGTGGAGAGTGAGACGGAGGTTGTTCTAGAAGGAGAATGTTTTGCTGGTGATGAAGCTTACAGACTTAAGGATGATGACTGTCAGATTAGGGTTGAAATGCAGTTAGTATTCGAGAAACACCAGGGTTAGCAGTCCACACGCATATTACTCGTATGTAATAAATGTATGTCTAGCTTTAATTAAAAGTATATTACGCGGGATAAATAATGTTGTAATAGAATCAGGATTGAATAGAAACATAAGACAGTTACAGGTATAAGCCTTGTCGTATTTTAGAACAGAAAACCCCTACAAAATAAAAATAACATTAATAAGTACGCTTCAAAGACTACTTACTCGATTTTAGTGGTATTGGTCTGAAAATGTACACATGTTATAGGTGATAAAAGAAAACTAAACCAAATTTATTGATTTATGAAAACGTTTATAAACAAAGTCAACCGACTTCATTGTAAATACAAAAATCCGGTACAATTTACTGGAAAAACACGTGGCTAATGTTACTATAACTTAAAAATAGACTTGAGAGATAACCTTGAAAATCTGGTGTAAAACATTTACACCTCTTCTCTTCCCAAAATAATGAAACATAAAAATATAATGAAACATAACACGTATGTTTTGCCGTGAGTAATGAATATAAAATTAAAACCAATCTAATATTTTTTTCTTCTTTTACTTTATTTAAAGTATCAACAGCTCGGTTATTAGCAATACAGTGGGTTATGAAACAATGGTTTTCAAAAAAAAGTTGGCCGTCTGTCCGTCGCACCCAGATCTCAGAAACTACAAGAGATATCAAGAAACAGTTGACGAATTCCTAATCTACACAAAATGTTAGTGGGAATAAGTTGGGTTAGAAGTTCCGGTTTTGACCGGAAGTGGTAGAAAACCGAAAGTTAAAAATCGAAGTCGGAGTTTAGAAAAAAATAATGTCATGCGATTCCTTTTAAATATTTGATACATAAATCATTGGGTTTGTAGTTAGGGTTTCGACCGGAAGTGTCTCAAAACTGGATGTCAATAAATCAAAGGCGGAATTTGGAAACCAAAATAGTATGACTAGATTCTTCTTAAAGAGTAGACACAGAAATCATTAAAGGTTTTTTTGCCATAAGTTAAAGGTATGCTTTTTTAATTTTCTACCAGCTATGAGACGTATTGTCTCATGAAAGAGATTTTTATATATTATATTTTTTTATATTTTATATTTTTATATTTTATACAGAAATCATTAATGGTTTTTTTGCCATAAGTTAAGGGTATGCTTTTTTAATTTTCTACCAGCTATGAGACGTATTGTCTCATGAAAGAGATTTTTATATTTAATATTTTCTACCCATTGCTTGTCAATGGCACTAAATCATGATTGTGGAACAAAAAAAATACGAGGTGTGGATATTAAATAACGAGACTGACGTTGTAAAAAATGTAATTTTAATTTTATACATAATCACTTATTGTCATCTCTATCCCTACAACGTTCCATGCGAATTTTCCATTGTTGGAAACAGTGCTGGAAGTCATCTTCTGTCGGCTCCTTCAGGACAGGTACTGCTAAAAAAATGTTTGAAATGAAGCTCGCAAAAATGTTTGTACTGACTCTTTGTATGCAATTGAAAATGACCCCAATTTTTTGGAAACTATAAGACCATGTGATAAAACGTGGTTTTTTACTTATGATTTATAAACAAGCGCCAATCCATGTACTGGAAGAGCCGAACTTCACCGAGAGCCTAAAAAGCTTGCATGAACAAGTCAAAATCAAAAGCAATGATGATTGTTTTTTTATTTTGATATCCACGGGATTGTGTATCTTCACTGGGTTCTTGAAGGTCAAACAATTAATCAATATTACTACCTTGAGAAACTTACTAAACTACGTCAAAGGTGAAATCTGCATTAATAGGGACAAGATTTGAGTCTGTGGAAGCTGTAAAAGAGAAAGCGGCACGGGTCCTGAAGGAGCTGACAGAACATGACTTCCAGCACTGTTTCCAACAATGGAAAATTTGCATGGAGCGTTGTAGGGATAGAGAAGGAGTGTAAATTGAAGGTGACAATAAGTGATTATGTATAAAATAAGGATAAAATGTTTTTACAACGTCAGTCTCGTTATTTAATAGCTACACCTCGTACACTTTGTGTTTGTTTGGGGTTACAATAACACCAAACGTATACAAACAAGTAGAAGGAAGGTCGGTTGTGTATGTTTGGTGTTATTGAAGAAGTGTATATTGACTAGTGTAAAATTTTGTTTTTAAGTTGGTATTCAGGGCGTCTGAGAGGTTAAACAACTCAACTTGTCTGTTGCAAACTATACTCGGATAAACTTTACTCTCAGACTACTTCTATTTATTATGAAGTTTCAAGTGTGTTGTAGTCTTTTGTTTCAGTTTCCGCTTTTCCATCACGAGCCTACATGGTTTTTTCTTTCGTCCCTTCGCTCTCATTAATCAATCTTCTTTAAATTAATTGCGTATTTTTCTTCCGTCCTCAAAAACTTCTACAATTATTTATTTAGTTGATTGCTTATAGTAATATTTTGGGAAATTTAATTAAAATGGATAAACAAAAGCGTTAATAATTTTATTATATTTTCAAAATTAATTTTTATATTTTACTTAGGTATAAAACCTACTTTTTTTTGTAACAGTGTAGTATTTCTTTTTCAATCAGTAATGTCCTTATAATTAAAATATAAACTACACTCAGTAGTGTGTTTCAAAAAGACTAAACTGTGAAGAAAAGAAATATATATACAAAATCAAACTTGATGAACTGTGAATCAACATCTTGAAACACAAAGTTGAAGGGAGATGACGACGCCGATTATAAGATGACGATGATTAGGGTTGAAGTAGAAAAGATAAAAAATAAATTTAAATGATTAACGAAGTCGTATAGGTAAGTCTAATGGTTTAAACCGTTTTAGTCTGTGAGTATCTTCGCTGTTGTCAAAGCGTTAATCGCTAATGGATTCTGATGGTTTTTTAGATTTTGTTAATGTTTTTCGCTATGTTGTTTAATTTATTCTTTTATGAAGGGCAGGTTTAGGTCTTTGTGTAGTATTTTATTGGTTACGTATCATGGGGCTGCAGTGATTAGTCTGAGGCATTTTGATTGGAAGCGCTGCAGTATTTCTATATTTGATGAACTAGCTCTACCTCATAGCTATAACCCATACGTCCAAACTGGTTTGATTATTACTTTGTATACGAGTACTTTATTTTCAAGGGAGAGTTGAGACCTACTGCCTAAGAGCCAGAACAAAATTGACGTATCTTCAGCCCAAGTTGCTTTCGTTTCATCCACATATGTGACTTCTCCACGTGAGTCTTCGATCTAGATGTAAACCCAGATATTTAACTTCCTCCTTCTGTGGGATTATTGTACCGTTCAAGCTGACCACTGGACATGTTGATTTCTTTAATGTAAACGTTACGTGCGTTGACTTATCCTCAATAATTTTCTCTCTTTATTTCTTACACTATTCGTGAATGTTGTCAAGATGGGTTTGTAACTTCTCCGAGGCACATATCGGAAAAGCGTCCGCTGCTAATATCGCTATGTCATCTGCGAACCTTGCCGTCACAGATTCATGTTCTGGAAGGTCGGCTGTATAAAGCGTGTATAAGAATGGGCTAGTATATAGGTATACTTAATTTTTTTTATATTAAATACAGTATTAGTTTTTATTAATACAGGCTTATATGAAATACAGTACAACTTCGTTTACCCGAACTAACTGGGACGAAAGGCTATTCGGGAAACTTAAAATCCGGATAATTCGGATTATATGGGTAAACAAAACAAATTCTGAAATAAGCAGACTTGCCGTTTATTACGATAAAAAGTTATGTTTTTTAACACAATTATTACATAAAATTGTTTAAAAGACATTAAAAAAATATGAAAATAACTTTACACATAATTTTTTAACAAAGAATTGGTCCACTGTCTTCCGTTTCAAACACATGTAGAGTTTGAATGAATCACGGTCACACAACGCTTTATCGTTTTTAGTTCAGCTGCTGGAGTGCACCTATTCAAATTTTCTTAAACTCAACAAAAAGCATTTTATTATCATAATTTATTGTACAATCTATGCAGTAACTGTACATTTAATCAAAATAAAAAGGGAATTTTTGGCGTACTTAGAATTAAAGCTCTTGTTATCATAGTTAAAAAGTATTATCTGTGTGAATATTAAAAGAAAATTCTACAAATCTGATCTGGATTATCTAAAGATCCGAAACAACAAGGGCCAGATAAACTTATATGCTTAAGTACTACAAGGGTACATGAAGGTTTTCATGAAAATGAATCTACCGAAAATGCTAGTTTATTCGTACAATTTTTCCCTGTTTTACGATTTTCTTTAAAATCGAATTATATCCTACATTTTTTATGCCCTACAAGATTGTGCTTCACGATTGTGGCCTAAAATTGTAAGCGCATGTCTCCTGAAATTCTTGGAGCTGTACTTTTGTGGTAAAAATAATTATTTTAAGAATGAGTAAGTCTCCACTCTCTCTTTGAAATAACGTTATCTTATACAAAACAATACTCAAACCAGTTTAGACTTACGGGTTAGAGCTATGGGGTGCAGCTAGTTCATCAAGTATACGATGAAAAATATTGATATACGTAAATATAAATTAGAAATACTTCAGCGCTTTCAATCAAAATGCCTGAGACTAATCACTGCAGTCCTATGGTACGTAATCAATGAAATATTACATATCGTTCTAAACCTGCCCTTCATAAAAGAAAAAATTAAACAACGTAGTGAAAAAAATTAAACGAGCATCAAAATCTTTTAGTAATTAACCTCCTAAACAACAGAGAAAATGCTCACAGACTGAAAAGTTTTAAAACGTTGGACTTACCTTTACGATTTTGGTAACATTTAATTTTTTTCTAATTCTACTAATAATCATCGTCATCTCTTACTTGGCATCATCATCATCATCGCTATCATCATCTTCAGCTTCAACAATTTCATATTTATTATTAATTTATTATATCATTAATTCACAATTTATCAATTTTAGTATTTTTGGTCAAAATTTAGTCTTTTTTTAAAATAAACTGAGTGAAGTTTATATTTTCATTCTAAGAACGTTATTACTCGGATTTTTATCATATTAGCAATTTATACTTCCAGTTAAAAAAATTGTTTGCAAAATTATTGCTTAATAGGTCCTATGAATTTTAATACAAAATTTTGTAAAATAAAAAATATAGGAAATACAAAAATATGTAGCTACTACTTTTAATTTCAAGGATGCACTTTTTTTGTGGCGTCAATTAGTGTTTTTCCGTATTTGTAAGTCTTACAGAAGTTGATATTCATTTTGAATCGTTCACTCTTGATAAAATTTAAGTTATAAGTTTTCCCTATTTACATTGTCAAGAAAAATTTTGTGAATGTTTCACGCAAGATTTTTTTCAATATAAAAAAATTAAGAATTAACTAAGAAGACACGGGAGTCCTATACTTCACCGTACTTAGGGAAAATTTTCTCACCTTGTACTGCTGAAAACATTATGCATTTTTAAAAAATATTAAGATTTTATAAATATACATTTTGAATGTAACAATTTTATAATATTTTGATTTTTAGAAATAGATAAAAAAATAAATTCGGCTCACCTTTCAGACCTATGAAATTTTGAAACATTGTTAGCTGTAAAATATTTCAGAAACATTTTTACACAAGTTATTCATTGAAACAACGCATCCTTATGAAGGTTAACTACTCTAAAGTTTTCATCAAAATTGGTTAAGTGGTTGCTGAGAAAATGTTCTTTTTGTGCTAAAAAATAAATATTTCGGAAATACTAAAAACTGAGAAATTTAACTTAGTGCATCCCAGCTTATAGTCATTAAGATTGTGTTTGCAAACTTGCTTCATACAGTATGTAGCTGTTGAGGAGGCTTTGCTTGAAAATAGCATGGGTTGTGACAACGGAAATAGAAATTTATTTGCAGGTTTCAACTGAACCTAGCAAAAAAGCAGTCATCAGCCACTAGAATTGATACAAACAAGATCCTAGATGTGGCCGTACTCAGAAAATTTTGTGAACGTCTTGTTAACTACTGGGGCACTGTAGGGAAGTTCTAAACAATTCAAAACAAAAATCATCACGTTAGCTTAGTTGTAAGCTAATAAAAGGTTGTAAAGTTACAGCAAAAAAAAAAAAACAATCGATTTAATGTCTCAAACACAGGAGAAAACTCTATTTTGCAACACAAATTAAAAAAATATATATTAAAAATAGAAAAATATTAAAAACAACCGGTGCCGTCGCTGTTCCTAAATAATGCACCTATCCAGACAAATTTTACCGTTCGCTATCTTGGACTTCATTTTGATCAACGCGTGACCTGGAAAAACCACATCAAGACAAAACGGCTTTAACTAAACTTACGTTTAAAACAACTATACAGGTTTGTTCACTCTAAATCACTCATACGTCTCAAACAAAAATTACTACTCTACAATTCTCTCTTAAAACCTATCTGGATGTACGGTATCCAAATTTTTGGTTGCGCAAAACTGAGTAATTTAAAAACTATTCAAGCATTCCAGTCTAATTCTCTCTGTATAATTACCGGTTAACCATACTACGTCTCAAATTAAACACTACACACCCATTTAAAAACACCATTATTTTGCGACATAGTAAAAAATAGTTATATTAAATTCTACTCAAAACTACTAATCCATAATAATCCACTTATCAGTGATATGGCAAATCCGCCATGCTTCATTACAGGATGGAATGAGTATGAGTATGGAGTAGAGATCTTCTTTTATTCTTCCTCCATGTTTATGTCGAAAAAGATAAAATAATGTGAAACATTAGATGTAATTTTTGTTTTGTTTTTAATATGTTTTATTACTGTTGTTAATAACTTTTCTGTGACAATATGAAATTTTTTGTTTTTCTTTTCATATTTTTGTATATTTTACGTTCATTGCTATTCCAAATTTAACATTGCTGAATGTTGAATTTTATATCATGTCTGTTCTTGTTATTTGTAATTTAATATAAATGTTTTCTCATCTTTTGGTTGTTCTGTATAGTACAGTTAAAGATTTAAAATAAAGGATAAAAAAATAGAAAGGTACGCCGTAGAACAACAGTATATCAAATGAATCACAAGATTTTGAAATAGGTATTATAAAATAAAAAAAACAAAACAAAAAACATCTAAAAAAATATTTTTTGACTTCGACTCTCCTGAAGGAAAACGAGCAAATTATTTTCTTGTTACTTTAACGAAATTGTTTAACATATTCAATAGGAAGTTCTGGTCTAATAGGTTAGGTTAAATGGAAATTAATTTTAGACTAAGGATTAGATATAGGCTAAGCTTCTGTTCTCTAAGTTATAGTTAAAGTTAAGTCCATGCGAAGGGACAACTAACTATTCCTAAGATATACCCTTAGGTCTAAAATTTGTGTAAAGTACCGTTCTGTTTTGGACAGATAATTTTGATTATCTTCTATAGTTAGTACTTAAGTTAGGTCGACATAAAATACTTGGGGCCTTTATTGGTTGCTATTCATCGATTGATAGTTCAATTTATCTACATACAAGTAGACCAACTAATTGAAACAGTCATTTCAGAAAGCGCAAAAGTCAAAATTGTTCATTTTTTCTTTAGTGCATTTTAGGACAACTGATTCTAAATACAAGGTGTGGCTATTAAATAACGAGACGTTTGAAAAAATTGTATTTAAATTTTATACATAATCATTGTCATATTTAATATACACTCCTTCTCTATCCCTACAACGCTCCATGCCAATTTTCCATTGTTGGAAACAGTGCTGGAAGTCATCTTCTTTCAGCTCTTTCAGGACACGTGCCGGTTTCTCTTTTACAGCCTCCACAGACTCAAATCTTGTCCCTTGTTATGCAGATTTCACCTTAGGGAACTGGTAGAAGTCACATGGTGCAATATCTGGTGAATAAAGTGGATGTTCTAACACTGAGATGTTGTACTTGGCTAGGAACCGCTTGACAGCTAACGCGGAATGAGCTAGCGGATTGTCTTGGTGGAGAACCCATGATTTGTACTTCAACATTTCGGGGCGTTTTTTACTTACTCTTTGACGTAGTTCAGAAAGTACCTAAAGGTAGTAATATTGATTAATTGTTTGACCTTCAGGAACCCAGAGAACGTACACAATCCCATGGATATAAAAAAAACAATCAATATTGCTTTAAATTTTGACTTGCTCATTCGAGACTTTTTGGCTCTCGGTGAAGTTCGGCGTTTCCAGTGCATGGTTTGCTGTGCTTCGTTTTGAGATCATAAGTAAAAAACCACGTTTCATCACATGTTATTATCGTTTCCAAAAAATTTGCTCCAACAACGTATTTTACAAAAATCAACACAATTTACCATTTTACTCTAATTTATTTCAGAAACACTTAAGTCAAAATTTTCAATTTTTTTTTTAAACAAGTGACTTATCTTTAAAAATGAAAAAGTATACTTTTTATAGAAGACATGAATCGGAACAAATTAATTTTTAATATATATTATATATATTTTTTAATTTATTTAACGTCGCATCAACTGCAAGGTCATTAGCGACGACGTTGGGGGTGTAACTGTGTGTAATGAGGATGAAATTATTTTTTGTAACGTATAAAAATATGCCATGCCTGAGTGGGATTCGACCCCAGGATCGCATGATGAGAGGCGAGCACGTTACCAACTGCGCCAATGCGGGCGGCATTTTTAATATTGTTTTATTGAAACGTAGTAAATTACCGGGTTTTTAATTTTTGCAAGCGTTAAAATTTTGATTTAAGGGCTTTCTGAAATGACGGATTCAATTATTTTCTTATTTGACAACTTTTGTTAATAATTTTTACTTTCTCTTGTCCTGTGTGACTATAGCTTACAGAAAAGGAAAGTAGTATTTTTTTTCATGTCAGTTTTCTGAAATCGAGTTTTCATTGGAATACATGTTTTCAGGCATACTGAACAAAAAAAATGGTTTTAGCGATTGATTGTGTGTGTGTGAACAAAATATCTCAAGAACGGAATATTTTTTTTCGTATCAGTGCATTCCTTTTGCAATCAGTTTTTTTTGTCTTCAGTCTCTCGACTGGTTTGATGCAGTTTTCCAAGCTGTTATACCTTGCGCAAGTCGTTTCATATCTACATACATGTGACACCCTACGTCTTTTGTAGTTTGTTTTATATATTCTAACCTTTGCCTCCTCGTTCAATTCACTCCCCCAATATTATCCTCCATTATTGATAGACTAATACCTGGATGTCTTAAGATATGCCCCACTAGCCTATCTCTTCTTCTGGTAAGATGTTTCCATATACTGATATGTCACAAATCTTCCTCCACTAATTACGCAACTTATTCGCCGGTTAACTGTAACGGTTAACTGATAGTTAAGTATAATATCATGGACAGAATTGCGACACTAGATCCATTTTGTGTCAGAGCCGAGCATCGTAAGGTCAGTCATTCTTAAGTCTTTCAAGATATAAGTTTTCAAGCAATTCCACATAATGTGTGTGTTAATGTTTTTTTGTTTTGTTTTGGACCTCTATCATGATTATTGATTAGTAAATTATTTGTAAACTCTTAATTTAGCGCCAATTAGTGATTTTCTGTAATTTATTATTCCTACCGAGATTGATTTTCATTTAGGGCCTCTCATGATTAACACATTAGGGTACGTTTTTCATTTTGACATTATTTACTAATGATTAAACATAAGATTATTTTTTAATATTTATATTGACAAGAGAAAGTATTGTGAGTGCTTCACACCAGATTTTTGTAAAAGTAATGTCGAGTCATTAGTTCTTTAATATATTTTGAGATATTTATAAGCTTGTTACAAATGCTACAACAGCGTGAAATTCCATTCATTCACTCATACCGTAATATATTTTTAACAAAAATTATATTAACATTTTATTACTTACAAGCTACCAACTTAAAAAAGTTTTTATAAACCAATCAGATGTATTACGTTGTAACAGCGATGGGGAGAAAAAAGTAGTTGACCCAAAAACATCGATATTGTTTTTTAGCTCATAAAATGCATTTTAAACTAAGTATTTCCTGAAAATAATTAATCCACAAATAGTTTTAAAGTGTTATTTATATACTAGCATTTTCAGATATCGATTTCAGATTTCAGTTTAATCATTCCTAAAAGGAATTTTAATTCTATTCATTGAGCAAACTGAAATCAATTTCACTGATTAAACATAATGCAGAACTGTAAGTACTTACTGCATTACACTGCATCTAAAATTGTTTAATTTTCATTTAAATCGAATGTTTTTATTCGTTATATTTTAAACCAATTTTCCAAAAATATGTTATGTAAAAATATTGATGATTTGTAAAACGATAAATGTATATAAATATTATTATTTTATTAAACGTTATTTCCTTTGTTTGCATACACTAAATAATATTATAATGAAGAGCCAAAAAAAAAAGAAAAAAAGTAAATATATATATAATACTCACTTCAGAGTATTGCATTATCGAGATATCTTTCGTCTCTCTCGGAGACATCAGAACGAAGATTACACAAATCACACAAAACACGTAGTATACATAAATTACATACGGTCGAAGACCACGTCAATTATTTTAATTTATTTGTTTGTAACTATATGATTATTTACACTCAATCTGTTCAGTGTAGGAATAAAATAAATAGTTCTGTTTCTTATCATTGTTGTTTAGGTCAACAGCCGAAAGGCTGGTTTGAACCCGTAGAGGTTTTACTAAGTAAAACGAGGAGTGAGGTGGTTTACCATTGCCTTCCTCACTGAGTGGAAAAGTGCGCTTATCAGCATGCCGAGCCCTCTGAAAAGCACATATTTTCCTCTCTGTAAATGACAACTTCACTTCAATCACCACAGGGTCTGGCTGTACAATGAAATTCATTACTTTCAGAGAAGATAACTCTGATAAGTGTCTTTTACACCTCTACCTCTTCTGTTCTTAAACAATTCAGTTATTTAATTGGCTGACCATGTGATAAGAAACAGAACTATTTATTTTAGCCCTGCAACGAACAGATTGAGTGTAAATAATTTGACACTCCACCTGTCTGTTACGGGCAGTTTCTTATCATATGGTCAGCCAATTAAATGACTGAATCATTTAAGAACAGAATAGGTAGAGGATTAAAAGACACTAGTCAGAATTATCTCCTCTGAGAGTAATGAATTTCATTATACAGCCAGATCCTGTAATGAATGAAGTGAAGGTGTCATTTGCAGAGTGAAAAATATGTGCTTTTCAGAGGACCCGGGCATGCTGATAAGCGTACTTTTCCACTCAGTAAGGAAGACATAGTAAACCACCTCACTCCTCGTTTTACTTAGTAAACCTCTATAGGTTCAAACCAGTCTTTTGACTGATGACCTAAACAACAATTACAGTCTATCATGCGCGACTTTTCGGCCGAACGACGAGACAATAATTTTGTAACAGTTTTATTTCTTATACAAAGTTTCAGTTCGTACATCCCGAAGAAAACTGTCATAAGTCATAAAAATGAAAAATCGTTTTATTGCATAATAATGTAGTGAAATATTGAGTAGTATCTCCCGTGAAAAGAATATGAAAGTGATTTATTAAATTTACCGCCAGAGAGCACTTAAGTACGTATTTTTTCTTCCAAACAAATTGTTTACAGATTTCGCTTATTGTCAGCAAGAAGTATATTATTTCAAGTTGACTCGCTTTTGTCTGGAAACTGTTGTAGATGTTTCCGTTTTGTCGCAGTAGAAATGACAACTATTTAGACTTAGGACTGTTTTGCTCGGAATGTTGTGGTTGTTTGAGAAATGACTGACCGGGAAAAGGGTATTATTTTGAATTCCATCTTTATTCTTCGAAAAATATGTCAATATTTATTAATATATATTTTTTAAAGAGTGATGCATTTTGTTCTGACTACCCTCTTCTGCTAAAACAACGTCAAGTAATTTTCATTTATTTTATATTGTTATTTAAAAATTATTTGTAAAAACATTGTGGGCAATTGTAAAAAATATATAACATTGTATTCAGTATAGTCCATACTTTTGAAAATGCAGAGAAGAAAACACATTAAATTCTACATTTTTATTAAAATTCACAGATAAGAAAGAGTGAAATCTGTTTTTGCTCTCGTGAAAATTTACACTTTTTGACTTACGACAGTTTTCTTCGGGACGTACGAGTTGTAAATGCATCAAACGACTAAACAACCACGTAAATCACTTAGTACTGAATCTCTTAAACAATAGTAATGATGTCCATACGATAAAACGTGCTACAGTACTGGATCTCCCAGGGCGATTCTGATAGTGTGATTTTTAAATTGTAATATTCTGTAGATGACTGGCGTGTTTGAGTGAGAATGTTGTAAATAACTGAATGAAAATTTTTAATTATCTCCCGTAAAGTTTGGTGTATATATATTTCGGAATTATGTGATTATTATTTATTACTTCTCATTTCGTTTTTTCATTTTGAAACAAGGTTTGGTTATTTAATATTTTTTTTTTAAAACACAACACTATATTATATCTAATTTTGTTTGTAATTAATAATAAAAGAACAGTATACTATGTTTTAGTGCTATAATTTGTTAATTACACCAGTGGGTAGTATTTTTTTCATTAATAAAATATTATCAGCAAGTTTTTTTTTTGTTATCGGGAACTGTACATTGTTGACAACTGCCCAATTTGATCTCTGCATTTTGCTATATTTTTTTTTTGACGTAGATTAGACATGAGTTTGAACAGGGACCCCCAGTAGAGTTTGTTCATGGATGGCTGTCAACTGGTCACCATGCAAAGTCGCTTGCCCAACCGGTGTTACTTAACAAATAATAGCGACTTACTACCAGCTGACTGACTGGGCTGGCCCAAAGACCAAAAAACTCAGTATGGTTCCCAAACAAAGTTGCTTACCCAACTGGTGGTACTTAACAATTGATGGCGATTCTCTACCAGCTGACTGACTGGGTTATCCTAAAGGCCATCGACAAGTTGCATTTATTGTTATATAACAGATTATGCATTAAAAAATTTATATGAAAAAAAAGTTTTATTTTTTAACGCAGTTGTACCAACTTATATAAATGCTATATACTGAAATATGATTTAATTAAAAAATTATGATACTTTTCACATTACTAAAATTGTTTGCATGGTTCTCTCTATTATATTCATAAATTTACGCTGTATGATGTATGAATATATAGGAAAGGAAAATATTGTTTACGTGTAGATTTCGCGAAATTCTGTTTTCACCGGAAGTACACTTTTTCAAATCCCCTGGACCCAAAACACTTTTTTTTAACGATTGGTCTGTTTGTGTGTGAACGAAATATCTAAATAACAGAATATTAAACGAAGTTGAAACTTGGAATAATGAGTTAGGGACTACTAGGATATCTCTCATAAACATTTTCATGAAAATCGCTCAACCAGAAATAGTAATTTTATCGTACGATATTTTTCAAAACCAGCTCCAACGATTTTTTTAAAAATCGCCTCATTCAGTAAAATAGTAAAACAGTAACATAGCGTAGCGGTATCTTGTAGAGCATAAAATTTTACTGAATTCTTTTTTTTTCCTAATTTGTGTACGTTGCAATCTGTTCAATTTAGAACAATAAGCAACCCCATGACCCAATGAGATGAGGGTGATGTGTATGACGTGTAAATGAGGTGTAGTCTTGTACAGACCCAGGCCGACCATTCCTGAGAGAGTATGGTTAATTAAACCCCAACCATCAAAGTACACCGGTAACCACAATACTAGACAGTGGTTACCGGTGTACTTTGATGGTTGGGGTTTAATTAACCATACTCTCTCAGGAATGGTCGGCCTGGGTCTGTACAAGACTACACCTCATTTACACGTCATACACATCACCCTCATCTCATTGGGTCATGGGGTTGCTTATTGTTCTAAATTGAACAGATTGCAACGTACACAAATTAGGAAAAAAAAAGAATTCAGTAAAATTTTATGCTCTACAAGATACCGCTACGCTATGTCTCCTGAAATTTTTGAAAAATCTGTGCTCTTGTGGTTTTTATGGTTTTTTTTTAGCTTTTATTTGTTATTGGGAACTACAATATTGACAACTACCCAATTCGATCACTGCTTTTGGTTATATTATTTGACGTGGTTTAGGCGTGAGTTTGAAAAGGGACCCCTAGTAGAGTTTGTTGATGGATGGTTGTCAGCTGGTCACCATACAAAGCAGCTTGACCGACCAGTGTTACTTAACAAATAATAGCGGCTTTCTACCAGCTGACTGACTGGGCTGGCCCAAAGACCGCTCTCGTGGTTAAAAGTTTTTTTCTTTAATTCCTAATAATATGTGTACGTTGCAATCTGTTCAATTTAGAACAATAAGCAACCTCATGACCCAATGAGATGAGGATGAAGTGTGTGACGTGTAAATGAGGTGTAGTCTTGCACAGACCCAGGTCAACCATTCCTGAGAGAGTATGGTTAATTGAACCCCAACCATCAAAGAACACCGATAACCACTGTCTAGTATTCAAATCCGTATGAAAGTAACTACCTTTACTAGGATTTGAACCAGGAACCTTTGTCTCCGAAAATGAGCTGTTAAACAGCTGATTTTGGATACGACGTTACCTCTAGACCAACCCGGTGGGTACGTAGTTAAAAGTAATTTATTTTTTTTGTGGTTGTAGCCTTGATGTTCCTTTTACAGTATGCACAATGAAAATTGTAGAAAATTTAAAAACCTACAACCTTATTTTGAATATTTTTTTTACATAAAATTAGTGATTTACTGTATTTTTCACATAAAAATCGCTAAAAAAATTAATTTATTAAAAGTGCGGCCTTAGTATGCATTTTAAAACAAAACGGTACTTGATAAAAGTTAGGTCTGTATGAAATTGAACTGTAATTTTAAGCATGTTTTCTTACAGAGCTTACTTTAGCATTAATTAATGATTTACCGTATTACTAAAATCTGCAAAGGTTGATTTTCATTTTGGATCAATCACTTGTGATTAAAACTAGTTTATGTTTTTTATTTTTCATTTACTCATTTCTTGTAACAACCAGATGGAGTGTAAAATTATTGGCACTTGATCTGCTTGTTCTAGGCCTACAAACAATTATTCTGTTTGTTATGATAATGGTCAGCCAAATATATGACTGAAGTATTTTAGAACAGAAGAGGTAAAGGTGTAAAATACAGTTGTCAGAAGAGTTAATATCCTCTGAGGGTAATGGATTTCATTATACAGCTAGACTTTGTGGTGAATGAAGTTAAGATGTCATTTGCAGGGTGGAAAGTAGATGTTTTTAAGAAGGCCTGCTGATCAGCATACTTTTCCACTCAATGAGGAAGACCATGGTAAACCATCTCACTCCTCGTTCAACTTAGTAAAGCCTCTAGAGAATCAAACCACAGTTTTGGCTGATACCTAAACAACAACAACAACAGGAAAATTATAAACCTACAACTTATATTGAAGCATTTTTAATACAGAGCTTAAAATTTAGCATCAATTAATGATTTACCATATTATTTTACTTTCTCTTGCCTATATGAATAGGAAGGAAAGTATTGTTTTCATTTCGATTTTTTGAAATCGAGTTTTCACCGGATCTACACGTTTTCAGACCCCCTGAACCCAAAAAATATGTTTTTGGCGATTGGTGTGTGTGTGTGTGTGTGAGTGTGTGTGAGTGTGTGTGTGTGTACATAATATCTCAAGAACGGAACATTGTACGAACTTGAAACTTGAGTTACATACCACTACCGGACCTGACACAAACATTTTCATCAAAATCGGTCAACCGGAAGTAGTAGTTTATGCGTGTTATTTTTCACTTTTTTGCAATTTTTTGAAAAAAGGGTCCCACGATTTTTTTAAAAATCGCCTCGTTTACTAAATTTTTTATGCTTTACAAGATAGCGTAGGCGTCATGCCTGCTGAAATTCTTTGAGAGGCTGTTTTCACGTAAAAAAGTGTTGTTTTAAGATTGCGGCTTTAGTACGCATTTTAGCGCAAAAATGTATATAGGCTAATAAAAGTTGTAGACAATTTAATTCTTCAAGTTTTTTCAAACATTTTTTTGTATAACGCTTAGTTTAGCGGTAATTAGCGATTTTCTGGTTTTTTTCTCACGAAATTGTGTAAAAAAATTCATTTTTTTTTAAATTTCAGCATTAGTATACATTTTATGACAAGAGTATATAATCAAATTTCAAGGAAATTAAGAAATCTACAACTTTTATTTAAAGCATTTTTCTCTACAGAGCCTAGTTTAGCGTAAAAGAGTGTATTTTTAAGGTTAACTAAGATTGATTTTCACTTTATATATTTATGTCTTTCACTCATGATTAAAATAAGATTGTATTTTTTAAGGTTAGTGTTTTTGTTTATTTCTTATGTTTTATTACTCTTGTTAGGTTATATTGGTAATTATTTGCATTGGCAAGAGAAAGTTGTGTGAGTGTTTCACACCAGAATTTTAAGTTCTACAGAAATTAAGTTTCATTTTGCGTCAATCACTAATGTTAAAATTAAGTTATGTTATTCATTATATAAATTTTATTCATGATTAGACATAGGTTATACCGTTCATATTTTACTTTGGCAAGAAAAATTTGTGTGAGTGTTTCACATCAGATTTTTTTCTATAAGTGTAATAAATGCAAGTATCCAAGTTATTTATTTTTAAAACTGTAATAAAATACGTAATATATTTTGTTGATCAGGTAACAATGGTTGATCCAGGATATCCGAAATTTTTGTTACTGAAGATGTGTATGTTCTTACAATTTTATACTGTTACAGTATAATATTATCTTACAGAAATGTAATAACTATTCTATTTTATATTTTCTTGAAAATGGCCTGTGAATACAAACAGGTATTTTTCCATGTATTTTTTGGTTTTAGATTTTATTCTAAATGGTTTGTAACTTGCAAAGTGCTTTTCAAATGTAGCCTATTTTGCGTTATATTATGGTAGTGTAGTAATATTTCCGTATATGTCTAAACGCATAAAAAGTTCTCCATATAATGTACCCTAAAATTCTTACTCTAGCATTACCATAAAATTTTTTATTATTTTATTTTATTGAGAAAAGTTCAATTTTTGGCTAGTTTTACTTGTTTATTTCCTCACGTTTTACATTCCTATTTGAATTTATAACAAATCTTATTTTATAGTTTAATATAAAAATAAGTTTTTCATTTTGTAGAAGATTTGAGAAATATATATAAAAGATTTCCCCATAACAGGCGGGTGGAATGTTAAATTATTTGTACTCAATCTGCTAGTTTCAGGGCTACAAAATAGTTATGTTACTTATTACGTGTCAAATATATGAGTGCAGGATATAACAGAAGAGGTAGAGGTGTAAAATACACTAGTCTGAGTTATATCCTCTGAGAGTAATGAATTTCATTAACAGCCAGACTCTGTGGTGAATAATGTGAAGGTGTCATTTTGGAGGGTGGAAAGTAACTTAGATGCTTTGCGGAGGGCCTGGCATGCTGATAAGCAAAGGATACTTTTCCACTCAGTGAGGAAGGTAATTGTAAACCAAACCAAACCAAACCAGCCTTTCGGCTAATGACCTAAATAACAATATAAAAAATCTAGTGTGAAACACTCACAAAACTTTCTCTTCCCATGCAAATAATGACCAGTATAAACTAACATTAGTAATAAAACATTAGAAATAAACAAAAAAACTAACCTCAAAAAACATAACTTTATTTTAATCATGAGTGAAAGACGCAAAATGAAAATCGACCTCAGTTTGGCTTAAAAATACGGAAAATCACTCTTTTATACTAAACTAGGCTCTCGCTAACTCCGATTAGTGTCTTTTACACCTCTTTCTCTTCTGTTCTTAAATAGTAGTTCAGTTAATAATTGGCTGAACATGTGATAAGAAACAGAACTTCTTTTTAGCCCTGGAACTATGAGATCGAGTGCAATTAATGCAACACCCCACCGGCCTGTTATGGGTAGGTGAGTATTACAAAACTTTATTGGGCACAAAAGTTATGTATTTTGAAGTACGCTAATGTTAACTTTCATTCCTGAAAATTGAATTCATAAACTAGTCTTTTTTTTAAACAGATATATTACAATCGTTTGATGAATAAAGTCAGAAATTACTCGTAATCCAGTGATAACTTTTAAAAAGTTCTGCATAATAATTTTAGAAAATCCTCTCCAAATTATTCATGAATATGTAAGTAAAAAAGAACTGAACCTGTTTGAAACAAAAATCTGTCAGAAATTCAGAAACCATAAAATTTTTAATTCAATTAAGCTACTTATATGTATTTGGGAAACAAACACAGAAAGTTGGCTTTAGATCACTGAAAGCAGTTTTCGGAATAAATTTTAAAAACTTTGAATGATTCAGTGGACTAAAAAGTTTTTAATCTTTTTAAATATGACTTGAGAAACATACTTCTCAAGTTTATAACGAGAAATAAAACTTCTTCATCTTTAAAATCTTTCAAAAGTTAAGGTGTTACTGACTTTATAGGCTTTATATCGGCTTAATATTAGTTAGTACAGTAAAATTCGGTTATAACGAAATTCAATGGACCGATATTATTTGTTCCTTTAACCGAATGAGCTTATACACCGCAATACTTCGTACTCTTATCTTACGTTCCCAGAGCGAATTACCGGATTAACGAACATTAATCTTAATACTTAATTTAAGTAAACAAATCATGAATAAAAATCTATTATACCAACTCCGCGGCCGAACGGTTAGTGAATTTAGTCGTCAGCTGTTCTAGGTATGAAAAAGATCGCGGGTTTGATACCCGATAGGTCTGGGCTGAGGCAATCAGGCTAATACTCAAATTTACCGATACCCCCAACCAACATACATTGTAGAGAAAAACACGAAGTATTTGTTAATAACTGCAAATGTTAAAACGATTTCAAATAAATCTTTAAGTATGCACAGTACTTGCCAAAAATCTGTGATGATGTGATTCCCGAAATTAAACAAATATTTCACACGAATGATAGGCTAATTTTTTTAAATATCTTTTCAGGATGCCTCTCCGTTCCGGAGATTGGTAAAATCATTTTTACGCTTGTATTTGTCCTCCCGGAGACCCGATTAAGGGACTTACTATGAACAATAGTAATTTAACTGCAAACATAGCCATGATTGATTACAAGGACGTTATCTTTTCTGGGTCTTTAACGAGACGCCTACGTCCAGTCAGTCTTTCTCATCCTGCTGCCTTTGACCGCATTCTGCGGTTCTTCGGATAATACTGACATACTTGTTGGGAGCCAGTTTCCCAACTTCAGGGCAAAAGAGTGCCCTCTCTGACAGCTCATCCGGCCGAAACCGTTGGCCGTCAGAGTTTAATTGCTTACCCCGGCAATTGCTCGTTCGCTGTTTTGGTTCATAGATTCTCATCATTTTTTTTGGCATTTTATTTCCCATCAATCCGTCAGCCAAAGCCGAGTGGGGCCCCTACTATACACCCCCTGGGGACGCGTCTGATGGGAGACAGGCACCTTCTCACGGAATTTAAATATAAGCTGCCCAAAATAACTTACAGTACATACGCGTAACATTAATGAAAAAATTAAAAAAGGAAGAAAAATTTAATAGAATTTAAAAAAAATTGATCTATTAAATGAACAAAAGTGTTTTTTTTTCATTCCCAGTCAATATATTTCACTATTAATATTATTATTATTTCAAGGAAGGAGATTCGTTTGTTACAAGCTAATTTCATTTTGGTTATATCAGACTACAATGCGTTAATAGCTCATAAAACCAACAAAATTTTCTATTTTCGTTATTTATAACCGAACTTTTGTTACATCCGATTCATTATAACCATATTTTGGTGTAGTATAAATTGTTTTATTGATTTTTGAAAATATTTACGAGTATTTTCTATAATTGAAACTGTAGAAAAATAATTTTAAACATCTACATCTATAGTGATGTAGAACTTAGATAACTCGGGTTATAATTATTATAAACTAATGATTTTAATTGTAGTTTTTAATTATATTATAACGTTTGATGAAGGTTCTTTTGGAATCTGCCCAACTGGGATAAAATCATTATAAAATAAAATTAAGAAAGATACCTGGAGGGAATTAGGTGCTGAAATGAATGTAAGTTATCTGCGGACCCAATGCAAAAAGAAGATTTTATGTTATCTGGTTTCTTAACGGTGCAAAAATATTTACGAAGCAGCAAAAATCAGGAAAAGATACATGAAGTAAAAAATGAAGTAGAAAACGTAAAACTACTACTAAAGAAAGTACAAGTAGAAAAGTTACAAATACACTTTGCGGTGGTTACTGGTGTTTCAAAATACGTTTGTTGTAAAAATATTTAGAACGAGCGGTTCGGCTCGTGCGTCTATACGCACCTTTACATGTCATATTCGTAATGAAAGGACCTTTTGGCCATGATAAAAAAATATTTGGTAGAAAAAATTAGTTATTGACTTTTTTAGTTTTCCAAAATCTATTTTAATTTTTTACATAGTCCCCATTCACTTCTAAACACTTTTCGTAACGCTGCACCAGCTTTTTAATTCCTCTGCACTGAAGTTGGTTTCTTGGGAATTGATACAATATGGACAACAACTGTCTTAAGTTCCTTTTACTTTTTTAAAGGTGATGAGTCTTGGATATCCACACATCAATGCAATTACAAAATAACATTCATTATAGTTATGCTATTTGGTTGCGCCACAATTTGAATTTATAATTGAAAGGTTGAGGGCGCCACTATCGTTTATGTCGTAGCAGCTGACGACACACTCGCTCGCCAGTACGCGCCGGAGACAGTCGGTCCGCAACTTTTATTGTAGTGCGTCGCCACGCTTTATGAACCGCACGCCTATACGCGCACCCGGAAAACGGCCTACAACCGGAAATTCATACGAAGAAATCGCTCTTTGGAAGAAGACAGCAGTATAGTGGGTATACCTATCCCTTATTCCTGTCTATCCCCTTTTACCCCCCACTCATCACGAGTTCGATTCACCCTGGAAAAGGAGGTAAGAGGCTGCTTAATTTTGTATTTTTCTTCACATCGCGTTCCGGGTATGTCAACCAAATAAATAGGGCACAAGACGCGCAACATCACGCGCATCGCATACAGTCCACTGCTCTGGAGGAGGGTCCCGCGGGATCCTTCGTTTGTTTTCGTTTTTTGTCTCCGCACGGGGACAAACGCACCGCACCACGCTCGCATCGGCGCTACCATTGTTTGGTACTCTCGGCCCGGATTTTTCGAACAATCGAAATTGTGCTATTTTTTTATTTGGTTACGAAAAAAGAAGTAATTCATTATTTTTTTACTTTTACGCAAGTAAAATTTCTTGCTGGTTTATTCAAGAAAGTTTTGAAAAACAATTTACGTTTAATCTATAAATTGGTTAAAGTACGCCGCACTGAACTACTTCATTATCTTATCTATCTACTGTGGAATATTAAAATTCGTTATCATTTACTACCGATGCAAATTAAAATTATTTTAATTTCGTTACAAATTAAATTAAATTATTACTGTCAAATATTTTCATACTATAAATATTAATGAACTTTTGTATCAACGCTAATTCATTTAATTTATTTTTTACATTTTCGGCCTGTGCTATTACTGAGTTTTTTGTGAATATAAAATTCATATTTAGAATAAAATTACCTTTATTTCAAGTGGTCACAACCCATACAAGATTTATAATAATTTTTTATCGCTTTTCTGCTTAAATATTCATAATGTCAGCTAAAAAGGACTTGAAAGTTTTTGAGGCAAAAAAGGAAACTTTGTTTCAAAGAATTCAACGCTTATATGATATGATAGAGAATCTTAACGACAGTAAAATAAGAAATAATTTTTTAATATTATTTCAGTCGCTAGAATCGACTAAAATCGAATTTGAACAAGTTATTCATAAAATAAATGAACTGAATTTAGAAATTAATGCTGATGCTAGCCCTAATTTTCAACCCATAAATGCATTTGACGAAATGTATTGTGCTGTTGTAGTTTCTTATAATAACATAAATAAACAAAAACTAGATAACAAACCAGCTGTTTCAACTGAACTTGTGAAACCAAAGGTTAGACTACCTACGCTAGAATTACCGTCATTTTCGGGCGAATTTAACGAATGGCCGATTTTTTATCAAAGTTTTAAATCTTTAATTCATGATAACGCACAGTTAACAGAAGCTGACAAGATTCGTTATTTAACTAGTAAGCTTACAAAAAAGTCTTTAGCTTTAGTTTCTGGAATACCTCCGTTGGCTGAAAACTATGAAATTATTTGGTCAACGCTGTTAGAAAAATATCAGGACCCAAGAAGTCTCGCTACAGCTTATTTAAAGCAAATTTTTGAATTTAAAATTATAACGTCTGAGTCAGCTAATAATTTAGACACATTTTTACAAAATTTTGTTGCACCTATTGAAGCTATAAAACGGCTTAATATTAATAATCTTGATGATTTTATATTTGTGCATTTAGCGCTAAATAAACTTGATTCTCAAACTGTACATGATTTTGAAATGACTCTTGTTGACAAGACCATACCAACTTTTATTCAACTTGTGAATTTTATTAAAAAACATTCAAATGCATTATCACGAATTGCTCACCCTAAATCTAAGATTACGCATTCATTTGTTGTGAATAAATCACCTAATTCAAAATATTTTAAATCAAATTCAAAGGCGACTTGTCCTGTTTGCAATAAATCTCAAGACCACGCTGTTTATTCATGTTCTGAATTTAAGAAGTTAAGCCCCCCTGAAAGGTATAACTTTGCAAAAAATAAATCCTTATGCATTAATTGTTTATCCCAAATGCATAATACGACCGCATGTAAGTCAAGAAATAGGTGTTCCGTCTGTGATAAAAAACATCATACTACGCTTCATTTTTTTAAATCTAGTGTCGAGTCTTCAAACCCACGTGTATCAACTTCACCATTACAATTATTGTCGCCTAATGTAATTGGCGCTCAGGGATCAAGTAACTCTTCAGTATCGTTGAATAAATCATCAGACAGTCCGCAGACATTGGCTTGTGCTAACATAGGCCAACGTATTTCAAACTCTATTATTTTATCAACTGCTAAAGTAAATGTCTACGATACTTTAGGGAATCCTCATGTGGTCCGAGTTCTTTTAGATTCTGCCAGCCAATCTAATTTTCTTACTGTTGATTGCTGTAAAAGACTGATGCTAGTGAAAAATAAAATTCAAACTTCTGTTCGGGGAATCGGTGCGTTTGCACAATCTGTAAAATTTTGCACTGAAGCAAGCTTTTCTTCTCGTTCTAATTCACAAGATCGCTACTCTCTGAATTTTCTTGTTGTGGATAAAATTACGGATAACTTACCTACCGTATCTATTCCGTTAGGTTTACTTTCACACTTGCAAGGTGTAACACTCGCTGATGAAGATTTTCATAAACCTGGAAAAATTGACATGCTTATAGGAGCTGAATTATTTCCGTATCTCATAGGACCAGGAAAAATCATCGGCCCTCCTAATACCCCCATAGCTCTTCAGTCTAATTTGGGGTACATTGTCATGGGAAAAATTAAAGATACTGTTACACCTCCTGATAGTCAAGTCTTTTGTACCACCACTGAAGTTCCACTAGAAAAATTGGTATCTAAGTTTTGGGATTTAGAAGAAATTCCGAAGGTCGAACATTTTAATGAAGATGAAAAAATTTGTGAGCAAATTTTTGTAGATACTTTTTCTCGTAACGACTCTGGTCGCTTTATAGTTTCTTTGCCTTTTAAGAACAATCGCCCTGTATTAGGAAATTCTCGTTTCTTATGTGAAAAGAGGTTTTTAAATTTGGAAAGGAGATTAGAATTAAATTCCCAATTAAAGATCGACTATCACAAATTTATGCAAGATTATATTGATCGCAAGCACATGTCTAAATGTGATGATACTATTGATGGTTGTTTTTTACCTCATCATTGTGTTTTGAAGCCAGACAGTACTAGTACCCGGTTGAGGGTTGTTTTCGATGCTAGCGCAAAAACTGACAACAATACATCACTAAATGATATTTTATATACGGGAGCTAAGTTGCATACTGATTTATCGGCTATCCTTCTAGGGTTTCGACTATTTCCATTTGTGTTAACCGCTGATATTCGACAAATGTATCGTCAGATACTCATTCATCCCAAACATAAAAAATTTCAAAAAATTCTATGGCGTTTTTCCGCTGACCAGGAAATTAGTTCTTGGACGCTTAATACCGTGACATTTGGAGTCAAACCTGCGCCTTTTTTAGCGTTAAGAGTAATAAAACAGCTAGCGCAAGAAGAAAAGGATAATTACCCGTTCGCGGCCGTAGTAGCTGATAGAGACTTTTACATTGATGACTTAGCAACTAGCGTAGAATCAGAAAAGGATTGCATGCTTTTATATTCGCAATTGGAAAGTATGTTTCAAGCCGGTGGTTTTGAGCTAGTTAAATGGGCTACTAATTCGGTTAAAATTTTAGAAAAAATTCCCGCAGAAAAACGCTTTCCTTGTGCTATTGATTTTAAAGAGAATGACTCTATAAAAATCTTGGGCCTACAGTGGATCTCGTCTTCTGATGAATTCACCTTTAAAGTTAATTCGCCAAATACAATTTGCACCAAACGTGCCGTTCTTTCTTCTTTGGCAAGAATATTCGATCCACTAGGGATCTTAGCACCGCTTACGATCACTGCCAAGATTTTAATTAAAGATTTTTGGAACTCGAAATTAGATTGGGATGATCCTGCTCCAACTTCGTTTCCAGCTGTTAAAATTTGGAAGGAGTTTCAAGAAGAACTTCCATTACTTGCTAATATAAGAATACCACGACATATATTCGTAGAACACAACTGTAACGCGGATTTAATTTGTTTCTCGGACGCGTCAGAGAAGGCTTATGGAGCTGTCTTGTATGTACGCTCTATTCTTAATAATAACAATGTTATTGTCTCTTTACTTTGCGCTAAGTCTCGTGTCGCTCCGCAGAAAGCTATGTCCATACCTCGCTTGGAGTTATGCGCTGCTGTTCTTCTCGCACGGCTCGTTCACTTTGTTGGTCGAACGTACTCCACTAGATTTAAATTTCAAAGGATATTCGCCTTCACTGACTCCACCGTCGTCCTTCAGTGGATTTCATCGCCTTCGGCACGCTGGAAGACCTTCGTCGCCAACAGAGTCGCCGTAATTCAAGACAAAATTCCTGCATCTCACTGGAGACATATCAGAAGTTCTGAAAACCCAGCTGATTGTTTGTCACGCGGATTATTACCCAAGGGATTGATAAGTCATCCGCTATGGTTCGCTGGACCTTCTTGGCTTCACCAAGACCCGCTGATTTGGCCTACCGCCGAGTGGAACAACGCTGGAGAAGAATGCCCAGAAGAACGACGCACCGTCATCGCTGTTGCAACGGTAGAGGAACATCCATTTCAGAAGCTGATAAACTACTTTTCTTCGTACGACAAACTTCTACGTGCCACGGCATACGTCTGGAGATTCATACGCAGAAGTCACTGTAATGGGAATCGGATCACTGTAGCTGAAATTGAACATGCAGAACGCTCCTTGATTCACTACCTGCAACGGAAATATTTTAATAAAGATATCATTGCTTTGAAAATTGGAAAATTTACTTCACCTAAAATTCGAAAATTAAATCCTTTTCTAGATGAAGACGCTCTTATTAAAGTTGGAGGACGCCTACGCAATTCAAATTTGGAGTATCACCATAAGCATCCGATTTTATTACCTAAGAATGACCATTGTGTTGATTTATTAATAGATAAATTTCATAAGGTCAATTTTCATACAGGTCCCAATTTGGTTCTTTCCTTGCTACGCCAGAAATATTGGATTGTTGGAGGTAGAGGAGTAGTCCGCCATCGCCTACAAAATTGCAATTTTTGTTTTAAATATCGACCTAAGAATACATTTCCACTTATGGGAAACCTGCCTACGCCACGCATTACAGAATCTAAACCATTCTTACATACTGGAACTGATTTTGCTGGACCCATTTATACTACGATGTCAAAAAATAGAGGAGTGCGTTCTCAAAAATCATATATTTGTATTTTCATTTGTTTATCCGTTAAAGCAATACATCTTGAACTGGTTTCTGACTTGTCTACGAACGCCTTCATGTGTGCATTAAAGAGGTTTCTTGCAAGAAGAGGTCCCATACATACATTGTACTCGGATTGCGGGACAAATTTTATTGGTGCAAAGTCCCAATTGAACGAAATATATGACCTTTTGGACTCCGAAGTATACAAGTCAAAATTAAACAACGAACTGACTAGCAGAAAAATAGAATGGAAATTTAATCCTCCGTCTGCGCCACATTTTGGTGGCCTTTGGGAATCCAACATAAGATCTGTTAAATCACATTTATTTAAAGTAATTGGCAATCAAATTTTAACATTTGAAGAGATGTCAACAGTACTCACGCAAATAGAGGCTCTTCTCAATTCACGTCCTCTCTGCGCTCTTAGCTCGGATCCAAACGATCTTGCACCGCTTACGCCTGCTCATTTTTTGCTGCAACAACCGCTTACGAATATTCCTGCCATAGATACAACTTCTATTCCTGTAAATAGGCTAACTCGCTATCAATTAATTGACAAACTTGTGCAAGATTTTTGGAAACGCTGGCGATTGGAATACTTGCATACTCTTCAGACCAGGGAAAAATGGAATACGCCTTCGAAACCCGTCCATGTGGGTACTGTCGTTCTTATAAATAAAGACAATTTACCACCATTTCGCTGGCCAATTGGCATAATCGAAGAACTTTACCCTGGATCTGACAATATCGCTAGAGTCGCTCTAGTTCGTTCTAGTAGCGGTTCTTTTAAACGTCCTGTGACAAAGCTTTGTCCTTTGCCACAGCAATAATACTTCTTGTAAAAAAAAAAAATTGTATATAGTGTAAATAACTTTGTGCAAGTTGCACATCGCTAAGAAATTTGTTTTTGTTTTTTCATGTTCCGCATTTATTTTATGTTTTATGTTGGCTGAAAATGATCTTTTCAGGGCGGGGGGAAATGGTTGCGCCACAATTTGAATTTATAATTGAAAGGTTGAGGGCGCCACTATCGTTTATGTCGTAGCAGCTGACGACACACTCGCTCGCCAGTACGCGCCGGAGACAGTCGGTCCGCAACTTTTATTGTAGTGCGTCGCCACGCTTTATGAACCGCACGCCTATACGCGCACCCGGAAAACGGCCTACAACCGGAAATTCATACGAAGAAATCGCTCTTTGGAAGAAGACAGCAGTATAGTGGGTATACCTATCCCTTATTCCTGTCTATCCCCTTTTACCCCCCACTCATCACGAGTTCGATTCACCCTGGAAAAGGAGGTAAGAGGCTGCTTAATTTTGTATTTTTCTTCACATCGCGTTCCGGGTATGTCAACCAAATAAATAGGGCACAAGACGCGCAACATCACGCGCATCGCATACAGTCCACTGCTCTGGAGGAGGGTCCCGCGGGATCCTTCGTTTGTTTTCGTTTTTTGTCTCCGCACGGGGACAAACGCACCGCACCACGCTCGCATCGGCGCTACCAACATCACCAAAACAAAATAATCTACCAATTTCTTTAATTGTTGGCTACCGTTTCTGGAATAATGTATACTTTTAAACGCTCACATAAATGAGATGTGCAATCCAAAATCGACGGCGCAGGAAACTGTCGTCAGGAATAGTTCACCACCATAACAACATGCTTTCTCACAGTACCACTCGGAAAAAATAAAATTTAGGATTTTGATTGGGAAGTCTGCTACCCGAACAAAGAAAAAACTTAGAATTTTGTTTGGGAAGTATATGATCGACCACCTCCCAACCCCGATCTTGTACCTAGAAATATTTTATATTTTTACACTTGAAACAATAGCTTAGTGGTTTATAATTTGAAAACAACGAGGAACTCGAAGAATATCTTGGTAAAATGATTCAATTCCCAGGCAGAAAGACTTTTAGTCAGAGGGATTAGAAGCTAGTGCAACGATACAAAAATGTTTTTTAGTAAAAATAAAAGTAAAGTACTTTCTGTCTATAACTTGATGGCCTCCTGCAGAGAGGAGCAGAATCGGCCCGCTACTAGCCTTCTCAATAACATTTCATTATGTACTACTGCTATCTAGTACACTGGACTTGGTACATAATGAAGTGTTATTGAGAAGGTTAGTAGTGGGCCGATTTGCTCCTCTCTGTGGGCGGCCATCAAGTTATAGACAGCCAGTAGCTTTGTAGGAAACTAAATCCGTTAATAATAACAAAATTCTAACAAAATTTGTTATATTATGATCAAACGGCCCTTTCTTTACGAATATATCTCGTAAATTAAATTGAGTAATTTAACATATTCATCCATTAATAATTTGAAAATAAAAAACTAATAATTTCAAGAATAAATAATCCAATGGAAATAATATACGTGTTGTAATTCATTAAGTGGAAAAGTTGTTTTGTTTTTCTCTACAGTATATTAAAAAGAAAACTATAAATATATAACGTCATTAATTAAGTCTGTTTTTGTAACTTTACATCTGTCATATCTGTAGTACTTGCACAAATGTTTTGTGTTAATTATTAATGATGTAAATATTATGTTATACTAAAATTAGTTCTTGTACGTAGAATTTGCTTCTGTAATAATTAAATAAAACTGTACACAATGTAATAAAAAGATTAAATTATAGTTTGTCCCATTTTATTTAACTTTATAATTGGAATTTATTTTACTATGTATTTTTAAGAACATTTGATTAAATTATTATAAAATGTAATCATATTTTTGTTATGTTTTGTTCAAAAGTAATGTGACCTATTTGTTGTTAATCAAGATAAAAACTAACTGTTTGACACTAGAACAGTGTTTTAACAGTTTTAACAGTTTTTTCTTATATGACAGATTTGGTTTCCAACTGAAAACTTGATGTACGAGATGTGGCTCTGAAATAAAAGAGACAGACATTGTAAAAAATTTAATTTTAATTTTATACATAATCACTTATTGTCACTTTCAATATACACTCCTTCTCTATCCTTACAACGCTCCGTGCGAATTTTCCATTGTTAGAAACAGTGTTGGAAGTCATCTTCTGTCAGCTTCTTCAGGACACGTGCCACTCAAAAATGTTTGAAATGAAGCTCACAAAAATGTTTGTACTGATACTCTGTACGCGATTGAAAATGACCCAAATTTTTTAGAAACGATAATAACATGTAATGAGACGTGGTTTTTTACTTATGATCCGGAAACGAAGCGGCAGTCCATGCACTGTAAGAGCCGAACTTTACCAAGAGCCAAAAAAGTTCGAATGAGCAAGTCAAAATTAAAAGCAATGATGATTGTTTTTTTATGTATCGCCCTAGTGTACATGTTTCGTACGAGAGGGTTGTCATGTTATTCAAATTTGTCATGCATCGTCTTGTATAGTTTTTTCGCGACATCAATTACATATGGTATTTGTAAGTGTTTGTGCAACATTGAGTTTGTGATATAAAAGGGGCATTGTGTTATCGTTCGTAGAATCTTGTTCTGAATCGCTTGTATACGTTTCGTGTGTGAAGGTTTAGCAGATCCCCAAAGTTGAACTCCATATGTCCAGATTGGTCTTAAGACTGTC
Source organism: Catonia carolina (assembly GCA_035578175.1). NCBI lineage: Eukaryota > Metazoa > Arthropoda > Insecta > Hemiptera > Achilidae > Catonia > Catonia carolina. Next base: position 72,993,539 of record JAQMRL010000005.1, read on the forward strand.
TTGTAGATTGTTAATTTGTGTGACATGTTTAATTTAGAACGTCTATCGAGTAAGCGTTTCAGTTGATAGAAGCGTGTTTTAAATTTGTGGCGTGTGTGTGTGTGTGTGTGTGTAACATGTGCAATCCATGCAAGTTTTCTGTCCAAGTGTAAGCCTAAATAGCGTGTTTGAGTAGTGTGAGGCAGCGGATTATTTTTAATGTAAACGGAATTTAATTTAATTTATCATTTTATTTTCTGCTCTTTTAAAAATATGTTTAAAGTAATTCTTAGACCTTTTTTAACTGTATAGTAACTTAGTATTTTTTATAGTAGTTGTAGGTATTCAAGTAATTTAATTTTTTTTCTATACTCCTATGCGCGGACGCTTTGTGAAGAACTCTCGCTCATACCGAAGGAGAACTCCTCTTTGTGAAGAAACGTTTTTGCGTAAAAGTATATTTAATTTAATGATAGTTCTGAAGAAATCAGGATCAGAGTGGGAAAAGCTAGAGTCACATTTACTAAAATGAAAAAGGTGTTCTGTGGAAGAGATCTAAGCCTTGAGCTTAAAATTCGCCTTGTGAGATGCTACGTGCTCTCAGTTCTTTTCTATGGAATGGAGGCGTGGACATTGAAAAAGGTCGACACCAAGAGGGTAGAGGCATTCGAAATGTGGATGTATCGTAGGATACTGAGAGTATCGTGGACAGAGAGAGTGACAAACGTGGAGGTTTTGAGAAGGATGCAAAAGGAGAAAGAATTGATGCTAACGATTAAGGAGCGCAAATTGCAGTATTTGGGACATGTTGTGAGGGGAGATAAATACCAGTTGTTGCAACTTATTATCCAGGGAAAAATAATTGGCACAAGCTCCATAGGCAGAAGAAGGAATTCATGGTTGAAGAACTTAAGAGAGTGGTTCAATTGCAACAACTGCCAGCTGTTTAGATCTGCAGTATCAAGAATACGCATAGCTTTGATGATAGCCAAACTTCGGAACGAAGACGGCACCTAAAGAAGAAAAGATATTTAATTAAAAATTTCGTATATTTCTTAGCTTAGTTTAACTTAGTATTAAATTGTAATTTATATTTAACTAAATAAAAACACAAAATAATGTCTTAAAAATTTGCTTTTTTGTTAACCGTTTGTGTCCATTCTATACAGGTGACCGTAAAACATTCTTTATTATTAATCAGTTCAAACAATTTTCTTAATAGGCCTATTCTTTTTTTTGGTTAATCCTTATACTAGAGGAAATATTACAAGTGACTTACTAAAAAAATTACCGTTTTTCGTTTTTCATGAACGGTAAATTTAATCTGAAATTTTACCTATTAAAAAGAGACTTTCAAAATGTTTCCCAGTATTAAAAAAAAGAATTTTAAGGGGAGACTGTACTTTGTATCCCGCCAATGTTAAATTTGCTATTTTTAGTTACATTTTTCAAAAGATTGGTAAAAGATAGGGAAATTAAATTTTACACACCATAGGTGTCGGGTTTCTTCTCGAGCTACTGACATTTTTTTCAATTTAATCTTCGGATCATATAATTTTTTTTTAAATATTACGAATAACATAAAATCTTTAGAAATTGTTTTATACGGTTTTTGCGTTTTACTAATTTTTGGAGCACCTGAGGTAGTCATAAAAATGTCTGTATATGTGGATATACAAGATAATTAACTGGTAAAAATTTCAGCCTGGTAGGTATATTGGTTTCTGTACCTTAGTGATAAATCTAAATTTACGGGAAAACGCAAAAAACAAGAAGGCACAAATCAAAAACAAAATGTACAAAAACAAGTATATTTCCCATCAACAGATGTTTAGAAAGCTGAAGCAACAGCTGAGAATACAAAAAACAGTGATTTACATATTTTACAAACGAAAAATTTGTACTAAAACGAGCAGTATAAAGTTGTGAAAAATATTCGTTTTTGGGAATATGATAATTTTTCTGTGTAAACTTAATAGAAACTTTATTTTTTCATAAAAACATTTTTTTTTTGACGTAATTTAATGTTTTTTCTGGTAGATCTAGGCCTAACTATTGAAAAACATAAAAAAATCAAAAATCAAAATTTTGAGTTAAAACCATCGTGCCACCTCCCCTTAAGATAAATTAAAAGTTAGTTGTTTTCACACGGTTGAATCTTCAGATAATTTACTTTTTTATTATATATTTTGAAAATCAACTTCAAAAATTTGATTGATAATAATGACATTGTTGACAAAATTACAAAAGGTTTTAAAGAGAGCGAATCAGTTTGCGGATGCAAAGTAATGGAAGAATTTTAGGCATTATGGTATGAGCGTGTTTAAATCAGTTGAGACTTAATTCTTTTTAATGGAAATTCACATCAACAAAGTGCAATTTGATTTCCACCTGCTCCCTCTCCTAAAATATTTCTATCTCACTTTTTTACAGTATCTTTTGTGTTTACCATCCTTTATTATCTCCTAACTCGATACTACTCGGCTTTGCCATTCATCATTAATTTCCTTCACGTTATACATTCTTCTTATTTTACGTCATTTCTTAACTGGTTCTTTTAGATCTATCAACATCCATTTTGTTTCTGTCGTTTTATTTTATTTTATATTATTTTCATATAGGAATAACGAATTTTTTCCAACTTGACATTCCTCATTAAAAAGAAATCTGTTACAAACCTCTTTACAACAAAAAAAGAACAATCTCACTTTTACGTTTTTATAGTTCTACTGTCATGTTCATTCATAAGTGCTCTTTAATTAAATTACGCACTTTGATATTTTTTTAAATGAAAATTCCTTTAGTACTGTCTCATTATAATCTTTGAAGACTTCAAGTACTCTTCAAAAGTAGCTCTTACGTTTAACACTAAAAAACCATTCGATGTTTTCTTTAATAATTATTCAAATGTATCTTTTTTAATCTTGTTTCTGTTTCATTAAAATGTTACAATTTTTCTCCGTTACAGCTCAATGGGACTTCCTCTAAGAGTACGCACTTAACAAAAAATTGTGTCTTGGGAGAATTGAAAAAATAAGATATTTTATATGGATGGTTTTTTAATTTATACTTCTATAGTAATAAAATAAAGAAGAAACACCTATTTGTTTGTTTGTTTGTATGAGGTAATCTCAGAAACTACTGCATTGATTTTAAAAAATCTTTCATTGTTGCATAGCTTAGAGCTTCCTGATCAATATAGGCTATTTTGCAACTTTAAGTAACTTTAATTAAGTGAGTTAAGCAACTTTTAAACTGTGACGATGTCGCATGTTTTAGTCTATCGGGTGCATAGCACATTAAATTTTTGTAAGTCCTCTGGATGATGTATTTTTTTAACTAGAAACACGATTCAACTTTTATATTTCATAGAAAAACTTAAAGAATAAAATTCGATTCCAAAAACATTAAAAATTCGGATATATTGATTTTTTTTTATTTTTGTACTGTATTTCATATATTTGTTTTCATTCGACAGGAAGTGAATGAGTCATATATTTCCAGTTACTCTGCGTAAGGCACCAACGTATTACCACTGAGTATAGAATAATTATATAACTTCTACAGTTCAGCCGTTCTAAGTTTGCTCCTACTGTAAACAAACCAAAGCCCGCTACTACAGGGTGCACGCTAGGGTCCACCACTTTATGGATGTCATATTCCTATTATATTAACTAAGTTTTGAATTATAAGTATTTAAATTACTTAAAACATTAGTCATGAGATGATGTAGGACTAACAATTTCATTTATAAAATACTTTTAAAAGTATTTTGTTTTTAAATACTTTTGAAAGTATTTTGTTGTTACTTTTTAATCAGCGTGTACACATTTTTATGTAATGCGCATGCTCAGTGATGTCATTGTTTGTTTACAGTAGGAGCAAACTTAGAAAGGCTGGACTTTATACTCTGTGCGTATTACTGTCTCTTATCTCAGTCACATATCAATTGTCTCTTTCTTTTCCATCGGTATTCTTCTATGCATTCTATTCAATTCTATTCAAAGGGACAAACATTTAAAACGGTGGGCATCAATTTGAGACAAGAGTGTTTCCTTCACTTATGGACGACTATATGTCGGACTTTTTAGAGCTGGAAGTGCAGAAAACAATTTATTTTGCTGCCACAGGGCAACAAAACCACAAATATTGTATATAGAGAAGATTTAAAATACTTTAATGAGGCCTACATTAGCTGCTGGGAAGCGAAGCGAGCGGGGATTGCTAGTTCAGTATTTGTTGTTACCGTAATCAATATTTAAAAAAAAGTTTAATATAATAGTTATTTCAAAAAACTTAACACTAAGGAAATGCTTACTCTAGTAGGCATGTTTCTCTAAAGTTCACATCAATATATTTATACACTTTTTTTATTTCGTTCACACTTTTCTGCAAAAAATCTTTATAGTAATAAGACTGAATTTTAAAATACTTGATTGAATTCTTTTAAAATTAAACTTATAAAAGTTTAATTAACATTTTATATCAAAAAAGCCTAGATTAAAATAGTTTTAAATTTAAATAAAATTAAAATACGGTTCGTGATGGTCGTACAAAAATACTATTCTAAGCTAAAACGTAAATTGTTTTGTAAAATCACTTGAACTTAAAATTAAAAATCTGGTATGAAACATTCACATGACTTTCTATTGCCAATGCAATAATAAACAGTATAACCTAACATTAGTAATAAATCATTAAAACATATACCTAAACAAAGAAACTAACCTTTTTTTTGCTTTATTTAAAGTCGCATCAATAGCTCGGTCATTAATGACTACGGTGGAATATTAACAGTGGGTTTTTACCATGTTAAATTTTCAGACCCTGGCCGGGAATCGAACCCGGGACCTCCGCTTGGAAGGCTAGCGCGCTACCACCACGCTACGGAGGCCCCACATCCTAACTTGTAATCGTGAGTGAATGATACAAACTGAAAACCAACTTCAGTTTGGCTTAATAATACGGAAAATCACTTTTTGACGCTTAACTAGGCTCTGAAGAGAAAATTGTTAAAATAAAAGTTGTAGATCTTTTAATTTCATATAAATTTTATTATACACCTTTGTCGTTAAATGCATACTGAGGCCGAGATCTTAAAAAGTAAATTTTTAACAGATTTTCATAAAAAACTGAAAATCACTAATTACTAAGAACTATGCGTTAGAGAAAAAAAATGTTTAAATAAAAGTTGAAGGTTTTTAAATGTTCCACAATTTGATTGTATACACTTTTGCCCAAAAATGCGCATTAACGCCACAGTCTTAAAGAAACCATTTTTTTCTACGAGGCACAGATTACCTAAGAATTTCACCAGACGTGGCGCCTGATATATCTTGTAGCGCATCAAAAATTTAATGAATGAGACGATTTAAAAAAAATCGTAGTAGTCATTTTTGAAAAAATCGCAAAAAGTGAAAAATTACACGAATAAACTATTTTTTCCGGTTGACTGATTTTGATGAAAATGTTCGGGTCAGGTACTCTAGTGGTACTTAACGTAATGCTAATAACGTATGCTCCGTTCTTGAGATATTTTGTTCAAACACAGACACACACACACACAGACCAATCGCTAAAAACATGTTTTTTGGGTTCAGTTGGTCTGAAAACTTGTATATCTGTTCAAAACTCGATTTCGAAAAAATGAAATGAAAATAATACTTTTCTTCCTATAATATTCATGTAGACTGGAGAAAGTAAAAATGTTAAAAATAATTCAACTTAATCTCTCGAGCTTAGTGAAATAAATTACAGAAGCATTTAACATCAGAAAAGACATTTGAAATGACATTAATATTGGGTAGGATTATCTACTTTAAAATAGGTATAACGAGTTTCATTACACTGGAATAACCTGTTGTGATTAATTTAAGTGTTTTCTTGTTTTATAATTAAATATTTTTAGGTGTTCTTGTATAACTTATTTCAATTTAGTGAGAAAGACAAAGGTGAAACACTTGATTGTTTGTTTCACCTCGTAAAATTTCGAAAGGTTAACTAACATTTTGGCTCCAGACCTAAAAAAAAATTATACAATAACGTACGAAGTATAAACAAAATAATTACTTGAATTTCCCTGACATATAAAAAAATATTTTCTAACAAAATTGTTGGTTCTATATTCAACTTGATTGGTAACAAAAGTATTCTCATATCATCAAAAAAATAACTGCTTTGTTTGAAAATTTTAATTAAATTTATAATTGTTAGAAGGTACATAAATAAAATTTTAAAATCGAGTCTAGATATTTTCGAATATATTATTAAACAGCTATTTATAGAATGAATAATTTTTATTCTGAATCAAACGATTTTTGTTCAAATCAACACGTAGCGGTTCTGTAGACTTTTTAACCCTTTCAATCCCGAATTTTTTAACTTTACACAAACAAATGTGTACATTGTTTCATACCACTTTACTGACATTTAAGTGAAATAAAATATTTTTTAGACCTTCAGCCTTTTTTTGATGGCGTGACAAAAAAGTGTGACACATATGTCACATTGGGCTTGATGGTATCAAAGTTCCCAACAATATGAATAAGTAAAAATCATGTGCAGGCTTCTTAAACAAAATTCTCTTGCTTAGATTTGTAGCAAAGCATTATTTAAGATTTAAAAAAGGTTACAATTCAAAAATATTGGTAAAATGGACAAAATCAGTATTTACAGCCTAAAAAATATAATTGTATGTACATTCAACATACTCGAAGAAATGCTACTTTATTTTAGTAAATGAACACGAATATTTAAGACTAAAACTAACTTTAAAAAGAAACTAATGGTCGCGTCCGTGGCGTAGTGGTCAGCATCTTACGCTGCAAAGCGGAGATCTCAGGTTCGATTCCTGGCTAGGGTACAGAAAAATATTACACTTCACATCCAGCGCTCTTTAATCAAAAGTAGTCGCTAACAATTAAAGTTTTTATGTCTGTCATTTCACTCCAATGTGACTTCTATGCCTCACTGGGTAAGAAGGGGTTAAATAATCCCGGTAACATATATTTCTGAGTGTATTCAAATTTATAAACTATCACGTGAAATAAAAAACTCATGTATCCTGTTTGATGGTTATTTTAAGACAAATTTTATTTTTATATTTTTGTAAATTACAACTTTGGAATCTTAATGTAAAATAAAATAATATATTCAATAAATTTTGAAAAATAATTTTGTGTTATTACTTTGGTTAATTAAAAAAAGAAACATTGTGGGTTTCTACTAGTTAAATTAAAATTTTGAAAAATATATGTTATAAATAAAATATTTGCCTGCACTAATAAAATGTAGAACTCTGCTGTTTTAAATAAATACAACAGTAAACTGTAAACTTACACAACAGCTAATTGCTGTAAAGAGCTGAGAATTTGCAAATAAAAAATTTATTGTAGTAATAAGAATTAAAATTTTTAATTTTTGTAAAATTTATTGTTTACTTAATTTATTGTCAATTCCACAAAATCACTGATAACATAGCTCTTCAGCTGTGGAACAAAATTTTTATGTTTCTACAGGCTTTTTGGACTTCGTTTAAGTTTTTGACAAGAGTATATCGTCCACGTCTGTTACTTGAATTGAAAGAAGTATTACCATTCACTTACAATTTTCTCAAAAAAAAGTCTAACCCGACTGACTTATTCTTCAGGGCTACAATAATTGGGTCGTTGTTGTTTAGGTCAACAGCCAAAAGGCTGGTTTGAACCTGTAGAGGTTTTACTAAGTAAAACGAGGAGTGAGGTGGTTTACCATTGCCTTCCTCACTGAGTGGAAAAGTACGCTTATCAGCATGCCGGGCCCTCTGAAAAACACATATTTTCCACTCTGCAAATGACACCTTCACTTCATTCACCACAGGGTCTGGCTGTATAATGAAATTCATTACTTTCAGAGGAGATAACTCTGATTAGTGTCTTTTACACCTCTACCTCTTCTGTTCTTTAATGATTCAGTCATTTAATTGGCTGACCATGTGATAAGAAACAGAACTATTTATTTTAGCCCAGCAATGAACAGAGTGAGTGTAAATAATTTGACACTCCACCTGTCCGTTATGGGCAGCACCATAAAAATTGGGTCGTGTTAATCAAATTCTTCCTGTATTAGCCGCCGTGCTTCATGGAGTACCACTTTTATACTTTACCCTATACTCTTACTGCCACTTACGCTGGTTTCACACCGCCGCCTCGATATCGTGACAGCGGTTTTGCTGTTATTTCGCAGTGAAATGACTTTCACACTAGCGCGAAATTTCAAAGCGGAACCGCGTGATTCCTGGTGCATTTGTATTAAAATTGTCGATTGGCTTAGGTAGTGTTTATACAAAATGCCAAGTATTTCTTCTTCTAAAGAAGAAAAAATATTACTGTTGATTTGGGCTTCGCGTCAAAAAAGAAAGCGTAGCATTTGGATTCATGACATTAATACAAAAAATATATATATATTTAGGAGAAAATGTGTTGAGCAAAGAACTGCAGTCTCATGAAGATCAATTTCACAATTGTTTTCGGATGAGCCAAGAATGCTTTGAAAAGTTTCATAATTTACCACAACCTCATATCACTAAACAAGATAATAATTTATATACAAGCCGTTCCCAGCAAGCAAATACTGGCATTGTGTTTAAGATAAGTTATTTTTATTTCTGTTTAGGGGTTAATTTAAAATGAAATTGTTAAACTTGACTTATTCTTTTTGGATTTCAATGCAGTCTTTTTGCTTTTTTATGTAATTTTTATAGTCCGGATGACTCATGAAATATATTTCAGGTCGTTGTCTGACTGACTGAATCAATAATTCCGTCGATTTTTTATCCATGATAATAGTAAACTTGCAAAATACTTCCAAAGATAACAAGAATGGAATATTCTGAAATGTTTTGCTGGCGAAAATCTGTCGACTACGACAGATTCTGTGTGGTACTGAAGCGATACTGTGGTGAACTGGCGAAACTACGGCGGTAGTGTGAAAGGATTTCGCTGCTCTAGCCGTCTTAACCGATATTTCCGTAAGAAGACAACATATTGTTTCACTTGATTATCGCGTATTCAGATCGACAACTTGCTGCGGAACGAAAGCGAAACCGCTGTTACGGTTTTGCGGCGTCGGTGTGAAAACGGTGTTATGCTGAGGCACAGCGATATTGTCTCTATACTTTGTCCAACAGTTTAAAGATACCTATGTTTATATGGCCGGATCGCTGTTACGCACTGTGTCAAAAACATTTACTCACGCTATGAAAATAAAAATGCATTTTATTGTAGGCTATATTATACTCTTATGATATTGAAACAAATTACGTTTACGATTAAAAATGTTTACGTTATTGTCTGAATTATACGTAATTACGTGACAGAAATTTTACTACATTTGTAATTGAATATAACTAATTATAGTGAGGACTAATGTAGAGCATTTTGTTGTAAAACCATAAAATGTTAGGAAAAGATTAAATTAAATTAAACGTTATTTTTTTATTTATTCAAAATCTATATTTTTATCCATTTCATCGCCATAGTCCTATTGGCTATCATCGATTGATCTCTTCTTCTTTTTCTTCTTACTATCAAGGATTAGGCATAAGCCTTTTCCGAACTCACAAACCATCCTGTACGTCTACACAAACACCGTACATCTCGACTACTGCCATCTTCTTCGAGGTCTTCCCACCTCCCTTCTTCCAACTGGAACATATTCCATCACTTTTGGAGTTATTCTCTCCTCTGTCATCCGTTCCAAGTCATCCATTACACTGTGGACAATTTGAATTAGCACAGCTCTTGCTCTACGAGTACACACACAGTTCCGCACAAAGTATACCTATAACATATTCTTTCAACATGTCTACAAATTTTCATAAACGCAAATGCCTACAACCTTATTTCAATTTACAAACGTAAAATAATTATTTAATTTGTTCCAATAAAAATTCAAGTTATAAATTACAAGAACTAAACTGCAAAACATCGCTAAACTATACTCTACAGACGCGCGCAATTAACTAAACAAATTGTTCCGAATAGATAATGAGCAGAAAATCATATGAAAACAAATTAGACACATCAATAAGTCTGACAGATTATTAATAACTACAGAAAAAATCTGGTGTGAAACACTCACACAACTTTCTCTTGCCAATGCAAATAATTAACAATAAACCTAACATTAGTATTAAAACATTAGAATTGAACAAAAACTAACCTCAAAAACATAACCTTATTTTAATCATGAGTGAATGACGCAAAATGACAATCGAACTCAGTTTGGCTTAAAAATACGGAAAATCACGCTTTCACGCTAAACTAGGCTCTGTAGAGAAAAATGCTCTAAACAAAAGTTGTAGATCTTTCAATTTTCTATAAATTTAATTATATACACTTTTGTCGTAAAATGCATACTAAGACCGAAATGTTAAAAAAATCGATTTTTCTCACGTTTTCGTGAGAAAAAAAACAGAAAATCGAAAATTACCGCTAAACTAAGCGTTATACAAAAAAATGTTTGAAACAGAAGTTGTAGGTTTTTAAATTTTCTACAACTTTTATTATATACGTTTTTGCGCTAAAATTTATATTAAAGCCGTAATCTTAAAAAAACAACGTTTTTACGTGAAAACAGCCTCACCGAGAATTTCAGCAAACATGGCGCCTACCCTATCTTGTAGAGAATAAAAAATTGAGTAAAATAGGCGATTTTAAAAAAAATCGTAGGACCAGTTTTTGAGAAAATTGTAAAAAACTGAAAAATTATACGAATAAACTACTACTTCCGGTTGACCGATTTTGATGAAAATGTTCGTGTCGCGTCCGGTAGTGGTATGTAACTTAAGTTTCAAGTTTCAAGTTCGTACGATGTTCCGTTCTTGAGATATTCTGTTCACACACAGACACACAGACACACACACAGACCAATCGCTAAAAACATGTTTTTTGGGTTCAGGGGGTCTGAAAACGTATAGATCCGGTGAAAACTCGATTTCGAAAAATCGACATGAAAACAATACTTTCCTTCCTATATATTCATATAGGCAAGAGAAAGTAAAAAGCGTAGTGACCGTGGGTGAGTCGCACATTATTACAATAGCGATTGTATACTAATGTGACTGTACCGTGGTTGCAAGGCGAGGGACGAAGAGTGGAGTAGATAAACACCGACGCTGCTTGTGCCAATTCGAATTGTCCAAAGTATATAAACATTATAAATAGTACAATATTGTTGTTGTTGTTTAGTCATCAGCCAAAAGGCTGGTTTGAACCTGTAGAGGTTTAACTAAGTAAAACGAGGAGCAAGGTGGTTTACCATTGCCTTCCTCTCTGAGTGGAAAAGTACGCTTATCAGCATGCCAGGCCCTCCGAAAAGCACATATTTTCCACTCTGCAAATGACACTTTCACTTCATTCACCACAGGGTCTGGCTGTATAATGAAATTCATTACTTTCAGAGGAGAATACTCTGATTATTGTCTTTTACACCTCTACCTCTTATGTTCTTAAATGATTTAGTCATTTAATTGGCTGACCATGTGATAAGAAACAGAACTATTTATTTTAGCCCTGCAACGAACAGATTGAGTGTAAATAATTTGACACTCCACCTGTCTGTTATGGGCAGAGTACAGTATTATGTACTGTAAATGTATATGCACCTGGACACTCTTTTTCACAACCACGTTGGGTTCCAATTATATAGTGTTGCGATACCATTGGTCGAGTGAAGTATTGTTTGTTAGAAATTATTGGTTAAATGCTGAATTTCTTTAATAATACGTGTTTATTGTTAATATTAATAAAATGGAACAAGTAAGTCAAAAGAAAGTGTTTATTTTAAATTACAATTACAACTAAAACTTATAAGTTATTAGTTAAATACTAGGTATGTTTGTAGGAAAGATAGTAGCGGAGACCGTATTGCTCTATGCAATCAATGTTAAATGGGAATCGCCTATCTTTCCCACAGTCTCAAGTGACTTTTGTATATACATTTATAGACGAAAACCCTTTAAACGTTTCATTAACACCCCAACATCATCTCAATTTCTTACACGAACGGTGAAATTATACATTGAGGGTAAAACTTCGTCTTCTTCTCCTCCGCCTCTTTACCCCTTCTCCTCCACCTCCTCCTCCATCTTCTCCTCACAATATTATAAACTTGATCTTCGATCAACGATATATAGTGAAGCATAGACTTTTATTCTGCAACATTAACTTCTATATTTTCTTGCACTTAAAAATAAATAGTAAAGGTATTTACTTTTATACGGATTTGAATACTAGACAGTGGTTACCGGTGTACTTTGATGGTTGGGGTTTAATTAACCATTCTCTCTCAGGAATGGTCGGCCTGGGTCTGTACAAGACTGCACCTCATTTACACGTCATACACATCATCCTCGTCTCATTGGGTCATGGGGTTGCTTATTGTTCTGAATTTAACAGATTGCAACGTACACAAATTAGGAACAAAAATAAATAAAAAAAATAAACCGTTAAAAAGTAAAAAGTTTTTTGTTTTAATAAAAAATATGTAATTTACATGTAGGTGTAGTTTGTGTTATGAATTGTGGCGTATATCTACAAACAATATTCATAGAGTAAAATATAATGAAATTTTATTTAATGATACATTGTAACATTATATTTTTATTAAATTCAGTTAAAATATTGAATTTCATCAATTTGTACATTGTTTAAACTGCCGGAGGTATTTTTATAAACAATATTCTCAAAGTTAAGTACGAAATAAGAGAAAAGTTGTTTCTAATACTTCTTTATAAAAAAAAGTATTTAATACTGAACCAATGAAATATCATTTCGTCAACCTTAATTGATTTTTAAAATACAAGGCTGCTTAAGGGGAGATTGCACGATGATTTTAACTCAAAATTTCGATTTATGGTTTTTTTATGTTGTTCAATAGTTAAGGCCTATATCTACCAAAAAAACATTAAATTACGTCAAAAAATATCTTTTTAATGAAAAATTTAGTTGTATCTGGTTACACAGAAAAATCATCATGTAACAAAGATAAAATATTTTTTCATAATTTTATACTGCTCGTTTTAGGGCAAAGAGAATTTGAGTTTTTAAAATATCTACATCATGGTTTTTAATAATCTCAGCTGCTGGTTCGGCTTTCTAAACAACTGTTGATAGGAAATTAACTTGTGTACATATTGTTTTTGGTTTGTGCCTTCTTGTTTCTTTCCTTTTCCCGTAAATTCAGTTTTTCAACACTGAGGTACATTTCTCGTAGAAACCAATAAACCTACCAGGCTGAAATTTTTACCAGTTAATTATCTTGTATATCCCATATACCGTCATCTTTATGACTTCCTCAGGTGCTCCAAAAATTAGTAATACGCAAAACACGTGAAAAACAATTTGTAAAACTTTTATGTTATTGGTAATTTAAAAAAAAATGGTATGGTCCATAGATTAAATTTAAAAAATGTCAGTAGCTCGAGAAGAAACAGTATTAAATGTATTGTTAATGTACTGTATTAAATGTGGTTTTCAGAAGGCCTAACATGCAGCTGATAAGGATAGTGTTCTACTCAGTGAGGAAGGCAAATGTAAACCACTTAATTTTTCGTTTTACTTACTCATACCTCAAGAGGTTCAAACCAGTCTTTCGGCTGATAACCTAAACAACAAGTTTAATGAAATTTGTTCATCAATTCATAATCAGATCCTGAAAGATCCTTTGTAAGTAATGTGTTGTAATATACGAAAATATCAGTTTATTTTTTTCTATTATGATTCTAACGTACGACTGAAGTAGAAATAAAAGGATGCTCTTTGAAAACATAAATAGATATAGAAAATGGAAATGGATAATAATTGGCAAAGTAAGAAAACTCATTGGTATTAACTTAGTTGAGTTGGTAGAAGAGGAACAAGTGAACAACTCGAATAAACACCCTCATCCTCAGGGAACGGCAGCTCTAAGAAAGTAAGAAGGGAAAAATGGATTTAGACAAGTTCCATTTGTGTCAGATGTCATCATACGGTGTAAGATCGTACTACTCTTATACAAATGTTAAAGGGAATTCTATTTTTATAACTTCTGGAGTACATAAATGTGTTCGTTATCTCTCTTAAAGCTCTTGTTCTGTGAATCCTTTATAACAGTGTGTTTCAACGGTTTTTTAAAGATTCTTTTACACTACATAAGAACTATATGTTATTATTGTACTTTGTCAAGTTATAAATAACTATTCATGTTTATATTTTTATGTGACTTAATTAAACTTAATTTAATTTTTACGTATCTCATAAATTATTTATTTTGGTTGTGTTCCAAATTAATTTCAATTTCATAAAAAATTTATTTCGAATTTATTGATTTTATTTGTCTATTCTGAATATATTTTGACGTTTATTCCTGTTTGTTCGGGATCTTGTTACTTATTAAAATAACAAAAACTTTTTTTTTACATTTTTTTATAATTTTTTTAAAGTTTATTGTAAGTCGCATCGAAAGCTTGGTCATTAGCAACTACTGTGAGTTTGAGTACTGTAATAGTGGGTTTTAACGTGTTAAAATGTTAAGATCCTAGCCAGGAATCGAATCCCGGATCTTCCGATTTGTATGCTAGCGCACTAGTAAATACAGCATTGAGGCGGGTTCCTTTTAACATTATAACAAAATGTTTGTTATGAAATTAATCGTTTACCTACAACCAAAAGAACATTTATTCATAATAATAGTTTAGAGCATGTAGGAACAGTGAAGTTCCCAGGAGTATCTCTAGATAGATTTTTGTCTTGGGACTTCTATACTAATCAAGTTTGTAGTAAAATATCATCTGGTGTATTTGCACTAAAACAAATTGCCAGATTAAATGATAAAAAATTACTAATGGCAGCTTATCATGGCCTCATTCTGTTTCATATCCGTTATGGTATTTTAGTATGGGTTAATTCTAGCATGGGTAATATAAATAGGGTTTTTAAAATTCAAAAGAAAGCTATTAGGCGTATGGTGGGAGCTAACCAGCTAACCTCATGCAGGGCACTATTTAAGGAGCTTAAAACACTTATATGGAAACATGTTTTTTATAACGTTAATAGAAACACCCGGTTTGACAGACCGCCATTTCATTTTTGGCAATTTATTTGGGAATCAAAGGCAAAGAAACTCAACTAGATCTGTTTAACAAAACTTATTTTATTTTACTATAGTATAATGATTGAATTGACATTGGTATAAGATCTGGTTATCGAAAAACAATTGTTTAAATAAATGAAAAAAGCCAAATTATTTATGGTATTTACGACTTAATTTTTAAAATTGATAACATACTTATAATGTTTTCTTTCACTCAGGTTAAATGTATTATTTTAATACATATTTAATCACATACCTACTTAAATTTAAAAAAAGCAAAAATTTGTATAAAAGAAACATAACTAAAAAGTGACTACTCATATATTACGGTTTTTATTTTACTGACATTTGTTTTTTGTACAATCAAGACACAGTTTTCTACTGCATTCTAGGTAAATAGCTTTCTTGCAAGTGTTACATCCGAGTCATCAATTTCATCACAAATAGAACCTTCCGATTCACTGTCATCATTTTCCAATAATCTACGAATTCTGTCACCATAGTCGGGATCGCTTGTACTAAGTGGTCGAGCCATTTCAGAAATTTTCAATTAAATAATAAAAAAAATAATTAAAATATATACAAATAATTAAAATATAAACCCGTAAAGGAAACACCCGTCTTACAGACCGTTAAATACAGTAAGGGAAACACACGGTTCCACAGACCGCTACATGAAATACACAAAAAGAAACACGCGGTATCACAGACCGGTATGATTTTTAAGAACGATTTACACTTCCGCAACGATTCACGTGAACTGAACCATATTTCACTATGAAGTAGATAGGAATGAGGGAGGAAGCTATTATGACGGTCAGCACCAACCCTAGCTCAGGGAACCCAGTATTATGTAAACAAATCACCCTTAGTGCCTGTGAGACCGATGTTTCCATATAAGTGTTAAATTGGTTACAGTTCCCTCTCTCTACATTTTTGAAGTGATTATGTATGTTAGGCAAAATAATTTTATGCAGAATTTCAATGTTCACAATCATAACACGAGAAAAAAAAATTATTATTTCGTGGCTAATCACTCCACAAAATTGTTTGAACAAAAACCTGCTTATGCAGAGAGAAAATTCATGAATAAAATTGCCTGGACTAATGTATGAATAATTGTCTCCAGGACGCAATAAATAATAATAAAAAAAAGAATCGGTACACCACGCTGCCCATTTTCTTAACGTACAATGTTTGCGATGTATTCACACTAAAAGCACTATGTATGACAACTTGAACTAACTGAATTCAACTGACTAATAAAAGAAGCTAATTAACTTTTATATTATCTTTTAGGTTTCTAGAAAGGAACAAGTAAAAAGATTTAATTACTTCCTAATTTTGGAAGCGATATTAAACTGGTGGGTTGTACCTACAAGAAGAAACAAAAATATTATTAGAAATTATGTAAATAAATCATAAAAGAGTATATACACGTATAAAAATGAGAAAACACTAGAAATTGAATAAAACGTAATCACAACGAATATAAAAAAAGTGGCAAAAAGGCCGATATTACCACTGCACCCTTTCCAGGTAGTAATGCTAGTCACTTAATAATACACTCTTTTTTCATACAATACCACATCTCACCTACTTTTCTCAGCTTAACACTATTTTTAGGTTAATGTTACGTAGAGCGGATGCCAAAAAGCTTTCCGATTTTTCTGAAGTGCGCAGAGGGTTTATTTTGGTAATTACGCGCTCGGTTGCCTCAGTGAGTTGTGGAGGTCAGTGCTGTACTAACTGTAATCAGAATCACATCACTCTCGCAACTTTATATAACAGCTAACCTGAAAACATTAGTCTGATGTGATAGGCGTTGTTGTATACAATGTTTAAAATTGAATGTTTTTTTTTTATTCCTAATTTGTGTACGTTGCAATCCGTTCAATTTAGAACAATAAGCAACCCCATGACCCAATGAGATGAGGATGAAGTGTATGACGTGTAAATGAGGTGTAGTCTTGTACAGACCCAGGCCGACCATTCCTGAGAGAGTATGGTTAATTAAACCCCAACCATCAAAGTACACCGGTAACCATTGTCTAGTATTCAGATCCGTAGAAAAGTAACTACCTTTACTAGGATTTGAACCAGGAACCTTCGTCTCCGAAAATCAGCTGTTAAACAGCTGATTTTGGCGACGACTTTACCTCTAGACCAACACGGTGGGTTGAATGTTTTTAACGTCGCTAATAGGTTATAATTTACATCGGTTAGAAAATGTGATTTAGTAGGCAGTTCGGTGCTAAGACACAAAATCTACCGACTGAATCCAAATTGTTCGCGCAGCTACACCGGCAAACTTATTTGGCGTCCGCTTAATAATATAGATCTATAGGTAATGAGTAATATGGAGAATAAGAATAACGTAAATAAACCAAAAAAATTTTTTTTTGTCATCAGTCTCTCGACTGGTTTGATGCAGATCTCCAAGCTGTTCTATCTTGCGCAAGTCGTTTCATATCTACATACCTGTAACACCCTACATTTTTTGTAATTTGCTTTATAAATTCTAATCTTTGCCTCCCTTTACAATTTACTCTCTCAATATTACCCTTCATTATTGATAGCCCAATACGTGGATATCATAAGAAATGCCCCACTAGCCTATCCCTTCTTCTGGTAAGATGCTTCCATATACTTCTTTTTCTATCCACTCGCCTAAGAACCTCTAAATTACTTATTTTGTCCACCCACCTAATCTTTAACATTTTCCTATAACATCCCATTTCAAAAGATTCTATCCTCTTCTTTTCTACTGCCCCTATCACCCACTTTTCACTTCCGTATAATGCTACACTCCAAACATAATGTTTTAAGAAATTTTTCCTAATCTGTAAATCAATGTTTGAAGTCAGTAAGCTTTTTTTTTCTTTCAGAGGCTTTTCTAGCTTGATCCATTCTACTTTTTAAATCACTTGTGCTTCTACCATCCTTTGTTATTTTACTCCCTAAATAGCAGAATTCTGCAACTTGCTGTATGTTTTTGTTGCCTATTTATTAATTTTCATAAAGAAATCCTTTCTCATGATCTCATCCATTCCATTCAAGATATCCTCTAGTTCTCTCTTTGTCACTGCTAATACTACTATATCATCGCCGAATCTCAGCATTTTTATTGTTTCTCCTTGAATTTTTATTCGTGTGTCAAATTTCTCCTTCACTTCATTTATAGTTTCTTTTATATACAAGTTAAAAAGTAGTGGTGACAATGAACAACCTTTTCGTACAGCAGCCTCTTTTTCGTCGAGAAATGGTAACGAACCGAATTCAATTTAGACAACTAATTACAGACTTTAAGGGATTCCGTGAGGAGCAAAAATAGAAAACGGGATGGACAGAAGAAAGGAGTTTGTAACATATAGTATATTTAATTGTAACTTATTTAACACAAAACAAATGACAATCAAAATAAAAAACAAAAGACATCGGTTTAAAATAAAATTTTAATTAAATCTGACTGGTTTTAAAAAAAAAATGAAATTTAGAATATTTTTAGATATTATTATTAAATATATTTTATAAAGTGTATCTCAGCTATTGTTGAATTAATAATTAATAGTTAACCGGTTTATTCTATTCGTATCGTTTCTGAAGACCGTCGCTCGTCTTATTAAGAGTTTCGTTCAATGTTGCAATGGCATTTAATATAATTATTTCTTGCCGTATTTCAATTAACTAATGTTCTTTATTTTATAGGTCTGTCTGTGACTTTGTACAATGAATTAAAACAAAATTATACTTTATATTTACTTAACACATTCCGTAAATCAAACCTCACATAAACACAACCATTCTCTTCAAACTGCCCCGGTCAACAGCACACCAAATCAAATATGCATTTACTTACATTAATTACTTTTTGTTTGATAGTTTTTAAAACTTTCAAATAAAATATAAATTTGTGTTGTAAATATGTAGTATTTTAAACTTATTTGATGATCTGCGAAGTTGTTTCTGTATATTTCTTTATTTTAAAATTTTAATAAATGTTTTTTTTGTAACTTTTAAACACTCTTTCGATTCACTTAAAACTCTAACATAAAAATTTCCATCACTAAATGAACACTTGATTTTTAATTAATAACTGAGGCTATTAAGTTATTTAATTTATTAATTTAGAAATAAGATTTTAATTACAATTAACCAGTTTAAAAATTTACAAATGTAAGAATTTAATTATAAATGTTTACATAATTATCAATAGCAGTCAGGTTATAAACATATGGTTAATATCACCTTGTACATTTATAACGCTACAAGTTAAAGCATACAGTGAGTAAATGCTAAGAATGTGAGCCGCAAAAAGAGCTTCCAGAAACGTCTAAAGTCATCTCACAATTTTTAAAAATTATCTCTTTACGAGAGAAAAAGTAATCTCTTGTTATCTTAATCGTAGGCTAATAAAGAATATTTTATAAATTTTTTTACCATTTTTACCCTGATGACTGAAGGTCTAAACAATAGAAGAAATTATTAGCATTGTTTAAAAAGAATGAAAAGATAACTAGGGCTTAACTATTACAAAGGAAGTTCATAGAATATGATTTATAACATTACATAATGTTCTTTCTATAGCACAATAAATAATTTTAAAGTAAAGAAGATTAATTCTACAGTGAAAAGAGAGTAACTTAAAAGAACAATTTTAAGGTTAAGATCATAGATTAAGAATTAAGCTATAAAACATGATAAAAGCGGCGCCAATTGTGTAAGTTCTTTTATTTCACTTTTTCTTATAACATAGTGCAACACAAAAGAACTCTTTTGGTTTACTGAAAACAATTGGTACCACACCAAATATCCGTTTACTTATTCCTACAAAACTGTAACCTAGTTATAAATTTACAAAAAGTCGTTAAAATTCAATGATAAATTTACAAAACATTGCCAATTCAATATTAAATATAAATATCATGAAGGAAATTGTAATCTGTTATTGAACGAAAGTAAATTATTAGTTGGTCATATTTTACAAAGAAAATAAACTAAATGCAAAATTCTAACATAAAATAGGAAAATACAGATACATAAATAAAATAATTTTCAGTTCCTTTTTCTTTCTACCCACCAGGTTGGTTTAGAGGTAAAGTCGTCGCTGCGAGTCAGCTGTTTAACTGCTGATTTTCGGAGACAAGGGTTCCTGGTTCAAATCCTAGTAAAAGTAGTTACTTTTATACGGATTTAAATACTAGACAGTAGTTACTGGTGTACTTTGAGGTTCAATTAACCGTACTCTCTAAGGTCGGCCTCAGTCTGCACAAGAATACACCTCATTTACACGTCATACACATCATCCTTGTCTCAATTTAACAGATTGCAATGTACACATACTAGAAATACATTTATTTATTAATCTATTTATTTTAGCCCTGCAACTAACAGATTGAGTGTAAATAACTTGACACTCCACCTGTCTGTTATGGGCAATTTTTTCCCTAAAATGCATATTAGCTTAATCAATTTTATTGGTTTTTCGTTAAAATGACTCCACCCGCTTTTTGAGTTGTCTCGCACCCCTTTTTGATTACTTATAATTATGTTTATTAATTATTCCGATGATTGGTGCCAAGTTTGTTAAATTTGTTTTTATAACTACAATGATGTAATAAACCCCTGTGGTATTTACGACCCTTTTGAGATTCATTATTAGTTTTAATTAAGTAACTATAATACTTTAATAATGTATTAACTTTTTGTAAACTGATTTGCAGGGAAATGGCAACATCGTTAACGGGAGTTGGTGTTTTATGGGCTGTGCTTTCATTGGCTGCTGCCATATTATGTTGCTCAGGATTTTATCTACCCTTCTGGATACAGGTAAGGATGGAACAATTTGCTATATTTTTTCATTTACTGAATATTTTTTTTCTTGTAGTATTTGTAGTATATTTGGTGACTGAAAATTGCTTTGTTCGACAATAATAATTAAAATTCTTAACTTTAAGAAAGTGACATGTTGGTTTTTAGGACTATTCACGTTGTTCGTCGTCACAAACAATAATGAACTCCCTTAAGGGGAGACTGTACTTTGTATCCCGCCAATGTTAAATTTGCTATTTTAGGCACATTTTTTATAGGATTGGTAAAAGATAAAGAAATTAAACTTTACGCACTATAGGTGTCGGGTTTCTTCTCGAGCTACTGACATTTTTTCAATTTAATCTTTGGACCATACCACTTTTTTTTTAAATTACGAATAACATAAAATTTTTACAAATCGTTTGCAACGTGTTTTGCGTATTACTAATTTTTGGAGCACCTGAGGAAGTCATAAAAATGTTGGTACGTATATGTGGCTATACAAGATAATTTACTGGTAAACATTTCAGTCTAGTACGTTTATTGGTTTCTGAGAAAAATGTACCTTATTGTTAAAAATCTAAATTTACGGGAAAAGGTAAGAAATAAGAAGGCACAAATCAAAAACAATATGTACACAAACAAGTAAATTTCCCATCAACAGTTGTTTAGACAGCTGAACCAAAAGCTGAAAATATTATTATTTTTTTATTTAGTAAAATATAGCTACATTAAAATTACAATTCATGACTATACTAAGCTATGTACAATATTTTAAACTAAATATACTTAAACGCAAAAACTCTTCTTCACAGAGTTCTGTCCGCGCATAGGATTATACAGAACAAAAACATTAATTCACTTAAATACTTATAACTACTATAAAATTACTAAGTTAAATTACTACTGGTAGCTATATTATAATAGCGATATTATAATTTTTATTTAATAACTATAACTACTTTACAATAATATATTTTAACTAACACAACGTAAATATTTTAACTTTATACGAAATTAATTCAATAAATGAGAATAAAGAGAAAGTTAAACTGTCGCAAAGAGAAAATTAAAAACTAATAAAACAGTTATTTTAAGACCTGGAAAAGTTTCTTAAGTTCTTGCTCACAGATCGATATTATATGATATTTTAGTTTATGTTTTAATAGATGTGGTGACATAATACTGTGTACATGGGGTGGAAGTACGTTAACGAATCGCCTCTCAAGATAGAGAAATGACTTCTGAAAAAATGTACTATTTAGTTTTCTAGTCTTAATAATTTTTCCAGCGTTCCTAGCACCATAATTGGTTTCATTGAGATCAATTATTACTTCACGGTTACCACAAGCCCAAAAGAATTGTATCAGAACCTTGAAAACAAATAAATGCCTTAAAGGAAGGACTCCAAATTCCTGGAACAGGCTCATACGATTGCACTTTCTGTAACCATTAATAGTGTATAGAAAAGATTTTTGTAGATTAATCACAGATTTAATTTGAGTAATATATATACTACCCCAACATGCAATTCCATACGACAACCGTGAGTGTACAAGAGAAAAATTAATTAAAATTAAAAAAGAGCAAAATATTAAAAACCGTGATGCAGATATCCACAAAAACTAAAATTCTCTTTCCACTAAAACGAGCAGTATAAAGGTGTTATAAAAATATTCGTTCTCCGTAAAATGATAATTTTTCTGTGTAAACCTGATAAAAACTTAAATTTTTTTATAAAAAAAATATTTTTTAACGTAATTTAATGTTTTTCTGGTAGATCTAGACCTTAACTTTTGAAAAACATGAAAAACCAAAAATGGAAATTTTGAGTTAAAACCATCGTGCAATCTCCCTTTAAACGGATTTTTGCACAAACATTTTGTATAGCCTCTTCCACTAGAAAGTAGAGCTTAAGCCTCAAAAGATCATCCAGTTTTATTTTTTAATTCGAAGCACTTTATTATCCTTATGGATAACCCTTTTCTTACTGTTACATTACTTTAAAAAGGCAGACTTAGTGTATTTTGTGGGGATGCTTTATTTACATTCAGTTAGGCCTAAAATATACTTATGAAAAATATGTAAAATTTTGACTTATAGGCTTTCTGAAATGACTGATTCATTTACCTTATTAACATTTTGAGTGGTTTACTAAGTATTTTGATTGAGAAACATATTCTTAAAAATGTTGTTGGATTTGGCGATTTAAACGCATTTTTTATTTTTTTATCAATATGGTACATTATGTGAGCAGGAGCATTGGGTAAGAGGTCAAGTAGCTGGTTGGGTGGATAAGGGCTGGGTAGGGCTGGATAGGGCTGGGCTAAGTTAAGTTATAAGCTGGATTTTGGGTTGAGGGATTTGAAGACTGCTGCGTATTCTATTGAACAACCTTCAGCTGAGCTTAACCTGATTCTATCTTTGCTTCCTAGGATGAAAACCTTTCACGTTTACTTTTCTTTAGCTTCTCAACTTTTCACTAAATTTTTCTTTTCAAAAATTTTTACTTTCTTTTTTATAGTATTGTTAAAACGATACACATTGATAGAAACTGTTGAAAGATTACATTTTGTATATTTCATGAAAACAACTATAGTTAAAACCGTTCATCAAGAATCTTAAGTGTAGGTCCGACTGTCACAGTTACTAGGGCACTGTTATAAGATTATTGACAGACTCAAGCTCTGACCATGTTCTTAACAACTGCTGGGGTTTAGTAGTTACACAATAATGAGGCACCTGGAGTAAAAAATGATGATGTTATAACTAAATAAATATCTGTAATAATATTATAAAGCATTAAGTTTGCTTGTTTCTTTGTATGAGTTTAATTCAGAAACTACTCAACCGATTTCAAAAATCATTTCACTGTTAGAAAGCGTAAACCGACCGGGTTGGTCTAGAGGTAAAGTCGTCGCTGCGAGTCAGCTGTTCAACAGGGGATTTTCGGAGACAGGTTCCTGGTTCAAATCCTAGTAAAGGTAGTTAATTTATACGGATTTGAATACTAGATAGTGATTACCGGTGTACTTTGATGGTTGGGGTTCAATTAACCATACTCTCTCAGGAATGGTCGGCCTGGGTCTGTACAAGACTACATCTCATTTACACGTCATACATATCATCCTCATCTCATTGGGTCATGGGGTTGCTTATTGTTCTGAATTGAACAGATTGCAACGTACACAAATTAGGAGTAAAAAAAAGAAAGCTTAGAGCTTTCTGAATAAGAAAGGCATTACGTAGTTTTTAAATTTTGAAAAATATTTTGTTTAGGGTAAAGTCGGTTGAAAACATTATTTCCTTTATCAACCTAATGTATATACCATCTATTGTATACAGTGTATTATATTATACAGTTTGGTATCAAATATAATACAGTGTTGTTTTAGGACAACAGACGAAGCGCTGGTTTGAACCAATAGAAGTTTTACTAAGTAAAATGAAGAGTGAGGTGGTTTACAATTGCCTTCTTCACTGAGTGGAAAAGTATGCTTATCAGCGTGCCAGGCCCTCCAAAAATCACCTACTTTTGACCCTGTAAATGACACCTTCACTTCATTCACCACAGGATCTGCCTGTATAATGATAACAAATATAATGATGACAATGATGCTGACATGTCCTATACTCCTCCTAGAGTCTCCAGGGCGCAAAAAAAAGAAATTTATTACTGTCAGAGGAGATAACTCTGACTAGTGTCTTTTACACCTCTATTTTTTCTGTTGTTAAATTTTTCAGTCATATAATTGACTGACCATGTTATAAGAAAAAACTATTTTTTGTAGCCCTGGAACTAGTAGATGGAGTGCAATTAATTTAATATTCCACCTGCCTGATATGGGGAAATATTACACAATAAAACCCTAAAATATGACATCATCATATTCTTTTTCCTTTTTGAATATTTTTGAAATATATTTAACTTATGTACGCAAAGTATTTTGACATATGGATCAGAAACCTGGGAGATGACCAAGAGAGATCAGCAGAAAATAAATGCGGTAGAAATGGACTTCTTACGCAGAAGTTGTCTGGTTTCTAGGGTAGACCGGGTTAGAAACACCGAAATTAGAGCTCGTACACAAAAACAAGACACCACAATGGAGGAAATCGAAAAACGACGTCTGGTATGGCTGGGACATGTGCAAAGAATGGGAGATGAGAGATGGCCAAAGAAAATAATAAACTGGACCCCTTGGGGACGAAATAAGCGTGGTAGACCACCTGAAGCATGGATAAAGCAAGTATCGAAAGATATGCATGCTAGACAATTGGAGGGAGGAGACTGGATGGATAGAGAGGGGTGGCGTATGGGATGCGAGAGACGGCCAGAGCTGTAGAATAACTCGCTTGATATATATACGCGAGTGAATGCCTAAGAATGATCAGGAACACTGGTCTGAAATAAGCAAAGAAATATCCTCTACAAAGTAGTTTCGGTTCGAAGATAGTAGACGGACAATATGGGTTACGACGATAAGAAGAACTGTACAAGAAAATGAACGATTAATGTAAAGGAATAGAAAAAGAAGACTAAAATTTTAAAACAAAGAACTCCTAAATAGAATGGATGACAAAAAACATTTTTAAGACACTAAAATATTTATCAAAGGTGTTGGATAAATGGTTTAAATTAATAAAACAATGAAACGAACCAAATTCAAATAACTTCATCATAATTTAAGGGCTTTCATGAAGAACAAAAACAAAAAACCGGGTGGCAGAAGAAAGGAGAAACGTCTACAGTGAATGCTCAAAATTTCGGCTACAAAAACGCTTCTAGAAACGTCTTAAGTTATCTAACTTTGTCTAAAATTGGCCCTACACAAAACATATTTAAATTAGGGGACAGGCAACGATAAATTAATGTCAGATTTAATTTTTCCAGTACTAAATGGTTTTACTTGTTCAGTTGTGATTTGGCGTGTGCTTAACTTATTCAAACCCAGTCTGACACCTTTTGAATTTTTTGGTATATTAATATTTTTAAAATATTAATGGTAGACTATACTATAAAAAAATTTGCCCATAACAGGCTGGTGGAGTTATTAATTATTTGCACTCGATCTGCTAGTTCCAGGGGGTACAAAAAATAGTTCTGTTTCTTATCACATGATCAGCCAATTATATGACTAAACTATTTAAGAACAGAAGAGGTAGAGGTGTAAAAGACAAGAGTCAGAGTTATCTCCTCTGAGAGTAATGAATTTCATCGTTATACAGCCAGACCCGTTTTTTTCTTTTTTTTTTGGTTTAAAGTCCGACTGTTGTGCAATTTCTGCTAATGCAGACAATGAAGGATGAAATAATTTTTTGTAACGTACGAAAATATGCCGTGTCTGAATGGGATTCGAATCCAAGACCGCATGATGAGAGGCGAGCACGTTACCAACTACGCCAATGCGGCCGGCACAGACCCTGTGGTGAATGAAGTGAGGGTGTCATTTGCAGGGTGAAAAGTAGGTGCTATTCAAAAAGACTGGCATGCTGTTAAGGATACTTCACTCAGTGAGGAAGGCATGTTTACTTAAAGCGTCAAGAGTTTCAAACCAGCCTATCGACTGATGACGTAAACAAACAGCAAGATTAAACAAGAGTGGAGATAACTGACATCCGTATGATACGTTTTGAAATTATTGGTAAATGAATATTTTGTAAATATTAATGAGATATATTTACTTTAAAAATTATACATAAATATTAGTCTACGTTGATTTAGCCAATTATCGAAATCAAACTTCAAGTACTATCCGAATTCACGTGTGTTTAGGTTAATTCAAACAATCGGCATTCTAGAGTTTTTCATTACATGAGTACTCGAAACAAAAGTAAAAGTACGATTAATTATAAATTCAATTGCGGTTTAATTATAAATCGTTTATTGGAAACTAATTAATTATATTAATTAGGCCTACTGGGTGAAGAAACATCATTCAATTATATTTTGTGTGTGTAGAGTAATTAATAGTATTATTGTCATTTGACATTTTACTTAATTGATTTCCAAAACAATTCTATGGTCATTATGGTACATTCTTTATTATTCTGATGGTTTTGTTTAATCCGTAAATCGTGTTATAAAATAAAATCATATGTTTGTAATTGTGAATTAAATTTAAGTTATTTAAATTATATGTTTTACATAAATGTATTTACCCATCAGAATCAATTACTGAGCTGTTTTATTTTTGTCCGTAAATGGTTAATTTTGGACAGTTTGAAATGTTTTTCAATTTTCGGGTTGTGTTTTCCGTTAGATTTTATGTTATAGGATTATTTATAATATGGTAAATCATTCGTTCATTTCAGTTACAATTATAACACGTGCTACAGAGATCGATGAATGAGATAGAAGTCTAATAGTAATTGTGACATTTATCGCTCAGATCCGTTTCGGGATCTAGGTAATTAAATAATTATTACACTAAAGTTTACAATTACAAATATTTATTACACTAAAAGATTACAAAATAAATATTTAACTTATTATAATGACGTTATCTGCCCATAACAGACAGGTGGAGTGTCAAATTATTTACACTCAATCTGTTCGTTGCAGGGCTAAAATAAATAGTTCTGTTTCTTATCACATGGTCAGCCAATTAAATGACGTGAAGAAGAGGTAGAGGTGTAAATGACACTAATCAGAGTTACCTTCTCTGAAAGTAATGAATTTCATTATACAGCCAGACCCTGTGGTGAATGAAGTGAAGGTGTCATTTGCAGAGTGGAAAATATGTGCTTTTCAGAGGGCCTGGCATGCTGATAAGCGTACTTTTTCACTCAGTGAGGAAGGCAATGGTAAACCACCTCACTCCTTGTTTTACTTAGTAAAACCTCTAGAGGTTCAAACCAGCCTTTCGGCTGTTGACCTAAACAACAACAATGACGTTATACAATAAATGATTTAAATTTACTTAAAATAAAGTATAAATAATAAACAATAAATAACTTAGTAATTTACTTAGCACTACTTACAATCAATTTCATTAAATACACATACAAAACGAAAACTGAATACACAAAACTTAATTTAATAACGATACACATTATCTTTTCACAATACACACACAAACAAAGACAGTATAACAATGGTTGACCAACAGAATGCTCGGAACCGTTAACCTGTATAACGCCCGACAGTAACTCGTCAAAGATCAAACGAATACTAACTCGACCGCGCTCGGGGGTCTCTTTATATACTCATTCAAAAAGATAATTCTAGCGAAATTTCATGCAAATAAGAAAGTACAAAAATAACCCTTTATAAATGAGTGCTAGAAAAATCTATTGTAAACAAGTCAACTATTGTAAATAGAAAACGTAAACAACCGGCCCCTTCATAAATAGCTGTACACAATACCCGACCTTTTATCATTCACAATAGCGCAGTTATTTCAAACAACTTTCATGAATAGGCATACCTTTATTGTCATTATTGTCCAATTGTCACTTATTGTTACTATTTCACTCTATTATTCTCTCTTTACTATTTCCATTAATGAAATTCTAGAAATTACGCGAACCATGTCTTTTCGATATTGCCACATAATCATTCAGTTCAATTTCGTTTATCCGGACTAATTGGTACAAAAAGGCAATCCGGAAAATCGAAAATACTGATAATCCGGGTAATATGTTGTTTAGGTCATCAGCCGAAAGGCTGGTTTGAACCTGTATAAGTTTTACTAAGTAAAAACGAGGAGTGAGGTGGTTTACAATTGCCTTTCTCATTGAATGGAAGTACACTTATCAGCATGCCGTGCCCTCTGAAAAGCACATATTTTCCACTCTGCAAATGACACCTTCACTTCATTCACCACTGGGTCTGGCTGTATAATGAAATTCATTTCTTTCAGAGGATAAAACTCTGATTGGTGTCTTTTACACCTCTACTTCTTCTGTTCTTAAATGATTTAGTCATTTAATTGGCTGACCATGTGATAAGAAACAGAACTATTTATTTTAGCCCTGAAACAAACAGATTGAGTGTAAATAATTTGATACCCACCTATCTGTTATGGGCATCCGGGTATTATGGGTAATACGTAAAACAAATGTTAAATCATTTCCATTTTAACACCAGATCAAAAACGTAGTACTAAAAGAATTTTACATGTACAGTGAAATATGGTTAACACTATATATTTTATTAATACGAAAAACTTACTAATTATATAACATTAGAGTTTCTATGATTAACGCGAAAGCTTTGCCTAACAAATATCGGTTAACACAAAAAAATGTCCATACATAAACCACACGATCCCAAGTAATGCATATTGAAGTACGTTGTGTGGTTTGTACTTCGTTCAGCTTAGTAACGTTTGCGATAATGATAGTGCTGAGGATCCTCATAAAATATGCTTACTAAATAACGACTTTATACTTGAACGATCGGCCCAAAACGGGCAGGTGGAGTGTTATTTTAATTGCACTCTATCTGTTTGGTCCAGGGCTAAAAAAATAGTTCTGTTTCTTATCACATTGTCAGCCACTTATATGACTGAACTATTTAAGAACAGAGAGGTAGAGGTGTAAAAGACACTAGTCAGAGTTATCTCCTCTGACAGTAATGAATTTCACTATGCAGCCAGACCCTGTGGTAAATGAAGTGAAGGTGTCATTTGCAGGGTGGAAAGTGAGTGCTTTTTGGAGGGCCTGGCATGCTGATAAGCATACTCTTTCAACTCAGTGAGGAAGGCAATGGTAAACCACCTTACTCCTCGTTTTTACTTAGTAAAACCTCTAGAGGTTCAAACCAACCTTTCGGCTGTTGACCTAAACAACAACAACTTGAACGATGTATGGTAGATAATTCTACAGTTCTTGATAAATTGAGTTTCTCTCTCGTAAATATATTTATTTTATTTCAGATTTATTAAATTTCACCTCATGAAATATCACAGAACGCAAGTAAGAAGGGATTCAAAATATTAATTTATTGGTTATAAATTAATATTATATGAAAATTAAAAATTTTCTGTGAAACACTCACACGACTTCATCTTCCCAATGCAAATAATGAACAATATAACCTAACATTAGTAATAAAATATTAGAACTTAAACTAAAAAACTCACCTCAATAGTAGTAATACTAATTTTAATCTTGAGTGAATGATGCAAAATGAAAAATCTCTCTTTCACGCTAAACTATGCACTGTAGAGCGAAATGCTTTTAAAAAATTACAGATATTTTAATTTCACATAAATTTTATTATATACACTTTTGTCGTAAAACACATACTACGGCCGACATCTTAAAACATCCATTTTTTACAATTTTAATGAAAAAACAAGGATTTATTAATTCCTGCTAAACTAAGCGTTATACAAATAAATTTTAGGAACAAAAGTTTTTGGTTTTTTAATTTTAATATTTTACAACTTCAATGTAAATACTATTGCCCTAAAATGCATATTAAGGCCGTAATCTCAAAAAAACTATTTGTTTCTACGAAAGCACAGCCTCCCCAAGAATTTCAGCAAACATGGCGCCTACTCTATTTTGTAGAGCATACAAAATTTAGTAATTGAGGAGATTGTTAAGAAAATCGTAGGAGCCGTTTTTAAGAAAATCGCAAAAAGTGAAAAATCACACGAATAAACTATTACTTCCGATTGACCGATTTTGATGAAAATGTTTTCTCTCGGGTCCTCTAGTAGTACCTAACTTAAGTTTCAAGTTTCAAATTCGTACAACTTTCCGTTCTTGAGATATTTTGTTCTCACACACGGACCATTTACAGGTTCAAACCAGCGTTTTCGCTGATGACCTAAACAACAACAACCTTTACTAAGATTTTTCTACGCATTGGACAAGTTTGTTGTTATCTTCATATTACAACAGTTCGTACAAATTCTAATAATTATACTGAAAAAATAATTATTAGTTTTAAGTAAATATTTTTTTAAATATGATGTAGTATGTTTTGTTTTTGAGTAGTAAATAACAACGATGTATGGTAAACAAATCTGTAGTTGTTGAACTGAATTTCTCTCAAGTAAAATATGTTTATTTTTACCCCAATCCATTAAATTTCACCTGATGAAATATTCACAGAACGTAAGTAGGAAGGGATTTCAGAAATTCATTTATCGGTTATTATATATTATAATAAAATTAAAAATTTTTTTTTATTTATTTAAATTATTATTTCGCCATTACACGTGTATAGGCGTATGGAACGATGAATGGAGTTCAAAATTATCTAAGTTACACGAAATTAGTAAAGACATCTTTGAGAAACCCATAGAATTGGAGAGTCGACGAGATCAGGTGGTTATTTCACAAATACGAGTAGGGCATACTCAATTTACGCACAGTTACATATTCTCAAGTCGTGCTATCCCACTGATCTGTCATTTCTGCCATGAGCACCAATTGACGGTGAAAAACATTTTATGTGATTGTCGTTTCACAGAAGTTCAGAGAAGAAAATTTCAGCTTCAAGATGTGTCTCTAAGTAATCATTTCTGCCATAAAGACCTGATTGAAAGTGTGTTGCAAGTGATGAAGAGCCTACATTTGTATACCTGTACATAACTTTTATGATGTTTTTGACTAAAACTATGTAAATAGTTCTGTTTACATGTAAATGAGTGGTGTTTATGTGTGTGTGTGTGTGTGTGTGTGTGTGTGTGTGTATGTGCGTGCGTGCGTGCGTGCGTACGTGCGCGCGCGCGCGTAAAAGTAATTTTATGTCACCGATTGAATTTTGCCGATCAGTCATTGTTATTATTTAATGTTTTTAATTTTTGTGAGTAATTAATTCATTGTTGTTATTTTTATTGATTGGTTTTTGTAATTATGTATCAGCAGCTTATTGGATACTGTTATAATTTTATTTTAATAATTAGTCACCAATGACTGCATTTTTGATGCGACCTTAAATAAATAACTTAAAATTTTTTTTTTCAACCCCAATCTATTAAATTTCACCTGATGAAATATTCACAGAACGTAAGTAGGAAGGGATTTCAAAAAGTCATTTATTGGTTATAAAATATTATATTAAAATTAAAAATTGACAGCGTTAATAAAATGTGTAATTCAAAATAATTCCTCGTTTATTTGTGTCTGAGGAGGAGTATGAACTGGAACCTGAAATATGGAAACACGAAGGGACCTGAAGGGTTCAATAGTAATAACATAGCAGTACTTCGTGATTATTCAGCGTACTGTACGCTCTGTAGAGTATGGGAGAATAATAACCGGTGATTTCCTTTCACATTATACCAACCCTTTAGGGAGTTCATTGCATATACACAAACACACACGCCATTTCATACTTTTCTCTCTCTCCTTTTGAATCTCATACTATCTCATCTTCTAGTTTATTATATGTTTGTGTGAGTGCGACAGTGCACAAGCGTCCCATTGCAGAGGATAATCGGACATCTGAAAGTAGAACAGTGGCTCCTCGTTAATCATGTGCCACAGTGGCCTTGAGAGCTATTAATCACTTTGTCCTCACACATATACTCATATACATACACACGCACACAAACATACATTCAATATAATGCATTACATACGTAATATTCCCATCCTGGCATTATTTTAGTTACATTCTCAAAGATTGTTAATGTTCACGATTCTATTCAACCTATCACCAGGTACATTCCTCGTTTATTTTAGTTTGTTAAGTACACTATGCTTATCAACTAAACTGTTAAACAATACACTTAAGAGTGTGTGTGAATGAACCACTTTAATAATAAAATAATTTGGAGATCTTTTCTGTTATCCCCCCCCAGGGCAATAATTTTTCACAATTTGTGGATATTTCGTATGCAAGTAATCTTACAGTATTTTTAACGATAAAAACGGGAAAATATTTTAAAAAAAATCATAATATATCAATATTTTTCAAGTTAATGTTAAAGTATCTATTGAAAGTTATTAAATTATTATTTTTTTATTCCTAATTTGTGTACGTTGCAATCTGTTCAATTGAGAACAATAAGCAACCCCATGACCCAATGAGATAAGGATGATGTGTATGACGAGTAAATGTGAAAGCGTATGGTTAATTGAACCCCAAACATCCAAGTACACCGATAACTACTGCCTAGTATTCAAATCCGATTAAAAGTAACTACCTCTACTAGGATTTGAACCAGGAAACTTCGTCTCCAAAAATCAGCTGTTAAATTATTTAATAATATTTAATTTATTGATGCTTATTTAATTTAATTAAGTTAATTAATTTTTTGCGTATGTTCTGTTATTCCCTCTCCCAATATAACTTATCAAATTTTGTAAATATTTTATCATAATA
This sequence comes from Catonia carolina, assembly GCA_035578175.1. Taxonomy (NCBI): domain Eukaryota; kingdom Metazoa; phylum Arthropoda; class Insecta; order Hemiptera; family Achilidae; genus Catonia; species Catonia carolina. The sequence goes on from JAQMRL010000005.1 coordinate 73,026,732, forward strand.
TGATAAAATATTTACAAACTGTTATTAAATAGTTTAACGTTAACTTGAAATAGACAAAAAAACTTTAACGTTAACTTAAAAAATATTGATAATTATATGTTTTTATTTTAATTTTTCCGTTTTTAACGTTAAAAATGCAGTAAGATTACATATAAATAAATATTATAATTAATATTATAATTAAATATAAGTATAATTAAAATATTGATAATTATATGTTTTTTTTTTAATTTTTCCATTTTTAACGTTAAAAATGCAGTAAGATTACATACGTATGTAATCTTGTACGTTAAAAACGGAAAAATTATAAATAAAACATATAATTATTAATATTTTTTAAGTTTTTTTTTTATTTAAAAAAAAAAAAAAAAAAAAAAAAAAAAAAAAGTTTTTTTAAAGTTTTTTTGTCTATTTCAAGTTAACGTTAAACTATTTACGAGTTAAACTATTTACTCGTAATAACAGTTTTTACTTTCTCTTGCCTATATGAATATATAGGAAGGAAAGTATTGTTTTCATGTCGATTTTTCGAAATCGAGTTTTCACCGGATCTATACGTTTTCAGACCCCCTGAACCCAAAAAACATGTTTTTAGCGATTGGTCTGTGTGTGTGTCTGTGTGTGTGTGTGTGTGTGTGTGTGTGTGAACAGAATATCTCAAGAACGGAACATCGTACGAACTTGAAACTTGAAACTTAAGTTACATACCACTACCGGACGCGACACGAACATTTTCATCAAAAACGGTTAACCGGAAGTAGTAGTTTATTCGTATAATTTTTCAGTTTTTTGCGATTTTCTCAAAAACTGGTCCTACGATTTTTTTTAAAATCACCTATTTTACTCAGTTTTTTATTCTCTACAAGATAGGGTAGGCGCCATGTTTGCTGAAATTCTCGGTGAGGCTGTTTTCACGTAAAAACGTTGTTTTTTAAGATTACGGCTTTAATATAAATTTTAGCGCAAAAACTTATATAATAAAAGTTGTAGAGAATTTAAAAACCTACAACTTCTGTTTCAAACATTTTTTTGTATGACGCTTAGTTTAGCAGTAATTAGCGATTTTCTGATTTTTTCTCACGAAAACGTGTGAAAAATCGATTTTTTAAGATTTTGGCCTTAGTATGCATTTTACGACAAAAGTATATATAACCAAATTTATAGGAAATTTAAAGATCTACAACTTTTATTTAGCGTATTTTTCTCTACAGAGCCTAGTTTAGCGTGAAATAGTGATTTTCCGTATTTTTAAGCCAGACTGAGGTTGATTTTCATTTTGAGTGTTTCACTCATGATTAAAATAAGGTTATGTTTATTGAGGTTAGTTTTTTGTTTATTTCTCATATTTTATTACTAATGTTAAATTATATTGTAAATTATTTGCATTGGCAAGAGAAAGTTGTGTGAGTGTTTCACACCAGATTTTTTCCTTTATTTTGAATCTTTAACTGTAATATATACGTAGCAACCAAAACCAACTGTAGTAGTAATAACCACCAAAAGATGAGGAAACATTTATATTAAATTACAAATAACTAGAACAGACATGATATAAAATTCAACATTCAGCAATGTTAAATTTTGAATAACAATGAACGTAAAATATACTACAAACGTATGAAAAGAAAAACAAAAAATTCATTTTGTGACAGAAAAGTTATTACTAATAGTAATAAAACATATTTAAAACAAAACAAAAATTACATCTAATATTTCACATTATGTTATCTTTATCGACATAAACATGCAGAAAGAATTAAAGAAGATCTCTACTCTATCTTCTTTTTAATCTTCTAATGATGCCGTATCACTGATAAGTGGATTATTATGGATTGGTAGTTTTGCGTACAATTTAATATAACTATTTTTGACGATGTCACAAATGAATGGTGTTTTTAAATCGGCGTGTAGTGTGTAATTTATAGTATGGTTAACCGGTAATTATACGGAGAAAATTAGACTGGAATTCTTGAATAGTTTTTAAATTACTTAGCTTTGCGCAACCAAAAAATTTGAATACCGTACATCCAGATAGGTTTCATGAGAGAATTGTAGAGTAATAATTTCTGTTTGAGACGTATGGGTGATTTAAAGTGAACAAACCTGTATAGTTGTTTCAAACGTAAGTTTAATTGAAGCCGTTTTGTCTATAAAAGTTATTTAATTATATTTAATAATTTTTAATTTAATTATGTCATGAACATTTATATTTCATTTCATTGTTACATACAGTAACAATATTGAGAAAAAGTCATTTATTTTCCCTACCTCTATTTAACTTTAACTTGAATATTTTTGTAGAATTTAAAAACAAATATTTTTACCGTTTTTATCGTTAAAAACATTGTAAGACTGCATACGAAATTTCCAAAATATAGTGAAAAATTATGCTAGTGGAGAGAAGAATAACAGAAAAGACCCTTATTTTGTACTTATGCATAAAACCGATCACCTCCTCAAATTACTCAAGTTACTGGTGTCACCTCCACCCCTTCTAATTAATCATTTACTGTGTTGCCGGCTTCAATAGTTCTTCCGGGCTTTGACGGCAAAGCGACAAACCTTTCGGCTGCGCACCGCAAAGGCCTTTTGTGATCAAGGCCAAGCCAGTAGCCGCTCTATACCACAGCGCTCCCGGCAGCTATATAAAGAGCGCTGCACTGAGCAGAGATTCAATTTTAATCAAGACACCGAGGGATTCACTTCCACCAGACAGCATCGACGTCACCACGGCGCACGGCTGCCGGACTCCAGCGAGACTAATCGCCGACCCCGCAAGAGAGAAGATGATGCTTCCACTCGCCGTTCCGTCACTGTAGGCCGTCGACCGGACCGTCATCGCCCGCTGACGCGAGCGATGCCCACAGCGGTCCCTCGACCGAGCCTAACGCCCACCGGACCCGACGAAGCAGCTATCGACGCACTACTGCGAGGGAAGAAGATGACGTCTCCGCTGGATGACAACACGCCGTGTCGTCCAGCCTCCGACTGCCACGACGACTACGACCACCGCTTAAACGGCCCTTTTCAGAGCCACCAAATTAATAAGGCTTGCCACTTAATGTTGCCATCCGGTGACACTGGAGTACTTTAATTTAAATTAAAATGCATATTGAACCAGGTAGCACAGTAATATCCAAATGTTGGAGAGGATACAAAACGGACAAGTTAGAAGACGCAGGTTTTCAACACTTCACGGTGAATCGGGTTATATAGTTTAAGTAATTTAAAACCCTAACCAGATATCTAACCGTTTTGCAGTACAGAATAACCTGAATAATCCGTGCTCCGGGTAATCCAAACTCCAAAAAGGTTGGAGTAAGGTCTTGGGCCTCTTATCACATTGCTCTCTTCAGTAGAATTAATATTTTAAGTACTGTATAGTATAGGAATACTGAATCAGTTAACCCTTTATAGGTGTTTGGTAAGTATACTTACCACTGGCAATAAGGTCGAGTTAATTAAGAATAAGCTATGCAGTTGAACCTTAGTGGCATTTTATGGTGTTATAGATGTTGTGTGGTAAGTAGGCTAACCACATATCGAAATTAGCGCACAGCAACCATTTGCTTTACGAGTTACACGTATATGGTAAGGATTCATACCAGTGTACACTACCATGTTGTTTTGTTGTTACTTTTGTAGAGTGCTTAAAAATGCTTTTTACGGGAAAGGAAGCATTCATGCTAATATAAAGTTAAGATAAGTTATTATACACATTTTTTTGCGATATAGTACTACAAGTTGTTTAAATAAGCATTCTTACCACCAAATATTATGTGATTCTCGTTTCAATAAACGTTCCTTGGTAAGTATAATTAGCAGGGCTTAACATAAAGAAAAGAAATATCTTACTGTCCTGGCACTAGAAATATATTATTCAAGTCCCTGTAAAGCAAAATTTAATATTGTATAACATATATATTTTCCCCCGTAATACTGCCCTATAAAGGGTTAATTTTAACTTAAAAATTAATAAGAAGACCGATTCGATTTAAAAACATCAATAGATAATGGAATAAATACACCAACGCAGAACTGTAACAGAAATACAGTGACTCTGCTTAGCTACGTGAATAGATACATAATTCTAGGCTTGGTTTGGGGCGCGCAGAAACAATTTTTTCGCTACTACATAAAACACGATGACGCAATAAAATGTTTTAATAGTACTTGTATTGACAGAGCAACAGAGAATGACATTCTACAGCACATATTACTTTCATTGACTCAAATACAAAAAGACGCAGTAAAAAAAATCACTAACTTCAAAGAAACAGACAAAGACCACTGACTTTTTGAAGAAACTATAATAATTAATTTTAATTTTTGTTTAACGTCCGACTTTTCTGCAATTACTGCTAATGCAGACGGTGAATGATGATATTATTTTTAGTAACGTATGAAAATATGCCGTGCCTGAAAATGTTCGTATCAATACCGTAATAAAAATAAAAAAAGAGTTGTTATTGAACTTATTTCGGATTCAAAAATTCCCCTTGATACTCTATCCGTTTTCCTTTAATTGAAACCTTCATATTTGGAATTTTTCGTCATCCGAACAGCCACGGATTTTATTAGTTCAGATTATCAAGGGTCTCCTGTATAGTATACAAACTACTACACCAATGTTTTTTATAAATTTAAAATACAATTAATAAATGTAGATAATGATTACGGCGAAGAGTTTTTAAGAGTAATTTAACCTAATGAAAAAAGATAATTCAGTTGGAGTTGTTCAAAGGAATAAAATTGTGTTGATGAAATCAGTACTAAAAAGTGCATTCTTTTCACTTTCCGATTATATATAATTTATATATAGGGTGATTCAAAACTATACAACAATTTCTTGGGATCTCATTCTGTAGCTAAAAATAAAATAAAAAGTTCATATAAACATAAATGCCTGAAAACGCTTAGTTAGCTTGTTACGGCTAGCGAAAAATTTCACCTAGAACTCTGTACCCTCAGTGAAGTAAGGCCGTATAAAAATGTTAAAGGTAGTTACAAAGACACAAATACGAATGTTTCTTATGGTTTTTAATCTAAAAAATTCAATAAAATTGGTTCCAGAACTGTAAATGAAATACTTTCAGAGATATCTTACATAAAACACAAGAATTGGTGCAAAGAAATAACACATTTTTGTGTTTAACGTAAGATTACTTCCATAAATGGTAAATAAAGGTGTACTTTTTCTTAAAAAAATTTGTAGAAAATTTAATTCTGAAAAGATTCATGTGAATTACTCAGGAAAAACATGAATAATAGATATTGAAATTTCGCTTTATTTAAAATCAAAACAGACGCACATAAAACGCACATTCTTAACTGCATAAAATATTAACTAATATGTTAACAATGTGCGTTTTATGTGCGTCTGTTTTGATTTTAAATAAAGCGAAATTTCAATATCTATTATTCATTTTTTCCTGAGTAATTCACATGAATCTTTTCAGAATTAAATTTTCTACAAATTTATTTAAGAAAATAAACACCTTTATTTACCATTTATGGAATTAATCTTACGTTAAACACAAAAATGTGTCATTTCTTTGCACCAATTCTTGTGTTTTATGTAAGATATCTCTGAAAGTATTGCATTTACAGCTCTGAAACCAATTTTATTCAATTTTTCAGATTAAAAATATAAGAAACAATCGTATTTGTATCTTTTTAACTACCTTTATCAATTTTATACGGCTTTACTTCACCGAGGGTACAGAGTTCTAGGTGAAATTTTTCGCTAGCCGTAACTCGCTAACTAAGCGTTTTCAGGCATATGTTTATATGAACGTTTTTTCTTATTTTTAGTTATAGAATGAGATCCGAAGAGATTGTGATTGTAATTATTGTGATTTATTGAGATTGTGATTGTGATTATGATGGTGATTATCTTTTGAATCACCCTGTATATTATCAATACCATATAATTTTAATTTACAAACAAATATGGGGAAAAAAACTTATTCCAATGACAGGGATCCGTTCCCGAATCTCATTCAATCGTGACGTGCACTGACGGATTAACATTAATATTATACAATGATACTTGAAGCTATCGATCAAATTAAGTTTTAATTTATTTACTAATTAATTAGAGAATGCAGTAAACTCATTACTAAATTTATTGGTGAAATTGGTCGAAAGGGTTGTCAGTGTGATTGACTCTGTTGGTAGACACCATTAACGTTAATGAATAAGTAAACTAGAACTAAATTTGAACAACCCGCTCTAAATCACAGTACTGTAAATTGAAATGTACGTATCTCTCATACCTAGACATTATTCAGGTTTGAATCCCAGATTATGATGTCCATTTTCTGTTATCTATTTATGATGACTCATTTTATGTCGGTTTTCCCAATATTTACGGAAATCGGAAAAAAGTTAAGGGGGGAGTATACCATAATTTTTAATTTTTTACTTTCTCTTGCCTATATGAATATATAGGAAGGAAAGTATTGTTTTCATGTCGATTTTTCGAAATCGAGTTTTCACCGGATCTATACGTTTTCAGATCCCCTGAACCCAAAAAACATGTTTTTAGCGATTGGTCTGTGTGTGTGTGTGTGCGTGTGCGTGTGTGTGCGTGCGTGTGTGTGTGTGTGTGTGTGTGTGAACAGAATATCTCAAGAACGGAACATCGTACGAACTTGAAACTTGAAACTTAAGTTACGTACCACTACCGGACTCGACACGAACATTTTCATCAAAATCGGTCAACCGGAAGTGGTAGTTTATTCGTGTAATTTTTCACTTTTTTGCGATTTTCTCAAAAACTGGTCCTACGATTTTTTTAAAAAATCGCCTGGTTTTCTCAATTTTTTATTCTCTACAAGATAGGGTAGGCGTTATGTTTGCTGAAATTCTGGGTGAGGCTGTTTTCACGTAAAAACGTTGTTTTTTTAAGATTACAGCTTTAATATGCATTTTAGCGCAAAACTTTATATAATAAAAGTTGTAGAGAATTAAAAATTCTACAACTTTTATTACAAACAATTTTTTGTATAACGCTTAGTGTAGCGGTAATTTGCGATTTTCTGTTTTTTTTCTCACGAAAATGTGTGAAAAATTTATTTTTTTAAGATTTCGGCCTTAGTATGCATTTTACGACAAAAGTGTATATAATTTAATTTATAGAAAATTAAAAGATCTACAACTTTTATTTAAAGCATTTTTCTCTACAGAGCCTAGTTTAGAGAGAAAGAGTGATTTTCCGTATTTCTAAGCCAAACTGAGGTTGATTTTCATTTTGCATCATTCACTCATGATTAAAATAAGGTTATGTTTTTGAGGTTAGTCTTTTGTTTATTTCTAATATTTTATTAATAATGTTAGGTTTATTGTTAATTATTTGCATTGGCAAGAGAAAGTTGTGTGAGTGTTTCACACCAGATTTTTACTAATACTCAGAAGCAATAAACGTTTTAGCACAATAAAATAGTAGGCTGTATTTAATAGCATTTAAAAAAAGTATTCTAAGTTTAAAAAATATCTACCCGCACCCCTACAATAAACCAATATGGCGGATTTTTACGCAACCTAAAACGAACATATCTTTTTAATTATTTATTAATCAAATTTATGTAAAGTTATGTCAAATTAAAAAAAGAAATCTGCTCTGTGATCTGTAAGAAGCTTTTTTGAAGATATCGTTTGTAAGGAACAAAATAACTTATTTTTAATTAGTAAGCTAAAATTTACTTCGTTTTGTGTAATTGAGCTAATTTAAAAAATTCTACATAAAGATTACAGTAAAAAAGGTTTTATCAGATCCAGAATGTGAAAATCTGAACAGTTTTAAAAAATTACAGCACCAGCTGCTTTAGATCAAAGGTTATGTTCATTCTAGCATTTAAACTACACGCAAAAAACGTAATTTGCGAAAAACGATAAAACAAAATTACTAAGATTTTTCTTACCGCTATGACACTTTATATAATATTATGTATAATAATAATACATATTACATAATAATGCATATTATGTATGTAGGTGGTACATATTATGTATATGTAATACATATGTATTTTTATAATATTAGCCTACTTAGCAACTACCGATGTTAAAACAAATTTAATTGTACCACCATTTTTTTAAGAAAATAATGAATATTAATTTAGAACAAAAAAATTGTTGGTGTAAAATAAAGGTAAGACTCCCCCTTCCTTAATGGAATAAGAAACCTATAGACAAAAAAAACCTGATCCACAAATTTCCAACAGTAACATTTTATCGTCATTTACTTAGTCAATTGAACTTTTTAATTCGTGCAGGTTTCGTGGCTTGGAAGAATACACTAGTTCCTTTACAATGCCCCACAGTGAAAAATTACATGGTGTTAAGTCTGGCGAGCGCAGGCCATTCGATTGTACCCCGACAACTAATCCATTCATCAAATTTGGAATTTAAAAACTCACGAACTTCAATACCGAAATGTGCTGGGGCGCCATCTTGTTGCCAGATAAGGAATTGAATATTGTAAACAGAATTGTTTTTAAGTTCCGGAAATACTACTCCCTGCAGCATTTGTAGTAATTTTGTGAGTTAACATTTCCCTCAAAAAAACCAGGACCTATCAGTGCAGTACTCGAAATGCCTCCCTATACCATAACACCAGGCACATAAACCTCTTTTTGAATTACAATATGAGGATTTGTATCCGACCAGTACACTCAGTTATGCTGATTAACACGTCCATTATGTTAGAAACATGCCTCATCAAACTATAAAATTGATCGTAAAAAGTTTGGATCGGCTTCTTTACGGAGAGCGACTGTCTTACAGAATTCCAACCGCCTGTCACTATCTCCTCATGAAGCGCTTGGGGTAAAGATTGACGAAATGGCTTCAATTTTAATTCCTTCATCATACTTTGCACACTAGTTCGTGATAACCTTGGTTCTGAAGATGCCTTACGAATTGATTTACCAAGACCTGGATAAAACCGCTTCAGCAACCTTTTGTAGGTTATCGTCTATGCAAATCGATCGTGGACGACCACACTTCCGAGCATTTAATACGTTTCCTGTGTTTTCAAATTTCTTGTTTAACTTTCGATAATGTTGCCGAGTCGGTAACGACATACCTGGATACTTATCACTAAATTCTTCAAGTACTTTAGTAGTATTTTTCTGATGCTTCCACCGCAATTGAAGCTTATAAACTCTTTGTTCAGTTGTAAACATTTTAAAAGTACGTTACGAAGGAAAAAATAGTAACCACACGAAGACGTACCTCGCACTAGCCACTGTTACAGACAACTAATAAATGTTGTACGTCTTGCTGCCAACATCACATTATTACTTATCAACTTATCAAAATTAAATGCCACAACTCATGGGGAAACCGACATATGGGCCACCCGGTGTTTTAAAAAACCGGTAGTTTTAAAATGAAAATCGGGATTTTAAAGTGGTGTTTATTAGTTGAGCATTCGAAAGGCTGTTTAGAACCTCTAGTGGTTTTACTTAGTAAAATGTGAAGTATAGTGGTTTACTTTGCCTTCCTTAATGAGTTGAAAAGTATGTTTATCAGCATTCCAGAGCCTCTGATAAACATCTACACTTTCCACCCTGCAAATTACACCTTCACTTCATTCCCCACGGGATCTGACTGAGTTATATTCTCTCAGAATATATAACTCTCGACTAGTGACGATTACACTTCTACATCTTCTCTTGTTTAGTGATTTATTGACCATGCGATAAGAAACAGAACTAGTTTTTGTAGCATTGGAACTTACAGATTGAGTTCAAATAATTAACTTGTCTGTTATGGGCAAACACTTTTAAACTTATACAATATTTGTAAAGTTTCACGTACTTTGATAAACTATACTTAAAATGAAAGAGTTTTTCAGAGGTGTTAAGAGAAATCATCCTATATTTTAAATCGCAATCCTTGAGTAATTGACGCGATGACAGCTACTTCAGTCCTTTGTCTTAAATCGGGTAGCTCAGTTAGTAGCGGTAGCGCATATATTACATCCCTTATAAATCTACAAAGAAAATAATCGCTTGGTATCAGATCGGGAGAATGTGGAGACCATCGGAAACAAGTCCTATCATTATGTTTCCTGCGACCAATTCAAGAAGAAAATGAAACTTCTACTTTTGAATAACCTTTATATTCTTCAATTTATTTCCTGAATTTAATTCTATATTCTATTACATATTTATTTATGTTTAGTAAAAAATACTTTTTAGACTATTTCTTTGAACTATCTTGGTTTGTTTTTGTATCTTTTATACTTTTTTAAAATATTTATTTGCCTTTCTTGGTTTATTCTTAACCGATATTTTATTTGCACAATCTTATGATTCTCGTTTTTATTACATCCGATATGTTCTCGATTTGTTTATAAATCTCTTGGTTTAACTGATTCCTTGTTCAATATTTTCCATCCTTATTTATAAATATAGGTTTCAATATTGAAACCTTTATGCTCTTTGTTTATTTTTGGAGAATTTATTGCCACTATTCAGTAGAGTTACATGTACATAGTTACAGTTAAACAAATTAATAACTATTTAATTTCAATTAGTAATTAATCCAAAAAGAATTTTCAAATTGTGTTGCCAGCAGAAAAAATTTAAAAAAAAGTTTATCGCCAGCAGCGAGTTTGCACAAAACATCGTACGTACAAGGTTAAAATGCACACAGTTTTAAAAAAATTACAAATACCAACAATAAAATTTACAGTTCTGTTAAAATAAACGTAAATTCCAAAGAATTCGCGTAAACAAAAATTATTTGTTATACAAGGTGTGGCTATAAATATCAATTTAATTTTAATTTTATACATAATCACTTATTGTCACCTTCAGTGTAGCCTACACTCCTTCTCTATCCCTACAACTCTTCATGCGAATTTTCCATGGTTGGAAACAGTGCTGGAAGTCATTTTTTGTCAGCTCTTCAGGACACGTGCTGCTATCTCTTTTACAGCTTCCACAGACTCAAATCTTGTCCCTTTTAATGCAGATTTCACCTTAGGGATTAGGTAAAGATCACATGGTACAAGATTTGGTGAATAAGATGCATGTTCTAACACTGAGATGCTGTACTTAACTAGGAACCTCCTGACAGAACGCGGAATGAGCTGGTGCATTGTCTCGGTGGAGAACCCATGATTTGTCCTTCCATATTTCGGGGTGTTTTTTTCTTACTCTTTGACGTACCTAGTTTAGAAAGTACTTCAAGGTAGTAATATTGATTAATTGTTTGACCTTCAGAAACCCGGTGGAGGTACACAATCCCATGGATACCAAAAAAAAAAAAAAACAATCATCTTTGCTTTAAATGTTGACTTGCTCATCGAGCTTTTTTGGCTCTCGGTGAAGTTCGGTTCTTCCAGTGCATGGATTGGCGCTTCGCTTCCGGATCATACGTAAAAAAACCACGTTTCATCACATGTTATTATCTTCTAACTGTTCCCTTAGGTAGAATCTGCATTAGAAACGGAAATATTTGAGTCTGTGGAAGCTGTAAAAGAGAAAGCGGCACGTGTCCTGAAGGAGCTGGGAGAAGATGACTTCCAGCACAGTTTCCAACAATAGAAAATTCGCATGGAGCGTTGTAGGGATAGAGAAGGAGTGTATATTGAAGGTGACAATAAGTGATTGTATATAAAATTAAAATTAAATTTTTTACAACGTCAGTCTCCTTATTTAATACCCACACCTCGTATGAGCGATTACGTGTAGATATTGCAGTTAACTGGTTAGAATGTTGTCATTAAATTAGTCTGTCTGTTTAGTGTGTGAATGTAGTATCCTATGAACGATTTATCTTTTTTATTAATTACATTTTGGGTTAAATTTTACGCTGCAACTCTAATTGGTCAATTCGCAAAATTTATTTTAAACACACATTTAATTCTGTTTATGGGAATTAGCCTATTACTAATAAGCTACATTTCTTTTGTACCTGTAAATGTCTATTTTATATTAAACAGTGTTTACTTGTGGATGTGCCAGTTTGTTTTAAACAAGTTTTAGAACTTGTACAGTGTAAAATGTACATTAAAAAACTAAACAATTTGCAGCGTTTTATCATTAGTTTTGAATTAGAAATTTAATATGTATTTTAGTATTTAATTAAACAAATTTGTTAGTGAAAATCATTTAAATTATTCATAAAGTTTTCTAGTTTAATTGCAAGTACAACCGTGGTCGTTATTTTACCGCAACATTTTGAAATGAGTATCAGTAATAAATAGTAAACTAAGGTTTTTCTTAACTTAGAATTTAGTTTCTCGTAATTTAATTTCAACAAAACTATAATAAATAATCTATTACAGCACAGAAGGTTGCGAAATACATTACATGTAGTGGTACGTATATATTGTACTTGAACGCAGTTTGGACCTACGTTGAAAACGTACTAATGAAATGTGTGGCAAAATATATTACCGCTATAGCAATACTTCCTATGTTATTAGGACGGGATCCAAGTATTTCTTATACGCTGCTGGTGTAATTTCAAAGCAATTTATTTCACTTTCTTTTTTTCTATCAAGATGTCTGAAGACGAAAAACTCTACTAATGTTGTTGAATTAGTTTTTCTAATTTCGTTCTTTTTGTTTTCTTATATCGGTTTTTATTTTATTAATTCGTTTATTATTGATTTACTGTTTTCTGCACTATTTTTTATTTAATCTGTTTAAAATTTTCTTAATGATATTTTTGTCTCTGATATTAAGCACTGTTAATCGTATTGTATAAAATTTATTCGCTAAACGATTAATTTACTGAAGATTAGGGTGGATATAAAAGAGAAACCTTTTAAAGAGAAATTAATTTGACGTTCCAAAAAGGTTTTTTCAGTATTTACTGCCTTGACAAGATTTTTTTGTATTGTTGTAACTAAAGATATTTGTTATTTTATCCCCTGGAACCTTTTCGTAACGAACTATTATATAATTTTACGACATTTTCATTGTTGTTGTTATTGTTTGGATTGTTGTTGTTTAGGTCAACAGCCGAAAGGCTGGTTTGAACCTCTAGAGGTTTTACTAAGTAAAATGAGGAGTGAGATGGTTTACAATTGCCTTCCTCACTGAATAGAAAAGTACGCTTATCAGCATGCCAGGCCCTCTGAAAAGCACATATTTTCCACTCTGTAAAAGACACCTTCACTTCATTCACCACAGGGTCTGGCTGTACAATGAAATCCATTACTTTCAGAGGAGATAACTCTAATTGGTGTCTTTTACACCTCTACTTCTTCTGTTCTTAAATGATTCAGTCATTTAATTGGCTGACCATGTGATAAGAAACAGAACTATTTATTTTAGCCCTGCAACGAACAGATTGAGTGTAAATAATTTGACACTCCACCTGTCTGTTATGGGCAGTGTTTGGATTAACAATCTAAAATACTACTTGGTAGCAAATTAGAATACTGGCTCTCTGAAAAGCATCAACTTCCCACCCTGCAAGTGACACCTTCATTCACTAATCAGGAGATAACTGACTAGTATCGTTTACACCACTACGTCTTCTTCCTCTACTTATTCTACGTGTCTCTTTCTCAGCCTCTTATATTTCTTCTGCCCTTAACAGGCAGGTGAAGTGTTAAATTATTCTCACTTGATCTTCTAATTCCAGGGCTACACAAATTAGTTCTGTTTCTTATCACGTCGTCAGCCAATTATATGACTGATGCATTTAATATAAAAAGAGGTAGAGGTGTAAAAGACACTAGTCACATTTATCTCCTCTGAGAGCAATGAATTTCATTATACATCCAGACCCTGTGATGAATGAGATGAAAGTGTCCTTTGCGGGGTGAAAAGTAAATACTTTTCGGAGGGCCTGGCGTGCTGATAAGCATAGGCTACATTTCCACTCAGTGAGGAAGGCATGATAAACCATATCACTCCTCATTTTACTTAGAAAAGCCTCTAATAGAAACCAGTCTTTTGGCTGATAAACTAAACAACAACATCTGTTCTGTTATTAAATGGTTCAGTAATATAATTGGCTCACCAGGTGATAAGAATCAGAATTATTTTTTGTAGTCCTGGAACTAGCAGATCGAATGTAAATAATTTAACACTCCACCTGTTTGTTATGAGTAAAAAGATGAATATTAGACAAAATTGATGTCTGTATAAAAATTATGTGCGGGCTGTACTAAAGGCTCACTTAGAAGTTCCTGTAACAACATACTTAGGACTAATAACTTGTTTTGAAATTATTTTTGTTAAATGTGCGTCAAATCTTTAAGGGAACCCGGAATGCCTATCTCCGTAATGTTAATGTAAAGAACATTTCCTCAAAATCTGTTAAGCGTTATTCTGTACAATTTTCTTGTGGTTACTTTTCAGGCTATTCTACACCCTCTGAGTTAGAAGCATCTTGATATATTGTCTGGAAGATAAGATATTAGTTTTCAAATTACCACTTTTGAAAATCATAACGTTTTGCCTATTGAAGTGGAAAATAAATTTTTTAACCCATTATTTTACTGTAATATTAACTCAGTAAATTGAAATTATGGTATGAAAGGCTTTGCAACAATTTCATTAAAATCCATTGGCAGTTGGCTGAGAAAATGTACCTTATACGTCAAAAATTATTGTTATTTGCAGGAAACAAGAAAAAGCTAAAGAGAACACAATATGCGTTAAATAATTCAATATGTTATTTTATACAGTTAAGAGGTTAATATGTTATAAGTTTTAAAACACAAAATATCACACAACAAAAAAATTATGTATTTATCTGTTGTCATTCAAAAAATAGAGATGTTATGCAAATGGTAACGTTTAAAAAATAACATAATGATTCTAAATATTTTTAATTAAAAAAAAACTGCTAAACCCCCAAAAATTATACCTATATCGTTTGATGCAAATTACTAAATTTTAACAATTTTACAAAAAACCGGAAATGTGAAAATTTTCAATTTATTTCATTCCGGGTACCCTTAAATAACCGTAACGTTATTTTGACTTTATGACAATTAATAACGGTAGTTTTTAATGACAGTGTCTTGGAGTTTTTATCGTTAAAACTGATGAATCTTAAACTAACATTAATTCGGGAAATAAGATTTTTGCGTCGACGAGATTTTACTTGGTAATTGAATTGATTAGGTAACCTTAATGTGAATGATTAGTTTAAGTAAAGAAATATTTTCTTGATGTTGTTGTTGGCAAGAGAGTTTGGGTGTAAGGGGATTTCTCAATTGAATTAATGGATGCTGACGCATACACGATCTAGGGTTTATAACCAATCATTTGGGTCTGTCAATGACAATGACTATAAAATCAAATGATCTTGATCTATTTGCCCCCTCCCTTCACACTTCTAACCCACCGTTTTGACCAATAAGGGTAGTGAGAAGATAGATTTTGGCAAAGGTCCAGACCGCAAATGGAAATCATGGCGAGAACCAGCACGGACCATTTCCTTTCAACTCCACATCGACTCTGCAATGTGATTCGACAAATGAGTGTGTCTGTGTACTCGTGTAAATCGTTTGAGTGTTTCCCTTCTGAACTTACTAACACAATTCTCTCCAGTCCTTCGTAATTTTTAACGCTTCATCACCTCAACATTGGCCCCTTCGATTTTCTCAGATTATCACTTCCGTAAAAATATACTCATGCGAAAGAATTCTATGGGTTTCTTTTCCATGGTTTAGTTACCTTACTATTAAATTTTCTACTTTTCAATTTCAGCAAATGTTTTTTTTTTAAATTCCTAATATGTGTACGTTACAATCTGTTCAATTTAGAACAATAAGCAACCCCATGACCCAATGAGATGAGGATGATGTGTATGACGTGTAAATGAGGTGTAGTCTTGTACAGACCCAGGTCGACTATTCCTGAGAGAGTATGGTTAATTGAACCCCAACCAGTTAAGTACACCGGCAACCACTGTCTAGTATTCAAATACGTCTAAAAGTAACTACCTTTACTAGGATTTGAACCAGGAACCTTCATCTCCGAAAATCAGCTGATTTTGGCGACGACTTTACCTCTAGACCAACCCGGTGGGTTTCAGCAAATGTAATGCGCAAATTTTACAACAATATATATTTTCAATTTACGTAGTCTACTCAAGTATTAACTTATTAAATTTGCATTTACAAACATGTAATGTTTACAATATTTCTGTACAATTAGTACGATTTTCTGTACAATTAGTACAGATTTTCTGTACAATTTTTCTGTAGCAAATTTTATAACCCACCGGGTTGGTCTAGAGGTAAATTCGTCGCCAAAATCAGCTGTTTAACAGCTGATTTTCGGAGACGAAGGTCCCTGGTTCAAATCCCAGTAAAGGTAGTTACTTTTATACGGATTTGAATGCTAGACAGTGGTTATCGGTGTACTTTGATGGTTGGGGTTCAATTAACCATACTTTCTCAGGAATGGTCGACCTGAGTCTGTAAAAGACTACACCTCAT
This sequence comes from Catonia carolina, assembly GCA_035578175.1. NCBI lineage: Eukaryota > Metazoa > Arthropoda > Insecta > Hemiptera > Achilidae > Catonia > Catonia carolina. The sequence goes on from JAQMRL010000005.1 coordinate 73,043,164, forward strand.
TTACACGTCATACACATCATCCTCATCTCATTGGGTCATGGGGTTGCTTATTGTTCTAAATTGAACAGATAGCAACGTACACACATTAGGGACAAAAAAAATTTATAAAGGTTTGTACTAATACCTATTTAGTTTTCGTTTCAATTTATAGAGGTACTATCGGTTTTTAATAAATTTTTAGTTGTAATTAATCTGTTGATTATGTTGTTTTATTGTAGTCAGCATAATATATTTTATAATGAAAGCCTGCTAAAAATAAAATCAAAACAGCTGACTAATTATAAAATAAATAGGGCTACATTTGATTGTTGACAAGCAAAAAATAATAAATAAGGTTTATGACAAGCCTACTGAAGTAATCAGTAGCAGAAACAAATTTTTGGTGGTAAGTGATGAATTTATTATTGTGAAAAACTTTTTGTTTATCAGTTTTATCTTGACATGTCCTGTACTCCCTTTGTAGTCTGCTGGATGCCAAAAAAAGAAATTTGATCATTGTGCCACGTATGTGAAATTTTTGTCAGATTTATGGTAGGGTATGTGTGCGAGTAAAATGTTATAAAATTAGTTAACCATTTTGAATTTCATATCAGTGACAAAAATTTATTTCGTAGTTTATAAAAAATTTTCAAAATATTTTTTTAATTAGGTAGCCTATATCTAGTAAGATATTTGCTTTTGGTATGTTCTCGTATCCTCAACTGATATTTCTTAGAGTAGAAAGAAATATTTTTTAAAATTTTCGTTTAAATATTTAAAGTTTTTACCGGAATAACAATGAGACCTAATCAGAATTTTATTTATCTTAGACGTTGAGAATTCGCTTGGGATATTAAGGACTAAAAGCGTAATTTGTTTTCAAAGTAAAATAAAAAGTAAGTATATTTTTTCTTAGAAAACGGTAGGCTTGCCCAATCTCGTATAAGTGTGGGAAGCATACATTTCTCTGAACTTGTGTACAAAAAATATTTTTAAAAAAATTTTTCTTATACATATTTTATTACAAAAAAATAATATTTAAAAAAATATTTTCATAATATACATAACTTATTTTACATTTCCAAAATGAATTTATTTTTCTTAATTTTAAATCCTTAATGTGTGTACTTTGCGGTCTGTTCAATTTAGAATAATAAGCAAACCCTTCGCCCACGTAAGATGAGGATGATGTACGAATGTAGTTTTGTACAGATTCAGGCCGACCATTTCTGAGAGGATGTGGTTAATTGAACAGAAACCAACAATATGTACCAGTAACTACTATTTATTATTCAAATCCGTATAAAAGTACCTATAGACTACATCTGGTCAATCTGATCTGATTAGGTCAATCTGGTAGGTTTCTATAACTATAGACAGTCTAGCACATGGCATACCGACAAAAAATCCATTTCTTAATAGATTTTCATGACAAAAAAACCCAGAAATCACTAATTACCACTAAACTAAGCGTTGTTCAAAAGCGTTTTTGAGTAAATAAAAGCCGTTTTTTTAAAAAATCGCAAAAAAGTTAAAATTATCACGAATAACTACTACTTCCGTTTGACCGATTTTGATGAAAATGGTCGTGTCGGGTCCTCTAGTAGTACCTAACTTAAGTTCCAGTTTCAACTTCGTATGATGTTCCGTTCTGGTGAAATTAGTTCAAACTTGCCCACACACAGACCAATAGCTAAAAACATGTTTTTTTTTTTTGGTTTCGGGGGGCTGATAACGTGTATATCTGGTTAAAACTTGATTTCGAAAAATCGACATGAAAACAATAGCCTACTCTCCTTTCTGTGTAATCATTCATATAGGCAAGAGAAAGTAATAAGTTAATATTAAGGTATAGAAATTTTTCACCATCGTAATTCTTTCTTACTAAATGCTAAAAACAGACGTGAGAAAGTATACACCACCTTTCCGTATTAAACATATATTTTTTGATTGATCGCTTAGTTTTTGTTGTTGTTTTACTCGAATGAAAATATTATAAAACAAAATTTGAACAATATCGTAGGAGTTAAACAACAAACTTTCTAATCACTAAATTAATTATAAGTTATCAACTTTTAGAAAACATTAGGAAAATGCCTCAATGCCGGTTGTTAGATTAATCAAGTCGCATTTAAAATTAACTATTATCAAACAACTATATAGGTCTACTTCCTGGCATGGTGACCGCCCAATTCATGTCAAATTAACTTAATTGAGTTTTATAAAGTTAGAGAGAGAAATAATGTGACTGGAGAAAGACAATTTGAATTTTGTAAAGCTACCCATAGGTTTATACGTTTTATAACTGAATAAAGGTTTTGTGTAATAAAGATATTTGACCGATGTGAAGTGATGTATTTTCAATTTGTTTGTTACAATTCTGACCAACAAGAATTACGTCCATGTTATATCCATATATAACATGAATACCGTGACTAATTTACGTGAAATTTTGTCAATAAAACTTGTAAATATACTCCGCAGTATTAATTAAATCATTTTAGTTACGGTGACCTCATTTTCTAACTTGAATTATTTCTACCCAAATTTCATCTTAAATTTACAATTTAATTTTAAATTAAAACCATCAATTTACTAACTTCATGTCCACTAATTGATTACTTGAATCAAATAATGCAATCATTCCTTAATACATTTACTTCCAATTTGCCAAAACAATCTAATATATCACACTATTCGTGTTAGTTTTTAATTTATTGGACAAAAAATAATTTCTGTAGGCACTCTTCTAGCTTCACTATTTGTAATATTTTATTAAACTGAAGGTTACGAGAAAGAATTATTCTTATCCGAACTTAGCGAAACTTTTCCGAATCATCAAAATTTCGGGAATGCTTTTATGTAGTACTATAATGCGCGCCACGTGAGAAGTCCGTCGTGTTTGAAGAACTATTTCATAAATTATGTATTATATGCATATATTATATATAAAAGTTGTAGATCTTTTAATTTTCTATAAATCCTATAAATGTGATGATATATACACTCTTTTCGTGAAATCCCAACTAAGGCCGAAATCTTAAAAAATCCATTTCTTTACAGATTTTCATGAAAAAACCAGAAAATCAATATTACCGCTAAACTATATATAAATATATATACGCTAAATATATAAATAAATATTTATAAATTTTACAAATTTATATATTATATAAATTTAATACTTTATAATTATATATAAAGTTCATGCGAGGATTTACAGCTCCAGCTGTATCTTCCTTCCTAAGCACCACCTCTCTCTATCTCGCCAGTCCTTATCGGAGAGCCGCCACAAAGACATTGCCTGGTGAAGTCCGAACTTTCTTAAGATTTTTGGCATTGATGGTCGGTGGATACCGTCGTAGGCTTTTTTGAAATCGACAAAGGATATGATCATCTGTTTATTCCTGTATTGTGACATTACTAATTTTAGAGTTATTATTTGCTCTGATAAACTCCTCCAGGGTCTGAATCCCCCTTGATAGTCACCGAGTTCTTTTTCTAGTTTTTTAAAATTCTATTGTTAAAAATTCTCGAGAATATTTTATAGGTGCAGTCCAGTAGCGAGATTTCCCCGTAGTTATCGAGGTTGGTTCTATCGTCTCTATTATGTAATGGATCGATGATTGCCATGGTCCAGTGATCTGGCATTTTTCTTCTTCCCAAATTTCAATTATGATCCTGTGGAGGATTTGTAGCGTGTTTGGTGATGCGTTTTTCCAGATTTTAGCTATCGTAGGTTCTTCTTCACTCGCTCTGTAATTTTTCAGCTCGTCTTTTGCTGTTTTGGTTTCTACCAAAATTCTATTGTTAAAAATTCTCGAGAATATTTTATAGGTGCAGTCCAGTAGCGAGATTTCCCCGTAGTTATCGAGGTTGGTTCTATCGTCTCTATTATGTAATGGGTCGATGATTGCCATGGTCCAGTGATCTGGCATTTTTCTTCTTCCCAAATTTCAATTATGATCCTGTGGAGGATTTGTAGCGTGTTTGGTGATGCGTTTTTTCAGATTTTAGCTATCGTAGGTTCTTCTTCACTCGCTCTGTAATTTTTCAGCTCGTCTTTTGCTGTTTTGGTTTCTACTAAGCTTGGGGGGGACGTGTGTTGGATTCCGTTATTTTAATTTCGGTAATGGTTTTAATTTCTAGCAGTTATTTGGGCAATTCGCAATTTAGTAATTTTTTTAAGGTTTTTGGTAGTATTTCATCGTTGTCTTAGTTGTTGTGGGACAGCTTTTCATTTTCATCCTTTACTAATAAGGTTGGCGCTTCGTATCTTTGTAGTTTTTGTTTCATTGTTTTATATTAATTCGTAGAGTTTAGTTTCTTGGAGTTTTCTTCTATTTGTGCTAGGATGCTTTTGTTGTATTCCCTTTCTGTATTTCTCAGTATTTTTTATTGCGTTTTTCCTTGTGGTAGTTAAATTTTTGTACGATTCCTTTGTTTTGGTATTTTAGTGTTTTAGCCAAGCCTTGTTTCTTTCCTGAACCGCTTTATCACAGTCGTAGTTCTACCATTGGTGTTTCCTTTTAGGGTTCAGTGGAGCGATTTCTTTGGCTAGTTCTTGTAGTTTTGGCGTAATCTCTGTAATTTTATCTGCTTTTTTTTGTTAGTTCTTTGGATCTTTTGGGATATTCTTTGTTTTTAAGTAATTTGCTAGGGTCATACTCCTTTTTAAGTTTATTCTTTATCGTTTTCTTTCCTTTCCTTGTGGGAGTTAGCTTAGCTTTTGGAAGTTCCCAGAAGGTTTTATACTTTTATTATAATAAATAAAATGGTAATAGACTAGTATTTTAAATATTAAATTCTTTAAATTTGTTAAGTGGAAGCAAATCTCCTCAGACAGTATTCGATTTCAAGCCACTGGCGGCTCATCCTTTCAAAAGTAGGTGAAGAATTGTAAAAAACCGAGAAAATACATAATGTGTTACATATACTATATCTAAAATACACAGATACAAAACAACTATGGTACTTTCACCAGATGATGACATTAAGTGGCGAGTTAAAACCTTTACTTTCTGGTGGTCCTGAAAAGGTTCGTTTATGTGTGTGTCCGCCAGGGTGGACAGAGTTGATTGATCGCCCTAAAAAGGGCCGGTGAAAACCTTAATGAGTTGGTTCTGAGAAGGACCGCTAAAGGCAGCGCGTGGCTACGGCGGTGACGGCTGCTCTGTTGCTGCAAGTCCCAAAGCATGTTCCTTCTTTATCTCGTGGATGTAGTTGGTCGAGCTTGGTTGGAAATGTTTCATTTATTATTTTTTAATTTAAAAAATATTGAAATTCTTGCTCTGCTTGTAGTTTCTCGCTTCTCCCATTCCTGTGCATCGATACTATTCCCCTTACTGTCGATCAAGCTGTTAAAATCATCTCGTTTACTACACGTTTGTGCCCTACAAGATAGGTTAAGTGTCATGTCAGCTGTATTCCGTTTCGGGCTATGCTCTCGTTTTTTTTAAGATTGCGGCCTTAATATGGACTTTAGAACAAAAGAGTAGGTACATAATAAAATTTATAGGAAATTTACCAATTTACAACCTTCATGTCAAGTAAATTCTTACGTTAATTTAAGTAATTTTAAGTCTAGTTTAGTGCCAATTAATGATTTTTTTTGTATTTTGCGCATCAAAATCGATAAAAGAGGGCGATTTTTGAAGATTGCGACTTTATTACGCATTTCACGGCAAAAGTGTATATAACTAAAGTTACAAAAAATTAAAATAGCTACAAATTGTTTTGTAAAGAATTTATCGTGAAATTATTGGTATTTCTTATATTTTTAAGTCGGAAGAATGTTTGAATATTATTTGTCATTATTTCCTCATGATTAAACAAAGGTTATATTTTTCATTACATACACTGGCAAGATAAAGTAGTGGTATGATGATTCACACAAGATATTTTTATAATGAAACAGAATATAATATTCTTTTTAGTCTAGCATTGAAACCACTGCATACGTAGGCACCAACACTGTTTCTTTAACGCTAACAATGAACTAATTCAAATATTTATTATTTTGTCTTCTTTAAATAATTATTTAGTATTCAAACCAATATTTCGACTTAATTAATCCATTGCATTATATTCAAAAAATATTTTAAACCTGTATTCTGTTCATTATATCGCAAGAAAAAACCGTAACGTTCAGGCAGTTGGTTTATGATAAGCCTTTTTTGCGGGTATTACGCACTGCGGTACCCTTTATCAAAATTCTTCATCCCTTCACCGGAAATGAAAGAACTTAGCTGTTAGGCGCAGTGTAGTTAAAATCTGGATTTAATGTTTAAACGGCAGGTATATATAGACTACTATTTTTTCATTTCTGTTATCTGAATGAGTATATTTTTGTAAGTTTTTATACATTTTCTTAAAGTGTTGTTAATGAATGTAAAAACTGAGTTTTTTTATAATTGTGGATAATAATTATTATTATTTTGTTAAGAGTTAATGCTTAATTTAAAATTTTGTATTAAGCGTACATTTATTTTTCTGCTATTCTTTTAAGCGCGTTCCATATTCTGTTATTTTAATAAGACTTACTGCCCCTCTCCGATTAACACCATTCCATAACAAAACCAAAGTTTTTGAAAATATTTAAAATAACTCAAAAAACAAATTAGTTATAGACTTTTGTAATAAAATGGATACTAAGGTTGCAATCTTAAAAAATCCCCTTTTGTGCAGATTTTGGTGAGCAAAGTACAGAAAAACACTATACGACGCTAAACTAAGCTTTGTAGAAAAAAATTATTGATATGAATGGCGTTTTTTTAATTTTCTACAACTTTAATTACACACTTTTGTCCTAAAATGCATATTAAGGCCTCAATCTAAAAAACATTTTTTTTACCACGAAAGCACAAACTTTGAAAGTTTCAGCAGTTATGGTGAACACAAAAAATAAAGTTAATAGAGAGATTTTTGAGAAAATCATAGGTGACGTTTTTGAGAAAATCGCTATACAGAAAAAAATTGGTGAAATAAATAACTATTTTCGGTTGACCGATTTTAATGAAAATGTACAGGTGGGGTTCCCTTGTAGTACCTAACTTAAGTTCCAAGTTTTAGATCGTACGATATGCGGTTCTTGTGATATTTTGTCCACACACACATACACATACACACACACACACACACGCACACACCCATACACACATACACACACATACACACACACAATACGTACGTACACACACAATACGTACACACACACACACACACACACACACACACACACACACACATACACACACACGCACGCACGCACACATACACACACAAACACGCACACGCACACACACACACACACACACAGCTAAAAACATGTCAGGGGTCTAAAAATATGTACTTCCGGTGACTCGAATTTAAAACAAATCAAATTTAAAAACTAAACTCAATTTAGAATAATCGAAATGAAAAGAACATTTTTACTTCGCTAAATTTAAAGCAAGAGAAAATAACAATTCTAAAAGAAAGATTGTTCAACATTTAAATGTAGGCTATATTTTTTGTTTGCACATTTTTTGTTGTAAGAATTTTTTTATCAAAACGCTGATAATAAATATTCCTTTAAATTCCAATTTATAAGATACTTGGTAAGATTTACTTTGAATAGAACAGAAATTTGACATTTTGCTATCTTTGAAATAATAATAGTAATAATAAAACAAGGTAAGGTGAAATATTGGTTTGCATGGGGAAAAAGGAGGAATAAAGTATCATTACTTGAACCCTTTCCTTAAGTTCCATCATATTCTTCTTCATTTTTCCCCTTAATTTCCTCCTCTTTCCATTTCCACCTTCCACCACCGCAATATTTACTTTTCATCCCCAACTTACTTTATGTACACACACTATTCATTCTTACTGTAACGGTGTTCCCCCTTTCCACCCTAAAAATATTTAGGTTCATTTATTTTAAAGGCGGGTAATGTTTAATTTAAAATGTTCTCTCTTTCCCTCTACACCTTCCTTTACATCTATCTTCTATTCTTTTCCCCTATTTCTTCTTCTTCTTCTTCATCTTGCTTTACTTATCATTTGATAATGGTGTTAACAAAATATTTTAATAAATTTACCTTGTGTATGAAGCCATGTTTCATAAATGCATTTCTTGCTGTCGTTAGATCTACTAAAATGAGCATTGTTTAAATTAATAATACAAAATGAATGCGTTTCTACGTGGTACATTAATCTTTTTCAATTATTATAAATTAAATTGTGTTCTTTTATGCTAGATTTATTAATCCTACTACAAAAGTTAATACACAATACAGAATTAAATACAGAGTAATATGTAATATATGAAAATACAATATAGAATTATAATTAAAAAATCCCTTTTATGAGATTACGAGTATGGTAAGTAGGCTATCCACATTTTGAAATTAGTGCGCAGCGACCATTTGCTTCATGAGTTACACGAATGTGGTAAGGATTCATACCAGCGTACGCTACCATGTTTTTTGTTGTTACTTTTGTACGGTGCTTAGAAATTTGAGTTTTTTACGGGAAACCAAGCATTCATGCTAATACAAAGTTAAGATAAGTTAACTTTAAATTTTTCTGTTATATAGGGCTACAAGTTGTTTAAATAAGCATTCTTACCACTAAATATTATGTGATTCCCATTTCAATAAACATTCCTTGGTAAGGTCCTTAAACATTTTACATCGTGTGTATTTTTCCCCGTAGTGCCCTATAAAGGGTTAAGGGGAATCGAATGACACTATTTTTGTTTCCCAATACCGACTTTAATCTTGTCTACCGGTTTTGGGCCACTTCCGGTCTAGACCAGAACTTCAAACCTAATTTAGGCTCACTGAATTTTTGTATCAATTTTTTTTCATTAGTCTCTCGACTGGTTTAATGCAGTTCTCCAAGATGTTCTATCTTGCGCAAGTCGTTTCATATCTACATACCTGTAACACCCTAATCTTTTGTAATTTGCTTTATATATTCTAACCTTTGCCTCCCTCTACAATTTACTCCCTCAATATTACCCTCCATTATTGATAGCCCAATAAATACCTGGATGTCTTAAGATATGCCCAACTAGCCTATCCCTTCTTCGGGTAAGATACTTTCATATACTAAGTTCCACTCGCCTAAGAACCTCTAAATTACTTATTTTGTCCAGTACATAATCTTTAACATTTTCCTATAACCCAACATTTCGAAAGCTTCTATCCTCTTCTTTTCTACAACCCTTATCAACCACGTTTTACTCCCGTATACATAATGTTTTAAGAAACTTTTTCTTCTATGTAAATTAGTGTTTGTAGTCAGTAAGCTGTTTTTTTAAAGGCTTTTCTAACTTGAGCAATTCTACTTTTGATATCACTTGTGCTTCTACCCTCCTTTGTTATTTTACTCCCTAGATAGCAGAATTCCTTAACTTCCTGTATGTTTTCATTGCCTACTTTTATATTTCCCATCTCTTCTAAACCACTCATGTTGCTGCACAACACTTTCGTTTTCGTTTTGTTTCAATTATGATTCCGAAAACCGCTTATTGCTTTTTCTTGTAGTTTATGACTGATTTCTTGACGTTTGGTTTTGGGTCTCTTACGATCAAAAGCTGAACTTCAAACCCAATTTATTCTCACTACTTTTTTGTGTAGATTATGATTTCGAAAACCGTTTGTTGCTATCTTTTGTAGTTTTTGACATGTGGTTGTGATGAATATACGGACAAAGAAAATTGATGAAAACGACAGTTTCAAAAATTTCCACCAATAAATAAAAGTGTTTTGCTGTAATTGTAAACATTTCTGTTCATATTTTACGAAGCTAAATAAATAATATTCCTGTAAGTAATCTTCTCTAACGTGATAAATACTGTTACTTGGAAAAATCTGGTGCAAAACAAAAGATTTTTCACATCACTTTCTCATGCCAATGTAAACAATAAAAAATAAAAACTACTTTAAGTCATTAATAACCAACATAAAATGAAAAACATAATCTGATATTAATCATAAGTGAAATAAAAAGCTTGAAAGCTTGAAATAAAAACTGCGAGATTCTTATTTTCTACTTCTTTAGTTTTCGCCCCAATTGAAGCACTTTAGTCATTCCATGTTCATGTGTTTGAAAAACGAGCTACAGAGTTAGTTTTCTGCTGTCTCTTTCACTCCTACACCGTTTCATATTTTTGATCTTCTTTTTCTTTTTTTTATCCAAGGCGGTGAGAAAAACTCATGTTCACTCCCTCACAAGGGGGGAAGTATTGTTGGACTCAATTGAGGCGTCCTCGTCCATCCCCTAGGAGGCCGCAACCGCCTTACCAATTAAAAACCCGCCACCTGGACACTTGATCCGACATCAGAAAACAACCCTCCACCTCCCTCGAAACTATTTGTATAATACTACAAGGGAAATGTCGGGTTCAAAAATTTACAAACTGTCAGCGGGGCGTGGAAGGGAATCACGCCCCGTATATTTTTTGATCTGGCGGCCCTCATCTTCTTATGGTAGTGTTTAATTGTTTACTTTTCTTGAAGGAGAGTTGGCAAAGCTTACTATTTTTTAACACTTTCTTTTCTTCTCGGTTTTATGATCATTTCCTCGTTTATGATTAATTCTTTCATGTCAGACTTCATTTCCTGGAACCGTTTATTTTGGGTCTTGTTTTTGAATGGGTTACTTAGGAGATGCTTAGCGAGTCTTGTATCACATAACCTGCAGAGATGACTGAAAAAAGCGTACCTTTTCCGTTATTTCACATCATCAAAATATCGTGTGAATGCACCTTTACTATTCGACCCAGCAACTTCCTGCACGTGCTCTGTACTGTTCGATTAGCAATCGCATGATTCTTATATTTACGGTTGTTTTTATTTTCATTATATTTTTGGTTGTTTTTTTCCTTCATCCTTTTACAAGTTACACAAATTATTAACAAGCTTTATTTTCCAAATTACAAAACAATTAAGATCAATTCATTACATACAACAATGCATTAAAATGTTAAATGAATAAAATACAATTTCTTAAAAAATACAGAAGAATTACATAGATGATTAAGATCAAACGATTACAAAATATTTAAATTTAAAAATACTGAAAATAACACAAATTTATTTTATCAAATACAGGAAAATTACAAAACATTAAAATTTAAAAATACAGAAAATAACACGAACTTAGTTGAAAAAAATACAGAAAAATTAAAATTCCAAAATATTCAGTATGTATTGAAAAGAACATATGCAATGCGAATAACCAACTGATGTGTATTAATAAACATGCAAACAATATCTACAATATTAGACCTAATTATAGTGAGTGGGAGTCATCAGTCATAACAATAAAAATGCGTTTACACGAGGCGACTTTCAAGTTACAGATGGTGTGATGTAAACTAACGGTAAAGATCCAAAAAGCAACTCCTTTTTCTCATGGTGTCGATTATCGACTCTTTTTCTTTGTAGATTATGTCATAAGGGATTATCCACATGTACCATGGGCTTGATGTTTAAAGTTAATGGCTGTTTTTAATATTCTTCTGTTTAATTTTAGCAGTTTGTCGGTGGTTGATCGGGTGTTCAGTTTAAAAAGGGTTTAACTAACATATGTGGCTTCTGGTTTGATTACTGCGTTGTAATATCATATTTTAGAATTGATTGAGAGGGACTTACTTTTACAAGTGAGCCATGTGACTCTTTGCCCCTGTTTAAGTTTAGTTACACGATTTTCAGTTGATGGTTTCTCATTGAGATTTCATGTGATTATTTTGCCAAGATACTTACAATTTTGGACAATTCTTATTATGGTTCCATTGCTTACTTGAAGTTATTGTAGTTTTAGTTTGAAGGTTGGCATGACTTCTGTTTTTCAATCGATATCCGGAGTCCAATTTTGGCTGCTTTTGTGTTTATACTTTCTCTTGTCTGTATGAATATTTAGGAAGGAAAGTATTATTTTCATATCGATTTTTTGAAATCGAGTTTTCACCGAATCTACACGTTTCCAGATCCCTTGAACTCAAAAAACACGTTTTAAGCGATTGTTAGTAGTGTAGAAAAGCCAATTCTGGGAAGACCTTGACCTTTGACCCCGGGTCATGACCTTGACCTCGACCTTGACCTGTCACGTGCCCCAAAATAAAAAAAAAAAAAAAAAAAACCCGCCAAAAAAAAAAAAAAAAAATCCCGTCAAAAAAAAAAAAAAAAAAAAAAAAAACCGCCCAAAAAAAAAAAAAAAAAAAAAAATCCCGCCAAAAAAAAAAAAAAAAAAAAAAAATCCCGCCCAAAAAAAAAAAAAAAAAAAACCGCCAAATTTTTTTCCCGCCAAATTTTCAAATCCGATTTTCTCCGCAACCGCTGGGCCGATTTTGTTGCGGACGGTACCCACGTGCCCGGGAGATCGAGATCTACAAGATAAGCCCTAATCCGTAGCCGTATCCCCGATGGAACCTGAAATAGCTTGTAACACGTGACCCGAGGGTCGGATCGACGAGGTTTAGGTGCGCGCAGGATCCGGACGTCCCGTAGAACGCGTTACGTCCGGTTTCGACCGTTAGGTTCTTTCAGGATCCGAACAATCGGTAATTTTGGTAATTTCGTTTCGGAACACCCTATACTTTAATTTATTAGCATTGACGTCATTCGTTTTTTATCTATGCACGTGACAGACTATTGATTCAGATGATGCAACTTGTTTATTACGAATTTAAATGTACAGTTAATTTTTTTAAATGTTGCAACGTATTATTATTTAAAATCACGAGTCGTCGAGTCAGCGATAAGTTGTTTGTTTCAATTTTTAAAAAACCGTTGACGTCATACCGCTTGTTATTCTCATTATGTACACAGAACCGCAGACTCAGCGTTTCCAATGCATTAGCATAGGAGAATTATGTGTATAAAAGCGCGCCGATTTTCCCATCGAATCATAACTCTACTGCCAGTAGTATCCACTGCCAGTCTGCTGACGTCACAGTTCTTCTGATTCATCTCTACCTACCTACCGTTAATTGAAGGTGAGTTTTATTCTACTTTAAGCAATCAAATTGAACTTTAAATATTTTTAAATTTTAAAAGACTTTAGCACTTTTATGAAATATGCACTTTGAATCTTTTATAAAAATTAAAACCTAAAATCTGTTTATAAAATTATGACGTAGAACCTGTTGGTACTGCAACATTACCAGTTTTAGCCGTTGTTGGTGCATCAACAACAACAACAACTACCGTAACTGTACACTGAATATGTAGTCTGCTGTTTTAATCTGCAGCAGCAAGAACCGTTATTGACGTAAACGTAGAATTAATTAAATTTGAACTCTATTGTTTTAATCTGCATCAACAACAACCGTTATTGATGTAAACGTAGAATTAAATAAATTTGAACCTAAAACCTTTTTGTAAATTAAGACTTTGACAATAGTCGTAAGTTGAACTTCAAACGTAGTAGTTTAAAAAATCGGTTTATATTTTCCTTTGACAGCATGATTTACGCTATAACAATATTCCTATGCGTTATAGCGTTACTGTTCATAGCGCTGTTTTACCTGCTATACAAAATCTACGACATGATAGTAGGCGAGTGTAGCGCCACATCGACCTCAAAAGAAAAACCTCTATGCTATTTCGTATAATACATGAGGTATTTACATACTAACTATTTTGTTTAAGAGACTGAAGGACTAACACCCGTTCAAAATAGACGGACTGTTAGAGTGTATTGACCCGGATGGAGAGGGTTCATGTAGTTATCATGGTTTTTATCAGACTTGTGTTTATTTTTTGTTTTAGAAATGGAGGCGTTACTAAAAAAGATGAATGAAGATACTATGAGGGTGTCTGAATTAGTGTTGAACAAGGAATACCGGTTTACGAAGGTCGGCAGGGCGCAGACCATGTACGGCGAGCAAATAATTATATACATCGGCAATTCGAAGGTGTTCCTACCATCAAGATTAAAAAAACGCTGACTGATGAAGATATCGCTTTACTGAACGATAACGGGGGCGGGATAATCGTGTACAAGGGAAATAAAGACTTGGGTGATGGGAAAACAATGAATATGGTAGAATTTAAAAAATGAAGAAGAACTCGCAAGAGAATAAACCAAAGGCTGTATTATTTAATTAATAAATGTATATATAAAAAAATAACGTCTTTTCCATTCAAAATCCCCATTTAATCTAGATATAAGCAGTGTCGCTCTCTGTGCATCGCACGATGAGCTTGAGAAGTGGTATAGCGCGCGAGCTTCACAAGCAAGCCCGCAGGAACTATCCCACCTGAAACGTAGAGCTGAAGGGTATCGACGACTTGTATCAGGCCGATCTGGTAGAGATGATCCCATACGCCAGAGTCAATAAGGGCTACAGATACATAATGACAGTAATAAATTGTTTTTCTAAATTTGCTATTGCCGTACCGCTCAAGAGCAAGACGGCTGAAGAAGTCGCTAGCGCTCTCGGTCCCATACTGGAAAAACACAAGATGCGCCATTTTCATACCGACGAGGGTAAAGAGTGGTATAACGCGTCTGTGAGGTCCCTGCTGTCCAAGCACGGGATCAACCACTACTCCACTTACTCTCCGAAGAAGGCCTCGATAGTAGAACGGTTCAACAGGACGCTGAAGGAGATGATGTGGGGAAAGTTTACAGAACGGGACAATTACGTTTGGGTAGGTCTTTTAGACGACCTCCTGTCTCAGTACAATAACAGGTCTCACAGGACTATAGGTTTCAAACCTGTAGATGTAAATAAGAGGAACGAAGGTGAGGTGCTAAGAAATATATTGTACAATACTCGTAAGAAACGCGCTCCCCAAACCGCCAAGTTTGAGCCGGGAGATAAGGTCAGGATCAGCAAGTACAAAAAGACTTTCGACAAGGGTTACATACCGAATTGGACCAATGAGGTGTTTACCGTAGATCGTATTTTGCACACCCGTCCCGTCACATACTCGCTCAAAGACGAAAAAGGACATGTGATCAAGGGTAGTTTTTACGTCCAAGAACTGAGCAAGACGAAATACGGTGACGTATTCCTCGTCGAGAAGGTATTGAGGAGAAAAGGTGACAGGTTGCTGGTCAGGTGGTTAGGGCATGACAAGAGTCACGATTCATAAATCGACATTGACGTCATTCGTTTTTATCTATGCACGCGCCAGACTATTGATCGGGATGATGCAACTTGTTATTGCAATTAAAGATAATGCAACGTGTTTACTTTGTTTATTTGCAGTGACGTCATCCGTTTTTTATCTGTGCACGCGCCAGACTATTGATCGGGATGATGCAACTTGTTTATTGCAATTAATTTTTCTAGATGATGCAACATATCATCCGTTAAAGTCACGAACCGTCGACTCAGCGATAAGGTGTTTGTTTCAATTTTTAAAAAAACCGTTGACGTCATACCGCTTATTATTCTCATTATGTACACAGAACCGCAGACTCAGCGTTTCCAATGCATTAGCATAGGAGAATTATGTGTATAAAAACGCGCCGATTTTCCCATCGAATCATAACTCTACTGCCAGTAGTATCCACTGCCAGTCTGCTGACGTCACAGTTCTTCTGATTCATCTCTACCTACCTACCGCTAATTGAAGGTGAGTTTTATTCTACTTTAAGCAATCAAATTGAACTTTAAATATTTTTAAATTTTAAAAGACTTTAGCACTTTTATGAAATATGCACTTTGAATCTTTTATAAAAATTAAAACCTAAAATCTGTTTATAAAATTATGACGTAGAACCTAATACGAATTTAACGACGGGTAACACGTTGCCGGTACAGCAACAACACCAGTTTTAGCCGTTGTTGGTACAGCAACAACAACAACACCAGTTTCAGCGTTTACTATTATAAATACGGAATAACAATTTCCATACCTAAATTAAATTGTTCCAACCGCATGTTTGTAGTTTAGTAACGTATGTAAAACGCTCGTTCACTGAATATTTAGTCTGTTGTTGTAATCTGCAACAACACAACAACCGATACCGACTTAAACGTAGAAGTAAATAAATTTGAACTTAAAATCTTCTTATAAATTTAATACTTTGACTAACGCATGTTAAACGCTTGTACACTGAATATTTAGTCTGTTGTTTTAATCTGCAGCAACACAACAACCGATACCGACTTAAACGTAGAAGTAAATAAATTTGAACTTAAAATCTTCTTATTAAATTTAGACCTTGACTAGTCGAACTTAGAACGTAGTGGTATTAAAACGAGTCTCTAATGCGTGTTTCTGGTTTTGTTCTGTTTTAGTTTAAAATACCATCCGCCACCACCACCAGCAACAACAACAACAAACAACAACAACAAAATCAATTTGTTTGATCAACAGCTCATATTTAAAGGTTGGTCTTATTATAAATACTATACTGGAATAATAATTTACATACTAAAAATAAAGGGATATTTGTTTAGCAAAGCGAATCCGAATAAATATTTAATTTAGAAACCCTTGACGAGTCTTCAATGCGTGTTTCTGTTTTTGTTACGTTTCAGTTTAAAATCGACCTCACCACCACCGCTACCACCACCATCACCACCATCAACACCAACAACAACAAAATCGACCATCGCCACCAACAACACCAACAACAACAACAACAACATCATCTCAGCATCCTCCGTCACCCCATCGTCACCCGCTTCAACTCCAGCACCTCGCCGTTTACCGCCATCATCTCCTCGTTCACCTCCATCAACCAGCGAGGCTACATATCCCACCGTAAGTAATTTTTTCGTTGGTACAAATTAACTAAGTAATTACTAAGATAATATCGTCGGCATAGAGAACATGGCTACAAACCTTCTATGTTTGGAAACCGCAGCCGAGACTGTTGCATATGCAGATACAAACCTTACAAGTGACGTAGTGTTGTACAATCTGCTTTCATCCCAGCCTCCACCAACCGTTTACTCATATCTATGTGACGGATCTAAGATCCGAAAGAATATGAGAACCGTAGTAGTAGGAAGGATAAAAGATTTATGTCAGTACAGGCGAATGTACCACAAGGTGGCTGCAGCCGCAGTGATATATTTCGATAGGTTCCTTAACCGCAAGCCCGATACTGAGCCGGGTGATTTACAACTACTGGCATGCTCGTGCATGCTGATAAGTTCGAAATTTTACGAGGCGTACGGATGCTTTACTTCTGATGGCGATCAGTAGTGTGATACCATGTCTATTTTTGTTGTAGGCCATGTACATCGAGGGGTATCAGCCAAAGATGATTACAATCGAGGAGGTAGAAGCTGAGATGATTGAGGATGAATCGGTGGAGGGTGACGACGTCTTGTCGATCGGGACGGTCGCCGTCGAAGAGGCCGACATGAACTTGATCGAAGAGGTCGACATGGACTTGACGGCGTATGAGACCGTGGGCGACCTCGCAGACTCTGATGACGAGGGTGTGTCCGTGGACGGTCTCGTAGACTCTGATGATGTGGTAGTCTGCCAGACGTGTCAGAACGTAGGGGACGAATTCGGATATTCGTTTCGAATATGTGTCGAAGAAGTAGAGGACCTCAGAGAGGTCGGAGACTTCTATCGATTTCTCATGGGCACCTTTTTTTCGGCTGTCGCGTAAAACCAATTTACATAAATAGTAGTTATGTAAGGTTTGAGGAAACCGAGTGCGGTCCTATAGATTTCCCATCCCACATGGTGATTGATGTAGAGGAAGGCGCGCATGCGCGAACCATATATCACGCACTCCACGATCGATGGCCGCAGTTCGTTCCCTACGTATATGAATAATAATCCCTCAAGCCCTATGTCCTCATAATCCCTTTTATGTATAATTATCCCTCAAGCTCAACTGCAGCGGAATACATGGTAACTTTATCATACGCGAATTGCAGTGTCGTACTTATTAAGAGCTCATCGCCATACATGTATTCGTTTTCATTTTCGTCATCATCATCATCATCATCATATATCAATAAATGTTTTATTCTTTTATGAATCCGTATTTTATTTCTTGTAACCTAAACCGCCTATAGTACCTAAAATACATGCAGGCAGGTGATCGATTCCTGGGAGGGTCTGATGGGGTTGCTTATTGTTTTGAATTGAACAGATTGCAACGTACAATGCAGAATGGAGTAATAGAACCTTAACACGGATTATTTTAATGGAATTTTAACATTAATATTTTTTACGCTCTCTTCTGTTATAGTTATTCATCGCTCCTCTAATGGAAGTTTTCCGTTATCACTACCTCATCGATGCTGCCGCCTTAGAGCGCAGTCTGATATGGGCTATCAAATCCTGTACGGAATATGTAGAGAAATATGCAGACCCGATGCTCTCTGATGAGGGCTTCATCGAAGCGATTCAGACGGCGGTGGATACCGCAGGGGCGTCTGGCTGGTGCATAGCAGGCGGTTTTGTCTCATACGTGTTGGGAAGGACCAAAGCGTTTGGAGATATAGACATTTTTTTATTTGATTGTCGCCCAGAGAGTCCTTATTCTACACGGGTTAAATATAAAAGTAAAACCTTAAATATAATAAGCCTAAAACATACCGGGTTACCCACATGGCCTATGATTAAAACTTTTTCGCTTATATCGGAGTTTGACATACCTCTTTGCATGTCTGCATTGGTGTTAGAGGAGGGGTTCTGGCGTGGACTATGCCTGATAGACGATGGGAGGTGTATAAGCAACAACGGTAAGACGCAAAAGAGGAAGAAGAAATATTCTACTAGGCGTTTAACGTTTAATTTTCAGCCTCAGACTCTCGGGCAGTTAGCTGCTCGACGAATCTGCGAAGGTTTCAGGAAGACAACATTCTACGGCCATCCGTATCTAACAGCAAATCTCCAACCAATCGGTTAAGTTTATACCGCACATTTTACTAGTTTGTAGATTTATGTATTATTAGCTCGTCATATAATTGTATTCGTTCGCATCATCATATCATAACAATAAATGTTTTATTCCTTTATGACTCTGTCTTTTATTTCTTGTAACCTGAACCTCTGCAAGTATCTGAAATACCTGAACCGGGAAGTCGAGTTCCGATTCCCGAAGGGATCCGACCTACCGGTCGGATCCTGTCGTCGTGCTGCGCTTTCGCTTCACGACCGAAAAAAGCCTTCGGCTTTAGCAAAACTTATATCTACAGGTGTAAAGGTGTTGAAATGATGTCACGTTTTGAAAATAAGTTTAATACATATATTCTGAAATCAAAACGTTATAACTAAATTACAATGGCTCAGACTCTAAGGACAGCCGTACATGAAGAATAAAACTCGTGTTACATAATTCACTTTTTAGGCAATACATTATATTTCGAAAGTATATTTCTAAATTGATCAATAATCACGCTGTCGTAACATTTTATTCCGAACAAAGTATAGTCGATCTTACCGGCTCGTAGTAGTTTACCTGAAAATTCGCTAAACTCGTACATGAGGTTTCCTTTGAAGAAGTAGAGTATTCCGTTTGTGTATCGCATAGCAGAGTCTAGACCGAGTGGTATACCAGGAAATATTTTGGTAATCATTCCCACTTCGCGCGAGGTGAAATCATTTTCGTCTATTTCGGCATAGAATATATCATTGTATAATACGTACGTCTTGCCTGTGTACGTATTGATAATAGTGTGTATATCACTTGACTCTGGTATGCCGAATTGTCTCGCGGCCGATACTGGATATCCAGTATCCAGTTGAAGGTTATGCATATTAAATACGTACAATGTCTTCCCGTCTACTAGCATAACTACCAGTCCGTTTGGCCTTTGATACACCGCTGTAATATTAAACTTTGTCGGTAGAAACTTTAACCAGTCGGTTAGCACCAATGGTTTCTTCGAGTGATGAAACTCACCATCGATGTCTAATGACCATACAAGTTTATCATGTAGAATGTAGAATCTATTATTGATGACGACCATTTTCATCGTATTGTCGATGTGCTGACAAATGAAGGTTTTAAGTTCGGCGCCTTCACTCGGCGGCGGAGGAGTGGTGCTGTTTTTTCCTGATTCAGTGGTGACGTCTGTTGTAGTAGCGGTCGTAGGGGGTGTTGTTCGAGGTCTAGGTCTGCCGTAAAGACTTTGAATAGCATTGATATCATCCTCGGCTAGACTGGTGTATCCTCTGTAAAACGCATACATGACAGCACGTCTATCGGTAGAGTGTTCGATTCCTATCACATGTCCAATTTCATGTAACATCATCGCTAGAAAGTTGCTGCCGGATGGAATCAATCGATCCAAACTATAGTCCCATTGTTCGTCTCCATCCACGTGTATCTCTACAACACTATTATCCCTCTTGGGGAAAAATGCGTGTGCTAATGTTCCGCCTCGTCCGTCGAAGCGTATGGGACACATACCGCTCACTTTTTTACTGTACCTATGAAGGGTACGGCCGTTGGTTATCACAATATCTGGGTTCTCGCTGTTCTGGTGGAATGTTAGTCCTGACGAGTTCATCCAGATTTCAAACGCGCGTTCGGTAGCCGCTACCATTTCCGGCGTGGCCAGGCTGTAATGCCATGATAAGTTGTTTTTTGTCCACGAATACGGTGCAGTTTTATAGGCGGATGCTAAATCGAATACGCCGCACCTTGGTTGTGACATCAACCAGGTAGTGTTCTCGTTCTCCTCCCCATCTTTCGGTAATTCGTAAAATTCTTGGAATTGCTTCAAAGCGGTTTTGACGGTTTCGGGATCTGTGAATGAAGCGTTTGTCTCTGTCGCGAGATAGCCGTACGTTTGTAGATATTCTATGGTTGAAGTAGAGATGAATGACGTTGCAGAGGTGAGAACCATGCAAAATATAACCGCTATCAACGATGACATGATGATAACTGACAGTTTTTATATTTTTTGACGGTAACATGCACTGATGGTATGATTCGATGGGAAAACGTCGGGCTTTTATACAGATAATTGGAGCATATTCAAATACAATGGAAACGCTGAATCTGCAGTTTATTTGTACGTTAAGTAACTTGCATCGGAAAGGCACGCGCATGCAACGTGTCCCGTAACAACAACATGCAACGTTCTAAACAATTAAGCAGATTTCGCACTTATCGGTAATACAACCAAAAGACCGATTCTGCAGTTTAATACAATAACCGAATGTGTGACATCAACCTAAAATTAAAAGTATAGAATTGCAAATAAGCAGATGTCACACTTATCGGTCGTATGTAAAGACAAAAACAAATGACGTCGATAAATACACGACCGGCGACTGTACGGCTTTTACCTGCTAGCTGTACAGCTTTTTCCTGCTTATTCCTGCTAGCTGCGCAGCTTTTTCCTGCTAGCTGCGCAGCTTTTTCCTGCTTTTTCCTGCTAGCTGCGCAGCTTTTTCCTGCTTATTCCTGCTAGCTGCGCAGCTTTTTCCTGCTTATTCCTGCTAGCTGCTCAGCTTTTTCCTGCTTATTCCTGCTAGCTGCGCAGCTTTTTCCTGCTTATTCCTGCTAGCTGCGCAGCTTTTTCCTGCTTGTTCCTGCTAGCTGCGCAGCTTTTTCCTGCTAGCTGCGCAGCTTTTTCCTGCTTATTCCTGCTAGCTGCGCAGCTTTTTCCTGCTTATTCCTGCTAGCTGCGCAGCTTTTTCCTGCTTTTTCCTGCTAGCTGCGCAGCTTTTTCCTGCTTTTTCCTGCTAGCTGCGCAGCTTTTTCCTGCTTATTCCTGCTAGCTGCGCAGCTTTTTCCTGCTAGCTGCGCAGCTTTTTCCTGCTTTTTCCTGCTAGCTGCGCAGCTTTTTCCTGCTTATTCCTGCTAGCTGCGCAGCTTTTTCCTGCTTATTCCTGCTAGCTGCGCAGCTTTTTCCTGCTTATTCCTGCTAGCTGCGCAGCTTTTTCCTGCTTTTTCCTGCTAGCTGCGCAGCTTTTTCCTGCTAGCTGCGCAGCTTTTTCCTGCTTTTTCCTGCTAGCTGCGCAGCTTTTTCCTGCTTATTCCTGCTAGCTGCGCAGCTTTTTCCTGCTTATTCCTGCTAGCTGCGCAGCTTTTTCCTGCTTTTTCCTGCTAGCTGCGCAGCTTTTTCCTGCTTTTTCCTGCTTGCTGCGCAGCTTTTTCCTGCTTATTCCTGCTAGCTGCGCAGCTTTTTCCTGCTAGCTGCGCAGCTTTTTCCTGCTTTTTCCTGCTAGCTGCGCAGCTTTTTCCTGCTTATTCCTGCTAGCTGCGCAGCTTTTTCCTGCTTATTCCTGCTAGCTGCGCAGCTTTTTCCTGCTTATTCCTGCTAGCTGCGCAGCTTTTTCCTGCTTATTCCTGCTAGCTGCGCAGCTTTTTCCTGCTTATTCCTGCTAGCTGCGCAGCTTTTTCCTGCTTATTCCTGCTAGCTGCGCAGCTTTTTCCTGCTTATTCCTGCTAGCTGCGCAGCTTTTTCCTGCTTATTCCTGCTAGCTGCGCAGCTTTTTCCTGCTAGCTGCGCAGCTTTTTCCTGCTAGCTGCGCAGCTTTTTCCTGCTTATTCCTGCTAGCTGCGCAGCTTTTTCCTGCTTATTCCTGCTAGCTGCGCAGCTTTTTCCTGCTTATTCCTGCTAGCTGCGCAGCTTTTTCCTGCTTATTCCTGCTAGCTGCGCAGCTTTTTCCTGCTTATTCCTGCTAGCTGCGCAGCTTTTTCCTGCTTATTCCTGCTAGCTGCGCAGCTTTTTCCTGCTTTTTCCTGCTAGCTGCGCAGCTTTTTCCTGCTTATTCCTGCTAGCTGCGCAGCTTTTTCCTGCTTATTCCTGCTAGCTGCGCAGCTTTTTCCTGCTTTTTCCTGCTAGCTGCGCAGCTTTTTCCTGCTTTTTCCTGCTAGCTGCGCAGCTTTTTCCTGCTTATTCCTGCTAGCTGCGCAGCTTTTTCCTGCTAGCTGCGCAGCTTTTTCCTGCTTTTTCCTGCTAGCTGCGCAGCTTTTTCCTGCTTATTCCTGCTAGCTGCGCAGCTTTTTCCTGCTTATTCCTGCTAGCTGCGCAGCTTTTTCCTGCTTTTTCCTGCTACCTGCGCAGCTTTTTCCTGCTTTTTCCTGCTAGCTGCGCAGCTTTTTCCTGCTAGCTGCGCAGCTTTTTCCTGCTTATTCCTGCTAGCTGCGCAGCTTTTTCCTGCTTATTCCTGCTAGCTGCGCAGCTTTTTTCTGCTAGCTGCGCAGCTTTTTCCTGCTTATTCCTGCTAGCTGCGCAGCTTATTCCTGCTTATTCCTGCTAGCTGCGCAGCTTTTTTTCTGTTTTACTAAGTAAAACGAGGAGTGAGATGTTTTACAGTTGCCTTCCTCACCGAGTGGAAAAGTATGCTTATCAGGAAGCCGAGCCCTCTGAAAATCACATATCTTCCACTCCGCAAATGATACCATCACATCATTCACTATAAGGTCTGGCTGTATAATGACATTCTTTACTTACAGAGAATATAAATCTGATTAGTGTCTTTTACACCTCTACCTCTTCAGCTCTTAAATGACTCAGTCATTTAATTTTCTGACCATGTATCAGCTCTACGTTTACGGTGGAATAGTTCCTGCGGGCTTGCTTGTGAAGCTCGCGCTATACCACTTCTCAAGCTCATCGTGCGTTGCACTGAGAGCGACACTGCTTATATCTAGGTTAAATGAGGATTTTGAAAGGAACAGACGTTATTTTTAATATGTAC
This sequence comes from Catonia carolina, assembly GCA_035578175.1. NCBI lineage: Eukaryota > Metazoa > Arthropoda > Insecta > Hemiptera > Achilidae > Catonia > Catonia carolina. Next base: position 73,066,734 of record JAQMRL010000005.1, read on the forward strand.
ATTTATTGATTAAATATTACAGCCTTAGAGTTTTTTATTTAACAACTGACAATATGAAGAAGCCTACATCGATCACCTTCGGTTTATTCTCTTGCGAGTTTTTCTTCTTCTATTTACTAACGGGCAATATGGCGAAGCCTTCCTATGTTCGGTATCTGGATCGTCGTCGACTCTCCATTGGTATAGCTCTACGCCGCATTCGATACATGCAGTGACGTCTAGTATACCCGTATAATAGAACCCCGAGTTTACGAGGTCGTTCACCTGAGGGGATTCATGAGGCCACTTCTGAAATGTTTCTTTTAAAATTATTTCGGAGACTTCGGCGACGTCTTGAAAAAATCTGTAGCATTCCATTACTTCTTTGCCTAAACTACATTCCGGACTCGAGAGGATGTGATTTTTACTCGCGTGTAGTAGAGTGGTATCGGAAGAGATCCGCCATCCGCATTCTTTACAAGTCGCGCGATTGGAGTCTGAGCAGCGGATCAAGCCGCATCTTTCGAGGTCCGGTTTATCGGCATCCATCATCCTACGGCTCAACAGTACCATTTTTACAAACATGGTCGATGTCGAACACAAGGCTGTCTACGTGGTCTTTGAGCGAATCTGCCAAGGCGGCGAACGAAATAGGCGAAGGAAATTCTAGCAGCAGCTCTAGCGGATCGAGGTAATGAGCGAAGGCTTGTGGGAACGTGCCCTGGATTATCCCGTAGAATTCCTCCGAACACTCGATGTCGCCTAGTACGCAGCTTATCCGCCAGTTGTCGCTGTAAATGACTCCTTCCGAGGAAGAATTCAGAGGGACATGCGTTCGAGGGTCTTCCGGGTCGAATAGACTATAATTCTGTGTTGTAGTTCCAGCAGCTCTTTCCGAAACCGTATTAGTCTCCTGCGGTACTCTTCCTCCTTTCGTAGACGCCTGCAACAATGAAATAAAAGATTACTAGCGTCTATCGCAAAATTCACACATCGCGTAGGCTTACAGTAATACGTGGTTTACGTGTGAAGCTCTGTTGTTCCTCTCGTAGCAGGTCTGCAATCGGTATTGACTGTTGAACTTGCATGTGTCTTCGTCGTAATGTGATCTTAGAGTCCTGTAATACCCCCTATCCATCTCTGCGCTGAAATCGCAAGTCATATTGCCATTCTGTAACGACTATGAACAGTAACCTACTTACAGCTAATTTATATAATCTGTATATTTACATATGATTGGAGCTCTTCATCGCCATCCAATGGTAATTCGTCTAGGATCGCCCAGGAATACATACACTCCTTGGTGATGTGACGCGTCCATAAGTGTGGCTCTATATAATGCTCCTTGTTAAATATACACTTTATACGGTCAGGCCTCCCGTTCTCCTTCCAACAGTGGACGGTGTGTCGTATCAGGTCCTTGGGTGTGAACAGGTGATGCCTCCTGAACGGGCAATCAAGGTATCGGGTGCTGAATGCTGACATCCTGAAAATAAACCAAAATTTGCGTCGTCAACTCTAACCTGCAAATAATTCTGGTGTTGTAAATTTGGTTACAAGTTCTGTTTCCATCTTACCTTTCAATAGTTATCAACTGGTCGATGCCTCTCCGTTGGTCCGTCACCTTATTTTATATCCCCGCCTCGGATTCTGCAGGATGTCGCGACATCTCCTTCTCCCAATTCTCAGCCGACGGTGGCATCTGGATATGCATTAACTCGGCTTCGAACCGTATTCCCTGCCTGATGCTACAGTGTTTCTTCCAGGAATCGGGACACTCTTCCAGATGTCGCGACATCTCCTGAAAATTTGGCGGGAAAAAAATTTGGCGGTTTTTTTTTTTTGGGCGGGATTTTTTTTTTTTTGACGGGTTTTTTTTTTTTTTTTTTTTTTGGCGGGATTTTTTTTTTTTTTTTTGGGCGGGATTTTTTTTTTTTCGGAGGGGGCACGCGACAGGTCAAGGTCGAGGTCAAGGTCATGACCCGGGGTCAAAGGTCAAGGTCTTCCCAGAATTGGCTTTTCTACACTACTATTGTTCTGTGTGTGTGTGTGTGTATGCGTGTGTGTGTGTATGTGTGTGTGTGTGTGTGTGTGTGTGTGAACAGAATATCTCAAGAACGGAACATTGTACGAACTTGAAACTTAAAACTTGAGGTACATACCACTACCGGACCCGGCACGAACATTTTCATCAAAATCAGTCAACCAGAAGTAGTAGTTTATTCGTGTAATTTTTTACTCTTTTACAATTTTCTCAAAAACTGGTTCTACGATTTCTTTAAAAATCGCCTGGTTTACTAAATGTTTTATGCTCTACAAGATAGGGTAGGCTTCATATTTGCTAAAATCCTTGGTGAGGCTGTTTGCACGTAAAAAAATTGTTTTTTTTTTTAATATTGTGGCTTTAATATGCATTTTAGCGTAAAAATTTATATAATATAAGTGTAGAGAATTATTTAAAATCCTACAACTTTTATTTCAAACATCTTTTTGTATAACGCTTAGTTTAGCGATAATTAATTAGCGATTTTCTTTATTTTTCTCACGAAAGCGTGTACAAAATCGATTTTATTAAGATTTCGGCCTTAGTATGCATTTTACCACAAAAGTGTAATATTCAAATTTATAGGAAATTAAAAGATCTACAACTTTGATTTAGAGCATTTTTCTCGAAAGAGCTTAGTTTAGCATGAAAGAGTGATTTCCGTATTTTTAAGCCAAACTGAGGTTGATTTTCATTTTGCGTCTTTCACTCATGATTAAAATTAGGTTATGTTTATTAAGGTTAGTTTTTTGTTTGTTTTTAATGCTTTATTACTAATGTTAGGTTTATTGTTAATTATTTGGATTGGCAAGAGAAAGTTATGTGAGTGTTTCACACCAGAGTTTTTATTTTACAGTAGGGCCTAAGTAAAATTAAAAATTTACACTAAGGAAAAACCGATATTTTTAAAACTATAAACAATAGCAGAATTACTTACGTCAAATATAAAAAGTTACTCTTTCAAATGATGTATAAAAAATAACGTTGAAGTGTAATGACATAATTAATAACGTTAATCAAAAATGGAAATAAAATATAAATTTATTGCGTCACACGTGATTAAACGATTCCGTATTACATTTTTAGTTTCACCCACTCGTCCTCTCTAATGGTACGTTCATTCAAAAACAACGATTAAAAATTTATCATGGAGGCCTATAATTCATTCACTCGTTCATTTAAAGGACTGCTATTTATTACCATATATTTATAATTTATTTTTGATTTATTTCACCAATAAGCGAATTGCTGATTGTGTATTTCACTTCTCGTATTCAAGTGTAATTTATATTTCAAAAATCATTTGATTTTTTTTTTTTTTTTTGGATATTGGAATCTATGTCTATGCCAGTCTGGTTATAAATTACAATCAAAGTTTTTTTTTTTTAAATTATTTAAGAAGCTTTTGTAATGTGGTGTTATTGGAAAATTTTAAAGATTAGGTTACTGGACAAAATAAGTAAATTAGAGGATCTTAGGCGAGTGGATGAAAAAAGAAGTACATGGAAGCATCTTACCAGAAGAAAGGATAGGCTAGTTGGGCATATCTCAAGACGTACAGGTATTGGTCTATTGATAATGGAGGGTAATATTATTGAGGGAGTGAATTGTAGGGGTATTTATTTATTATTTTTTTTTTTTTTGTTTAACGTCCGACTGTTCTGCAATTACTGCTGATGCAGACGGTGAATGATGAAATGATTTTTTGTAACGTATGAAAAAATGCCGTGCCTGAATGGGATTCGAACCCAAGACTGCGTGATAAGAGGCGAAGGAGTAGGCAAAGATTAGAATATATAAAGGAAATTACAAAATATGTAGGGTATTACAAGATGTAGATATGAATTGGCTTGCGGAAAATAGAACAACTCTGAAAACTGCATCAACCAGTCGAGAGACTGATGACAAAAATCTAAATTTGCGTAATAAAAAGTTAAAAAAACATTTGCTTAACGAAACATTTGACAGCGTACCGAATTCCTTTCTAATAGTTGTTGGTTGAGAAATATATTATCTTCTAAGTAAACGGTGAGGTAAATTGTGTGTATTTTACAGTCAGGCGTAAAACAAAAACAAATGCTCCAACCGATTTATATGTTGTCAAATTTTAATAAAATATTTGATATTTAAAAATCAATTGATTTTTTTTCTGATACTCGAATCTATGTCTATGACAGTCTGGTTATAAATTAAAATCAATCATTATTTTTTATTTTAATTATTTAAGAAGCTTTAGTAATGTGATGTTATAGGAACATTTTAAAGGTTAGGTCTCTGGACAAAATAAGTAATTTAGAGGTTCTTAGGCGAGTGAATGAAAAAAGAAGTAACGGGTGATTCAAAAAGAGCGCCGGTTTTTAAACGGCTAGTAAATTTTTGTTTATCGGTTGGCAACATTGTTAGACCTCATTTCTATTTCGGAGAACATTCCGATTGACGATTCAGTTGTAATTTCTCTTGTTCACAGTGTAGTACTCTCGCAGTCTGTGTCTAACCATGGAGAAGTTTACTATTGCACAACGAGTGTTAATCGTCAAAACATTTTACCAGAGTGGAGAGAGTTATGCGGCTACTGTCAGGCGACTTCGCGGTACTCTAGGACGTAATGAAGCACCGAATGAATCAACAGTTCGCAGGCTCATGAAAAAGTTTTTTGAGACGGGTTCAACAGTCGACCTTAAAAGTTCTGGACGTCGTCGTTCTGGCCGAACTGAGCAGAACGTTGCGTTGGTTCGTGACAGTGTGGCTATTAGCCCAGCAAAATCAATACGTCGCCGTTCTCAACAATTGGGTTTACGATGTTCTTCTGTACGGAGAATTTTTCGGTACGATCTCCAATATCACCCGTATAAAATTCAGTTGCTGCACGAGAAACAATGTTGTTGCTCCGTGAACGGTTCCAGCATCGCATCATTTCTCGTAATTCCGACCATCAATGGCCACCAAGGTCGTGTGACTTGACGCTTTGTGACTTTCATCTTTGGGGTCATCTGAAGTCATTGGTGTATGCCAATAAACCCCGAAACATCAATGACTTGAAGGAGGAAATTCGACGGGTTATCGGGCAAATGGAAGTCGAAACTTGTCGTGCAGTAATATCCAATTTCATGGACAGAGTTGATGCGTGCCAGCGCAGTAGAGGAGGACACATGCATGACATCATTTTTCATACATGAAATCGGAAGGTAAGATGAACTTGTTGATGTATTTATTTTCAGTTTTTCAATAAAATAAATCTCTTAATTTGATATATCAAAACCGGCGCTCTTTTTGAATCACCCTATATATGGAAGCATCTTGCCAAAAGAAGGGATAGACTAGTGGGGCATATCTTAAGACATCTATCAATAATGGAGGGTATTATTGAGAAAGTGAATTGTAGGGGAAGGCAAAGGTTAGAATATTTAAAGCAAATTACAAAAGATTTAGGGTGTTACAAGTATGTAGATATGAAACAACTTGCGCAAGATAAAACACCTTGGAGAACTGCATCAAAGCAGAGTCGAGAGACTGATGAAAAAATTTGTTTATACAATTTGAAAAACGAACTGGATGTTGTGTAGTTTTTTACGAGATGAATTAGAAATTATATTTTAGAGTTACGAAATATTACAATTAAATTAATAAATTGTTTTTGAATCCTATTTGTGTACGTTGCAATCTGTTAAATTTAAGAACAATGTGCAACCCCCACGATCTGATGATATGTCGATGATATATGTTTAACGTGTAAATGAGGTCTTGTACAGACTCAGTCCGACCATTCCTGAGAGATTATCGTTAATTGGATTCCACCCATCAAAGTACGTCAGTTACTCACTATCTAATACTCAAGTCCGTATGAAAGTAACGGGTCTTTATATGTTTGAAGCCCCGCAACCTCTTAGCGCAGGATTATTTGACTGTATAACCGGCAATAACATTTTTCTAGACCGGCAGAGAATTTCTAGCACATAGATCACCGAACCGTAAAGAAATCATTCAAAATTTGCTCTAAATCACAAACCTTATCACGTTACGTATCAAAATAACAAGAAAATTTATGAAAATAGATTAAATAGCCCTACATTATTAAAATTTTAATCTGACAGTTGGGGATGCTGAAGCTATTTAAAAATCATTTTTAGACAAATATTTTCTCTAAAATTTCAGATGATACTACTCTTTAAAACTTTCTTATGCTCTACTTTCAAAATTCATTACATACGAATCGTAACTTATAATGTTTATTTCAAAATAAAACCAAAAATCGATTCTACGTTCAAAAATAAAGAAAATACATACAAAACACATCATGCAAACCAAGAAATAACCAAATTCAGCTTTATGATAGCGTGGTTTCAACAGAGTCTCCTGTCTGTAGATGAATTTATAACTAAAATGACAACATTGCAATGCTATGAAGCAAATCCGATTTTGCAACGCGACCGGTTCAAAAAGCGGTAAAATCGTCTCAAAATCAACGATTGCCGGCTCTAGGGTTAAAAATGTGGGCTTTGTATGCATTTAACGACAAAAATGTATAATTAAAGTTAAGGACAGGAAATTATTATAGGAAATTAAAAAAACCTACAACTTTTATTTAAGAATTTTTCTCTACAGAGCCAATTCAGAGACAATTAACCTACTGATTTTCTGTATTTTAAAGACGAACAGATGTTGTTTTTCATTTTTCGTCATTCACTCATGATTAAAATTAGGTTATGTTTTATTTTACAATATTTCTTCTTCTTCTTCTTTGAGTGCCTATCTGCTACGGATGTGGGCGACCATCATGGCTTTTTTTGACTTTATCCGTTGCCAACCGGAACAATTGTATGGAGCTCCTACCAAACCAGGTTCGCAAGTTCCCAAGCCAGGATATTCTTCTCCTACCGGGCTTCCTCTTGCTATCTATCTTTCCCCGCAGGATGCGTTGTAACAATTCATAACGTTGCGAATTCCTCATGATATGACCCAAATATTGCAGCTTCCTTGCTTTCACAATATTAACAAGTTCTGTGGTTTTCTTCATTCTTTGCAGAACTTCAACGTTGGTCACTTTATGGGTCCATGGTATTTTCAGAATCCTTCTGTAGAGCCAGAGTTCGAAGGCTTCTAGTCGGTTGGTCGTTTCTTTTGTTAGAGTCCAGGACTCCACTCCATACAGCAAGACAGAAAAAACATAGCACTTCAGAAGTCTCAGTTTGGTCCCCAAAGTAAGATCATGACTTTTGAAAGCCGCACCCATAGAGCTAAAGATGTTCCTAGCCCTACCAATGCGACTCTTGATCTCCTGTGAGTTATCCCATGCCTCATTAATGACTCTTCCGAGGTATTCGTACTTAGAGACTCTTACAATTCTTTCTTGATTTATATACAGGTTAGCACCCCTAATTTGTTTTTTGCTAACTACCATGAATATTTACACAATATTTACTCATGTTTAAACATAGGTTATATTATTCATTATCTACATTGACAAAAGAAGGTCGTGTGAGTGTTTAACACAAAATTTTGTGCTGTGCAATTGAACAGAGACTTCTTCTTCCCAACGTGCTCTCTCCGACCGGAGGTTGGCAATCATGATGGCTATTCGGACTTTGGACATCGCAGCTCCAAACAGCTCCGCTGAGGTAAAACGATACCAGTCGCGAAGATTCCTCAACCAAGAAATTCTTCTTCTTCCCATATCTCTCTTCTTCTGAATCTTGCCTTGTAGGCCTATTATCAATCAAAACATTTCATATCTTGGTCCACATATAATATTGTCACAATATCGAAGACGAATATGGTTCAAGAAATTTCTAGATAGGTTTCTATTCATAAAATGTTAAATAGCAAATAATAGAGTGACAAAGTAACAATAGGGTTAGTTATAAAATGATATTTAAAAACCCGTGTATATTAAGGTAGGGTCTTTGTTGTACAACTATTTGTGAAAGAGTCGGTTGGTTACCTGTAACACCTTTTATTCTACTGTGACTTGATTACATTAGTTATGATTTTTCGAGAACAAATAAAAAATATTTTTAATACTTGCATCGAATCTTTGTGTCTTTCGAGAAAACTCTTTGATCTACCTATATAAAGGGTGATTCAAAAAGAGCGCCGGTTTTTAAACGGCTGGTAAATTTTTGTTTATCGGTTGGCAACATTGTTTGACCTCATTTCTATTTTGGAGAACATTCCGATTGACGATTCAGTTGTAGTTTCTCTTGTATGCACAGCGAGTGACAGTTTGGTGCGGCTTTTGGTCGAGCGGTGTCATCGGCCCTTACTTTTTTGAAAATCAAGAAGGACAAGCCGTGACAGTAAATAGACACCGATACCGTACGATGATTAGGGAGTTTTTGTGGCGTCATTTGGATGGAATGGGCATTGACGAGTTGTGGTTTCAGCAGGATGGTGCCACCTGTCACGCTGCACGAGAAACAATGTTGTTGCTCCGTGAACGGTTCCAGGATCGCATCATTTCTCGTAATTCCGACCATCAATGGCCACCAAGGCCGTGTGACTTGAGGCCTTGTGACTTTCATCTTTGGGGTCATCTGAAGTCATTGGTGTATGCCAATAAACCCCGAAACATCAATGACTTGAAGGAGGAAATTCGACGGGTTATCGGGCAAATGGAAGTCGAAACTTGTCGTGCAGTAATATCCAATTTCATGGACAGAGTTGATGCGTGCCAGCGCAGTAGAGGAGGACACATGCATGACATCATTTTTCATACATGAAATCGGAAGGTAAGATGAACTTGTTGATGTATTTATTTTCAGTTTTTCAATAAAATAAATCTCTTAATTTGATATATCAAAACCGTCGCTCTTTTTGAATCACCCTATATAAAGGGAGCCCCGGGTGCGGTCGGAGAGTTAGTATTCGTTTGATATTTGACGAGTGTTTACTGCGAGTGCTATCGGTTCGTTAGAGGAGGTCACCGTATCCAGGCATTGTAGTGGCCAACTATTGTTATACTATCTTATTGTGTTAGTGCATTATATTCAGTTTTTGTGTATGTGCATTGTGTATAAATGTTTGTAAGTAGTACTAAGTAAATTAATTAAGTTATTTATTGTATTACTCCATTATAATTAGTTTATTATTTATTTTGTAAATCTTTTAGTTGTAATAAATGCTTGTTAATTTAAACTTTAGTGTATTAATTATTTAATCATCTAGATCTCGAAACGGACCTTAGCGAAAAGTGTTACAATATGATCCAGATATTCCATTATTTTTCATTTTTTTGATGGTGTAAAGAAGCTCCGTTTCTGTTCCCATTCTCCGCAAGGCTATCTCATTGGGTACTTTATGTGTCGAAATATTTTTAGCATGCGCCTGTGCAACCAAAGCTCAAACGCATATATGCTCATGATATTCATCTTTTTTAACGTCCAAGCTTCCGCGCTATGCAACACTATGAAATTAGAATATATAATAGTACCTACATGTAGAACACGGTCATCTAGTGATGATAAAATCTTTGGGTTCAAGGAATCATTAATAGCAACGATGAGTTATCAAGTCCAGTTTTAGAAAATTTTCCAGTAATTTCTCACTATGTTGTGATGCATGTTGCATTTGCAGTTTTTGTAGACGCGCTAACAGAGTGCGAGCCGACTAACAGATAAGAACCAAAGTAAACTACCTTTACTAAGATTTGAACCAAGAACCTTCGGCTCCGAAAATCAACTGTTAAACAACTGATTCGTGTAACGTTCAAGTGATATTGCAACTTTAATTTTATTGAAACCTCTTAAATGATTAGTTTGTTATTTAACCCCCTTAGGAATTAACTAGTTTTTTTTTAACTAGATCAATAATAGAACAAATATTGGCATTTTTACAGACAGGAAATGTTGTAACATATTTACAGTTATTTTACTGTATTTATTTATTTATCATTTGATTCTGCGTATACACATCAGTGAGTAAATTAAAAATAAATTTTTTGGCAAAATTCCAGAAAGATGTAAATATGGATGGCCTTAACCTTGTATTTGTAATCTCGGATATGAGATATCTAGTTAGCCGTGGATCGAAAGAACATAAGCGAGAAATTGCACGGATTATTTGACAATTCGAAGAAGGAAGAAGTGAAATGAATAAACAGTGTGACTCAGCAGGGAAATGGCCGTGTTCTTTCGTTCCATGCATATCTTTTCAGATCAATACCATCGTTCCCTTTTACTCTACAATCTTCCTTTATTAAATCTAAAATTTCTCACATATCCCTTTGGGGAGAACCTTTTTGACCCCTTAACTGCCCTTACAAATACTCCACTGGCTTTTCCTTTACCCTCTCTTCTTCTTTATCTTTTATTTTCTCTTATCATTTCACCCTTAAGCGTTTCGTCATGAGCTTCAAATATTATCACGTGATAAAACCCTTCATTTTCTTTCACCATCTTTACCTAAATTCATCCTTCTCTTTATTGCAAATTTAGTCACTATTAAATTCCATGTAAATTTTCAAATGCTATTTCCAATAACTATAAATTGGGAAATATCTCCTTTATTGAAATATTATTAAATATTTTACGTACCTTATTTACATAAAATGAAGACCAGCATAAAATAAAAATTACATTTTTTAAGGTACTTTTAGAAAATGACCTTTATTAAAATGTTTTATCATCTACGATCCGATATTAAAAAAAAATGCTTTACCATGTTTTTTATTATGTCACCTAATATTACTTTTGAATTTTAGGATTATTATCAATAAGGAGTTTATTCGATTACTACAGAAAAACTGAAATATTTTCGGATTTTTTTTCTATTTAGGAAATTCACAATCTGTTGGAAACAATCAGTGAATGTTAGAACAAAAATTTGGAAAAAATTAACATGGTAAATAAACGTGAGTGGAGACATATTCCAGTGATAGAACTCCGACGTGAATAGATAAGTGTAGCATTAAGTGCAGCATTGTGTAGAACACTGTAATGGATAGTCAATTACAGAACTACGTTAATTCATTGATGAGGTACCGGCTCCATCGACGTTTCAGACGTCTTATTGGATTGTTTGGGAGAGTCTGCGTAGCCAGATTTGTAATCAATGCGTTATGGTGGTTCACAAGTTTCTCCCTAAGTTTGTATGGAGTTTTAAGAAAACGTCATTTATGTAGGGTACGTTTAGGTCTGAGTGTAGCGTTTCATTGGTTACATAATATGGGGCGTTAACTATCCTTCGTAAAAGCTTTGATTCAAAACACTGAAATTTTGCTAACACCGATGGTTTTGCACAGCAGTAAAGCTGACTGGCATAGCTCCATATTGGTCGAAGGTAGGGGCTGTAAATGGTTAATTTGGATGAAGTTGGTAACTTGGATTTGCGTGAAAGAAGTCTGTACAACTGTTGGAACCTGTCCTGGAGTGTCTTTCTCGTTTTATTCACATATACATTCCACGTGAGCCTCTTATCTAGATATAAACCTAGATAACGGATAGATTCAGAAGTGTGAAGTTGAGTGTCATAAAGATACAAAGGAGGATTTATCCTGCGTTTACGCAGGATAAATATAACGTGACACGGTCTTTGTATTGTTGACTTTCAGTGAATTTAAAAAAATTTATAGTTGCAATTTTATATTCAATTAATTTTCTTGATATTCTTATAATATCTCCATCTTGTTGGATGAACAACGAATTCGTTTTTGTGGTTATTCGTTTAAAATACGTTCTCTTTATATTTCATAACTTTCACGAAATTTTCTAAATTCTAGTTCCTCACCCCTTCTTTTCCTTTTTGTCAGCATTTTACTGTTGAAGATATTCACAATGAAATTATAAGTCTTATTAAGTGAATCATTGTAAGGTACAAACCGCCTTTGAAAATAAGGTTATGTTGAATCTTAATTTATATAATACAATATTACTAGCTACTAAAACCCAACTAACACGTTTAACGGAAAACCCCTCAATTATTGTAATAAGGTGAATCTTTTTTTTCACTTCATAGATTAGGCAATTTGGCCGTTTCTGTAAACCATGTCCTTCTTGGGCATCCTACAGTCCTCCTTGCTAAACGAGGCAAGCGGTCGTCCTACTTCCGTTCCAAATGGCTGCACCAATACCTCTTATGAATTTTCATTCTCTCATCTAATAATGCCCACCTCATTCCGTTGTAGAATAGCAGTCTATGTACCAGTACGTCGTTGATCGATGATCTAATTCAATTAATCAATTGTTGTAAATCCAAGAAATAATTAAAATTGAACAATTTCTAATTTAAAATTTAAATATTCTAAAAAGTAATTAAATTTATCAAGATGAATTATAAGAAGGAAATAAAACATTCAAAAAATTAATTCCAGAAACCAAATATCAAAGTAAACAAAAAAAAACAAAAGATAGTATAATTTTAATTAAATAATTTGAAATAATAAGAAAATAAGTAAAGGAAAATATTAAAATATCAAGAATTAAAGAACCAAACAAAATAAAATTGATTATTTTAATTTATAAAGAAAAGATTTAAATGAAATTTATTCAAGACTATAAAACCAATTGAAATAATGACTCGACGTCCCATTTGATTCCCGGTCAAGGGATGGACAAAAAGCTAATGCAAGACTCCGAGGATAAGCTCAATTAGAAACTATAAAACTAATCAATTTGAGCTTATAGCTAGTTTATATTAATTTTCAGTAATAAATATTGTAATACGTAATTATAATCATTAATAATTCATTAAAATACTTAGTTTTATAACATAGTGTCATCACTAAATAAGATCAAGCATTTAATAATTTTGTAATACATTTTCTTTGTTAATTTTCAATTTTTTTACATTTAATTTTCGCTTTTCATTAAATAAATTTATTTTTCAATTTCAAATTTGCATTTAACTTTATTTCAATAATTTCAATTCATTACATTACGTTTTGGCGCCCTACTTGGGGGCAAGACTCCGTGGATTAAATTTTAATCCTCCGTGGATTTAGTAACTATAAAACTAATCAATTTGAGCTCATACCTATTTTATATTAATTTTCAGTAGTAAATATTGCAAAACGTAATTATAATTATTAATAATAAAATAAAATACTTAGTTTTATATTATAATGTCATCACTAAATAAAATGAAGCATTTAATAATTTTGTAATACATTTTCTTTGTTATTTTCAATTTAATTTTCGGTTTTCATTAATTAAATTAATTTTTAATTAAAAATTTGCATTTAACTTTATTTCATTCATTTTAATTCAATAAATTACATTTTGGCGCCCAACGTGGGGCCAGAACAATTTATATTGACACATTTCATATAATAGCATTCATTACAACGTATATCCGCATTCCTTAGCCTGCCCTCCTAGGTGTAGCTCTTCGTCACTCTAAAAAATTTCATATCCGCTCCCTACAACCTATTTCTTTTCTGTTTCAAAAGTGTCCACACCTCAATTCCATATAATACCATAGGTATTGCTATCGTTTATACAATTTTAAACATGTTTCTTTTCTAGTTCTGTACTTCAACTTTTAATGTATCTCCCATAAATATTAGTTTAGTTTATTATTGGTCACGTTCTGCTTGTTCGCGAAAAAGTCACATCCAAAATATTTAAAATTGGATACCTGCTGCAAAATGTTCCCATTAATTTCTATTTTGACCTCACTGGAAATTTTTTTATATTTCGGTAATCACTAAATGACCGTGGTTGGAACTGACAAGGTGAGATTAATCCTTCAGCACTCTGAAATCGTTAAACCCTCTTAAGAGACCACCCTTCGTCCACTCTTGACCTGATATAACTACCTTTCAGCAGCTGTAATAACTGTTCGAGTTAGTAAACAGGGAATTTACCGTCTCCAAACGATACTCAAGATCGAAAACAGTCCTTCAACGTCAGTTGAAAGTGTCCAGTTTAGAGCCCACTTATACGGTAAACTCTCTAACACTCCCGGAGCTAAGCCTTACTACAACAAGATTGGGTAAACAAAGTAATCAATAATTATAACCAAACCCAAAATTACGGATATTGTACAATTTTCCAGGTTTTCTTTTATTAAGATGTAACTTAATCAAATAATCTAACAATAACTAGAGTTTTAAATTATAATATGAACATTTTAACCAATAAGTACCCAAATTTTATTTTGGTTAAAATTTTATTATATTTGTCGTAATATTTTATGGATTAGTTCTACCTCTTATCTGGTATGCCAGAATAGTTCGGCGTAATCCATTCCAGACTAACATGGAAAGAGTTTCCAAAATTCAGAAAAACTATTTAGTGTACAATGATAGTTAGCCACTTAACCTAGTTTAAGGAGCTTCAGACATGCTTACATGCTTTGACATGCTTACAGTTTTTTTCTTTTTACATTTCTCTTAAATAATATCGTACATAAAACAGAGTATCATTTTACAGATTTTAATGTCCACACTCACAACACAAAAAACAGAACTTTATTACTATGTTGCTAATCATAACACTGAATTTTTTTTAACAAAACCCACGTTTTTTTGGTTTTACGTTCCACTGTTCTGCAATTAGCCTACTGCTAATGGAGACGGTGAAGGATAAAATGATTTTTTGTAACGTATGAAAATATACCGTGCCTGAATGGGATTCGAACCGAAGAACGCATGATGAGAGGCGAGCACGTTACCAACTACACCAGTGCGGCCAACCAACAAAAACCTACTTATCCGGGTAGAAAATACATCAATAATTACCACAAACTTTAAAACGTTTGGGTAATCTAAATTTAGAAGATAATATTAATTTTTAGGAGTGTTTTAGAAAAGATGGGAAATTTAAAATTAGGCAACGAAAACATACAGGATGTTTGGGAATTCTACTTTCTAGGGGAAAAAATTAACAAAGGATGCTAGAAGCACAAGTGGTATGAAAAGTAGGTTTGCTCAAGCTAGAAAAGCCTTTGAAATGAAAAACATTTTACTGACTACAAACATTGATTTACAGATAAGAAAAAAATTCTTAAAACACTAGTTTAGAGTGTAACATTATACGGGAGTGAAACGTGAGTGATAGGGGCTGTAGAAAGGAAGAGAACAGAAGCTTTTGAAATGTGTTATAGGAAAATGTTAAAGATTAGGTTACTAGACAACACGAAAAATTCATAGGTTCTTAGGCGAGTGGATGGAAAAAGAAATACATGAAAGCAACTTACCAGAAGAAGGGATAGACTTGTGGGGCATTTCTTAAGACATCCACGTATTGGGCTATCAATAATGAAGGGTAATATTGAGGGAGTGAATTGTAGGGGGAGGCAAAGGTTAGAATATATAAAGCAAATTACAAAAGATGTAGGGTGTTACAGGTATGTAGATATGAAATGACTTGCGCAAAATAGAACAACTTGAAGAACTGCGCCAAACCAGTCAAGAGACTGATGACAAAAAATCTAATTTGTGTAATAAAAAGTTAAAAAGATATTTGATTAACGAAACAATTTACAGTGTACAGAATTTCTTTCTAATAGTGGTTGGTTGAGAAATATATTAACTTCTAAGTAAACGGTGAGGTAATTTGTGTGTATTTTACAGTCGGGCGTAAAACAAAAACAGCAATGCTCCCACATATAAAACATATGTTGCCAAATTTCAATAAAATATTACACGATGACGATCCCTTACGATTTCTGTTATTGATGTCATCCCTTAGATCAAAAACACGTTTCTAAATTATACCGTAAGTTCTGGGAGAAACTTAAAAAAAAATTAAAAAATTTAATATATTAATTTCAAGTCACTACCCAGACCCTAATCTAAAATTTATTTTTCTAAATAGAAACATTTTCTTGCCCATAACAGACAGGTAGAGTGTTAAATTATTTGCACTCGATCTGTTAGTTCTAGAACTACAAATTTATTTTATTTCTTATCACATAATTAGCCAATTAAATGACTGTGTAATGGTGAAAAACTAAATTGTTTAAACAATTTTTGTTAAAAATATATAATGATTTTATATTACAAATAACGTATTTATTAATTTTAATATTGTAATTCTTTCTCACCAAAAAAAAAAAAAAAACACGATAGCGATTATTCTGATTGCAGCTTGGAATTATTTCTTAGTTATTCTATTTAAAATCTCTTGTATATAATTGATTCTGGTAAATATCGATATATCTTAATTGTATTTGTAGTCCTTAATCTTTTGTATATTTATTTATTCGTCATTTAACTTATCATAAATCTTTATTAATATTTAATATGATTCAACAGCACTAAATGTATCAAACTTCTGATACGGTCTCTTCCAACCTACTTCAACCACAGCTGTTTTAAAATTTTTAATCTTAATATTATTTTGTTTAACAGCTGATTTTCGGAGACGAAGGTTCCTGGTTCAAATCCTAGTAAAGGTAGTTACTTTTATACGGATCTGAATACTAGACTGTGGTTACCGGTGTACTTTGATGGTTGGGGTTTAATTAACCATACTCTCTCAGGAATGGTCGGCCTGGGTTTGTACAAGACTACACCTCATTTACACGTCATACACTTCATCCTCATTTCATTGGGTCATGGGGTTGCTTATTGTTCTAAACTGAACTGATTGCAACATACACAAATTAGGAAGGAATAAAAAAAAATATATATTATTTTTGACCCACCGGGTTGGTCTAGAGGTAAAGTTGTCGCCGTGAGTCAGCTGTTAAACAGCTGATTTTTGGAGACGAAGGTTCCTGGTTCAAATTCAAGTAAAGGTGAATACTTTATAAGGGTTTGGATACTAGACCGGTGAAGTTTTATGGTTGGGGTTTAATTAATTATACTCCCTCAGGAATGGTCGGTTTTATGAAGTTTTATGTACCGGTGAAGTTTTTTGGTTGGGGTTTAATTAATTATACTCCCGCAGGAATGGTCGGCCTGAGTCTGCACAAGACTAGACCTCATCTACACATCATACGCATCATCCTCATCTCATTGGGTCATGGGGTTGTTTATTGTTCTGAATTGAACAGATTGCAATGTACACATATTAGGGATAAAAAAAAACATTATTTTTACAATTAAAATTTTTAATTTAAAAATTATTTTAGAAATTGTTTTATCCTAATTTAAATAAATATTTACATAAATTGATTTTAATTTGAAATTACAGTATTAAAATGATTAACTCTAAATTTTGAAAACTTTATATATTTTTTAATAGGGGTTATTTATTATCAGATTATTATCAGAGTTACCTCATCTGAAAGTAATAAATTTCATTATACAGTCAGATGCTGTGGTGAATGATAGTGTCATTTGCAGGGTGGAAAATAAGTGTTTTTCAGAGTGCCTGGCATGCTGATAAGTATAATTTTCAACTCAGTGAGAAATTCAATAGAAAACCACCTCACTCCTCGTTTTGCTAAGTAACATTTCAAGAGTTTCAACTAGCCTTTTGGCTGATGGCCTAAAAAAGATATAGAAATATTTTGATGATCAAAAATATTGTGACAATTTTTATTTAAAAAAATATTAAGTAAATAATTGTATTACGAAATCATTGTATTAAGCAATGTGAATACGTGATGCATAATAATTTATGAGATATATTTAAAAGAGCGGCTGTAATAATTATTGTTCTTTGTTAATTGCATTTTCAACGGGTTGTAATTATTCACTTGCAGAATATCAAAGTTTTATTTTTATTCATACTCACAACAACATGTGTAGTACTTTAGAATGAAAACAACTCTTTCTCCCGTAATAACAAACAACACGAGCGGACAGAAACTCATTACAGCAAACAAAAACAAGCATCATCTTAACAACACTAGGTGTACTTAAATTTTTTTTAAAGTAGCGCTAACAGTACGACTTGTTTCTATTTAGTGAAGCATTTCATATAAAAGCTTACATAAGGGTGAAAATGGGTCGGGTGCCTTGTCGATATGACGAAGAGTCTCGTTAGCGATGCATTATTCTTTTTTCCTTTTAAGGGCGACGTCATGCATCATTCCTTTTGAAATACAAAAAGATATACTTACTATCATGTACAAATATTATATTTCAAACCTACAGACAAGAATGGAGATTTTTATCATTGATATTTCTTTTTATAATGATGAATTTTACATGTCACAACCAGATAAGGTTTTATATAAATTGCACTTAATTTACTATTTGTATGGCTGTAATATATAGTACTGTTTCTTCTAATATGTTACGTCGATTATATTATTTAATTATTGAAGTACAGAAGAAGTATAGTTTACAAATAGTGTAAACTCATATCTTACTATTACAACAAAAAATCTGGTGTGAAACACTCACACAACTGTCTCCTGCCAATGAAAATATTGACCAATATAACCTAACATTAGTAACAAAACATTAGAAATAAACAAAAAACTAACCTCGAAAAACATAACCTTATTTTAATCATGAGTGAAAGACGCAAAATGAAAATCGACCTCAGTTTGGCTTAAAAATATGGAAAATCACTTTCACACTAAACTAAGCTCTGTAGAGAAAAATGCTTTCAATAAAGTTGTAGATGTTTTAATTTCCTATAAATTTGATTATTACACTTTTGTCGTTAAATGCATACTAAGCCCAAAATCTTAAAAAAATCGATTTTTCACACGTTTTCGTGAGAAAAAAACAGAAAATCGCTAATTACCGCTAAACTAAGCGTAATACGAAAACATGTTTTAAATAAAAGTTGTAGGATTTTAAATTCTCTACATTTTCTATCATATAAACTTTTGCGCCAAAATGCATATTAAAGCCGTAATCTTAAAAAAAAAATTTTTACGAAAAAACAGCATTACCAAGATTTTTAGCAAACATGGCGCCTACCCTATCTTGTAGAGCATAAAAAATTGAGTAAACCAGTTGATTTTTAAAAAAAAATTGAAAAACCAGTTTTCGAGAAAATCGAAAAAAGTGAAAAATTATAGGCTACGAATAAACTACTACTTCCGGTTGACCGATTTTGATGAAAATGTTCGTGTCGGGTTCGGTAGTGGTATGTAACTTAAGTTTCAAGTTTCAAGTCCGTACGATGTTTCATTCATGATATATTCTGTTCACACACACACACACACACACACATACACACACACACACACACACACACACACACACACAGACCAATCGCTAAAAACATGTTTTTTGAGTTCAAGGGGTCTGAAAACTTGTAGATCTGGTGAAAACTCGATTTCGAAAATCGTCATGAAAGCAAAACCTACTTTCCTTACTATATATGTTCATATAGGCAAGAGAAAGTAAAATTAGGCATCGAGATGTTATGTATTTTCTGTGCTCCTCTATGATGTGTAATCCTGGACTTTCGATGAAGAGTCATCATAAAGAAACTGGTGGCATTTCACTAGTGGCTACATAGACGAATATTTTAAGGGTTCCATTTACAGCTCTGAAGTTAAATATAGAGGTTCTCAGGAGAACGAAAAAAGACGTGAAAGTCATTTTTACCATTAAGTGTAGAACGCTCCAATATTTTGGACACAATCATGCGGAATGAATCAAGATATTCGTTACCAAGCCAATATTCATGAAAAACGAGAAAGTAGTAGAAGAAGGGTGTCATGGCTTCGAAATCTGAGAAGATGATTTGAAAAAATCATCAGAAGGGCGTTTTTGCAATGCAACGATCAAAGTGAGAGTCGCTACGATGATTTCCAACATTCAGAACGGATAGGCATCAGCTGAAGAAGATCAACTCACATGGGGCGTAAACCTGTCTATTCAATCCTCAGGAATAATACTGACACGATCCGTCTCATCTTGCTGGGCTATTCGAATTAAAATGTCTCGAATAATCGAATAATTTCTCTTATACGACTATTTTTTTTTAAATATTTGAAAAATTTGAAGGAATAAACTATTAATAAACCAACGTTGATGCCATTAACACGCAGTTGGAGTGTTAAATTAGTTGCTCTCGATCTGTTGGTTCCAGGTCTACAAAAAATAGTTTTGTTTCTTATCACATGGTCAGCCAATTTTATGACTGAACTATTTAAGAACAGAAGAGGTAGAGGTGTAAAATTATCTCCTCTGAGAGTAAAGTTTGATTTTGTATATATATATTAATTTTTTTTCTTCACAGTTTAGTCTTTTTCAAACTTACCACTGAGTGTGGTTTATATTTTAATTCTAA
Source organism: Catonia carolina (assembly GCA_035578175.1). Lineage (NCBI taxonomy): Eukaryota > Metazoa > Arthropoda > Insecta > Hemiptera > Achilidae > Catonia > Catonia carolina. The sequence continues at coordinate 73,086,843 of JAQMRL010000005.1, forward strand.
GAACATTACTCAATTTTCTCGTATTTGCTTAAAGTTATTGTATATATTAACTGATTGCAAAAGAATACACTGTTACCAAAAAAAATATGGATTAATGGTATAGTAATACAGAAAAAAACTAAAGTAATTAAATGAAAAGTAAATTTTATTTAATCGTTCTGTAAATTTTAGCTTTACATAATGGTTCTTACTGAAACAACTTGAGAATGAATTATAAAAGTTAAGTAACTATGTTGTTTAAAACATAAGTGTTCAAGTTTAGGTTATTACAAGGACTTACAAACTGACGTTTTGTTTGGTAAAGTTTAAAACGAACGAGTTGTAGAAGAGGAAGAGCGATTAGTCATTTTTGACACAAGTACACAAGACACGAGACAAGTAGTTAAAAAAAGCTCAAATATCGATGAGAAGTTTAGTTTGAAGATAGAGGAAAGTGACGAGTTACGAGTGATTACCACTATACTAGATTTCTAGTATTTCTGTGTATACAAGTGTAAAAGTGTGTTTAGTCGTTTTTCTTTTTGAAGAACGAAGAAAAATAATTTATAAAAACTACCATGAGTGGAAAGCAATTTATTTACTCTGTTATATTTCTTTATTTTTACTTACACTACTCTTATTGAACCGTTATTTTTAATTACATTGACATTACTACGGAGATGCTTATTGATATTCATATTTATTTTACTTTTCAAAATTATTCTTCTGTTATTATTACTACTTTCTCTTGCCTATATGAAAATATAGAAAGGAACTTATTGTTTCCATGACGATTTTAAGAAATCGAGTTGTCATCGGATCTGCACGTTTTCAGATCCCCTGAACCCAAAAAAATGTTTTTAACGATTGGTCTGTGTGAGTGAACAGAATATCTCAAGAAGTAAACATCTTACGAACTTGAAACTTGAAACTTAAGTTACATACCACTACCGGGACCCGACACAAACATTTTCATCAAAATCGGTTAACCGGAAATAGTAGTTTATTCGTGTAATTTTTCATTTTTTTGCGATTTTCTCACAAACTGTACCTACGGTTTTTTTTAAAAATCGCATAGTTTACTAAATATTTTATGTTCTACAAGATAGGGTAAGCGCCATGTTTGCAGAAATTCTTGGTGAGGATATTTTTACGTAAAAAAATTGTTTTTTTCTAAGATTACGGCCTTAATATCCATTTTAGCGCAAAAATTTATATAATATAAAATTTAGAGAATTTAAAATCCTACAACTTTAATTTTAAACATTTTTGTATAACGCTTAGTTTAGCGGTAATTAGCGATTCTCTGTTTTTTCTCACGAAAATGTGTGAAAAATCATTTTTTTAAGATTTCGGCCCTAGTATCGATTTTACGACAAAATTGTATATAATCAGATTTATAGAAAGATAAAAGATCTACAACTTTAAAGAATTTTTCTCTACAGAACCTAGTTTAGCGTGAAAGAGTCGTTTTCCGTATTTTTAGACCAAAATGAGGTTGATTTTCATTTTGCGTGTTTCACTCATGATTAAATTGAGTTTATGTTTATTGAGGTTATTTTTTTGTTTATTTCTAATGTTTTATTAATAATGTTAGGGTGTAATGTTAATTATTTGCATTAGCAAGAGAAAGTTGTGTGAGTGTTTCACACCAGATTTTTAATTACATTGACATTACTACGAAGTTACTTATCCATATTCATATATATTTTACTTTCCACAATAAAATTATTCTTCTGTTATTATTATTATTATATATATTATACTTTTTGTTTGTGAAAATAAGAAAGTTGGCGGCAAGGCGCGAAACTATGTATAAAAAACATTTTTTTTATTAATTCATAAAATTTATTTTATGAAGACAGTTTTACTAGACAGAGTTAAGACCAATTTGGACATATGGAGTTCAACTTTGGGGATCTGCTAAACCTTCACACATGAAACGTATAAAAGCGATTCAGAAGAAGATTCTACTTACGATAACGCAATGCCCCTTTTACATCACAAACTCAATGTTGCACAAAGACTTACAAATCCCATGCGTAATTTTGATGTCGTGAAACAACTATACAAGACGATGCATGACAAATTTAAATTACATGACAACCCTCTCATACAAAACATGTACACTGGGGCGATACCGGGTGCTCGGCGCAGACTTTTGAAGCGCATCTGGCCAAGAGATCTTCTTGATGAACTGTAGGAGTGTGGTGATGACTGCACGCTTCTTCAAGTAAATCAAGTTTTGGAACATTAGCTTCACATTTAGAAATGAAAGTATTAATTTATTAACAGATACTAAATTTCAATTGAAAGTGTCAACTATTTATTTTAACTGCACTTAATATAATAATAGAAAAAATGGAGGCGTATATTTTTTATCCAGTAAAACTTTCAAGTCGGCCTACATAGACCGTTAAAAATTTATTTTAAATGTTTTTGAAATTTTTTATTTCTGAAATTTTTGTCGTTTACACCGTCGTATATTTTGTAAGTTTGCCTGTTATAGGTCGAGAAGTCTAAAGTAATGAGTAAAGAATAATTTAATTAAAGTTGTTTTAATAAAACCAAATTATTGAAGCATACAGTACATTTTCTCCTCTTGTTCATGAAGTTTTTTAGTTATTTTCTTTTAAATGGAATTTTCTGTATAAAAATTGTTAACATTTTTAAAGAATTGAAATCCTGGTTATTTTTACAAGATGATGTCGAATTTTTGTTTTATTATAAATATGTTACGATAATATCATTATTTTATATTTAAATATTGTATCTCAGGTTTATAATGTAGTCCTTATCCATTTATATTTAAAAATGTACTCTTATTTTACTCTTAAATGCACGGCATTTTTTCATACGTTACAAAATATTATTTCATCCTTTACCGTCTGCATTAGCAGTAATTGCAGAACAGTCGGACGTTAAACCAAAAAAAAAAAAAAAAAAAAAAAATTATTTGTTTTTCGTTTTATCTATTCTTTAAGGCTAAAAGTAAAAGTTTAAATTGTTTTCTTTAGCTAGGCTCTAGGCTTTTCTTTCTTTTTCCGAGCTTAATGGTGCCTCAATACGATTTTAAATGAGATACCTAACCACATTTTTTTCAGTTAGTGTTATAATAATGTTGTTGTAAGTTTGATTAATTATTGTGTTACAAAATTACTTTAGTTAGAACATGTATTGTGTGTAGATAAGTAATTAACTTATTTTATTGTTTCAAAAACAAGTGCACAATATGTAACTTGGAAATTATGTGTGTGAATAAAAGCAAATTGAAAGCAGTCACATCGAATGACTAAGAGTCCATTTAACCCTTTATAGGGCAGTACTGCGGGGAAAAAAATACATGTTTTAAATTGTAAATTTTTCTTTATAGGGACTTGAAAAATGTATTTCTAGCGCCAGAATAGTAAGATATTTCTTTTTTGTTGATGTTAAGCCCTGGTAAGTATACTTATTAAGGAACGTTTATTGAAATGGGAATCGCATAATGTTTAGTGGTAAGAATGCTTATTAAAACAACTTCTAGTACGATGTAGCAGAACAATGTGTAGACTAACTTATGTTACCTTTATATTAGCATGAATGCTTGCTTTTCCATAAAAAAACTGGTTTTTTCTAAGCACTGCACAAAAGTAACAACAAAACAACACGGTAGCATACGCTGTAATGAATCCTTACCATATTCATTCAACTCACGAAGCAAATGGTTGCTGGGCGTAAATTTCGAAATGTGGATAGCCTACTTAACAGAAAACAACTAAAATGCCAATATGGTTCAACTGTATAGCTTATTTTTAAATAAAATCGACCATATTGCCAGTGGTAAGTATACTTACCAAAGACTTATAAAGGGTTAACTTTCTCTAATCGTCTCCAAAACACGTTTGAAAATTTTTAATCTTTGTCTTTCTTTTTATCTACATAAACTTTTGTTGTTCATTTTCATCTTTTGAAATTTATGTAATTAATACAACTAAATTCTGAATGGGTAATCTTACATCATTTATGATGAAATTCTAAAGGAAATTTTCAACTAAAATTTTCTGCACTTGTGAATTAAAGTTTATTTAAATAAATTAAACTAGATTAATTATAGAAATGCGAGAGGAGAGAGTTAAGTTAGAGGGAGGGAGAGATAGAGAGGGATAATGAGGGAGAGAAGCTTTTAAAGGATTCTATCTTAAAAGCAAAAGTTAAGGAAAGGAATGTCGGTAAAGTATTCATCGTATAACAGACCCACTACACACTGCTGTTGATGCTATTCCAGGTCCTAAGAGAAGCATTCGAGGAGAGTTAACGTAGTGGGAGTGAGACAGATCGAATGGACTTTACTATAAGTGTAAGAAGGATAGAGGTATATCTTAATGTAATATAGAAGCGAAATACCCGCCCGTTCTATTCTCTGTAATCTATTATTGATTGTAGGTAAGGAATGTCAAATAAACTTCTCAATCCATCCTTCCGTTCTACGATCAAAAGTTTAATAGAAGAAGACTCTATGGCTAGTTTTGAATCAGCGGTATTGCTTGATTGAGATAACTTAATATTCGCAATTGCGTTATACTTCACCAACTGGCTACTAAAATAATTTTGCTTCAGTAGTTGATTTTCAATTGTACGCATACTTATTTAACGCTGATGTGGTTTCATCTAAATTGCTCTTGGTATCGGTATTTTAAGTTTAAACTCTAATAGACGCAATTAATTTTCATTTTATTTTTTTATATTTTTATATTGCATCATCAGAAAAAATAAAACTTGTGTGCTGATATAAGTAGCGTAAATATTAGTTATACGAAATGTTTTTTTTTAAGTAAGTACATTTTGAAATTTGCCCGGTGCAATGCTGTAGTCGGAATTTTGGTTTTAGTTTTATTTTTCGGGTCAATAATCCTTAATCATTGATTGTATGATAAAATTGTTCGATGTCATTTTAATGTTTGAAGCAGGGGCGGTTTCAGGGAAGGGGCCATGGGGGCCATGCCCCCCCCCCAGAAATACTAGGAAAACTTAGTTTAATATTTTCTATAAGCTATTATTTCTAACAAAACTGAATCCCAATACTCGTACATATCAATTAACAATAATTATTTTAGTATAAAAATGAGTCAAACAGAAAGTATCTATTTTTAAATAGTATTAAGATAACAATCAGTGTCAGTAGTGAAAAGCCACTCGCATCCAGTAAGCACCTTGAAAATTTCTCTATGAATTAAAATTGTGGTTACAGCAATACAGCATAAAAGAGGACTTTTCAATGACTCAATTACAAACTATGTATTACAAATTATGTAGTAAGAGCTACACAAAAACAAGATAGCCCCCCGAAAATCAGCCCTGGAACCGCCCCTGGTTTGAAGTTGCAATTCTCAAAATTGATTCCAACTAATACTCTGTTAATCACGTACGAGCTTTACATATGATAGTATTCATTAACAAAAAAGCATGCTCACAAATAAAAGTTCTACCGAACAAACACGAAAGTTTTAAAAAATTTTCTTGCAGATTAAAAATATTTGTAACGGTAAGTAATTTTTTTAGAAATCTAATGAAAAATTTTAGGTTTTAGACAAAATTGTGTGAGTGTTACTCAATATCAATATCATATTGTTGTTTGGTACAACAATATCATGGTGGCTTATGCCTTTTACTATGCAATAGTATTTCTTTTCACTAAATTTAAGGGGGTACAGACGTTTGTATTTCACGCATGTTAATTTAGTAATTTTCTGGTAAAATTTTCTCAATTACAAGTGTAGATAAGAGATTTCAAACAAAAACCATTTTATTTATTGAATTATACTTTTTAGTGTATATTAATAATACTTTGCTTTTTTAAATTCTGAATTTTTAAACCAATATATTTTCCACTTTTATCTAAAATTGGAAAAATTTTGAAATATTTTACTCATCTAGCTCATAAAATTAAGAATATAATCGAAAATTGTTTAATATACCAGATAAAGATCTTTATGGAGATACTCTGATTAAAAACTAAAGGAGATATCATAATTAGTCTCTGAGAAAATGGTACCGAAGTGGAAAAACACAATTTCAGAAAAACCACCGTTTTTCAAAAGAATACAAAGCAACACGTATAAGTACTGAAAAATACTAAAAACTAAACAGTACAGCTAAATTTCTAGGTTACTCTCCCAGAAACAAAGCATTCTCACCATGACAGGTAATTTTAGCATACGATTCCATCTGTAAGGGAAAGATTTGCGATACTAATAGAATTCTAACAAAACAAAAAGGAAGCAGCAAACAAAGAAAAAAGTCCGAAAAGTTGGCGGGCATGATTCTTTATTAATTTTCAAGGTTTTTACAATTACACTACAGCTACAAGTTATACACCAAATTAATCAGAAACCTATAGAGAATAATAAAATAAAATTTAAAAATAAATCATTTTATTTTTATTTTTAAACGTCTGTACCCCCTTAAGAGCGGGCGTTGGGTGGCAAAAAAAACAAGAAAGGGGACACCAGTCGAAGTCACCTCCTGTGGTCAAAAATTGGTCCTACACGGAAAATAATATGTATCCTTTAATATAAGGAAGTATATTTTCCATACTATATCGATTAGGATTTTAAAAGATTCAAAAGCGTATTCAAATAGAGAGTACTTATTATAAATAATTGATTAATCATAATACTAAGCTTATGTTAGAGCAAAGATGAATAAAAGTTTTAAAATTATTATTGTGATATTCGAACAAAGGGGTTTTGCTCATTAACTATCATGTTATAAGCCTGTACTTTGTTGTCATGTTAGAGAACAATTTAATACGCAATATTTAATACAAAATGAATACATTAAATAAACGGCTTATTCAAGCTAAATCACCTGCCGTTGTTACATTAATACGAAAACTCTAATACATCAAAATGAAATACAGTAGGTATATATGCTTTCTGACTTCACGTGAAAATTAATGAGTTTGACATGTCAAATTCTAAAAGGATTACTCTTCTTTGTTAATTGCGTTGTATTTAGTTTGATTGAAAGATTTATTTTAAGCCTTGTCTACATTTTTATGAAATTTTCATGTGCGTAAATATATGAGTTATCTTGCAAATAATTATTTATAAATTCCATAGGTGTTTGGTCGTTTACCCAAAAATATCTGGCATTTAATTTTCAATAATTTAATTATTTATGACATGGATCTATTTTGTATTTTTTAGTCACGTTATCAATTTCACCAACGGTATGCGTGGGCTTTTCTCTAAGGTGTTGCGTTAAAACAGGACTTGGGATGACCAATACCCGTCATAAATTTCAATGTTAAAATCTTTTAACTTTATGACCCATTTTATAAAAACGTACAAAAGCTACAAACATGAAATTTAGAAAGGCTCTTCAGCTCATTATGTGAAAATGATACCACCACAATCATTAAAATGTACTGAAAGAAAAAATATATATAAATTTTTTTATATTTTTATAAAAAAAATTTGCTCGGAAAACACCTTTATGAGTCAAAATTATTTTATTTTTTTTGTAAATATCAATAATAATTCTATTAGTATAACTTCACCTCTTTGACAATAATTACCAAAAAATATTTCTACTAAAAATAAAATATTTACTAAAATATTTACTATTTACTATTTCGGTCAAATAGTTTTTGAGAAAACGGGGTTTTTATAAGAAAAATCATGATTTTCGAAAAAATGCAAATAAAGACAAGAATAACGTTTAGTTATTCTTGTTTAATTATTCTTCCGGCCGTATTGGCGCAGTTGGTAACGTGCTCGCCTCTCATTATGTGGTCCTGGGTTCGAATCCCACTCAGGCATGGCATATATTCATATGTTACAAAAAATCATTTCATCCTCCATTGTTCAAAGTAATACGTCGTCGCTAATGACCGTTGTAATTGATGCGACGTTAAATAAATAAAGAAAAACAACGTTTAGTATGAAGTATGTCATATGTTACTTGCAACAGGCCTGCTCCATAATCTGGGTTGGAATCCTTTTCCGTTTCATCTTCTAATTTCTTTTTTACATGTTTACTCTTTTTTCAAGCTTTTTTTCATATCCTTACACATTTTTTCTGCTTCGTGAATTCGAAATGAATCAATTTTGCTCAAAATTGATACCATATTTGCTCCTGGATTTATTCCAAATTGTTTTATAACCTCACACTTACTTATATTACTATCATTATAGGTTTAAATGGCATCATGCATAGCTAATGTCTTGTCAATGCCAACAAATACAGATTTGGGGATTCTATTCCAGATGATATGGTTGAATGACTCGCTTATATTTTGAGTGTGTCCATGAAGGCATATTTTTAATGAATCAGTACAAGACAGATCAGCAAAGACAGGCTTGATAACATCTAGTACAGCAGTAGTAGGCAGAGAATGCTTATGTGAGTATTTTTTATTTTCCTTGATGGCCTTTTGGTGTAACAAAAGACAACAAGCAAAATATTTCCTCGACAACTCAAAAGGCACAATTTTTTCATGCAGTACTAATTTAAAAAATTGGTAAATAAATTGCGATTGGGAGTAAAAACATAAATTAGGTTACAAATTGCTCAGAAATTGCCAAATATTTATATAAAAATATATAAACAAAATTGATTTTTTTGAGGGGGGGTAATAGTTACCTTAAATAAAAATAATAAATTGTAACCTTTTTTTATTCATGATTGAATGACACTATAACAAAATAACATAGTAAAAGATTTCCTATGAGCAAGCACCAACTGATGGCTGGGTGAGAATCCTCCCACTAACTGTATTTTTGTTATAGTTAGAGCAGCGTCATCGATGATTAAAGAAAATCGTAAGATTCGTTTTTAAAAGAATCGTAAAAATTTTACGATAAACAGCTACTTCCGGTTGACTGATTTTTATGATAATCTTCGTGTCGGGTGCCATATGGTACCTAACTTAAGTTCATAGTTTAAATTTCACATAAATTTCTACTTTTCTTCCCTATATTTTCTATAGGGCAATAGAAAGTAATAAGTGTTCTTTAATAATTTAATAATATTCAAAATGTTAACATCTTTAGTTAATAATAAGATGTAAAATTATCTTTTGTTTCAGGTAAGCTTTACCATGAAGTTATTTCAAGTTCAAAATACAAGCACAACTTTAAGAGTTAAACACACGGTAATGTAAACAGTTGTTTTGTTCTAATTAAATAACGGTTTAGTTCAGAATAACGAGATATAATTTATTTTTGCTCTTCAGATATTCATAAAATAATATGGTTAGAAAAAATTCGATACTTTAATTTTTGGGTAAATTTGTCGATTCGTTATACTTGTGGCCAATATACTATTATTATAAAATTCCCCCTCCACTCTCTTAAATCCCTTTCGTTTCTATCGCGCCCTTCATCTCTCACTCTATGTCGGTCGTTTATTTTTAAGCAGAAAAAACTGTCGCTGAGGCTAAAATTGGTAAACTAAGATTTTCACAACTGACTCTACGAGTTGTGGCTATTAAATAACGAGACTGGCGCTGCTGCGGATCAAGGAGGCATGCGTCATCCGCCGTTAATCAACAGCTGTTTAGTGTGAACCTTTTTCTTTAGTATGCAAGCTAGTCTCGTTTTTTTAAACAGGACCGTTTAGTCAGAGCCTACGTTTGCGTTATTGTTGTATTTTTGTTTTGCCGGATAAAATGGTTGGTAGTGTAATAGTAGAGCAATGAATTATTGTGAAATTTCACGTTGAATTTTAGAAAAACTGCTACTGAAACTTATAATTTACTAAAAAAAGTGTATGGCAGTGAACGCCTATTGCGGGCACGTGTTTTTGAATGGTTTAAAAGTTTTAAAGATGACAAAGAAGACGTTGAAGATGATTCGCGGCCAGGTCACCCTTCAACGTAAAAAACAGATGAAAATTTCGAAAAAGTCGGTAATTTGATTTGGTCTGACCGTCGATTAAGTTTTCACGCAATTGGTGAAACTATAGGTATTGATAAAGAATTTGTACGGCAAATTTTACATAAAAATTTTAACAAGCAAAAAAGGTGTGCTACAATGGTGCCTAAAATTCTAAAGTTTCAACAACAAGAAGCTCGCAAAAATATTTTTTACAAACACTTTGTATTCTTTGATTGAAAATGACCCAAATTTTTTGGAAACGACAATAACATATGATGAAACGTGGTATTTACTTTTGATCCGGAACCGAAGCGCCAATCCATGCATTGGAAGAACCGAACTTCACGGAGAGCCAAAAAAGCTCGAATGAGCAAGTTAAAATTTAAAGCAATGATGATTGTTTTTTTATATCCATGGGATTGTGTACCTTCATTGGGTTCCTGAAGGTCAAATAATTAATCAATATTACTACTTTGAGGTACTTTCTTAACTACGTCAAAGAGTAAGGAAAAAACGCCCCGAAATGTGGAAGGACAAATCATGGGTTCTCCACCAAGACAATGCGCCAGCTCATTCCGCATTATCTGTCAAGAGGTTCCTAGCCAAGTACAGCATCTCAGTGTTACAACATCTACCTTATTCACCAGATCTTGCACCATGTGACTTCTACTTGTTCCCTAAGGTGAAATCTGCATTAAAAGAAACAAGATTTGAGTTTGTGGAAGCTGCAAAAGAGAAAGCGGTACGTGTCCTGAAGGAGCTGACAGAAAATGACTTCCAACAATGTTTCCAACAATGGAAAATTCGTTGTAGGGATAGAGGAGTGTATGTTGAAGGTGACAATAAGTGATTATGTATAAAATGAAAATTAAATTTTTTACCACGTCAGTCTTTTCATTTAATAGCCACACCTCGTACATTATACACGAAACATTATTATTCGATAAAAATTAAATATGAGTACAAGGGAAATGAAAAATGCCGGCTGTGCTAGGTAGTTGTTCGGCTTTGAAGGAACGAGCTGGATTTTGTAAGCACGGAAATTAAGATCAATCCGCAAAATCTTTCATAAAGTTAATGGACATAGCTCTAAGTGTTGTGCACGATGGCGGATGGACTCATTCGGGTCTTCCTCAATGCTACGCTCTAAAGCAGCAATAGCTTCTTCAGTACGCACTGTATGACGTCTCAAAGGATGTGTGTTGTCATTCAGAGTAAATGTTGACCGAAAACGTTTCATTGTTGATCGAATTATTTGCTCTAATGGACGATTATGTCGATCATAAAACGGACGTAGTGCGCGATAAGTTTCACGAACCGAACCATGATTTTCAAACTAAATCTGCACAATTTGCAAGCGTTGTTCAGGCGTCAGTCTATTCATTATAAAATTGCAAACCAAAATGAACATAAATTACAAAACAGTTTTCAAAATGACCGCCATAGAAATCAGTACTTCAACTAAAAAAGTTCTATACCTTTAAAAAAACACCCGGTATGACTCATTCACTACCTGTCGAATGAAATACAGTACAAAAATAACAATTTTGAATATATCCGAATTTTTACTGTTTTTGGAATCGAATGTTATTCTTCACGTTTTTCTATGAAATATAAAAAAAGTTGATTCGTGCTTCTAGCCCAAAAACATACACCATCTAGAGGACTTAGAAAAAATAAAAGTGCTATGCACTCTATAAACTAAAACATGCGACATCATTACAGTTTAAGTTGCTTAACTCACTTAATTAAAGTTACTTAAAGTTGCAAAATAGCCTATATTTATCTCCTGATAAATAGGAAGCCCGAAGCTATGCAACAATGAAAGATTTTTAAAATCAGTTTAGTAGTTTCTGAGATTTCCTCTTTTAAACAAACAAACGTTTCTTCTTTATTATACAGAGTGATTTTTTAGTCCTGTTACCCAATTGTTAATGTCTGGTAATATTTTTCTAAAAAAAATAAATTTTGTTTTGTGACACTAAGTTGGTAGCCCTACTCAATCAGTATGGATATGGCAGTGTGAGTTGATTCTCCTTGAGCTGTGTAAAATTTTGTGCCATTTCCGGTCGTGCTACGAACAGAAGTCTTTTATTCTAAAACAATCTCTTGTTTAAATCTGGAGGCTGAAGCTCTAGAACTAATCGTATGTGATACGGATACAATTTCAATTTTTTAGCAGCTTTCTGAGCACTCGAACATGACAAATCAACATGCGAGGAAAGTTTTTGTAAACTTTTCCATGGAGAATTGAGCAATCTTGTTTTCACATTCTCTTAACGTCATCTGTCAAGAGAGTTGGTCGAACACTACGTTTTCTGCTGCAAACAATACCTGCCTCTAAAAATCAGTTAGTTAGCCTAGAAATTGACTAGAATAGAGTGGAGGAACACCAAAAAATTTAATTTGAAATGATTCTTTTACACTCGCATACGATTTTGTAGCAAAATATTGTTCAAGAATGAACACCCGTTGTTCTAGGGTAAAAGACATTCTGTTCGTAACACAACTGGAAACAGCACAAAATTTTACGCAACTCAAGGAGAATCAACTCAAACTGTCGTATCTATACCGGTTGAGTAGGGCTACCAACTTTGTGTCACAAAACGAAATATCCCTTTCTTAGAAAAAAATTACCAGACATTAACAATTGGGTAACAGGACTAAAAAATCACCCGGTATTAGTATAGATTATCATTAAAGAGAGTATTTAGAATTGTTTTTCACCATTCCAAAAATAATATGACGCGTTCGTTTAATCCAAATATTTACTAAATACTTAGATGTCTCTCATAATGCTGGTATATTTGCTTAAGCAACAGGTGTAAAACAGGATAAAGTGTCGAGACCTATATCTCCAGGCAAACGAGCTACTTAAGACCCGTCATAAGACTCTACGTAGAGCAAGATTCTGAGCCAAGTATAAAGGTGAACTATATACTAAATCTTCTTCAATACAAAGTTATAGTCTAATATATTTGATTTTAACTTTTTAATATGTTGATTTAATTCATAAATTACATTTACTAATACACTAAAACATTTAAAAATGCACACTAAGCTGAAATTTTAAAAACACTTTCATTTTTTATCGATTTCAATGATAAATTACAAAAAACTCTAATTGACACTACTAAACGAAGCGTTCTTGAAAATAAAATTTGCAATAGAAGTTGCAAGTTTATAATTATATAAAGTTTGGTTGTAAAATGAATAATATTAAGGCCTTTATTTATTCACTTTCTTTATTTTTATTTACAATTGTACGGTTTTGTACAACCAGAAAATACATAATACATTGTATTCAAAAATAATGCATCTTTAGGAGTATGGTTCGAAAAATTTCTAGTACTTAATTCATAAAATGTTAAATAGTAAATAATAGAGTGACAAAGTAACAAAAGGGTTAGTTATAAAAAGATATTTTAAGGTAGGGTCTTTGTTGTACAACTATTTGTGAAAGAGTCGGTTGATTACCTGTAACACCTTTTATTCTATTGTGACTTGTTGAAAATAGTTAAGATTTTTCCAGTACTAATAAAAAGGATTTTTATTATTTGCATCGAATCTCTGTGTCTTTCGATAAAACTCTTTGATTTACCTATATAAAGAGACCTCCGAGTGCGGTCAGTGAATTAGTATTCGTTTGATCTTTGACGCTTGTTTTTTGCGTGCTATCGGTGCGTTCGATCCGGTTAACGGTTCCGAGGCATTGTTATTCAGTCTTACTGTATATGTGCATTGTGTATTCAGTTTTATTGTGTATGTGCATTCTATATAATTGTTTATAAGTAGTATTAAGTAAATTATTAAGTTATTTATTGTAATACTTCATTATAATTTGTTTGTTATTTATTTTGTAAATCTTTTAGTTGTAATAAATACTTGTAATTGTAAACTTTTGTGTATTAATTATTTATTCACCTAGATCCCGAAACGGACCTTAGCGATAAGTGTCACAATATCTTTGTCTAACACACCTCACCTCATATAATACATAATTTCACAATAAATAACATATCCTGTCGACCGTTTTTGGAATAGTGTTACAATATTATGTATGACGTGTAAATGAAGTGTAGTTTTGTACAGATTCAGGCCAACCATTCCTGTGGTGGTATGTGTTAATTGAACACAACCATCAAAGTTAACAACTGTCTAGCAATAACATTTGTACCATTACTAGAATTTGAACCAGGAACCTTTGGCTCCGAAAATAAACTGTTTAAGAACCGACTCTTCTTCTTCTTCTTCTTCTTCTTTCCAACAAGGATTAGGCTTAAAGCCTGTTCCGGTTTCACAAAAATCTTAATTCCATCTTTTCCTTAGCCGACCCATATCCCTTCTACCTTCTGGCACGTAAGACATTATCGTCTTGGGAATCCTCCTCTGATCCATCCTGCCAAGATGATTCCTCCTTGTATTCCTCAGCCCTTTCTAGGATGTTGAAGACATTTAGTTCGTTTCGGATGTCTTCACTTCTGATACAATCTCTTCGAGTGCATCCCTTTATTCTGCGAAGGAATCTCATCTCAGCCGCCTGTATCTTAGACCTATCACGTTCCGCAGTTATCCACGACTCGCTTCCATATAACAATACTGGAACGGCCATAGTTTTATAGAACTTAATCGTCGTTTCCTTCCGAGTCTTGTCTTTTAGAGTCCTACTGATCGTTCCACATATATGTTGAAACATGTTAATTTTATTTTCGATATCCGCGTCGCGATCATAACTCACATCGCATCCCAGGTAATTAAAGTGAGCCACTTGTTCCAAAATATTGTTATCTATTACAATTTTCGTTCGTACCGGGTATTTTCCATGGAATGCCATTACTTTGGTCTTCTTCCAAGACAGTCTAAAATTATACCGTTGGCAAATCAAGAACAATGCGTATAAGGATCTTTGCAGGTCATCTTCCGTTTCATTCACTATCAACATATCGTCAGCAAACAGCAATGAATTAATGTAAGAGTATTCATTCAGTTTTATCTCAGGAGTAACATTATTTTTCCATTCTTTTAGAATATGGTCCATGTATATATTAAAAAGAGTAGGTGATAATCCACACCCTTGTCTAACTCCTTTGTTGATCCTTATTTCTTCTGATCTTCTCTTACCTGAATTTATCGCAATTTTTGTATTTCTATATAATGATTGAATGACCCTTGTCAAGTGCTGCGGGTACCCGCTTTCTTCAATTATTTTCCAGAGCATTTCCCGATCCACTCTGTCAAAGGCTTTCTCCAGATCCACAAAAGCTATATGTGTTTCGCAATTAAATTCCCGTCTTTTTTCTATTAATCGTTTAATTGCGAAGATGTTATCACTACACGAGCGTCCCTTCCTAAAACCACTTTGTTCTTCATTCAATAGAACTTCAGCCATTGGTTGTAAACAGTTAGTATTATTTTGGAAAAGATTTTGTAGCCGGAGTTGAGCAAACTAATCCCCCTATTATTTTTACAGTCACTTCTGTCGCCATTTTTAAACAGAGATATTACTTCTGCTAAATTCCACTCATTAGGAATTATTCCTTTACTCCAACACTCATTCATCAAGTGAAGCAGCCTCACCTCCAAAAAAAGTCCACCATATTTTAGAAGTTCCATATTAACTCCGTCAGCTCCTGTCGCCTTTCTGTTCTTAACCTCACTTATCACCTGCTGTAATTCGTGCAATGTAATTCGATCAACTACCATTTGACTAGCATCTCTTTCGGTATCCAAATGGGATCCTACATCTGGTTTGTACCATAGGTCTTTATAATGCTTTATCCATCGTTCTTCCTCAATTACATTCAGTTTGGCGACATCTTTTTCTTCTTTATTTAGATGCTTGAGAACTTTATAAGCGAAATTCTGTCTGCCATGTAAATCATGTTCTATACTACTGATGAATTTATCCCAAGACTCCTGATGTGCCTGTCGTACAACTTTTTTTGCAGCATTTCGCTTGAGTTTATATAGCTCTCTGTCTTCCGCTAACTTTGTTTGAAGAACCGACTCTTGGCGACAATTTTATCACTGGATCAACTCGGTGTGTTTAGATAAAAAGTTGAAAATAATACATAAGTATACGTTTCCAATTATACGTGTCCAATTATCAGAATTTCTGAGATCGGTGTTCTGCTTATATAGGTTAAATATTTTACCATACCTTAACAACCACCAGTCAAAAACCTTTCTAAAAGCAAGACAATAATTTAAAACTGGAATAAAAGATTCTTTTAGATGGAATACTATCTGAATCTATTCTATAAAGCCGCGAGTCAGCAATAAATATGAGTAAAAATAGCTGAATGAACGACAAAGACGAAGAAAAAAAAGAAAATAACCTACATTGGAGAAAAGTTCAATAAAATTCAATTCTGGAATGAAAATAGAAATGCTTGAGAATAATTTGCCAACGAAATGAAAGAACTGAATGAATCTAAAAGCAAACTACGATTTAAAAAAAGAATGAGAATAGCTTTGAATATGAAATAGAAAGAGATAAAGACAGGATGATAGAGTGGGTGGATTTCACTAGATGAATATTAATGGAGGCTGAACTTAAGTAACCTTTATCTTCAACTAAATATTTAGTATAAATGATCACGTGTTTTTCAATCGGATAGTCATAATTTCTGTTAACCGATTATTAAAATACACGGTCATCATAAAAGAATGTTGGGTTTCTGAAAATGTATTATATGTACTTACAGTTTTGTTGTTGTTGTTTAGGTCATCAGCCAAATGGCTGGTTTGAACCTGTAGAGGTTTTACTAAGTAAAACGAGGAGTGAGGTGGTTTACCATTGCCTTCCTCACTGAATGGAAAAATACGCTTATCAGCATGCCGGGCCCTCTGAAAAGCAAATATTTTCCACTCTGCAAATGGCACCTTCACTTCATTCATCACAGGGTCTGGCTGTAAAATGAAATTCATTACTTTCAGAGAATATAACTCTGATTAGTGTCTTTTACACCTCTACCTGATCTGTTCTTAAATGATTCAGTCATTTAATTGGATGACCACGTGATAAGAAACAGAACTATTTATTGTAGCCCTGCAACAAACAACTTACATTTTATGTTTATTTATCTAATTTTTCTTCTCAAACAGATTTTTTAAATATTGTTTAAGTTATTAGCCGAAAGGCTGGTTTGAACCTCCAGAGATGTTTTTAAATAAAATGAGAAGTGAGGTGCTTTACTGTATTAGGCGGGAAATCGTATTAAGCGTGAACGTATTTATCGGATTTCACTGTGCAGTAATCCGTTGGTATCCGCGGGTTTCGGTTATCCGCGGACTTTGTCCGTGGGCCTGAAACTTTAAAATACGTACGTAATCTCACGTTATGTACACCGTACTTGGTTGAAGGTAGGGAATTCATACAATTCCGAAAACATGTGTCACCCTACATGTTTGCAATTTTATAAATTTCATACACCAGTGGAGGATGAAATTTTAAAAATCGTTCACAACGTGAAGGGTGACAGTTTTGCTCAAATTGACTACCAGGAGATAGAAGAAATAATCCAAAGCCATGACCAGGAACTAACAGTGGAAGAGTTGGAGGAACTGATGACAACCCAAAATAAGATAGCCAAGCAGCCTAAGAGGAAGGCGAAGATCCTGACGATCCTGAAACGAAGCCAAACATTTCTCCACAAGCTATGAACGAGATCCTCAGAATGGCAACGCAGCTCGCTGATTACGTGTTGGAGACGGATCCCGTCATGAAAAGAGCCCTTCAATTTTAAAGAGGACTCCAGGAGCTGATGATACCATACGACGAGGTCCACGAGGAGTTTGAAAAGAAGAAGAAGCAAAAAGCCATAACTAACTATTTTAACGCAACTTAAATTTTTTTATACATACAGTACTGTATTATTTATCAAATATTCATAGATTATAATAGTGGTAAAATGTTCCTAAAACTATTAAACACTTAAAATGACTACAGGACTTTTCCTTCCAAACCTAACCCCCATCTTCTCATATAAGGTATCAATATTCGCGGTTTTACGAACTACGGTAACCCTCCAGAACGTAACCCCGGCGGATACCGAGGGATTACTGAACAATGATAGTGAGTTCATTACTGTACAGTGAAGTGAGTGGGAAAAGGCACGAGCCTAGTACTTGTTAGCAAGAAGAAGAAGATCTGTCCATTACAAAACCAAATTTTAAGAAAGTGTTACAATAATATATAAAACATTAAAAAAAATTTCACTCGTTTGTGATATAAAATAATATATTTAAAAATTAACATGTAATGTAAAACTGAACGAAGAATTCTAAATAAATACACATTTTATCCATACAGATTTTTAATATGAAAATAAAACGATTTAAGAGGATGTCGTGTTAAAAGCTTTGCATTACGGAAAAAAACACTACTCCGATGATACATTCAGATATTTCTGTTCATCCATTAGTAAAGAAATTAATATTTCATAACACCATTTGTTCTGTAATTTAAAATTTTACTCTTTCTTAAATAAATAACAAACTCCATTACAGCGCGCTTACATTTTACATAAATATTTTAGATACGTTTGTAGAAATGATGTTTCTTTATTCTAAGTATTCACTGATATATAATTTTAAAGATACGGTTCATTTATTTATTTCAAAATGTACATGGTATATTTTTACAGTTATAGTACATTTATTGCTTGAATGTATAGAAATTAAATCATAATAAGGTAAAAGATAGATATATAAATTAAATTGCATTTAAATAAATAATTAATATAAAATTTATACAGTTTTTAAATATGCTCTTATCAGGCAGGTGAATTAATTATTTGGACTCGATTTGTTAGTTCCAGGGCTACAAAATAGTTCTGTTTCTTATCTCATGGTCACCCAATTACATGACTAAAACATTTAAGAACAGAAGAGGTAAAGGTGTAAAATACACTAGTCACAGTTTTCTTTTCAGAGAGTAATGAATTTCATTATACAGCCAGACCCTGAGGTGAATGAAGTAATGATGTTATTTGGCGGGGGTGAAAGGATTTACTTTTCAGAAACACTGGCATGCTGATAAGCATTATTGTCCACTCAGCGAGTGTTGGTATGGTAAATTAACTCACTTCTTGTTTTACTTAGTAAAGCCTCAAGAGATTCAAATCAACCCTTTGGCTGATCACCTAAGAACAACTTTCTCATTTAGGCCTATAATAATGTTAACTGTGTTTTTTTATATGGGTAGGGGCTTAGAAACATCGATGTAAATCTAACACTGCAATAAACTGATGGATTAAGTCGTGATAATCCACATTATCATCAGATTTTTGTCAAAAATAAACGTTCTATGTCACGATTCCGAGAGATCGCACACTAAACACCAATTTTAAGTAAGTTTAATATTTGTTCTTGAAATATTTGAGAATTTTCAGTGCTCCATATTCAAAAAATTTGACGGTTTACATAGAGATTAAAGTGAAACCACGCCTCATCACTAAAAACAATTACGATTCAACACCTCAATACCGTTTTCAACGACAAAAGAACGAAACCAACGATAATACTGTTAAGATTTTTCTTGGTCTATTTCTTGCAGTTCATGTACTACACCAATGCGGTAAGCCTACAAATTATGTAATGAATGACTGAAAATAAAAATCAACCTCTGCAGAACTTTGAAATAAGGATAATCACTAATTGACGCAGAATTAAGCTCTGTAGAAAATAAAGCTTAAAATAAAAATGGTAGGTTCTTTAATTTCCCACAACTTTAATTGTGTATACGTTTGTTGTAAAATGCCCATTAAGACACAATATTTAAAAAACAAAATTACAAGAGCACGTACGATTACGAGTTTACGCCGACATGCCGCTTCCCTATCTTGTAGAGCATTAAAAATTTAGTGAATGAGGCAATTTTAAAGAAAATTTCAGTCTATTAATTTTGTTTGACCAATTTTAATGAAAATGTTTGTGTCGAGTTCTCTTATGGTACGAAACTTAAGTTTCAAGTTTCAACTTCGTAGGATATTCCATTCACGAGATATTTTGTTTACACACAGACCAATTTGATAAAGCATGTTTTTTGGGTTTTGGTGAAAACTTGATAAAGAAAAATCGACATGAAAACAATACTTACTTTTCCCTTACATATTCATATAGCCTGAGGCAAGAGAGAGTTAAATATATTTTATAAAAATGTATATATTGCACGATAATGATAAGTCAATCGTCCTTATTAAGCGCTCGTACTATTTCGTTATATTTGGTGAAAAATTTCATAAAATTAATACGAATTTGAAACAAATTCGTAAGACAAAAGTAGCTTTCTAAAAGTTAAAATTAGAAAAAAACACTATTTTTATTTAGTTTATACAGTAAACGCATATTATTTAATGAACCAAACAAAATCCTAGACAAATAAATGCCGAATTGATGACAACAGTTGTTTAAGCAACAGGTGTAAAAGCCGATGAAATGTCGGAACCAATAACTGCACGCAGAGTTTCTAATTAACACGAATCGTAAACCTCAAACTTAAACAAAAGTTAATATTATTGGTTTCATCATAATCGTCTTAAACTTAAACAACTTAATAATTAATCGCTTTTGAATTATTAATTACATTATTTTAAACTACATAGCAATTGATTGAAATAATTTTACAGCAATATTGTTATTCCTACAACAAAATGATGGCAAAAGAACAACGATTATTAACAACACTGGATAATGTTTCAGCTCTTTTAGTGCCGAAACAATATTTAAAAGTATGACGTTAAGTGCCATTTAATTTGAATAAGGTTGTACAAAAAGTGCCAGCCATTATTTCGAAAACTTGCAGGCGTAAGCCTGCCATTGCCAACAAAAGTTTCCACGTTACAAAAAAATAAAATTGTCTGTTAAAAGTAAATTTTTATTGTGTTCATTAAAAAAAAGAAATCGTTCTAACACTAAAACTATTCAAAATAGTTTTTTAGTTAATTTAAAGTCGCATCGACAGCTTGGTCATTAGCAACTACTGTCGGTTTTGGTACCTTCATGGTGGTTTTAATGTGTGAAAATTTCTAGACCCTAGCCGGGAATCGAACCCCGGAACTGTTCTCTTTGTAGGCTAGCGAGCTAGTCACTACGCCACGGAGGCGGTATCAAAATACATTATTCTATTAATTTTTGTTTGAAAGATTTTTGGATCCGTTCGGTTATCCGGACGTTGGCACTTTATGCATAACTTACGGGCGTCTGGTAAAACGGATGTCATCACTACGTTAAATATATCGACCTTCTATTTTCCGGACGTTGGTACTGAAAGGGTTACAATAATTTTTTTATCATATTATAACTTGATCCCGAAACAACCTGGAAGTGGTGTTTCACTTTATTATATTAGTGTGAACTAAAAATTAAAAAAAATTTTATTGTTTAATGACGACTATGTGTTTATTGGGTGATGTATATTTACTGCAAGATAATTATTTACCCTACTCTGTTATTTGCATAATTTGCATTGATGAATTATTAATAATACTTGTTGAGAGAAAAGAGTAATTACTTTTTGATGTCGTTATAATGATTTTTTTTATACAATACCGTCCAGTAATAATGACGAAAGATGCATTGGAAACTTACAGTTCATTTAATTTCATATTTCATTATTTTTCAATTTTCTTTTGAATCAGCAGTTATTTTTTGTTCATTTTGGAAAACTCTTTTACTTTAGTTTTTTTTAAAAAAACTCTATTTCGATTGTTTAAAAAGTGTATTGAGTAAATATAGCTTTACTTGTAATTTTACATTTTAGTATGAACTTTACAAGTTAACGGGTGTATCAAAAAGAAGGCGACCAAAACATAAGAAATATAAATAAATTTCATATTTCCTTACATGTCAATTTTGACAATAATATCTTCAAGTTTAACAACTTGTAACAATAAAAATGTTGTTTTTATGCGCCATTGATATTCCAGTATCCATTCGCCTTTATTGTGTAAACGATGTCATTTAGAAAAAACGAACGTAGGTTTATTCTGATACATTTTTCTGGTGGGGGTATTTAAAAAGTGTGGTTTTTTAAAAAAACTCATCATGAAACTCAATATAGAGAGCGAACATGGAACTTGAGATTTCTAAAATTGATGAGCAAACATTATGAAAAGTGGCTAAAAATGTTACGAAACATGTACAATCTGCATTCTGTTCCCAGCGTACGATTTAAAATAAACTATTATAAATAAATCTTCATAATGCATCCTGTAGCCCTAATTTCAATTCTTTTGTCTTTAATTATTTTTATGTTAGGTTACTGTACATTGAGCTTCACACTTCCCGTTTATGATATTTAATGGGAGTAGGAGAATTTTACTTTCAGGAAAAGAGGTGCCCAGTGGTACGTTCTGCGCTTAGAACTATGAGTGTTGTTTGTTATTCAGAGTTTGTTTCATTTTCACTTTAGACGTTGCACAGTTGAGAATTTCCTTGTAGCTAGACCAAAAGCTAGTTTATTCGGATAGTAATCTAGTCGTTCGCAAAATTTACTATAGAAGAACATGGTTAGTTCCTTTAGTGTCGGAGTTTTGAAATCGTCGTGGCGGGTTTTGTTGCTTAGATAAAAAGGAGCGCCAGAAGCAAGTTTTAAGCGTTTTGACTGAAAGCCTGGATTGAATTTAAGTTACTCTCTGTCGCTACTCTAAAGAGCTGGGCACCATAAGTTCAGATTGGTTTCCAAACGGTTTTCTGTATTAAAATTTTGGAACGAATGCTAAATTTTGATTTTGAAGGTTAAATAAGCAAACATGTAGCTTCTGGCGACGGTTAAGTTAAGTTTTAATCCTATTGTAAATATATTTAATTTTTCACTTACCTGTTGCAGCTGGTACATCACTTATTTTTTACATTGTTTCATACAATCCTACTTTCTACTGAAATGTTTCGGTGGATCTCCTATCGTCAGAGTAGGTCTAAATAAAATAAAAACTGAACTTTAAAAACAAATTATAATTTTTAGAACATGTTGTTTCTTTAGTCATTTGTTTAGTGTACGGAAAAGGTAAAATACGAGTGATATTTCTTATATCACTTAAAGTTTACAGTTTTAATAAGTAGCTATAAAATGCCAGTGATATTTTAACTATTTTTGCATCAGGATCTATTATTACAGAACAACATGTTAAAAAAAATTCCTATGCGCGTGCGCTAATTGAAGACTGGGGAAGATTTCCTCCTTTAACTGCTCCTTGTGATAGTTGGAACAGCGTCAATGATGATTAAATGGATCGACAGTAGAGGAATAGTATCGATGAACAGGAGTGGGAGAGGCGTAAACTTTACAAGTAGAGCAAGCCACGTCTTCCGAATTTTTTTTGAAATAGTAAAATAATATATTGATTAATAATGGTAAGTTTAATGGTAATTTGAATAATGTTGCGTAAAATAATAAGTGTTTTATTAATTTAATATATTTGCAATGCAGTCATGTCATCTAAAAAGGAATTGTTCTTTTTAAAACACCCTATGTAATATTTTTTGTTGTTTCTTACAAATTTATAATTGTGTAATCCAATATAATAAAAAAAACAATTTAAGGGTACTGTACAGTAGTTTATTTTTTATTTTACTTTAAAAAATAAATCAATGATTTTTAAAAAATAAATAGAATTCCCTTGAATAACTTTTATTTATTTTTGCTTAGTAAGTCTATTTTCCGTTTATTCATTTTTAGAGTTAAATTGTAAATATTTTAACAACTACCTATTGAAAATATAAATTACTGTAAAATATTTTTATATTATATTTTGTTCAATGTCATAAAAAAAAAGAATTTCTACCTTATGTTTTTATCTTGAATTTCTAAATTTAATTTTAAAATAAAAATAATAGAAATTTGTAATTGTTGACTTCAGTGGCTAGTGGCAGTAGTTATCGTGCTGCGCTGCAATGCGGAAGTTTCGGGTTCGATTACCGACAGTATCTGAAAAAATATAACACGTTCAAACGCACCTTTTCTCTACCTAAAAGGAGTCTAGTGTTCCTGGATGTTTTCTAATTAATGTCAGTTAAAATTCAGCCTCTTAGTGCAAAGGATAAAGAAATAAGAGTGTTGGCCATTTTTAAACAATATTAAAAAAAGAAAATTATTAAGGATTAACGCAGAATAAAATAAGCTAAATTTTGATGTAAAATATGTTGAAATCCGACTCATCGTTTTGGAGATGCAAGGGTTCAAACTCGGGTGTCTATGATTATAAAAGCGTCAGTAGGCAAATAATGTACTAAAGGTATATTATTTTCATTGGCAAGAGAAAGCCGTGCGAGTGTTGACACCAGATTTTTTAAAATTCTTTAATAAATTTTATAAATAAAAATAAAACATTTTTGTCAACAGAATATTGTTATTTTATACAAAACAATCGCAGGTGTGTCATACAAAAAATATCATAATTTTAAAATAATATTTTATAGTCTACTCGTATATTTTTTTTAAAAATTGAAAAAAGAAATATTTTTTCATTTGTCGTTTCTCTTTAATAAATAAATATAGATACTGGCGTTCAAAATAAATACATTATTGGCTCAAATAATCATTATTTTTGTTTATAATAATTCAGTGACCATAACAGGCGGGTGGAGTGATTCAATTATTTGCACTCGGTCTGCTAGTTCCAGGGCTACGAATATAGTTCTGTTTGTTATCTCATGACCAGCCAATTATATGACTGAATCATTTAAGAACAGAAGAGGTAGAGGTGTAAAAGTCACTAGTCAAAGTTATCTCCTCTGAGAGTAATGAATTTCTTTATACAGCCCGACCCTGTGGTAAATGAAGTGAAGGTGTCATTTGCAGGGTGGAAAGTAGTTAGATGATTTTCAGAGAGCCTGACATGCTGATTAGCATACTTTTCTTCTCAGTGAGGGAGACAATTGTAAAGCACTTCACTCCTAGTTTTACGTCGTAAAGCCTCTAGAGGTTCAAACCAGCCTCTTGGCTGGTGACCTAAATAACGTCCATATCCTGTGTGCATAGGGGCCTAAGTTACAAAACAAAACAAAGCTACAAAACAGGTTGTGTTTCTTATCACATCATCAGCCAATTATATAATTGAATAATTATAAAGGGTGATTATAAATGAAATAGACACTTTCGACAGCTTCTTAAACATCAAACTGTTATATTTCAATACAGTAAATGATATAGGTTTGCAGGGAATTTTTAAATGTTTATGTTGGTTCAGCTGTTGCTAGCATTTTGTTGTTGGCTGCTGTTACAACGACCAGTCTAGCCAAATGGCCGCTACTCAAGTAGAGAAAGCTTATTGTGTTCTTGAATTAGCCAAAACAAACTCGGTTACGGTTGTGCAACGTCATTTCAGAACAAGATACGGTAAACCACCACCAATAAGGCAATCAATCTTTGACTGGTATAAACATTTCAAAAACAGTGGATGTCTGTGTATAAGGAAGAGTACTGGAAGACCTTCTGTTTCAGAAGAATAAACTGATAGTGTTCGTGATGTTTATGTACCAAGTCCAGAAAAATCAACTAGATCAGCAAGTTTAGAATTGCAAATTCCTTAACTGACTGTGTGGAAAATTCTGCGGAAACGTTTAAAAATGACACCTTATAAAAATTGCAGTTATAACAAAGCTTAAATACCAGTGAAAAAGTCGCATGTAAAAATTTTTGTCTGAAGATGCAACATTCTGTTGAAAATGACGACGCATTCTTTAATCGCCTAATTTTCAGTGATGAATGTAATTTTCACATTAGTGGAAAAGTTAATAGACATAATGTTAGTATACGGAGCGCAGAAAACCCAAAAGTAACTTTACAGCATACACTCGATTCTCTTGAAGTAAACTAAACGTCTTGTGCGCATTATCTCGTGAAAACGTTTACGGGCACTTCTTTCGCGAAGTGTCAGTAACCGGAGTAATTTATCTGGAAATTTTTAACGAGCGTTTAATGACTCGACTGCAGGAAGATAGTGATAACTTCATTTTTGTACAAGATGGAGCTCCGCCTCACTGGCACTTACAGGTCAGAAATTATCGAGATAAACGTCTTCCTTTACAATGGATCGGCCGTGCAAGCGAGGAAAATAATGTGTTTACGCCGTGGCCACCTCGTAGTCCAGACTTAACGCCCTGCAACTTTTTCTTATTGGGTTATGTAAAAGACAAAATTTTTGTACCACGCTTCTTGTAAATATCGATGATCTAAAACAACGTATCGCAAATACTCTTACCACAGTTGACCGTCATATGCTTAATAGTGTGTGGGAAGAATTCGACTACCGTGTTAATATCTGTCGCGTTACAAATGGTGCACACATTGAACATCTGTAAATATTTTCAATAAAAACTTAATGAACTCTTCTATATAATCATGTAAGTAATTACGTTAACTTTTCAACAGTAAATTTTCTGTATGCTATCGAAACTGTCTATTTCATTTATAATCACCCTGTATAACTGAAGCAATAAGAACAGAAGAGTTAGAGGTGTACAAGACACTAGTCACAGTTATCTCTCCTGAAAATGATAAATATCTATATACAGCCAGGCCCTGGAGTGAATGAAGTAAATGTGTCATTTGCAGGGTGGAAAGTGGATGCTTTTTGGAGGGTCTGGCATGCTGATAAACGTACTCTTTCAATTTAGTGAGGAAGGCAATAGTGAACCACTTTTAGTGGCTCTCGAATAGTGACTCTTCGTTTTTACAAAGAAAACCCTATAGAGGTTTAAACTAGCTTTTTGGTTGTTGATCTAAACAAAAATCTTAAAAATGTTTTCGTTTAAGGCTTTTCTTTTTTCATTTATTCATCCAATCATTAGTTACTAATCTTCGAGTAACAAAGCTCTTAATCTATTATCTACTTATTTTTTTACCTTCATAGCTACAATTTCATCCTTTTCTTATCTTGCTTCATCCTGTTTTTCAAAATTAATTTCATCCCTTCCACAAAATCCAAAATCCAGGGTCCAAGGAATTCAACTGTTTCCTTTTGTTCGTAACATGTGAGTTCTTTCCCAAATAAGAATTTTTTTTTAAATTTAGTGTCAAAGAATATTTATCATTTGCGGTAAAAAATTTATTGATTACAATTTTTTATTTTATTCTATCAATCCGTATAACTAGTGGGGATAAATGGATTTGTACTATAAAATTGAAAATTTACACAGGGAGCTTTCCATAATATGTATAAGTGTTTTAAATTTTGTTACAAAATCTATGGAAAGTTTTTATTTTGGAGGGTTCAGAGGTCAGATAATCGAGTTTCAAATGTATAGGTTCCATAATATTTTACTAGAGCAATACATAACATGCATGCACAATCCGATATCAATTTTAAAACAACAACCATTTCGTGTTACTGTTACCCATAGAAAAACAACGACGTTTGAAAAACAACCAAGTACTAACCGATACGAAACGTTACAGAGAAACGACGACCTCATTTCAATAGCCTAATAAATCTTTCCAACAGTCCCGACGCTTTGGTACCCTGTATGCCCTTATCACTATTTCAAACCCTCTGGTGGTACTGTACGTTTACTCTCTCAAATTCAACTTGAACACCCACTTTAAACTGCTTTCCTTCAGTTTCTCATTCATTTGAACTCTTTTTAAACTTTTTATTTATAAATCCCTTTCTCCGTTTTATATAAATAACTACGAAATGAATTTTTTACAATATTTTTTTAACTTTTCAATCTCTTTTTATATCTTTTATACATCAGTAGGTTTATCTACTGTAAATTTCTAACTGATAGGTTATCATCGTCTTCTTATTCTTCTTCTCCTCCTCCTCCTTCTCATTCTTCTCCTCTTTATCCTTCTCCTCCTCTCTCTCTTCCCCTTTCCATCACCTCTTCTTCTTTCCATTCTTCTTCCTTCACAACTGAAAGGGAAACATGACACTTCAGGTTTACGTTGATCCGAAAACCGACTCTGATCATCTCCTCCGAAGCCTATCCACATCTCTTTTTCCCATAGGTCTGTACCTAGATGCTTTGAGAAAGATTCTTCCTAGGAGCACCTGATTTTAGTATTAATTGTTTGGACTCCCAGCTCTACTAATTATGTTTTATTTACATTCTAAGAATATGAAACAAACATTGTAATATGAGAAAGACTCCATCATCCAAACTCCTTGGCTCTGAACCTGTTAAACAACATTGATACCGGGTTTTCAAAATTGAAAACACATTTTAATTCAAGTTACAGGTTTTAATGAACATTGTTACAGCCATTATCATTTTCTTTTCTAACCGATATACTTTCTATCTTCAAAGTGATCATTGTATTTCTCAATTATTAATTATTACTAATTTCAATGTCATTAATAGATGAAATTGTAATCATATTAATTAACATTATTTATTAGAATTACTTATTGTTCTATTTCATATGAACAGATTGTAATGTAACAGATTTGTTAGTAAACGAAAAAAATACATTCTAAGAACGTTATTATTCTGACGTTCATTGTTTTTATTTAAAGTTTATAATTAGATTTAAAAAAAAAATGATTGCAAAAGAATTAGGCTTACACTTTGTTAAACAAATAAATATGTAATGCCTATTTAAGTTATATAATTAATTGTAACTTACTTGATAAATCCATAATTCATAATATTATCACCCAAAATTGACACAAGAATTTTTTACTATAAAAAATATAGTGTAGTAACAGAAGTTACTATTTCACCATTTTTAGTAGGATATTTTTCATAAGAAGATTATTTTTGTGTCATATATATTTTTATATCTATTTGTAAAAATCCTCTGGATTTTTATGGGTAACGTTATAAAAATCTGAGGATTCTATTGTTAGATAAGTGTCAGTGCTTATGGGGATACCGGTTTCCAAATCGATATGGTCCTACCGATTCTTACAACTTACATAGTAAGTAGCTCTTTGTAAAGAGTTATAAAAAAGAAAACTGTTCCAGTTATAAAAGCTACTGCGTGTTAAATTTACTGTGAAAATTTATTGTATAATATATCTTATTATCTTATCCATCTGATAATTATTTTCTCTTGCCCTACATGAATAATAGGGAGGGAAAGTATTGTAAATCAAGAAAAGATAATAGTACAGTAATAACTCGCATAACACTTCCCCGTTTAGCGCTGAATCGTTATAACGCTTTTAAGAAGAATTTAAGGTCATCAAAGGTTTGTACAGAGATGCGTTGTAATAGCCGGCACATTCTTTAGTGTGTATCGTACTGTGTCTTGTATTTTCAATGTATAATTTAACATGCTGTATTTAATTTGTTGTTTATATTATACTCTACTTATAAATAAATATTTGAACTCCATAAATAAAAAAACGTATAAACAAAAAAAAACAAAACATAAAACAAACAAACAATCAGTAAACATATGTATTGTAGTATGTACTGTGCAGTACAAGCGTTGTACGGAACCCGATGTTATTACGACGTAATCGCTTGACCCCGTACAGCGTTGTTTCGTTTAGCACCCGATGGCTGCGGAACGCATCTCAAGCGCTAAACCGGATGCTAATGTAGTAGAAAATAAAATAAGTTTTGTTACTAAACAAATACTTGTATCAGGTTTCTCCGTTGCGTTCATATAGTATCACTCTTGTCCATAACGAACAAGTAGGTGGAGTGTTAGATTAATTTCACTCGATCCGTTTGGTTCATTTTGCAACAAAAAATAGTTCTGTTTCTTATCACATAGTCAGCCAATTATATGACTGAACTATTTAAGAACAGATGAAGTAGAAGTGTAAAAGACACTAGTCACATTTATCTCATCCGAGAGTAATAAATTTCATCATTATACAGCCACATCCTGTGGTGAATGGAGTGAAAGTGTCATTTGCAGGGTGGAAAATGGGTGCTTTTCAAAGATGCTGGTATGATGATAAGCATACTCTTTTAACTCAGTGAGAAAGGTAAACCATTCTTGTAAATCACTCTTCGTTTTTACATAGTAAAACTTATAGAGGTTCAAACCAGCCTTTCGGTTGTTGACCTAACCAACAAAAATTGTACTAATGTTTAATAAATAGATTTTCAAATAATTGTTGTGTATTCAAGCTGTTTTCGGTTTTTAGTTTATAGTAAAACTAGCAAACCCTGCTTGCTTTGCTTCACAGCAGCTAATGTAGGCCTCATTAAATTATTTTTAAAACCTCTTTATATACAATATTTGTGGCTTCATTGCCCTGTGGCAGCAAAATAAATAAAATAAAAATAAAATAAATAAATAATAAAAGGAAGCACTCTTGTTTCAAATCGATGCCCATCGTTTTAAATGTTTGTCCCTGCGATTTAACAGAATTCAATAGAATGTTAGAATACCGATGGAAAAGAGACAGTTGATATATGGCTAAGATAAGAGACAGTAATACGTGGGTGCGGTACGCAGAGTAATTGGAAATATATGACTCATTCACTACCTGTCGAATGAAAACAAATATAATGAAATACAGTAAAAAAATAAAAATTTTGAATAATGTTTTTGGAATCTAATGTATACTTCACGTTTTTCTATGAAATAAATAAGTTGAATCGTGCTTCTAGCCCAAAAAATATACCATCCAGAGGACAGAAAAAATAAAAGAGCTATACACCCGATAAACTAAAACATGCGACAGTTTAAGACATCACAGTTTAAGTTGCTTAACTCACTAAATTAAAGTTACTTAAAGTTGCAAAATAGCCTATATTGATCAGGAAGCTCTAAGCTATGAAACAATGAAAGATTTTATAAAATCAGTTCAGTAGTTTCTGAGATTACCTCATACAAACAAACAAACAAACAGACGTTTCTTCTTTATTATATAAGTATAGAATTATTGCTTTAAAAATTCTTCTTTAGTTATTGAGATAGAAAGGTCTATGTGAATGTGATTATTTTTCAAGTACCAGGACGCAGCTGTTAGACTTCGGAAACTTAGACTGAAACGCTGAATAAATTTAAATGTTTGAGTGTTAAAGATATGGTAATAAAGGATGAATAAATAAATCACTCAGTGGATGTAAGTACAGGCACGTTAACGAAAACGACTTTTAATTACATGTACGTAACAATTACAACAGAATTTATCAACTAAGCATCTAACAAACTTACAGCGGTACTAAGCATAGTATTGTACTAAATACATCCTTCTGTAATTTGATTTTTACGTTACATTAAAATTTTATGTTAAAGAAATTAAAATAACGTTACTAAAAAAAGCTTGTTTAATTTATTTCTGTAAAGAAACAAATGGGATTTTAAAATGCAATCATATTAAAATAAATGTATTTCAAGAAACGCTAGCAAATTGCAATACAGTAGGTTATAGTATTGTATCATTTATTGTATTAGAACGCTGTAACACAGTTGAATTACATTTTTACGTGACGGTTTTATTATGAAATTTATTTTATTATAACACAAAACATGTCTTTAGGTTTTATTTGTAATAGTACTGATAAATAACAAGAAACAATAAATTATTACTTACGACTTAACTTTTTCTGATAAAAGTTGTGTATTTTAATTTTTGTTTGTAAATTTTTTTGTGTCTTTTTAGGTTTACAATTTCTTACTTTCTTTTGCTCTGTATGGATATATATGGGGAAGGAAAGTATTGTTTTTCTGTCGATTTTTCTATCTGAAAAAAGGAATATAGTGTGAACTTGAAACTTTAAACTTAAGTTAAGTAGCCTACAACTACTGAACCCGACACGAACATTTTTATTAAAATCGGTCGACCGGAAGTAGTAATTTAATTGTGCGATTTTCACGTTTTTCTGGTTTTCTAAAAACCGCCTCATTTACTGAATTTTTTTAGGCGCTTTAAGGTAGGGTAACTGCCTTGTCTGCTGAAATTATTGCGGGGGCTTTGGTCTCGTAGAAAAAAAGATTTTTTTTAAGATTGCGGCCTTAATATGCATTTTAGAGCAAAAATGTGTATAGCCTAATCAAAGTTTTAAACGTATAAAAACCTAAAAATTTAAATTTCAACAATTTTTTTATAACGCTTAGTTTAGCGGTAATTACTGATTTTGGTTCTATTTCATCAAAATTGGTAAAAATGGGATTCTTTAATATTGTGGCCGTAGAACGCATTTTACGATAAAAGAAGTATATTAAAGTCATATAAAATTAATAAATCTACTACTTTTATTTCAAACATTTTCTTCTACATTTAGTTTAGGGGCAATCAGTGATTTCCCGTATTTTAAAATCAAACCGAGATAGATTTTCACTTTTTGTCATTCAGTCATGGTTGAACCATGACATCACCATGCCTGAATGTCCGAAAGTCATCTACTTTCCAACCTGCAAATGACATCTTCACTCATTCACCACAATGACTGAATGTACTATAATAAAATCATTACTCTTAGAGAAGATAAATTTGACTAGTGTCTCTTATACTTTTACCTTTTCTGTTCGTAATTGATTCAGTAGTCATGTAATTAAGTGATCATGTGATGAAA
This sequence comes from Catonia carolina, assembly GCA_035578175.1. Classification (NCBI taxonomy): domain Eukaryota; kingdom Metazoa; phylum Arthropoda; class Insecta; order Hemiptera; family Achilidae; genus Catonia; species Catonia carolina. The sequence goes on from JAQMRL010000005.1 coordinate 73,119,119, forward strand.
AAAGGAACTATTTTTGTAGCCCTGGAACTAATAGATCGAGTGCAAATAATTTAACACTCCACTATCTGTTATGGGCTCGTAAAATTTTATGTCTACGAGGTGTGGCTATTACATAACGAGACTGACGTAGTAATAAATTTTATTTTAATTTCAGACATAATCACTTATTGTCACCTTCAATATAAACTCCTTCTCTATCCCTAAAACGCTCCATGCGAATTTTCCGTTGTTGGAAACAGTGCTGGAAGTCATCTTCTGTCAGCTCCTTCAGGACACGTGCCGCTCAAAAATGTTTGAAATGAAGCTCGCAAAAATGTATGTACTGATACTTTGTACGCGATTGAAAATGACCCAAATTTTTTCAAAACGATAATAACATTGATTAAACGTGGAGTTTTACTTATGATACAGAAACGAACCGCCAGTCCATGCACTGGAAGAGCCGAACTTCACCGAGAGCCAAAAAGCTCGATTGAGCAAGTCATAATTTAAAGCCATGATGATTGTTTTTTTTTTAAATCCATGGGATTGTGTACCTTCACTGTGTTCCTGAAGGTCAAACAATTAATCAATATTACAACCTTGAGGTACTTTCTAAACTACGTCAAAGAGTAAGGAAAGAACACCTCGAAATGTGGAAGACAAAGCATGAGTTCTCCAAGACAATGCGCCAGCTCATTCCGCGTTATCCGTCAGGAAGTGGCTAGCCCCGTACAGCATCTCAGTGTTAGAACATCCACCTTATTGACCAGATCTTGCACCATGTGACTTCTACTTGTTCCTTAAGGTAAAATCTGCATGAAAAGGGACAAGATTTGAGTCTGTGGAAGCTGTGAAAGAGAAAGCGGCACGTGTCCTGAAGGAACTGACAGAAGATGACTTCCAGCAATGTTTCCAACAATGTAAAATTCGTATGGAGCGTTGTAGGGGTAGAAAAGGAGTGTATATTGAAGGTGACAATAAGTGATTATGAATAAAATAAAAAATAAAATTTTTTACGTCAGTTTTGTTAAAATCGTAAAATTATATGTAGAAAAATATATCGAGAAAATCTGAGGACATTAGATTGTGTTCCTTCATTGTTCAGGGGATATTATCCTCTGGCGTTGATAATTTGCTAATACAAAGGCCTGACACATTTCTAGTTACATTATATGTATTATCTTTTACCTCCTTTAGGTATATAAACCTTTGCTTTCCATTTACATTAACACATATGATAATATGGGCTACATCCCTTTGCTTTTGATTCCATCCAGGGCAGAGCACTCTGTCCTGTACATGAAACAAAAGATAAGCTGTCCTTTTGTTAAAGACCAAATCCCTAACCACTCCAGTCACTTCCATGATTATCAGTCTAATAATAATAATAATAATAATAACGAAATTCTGGAATTATTTAATTAACGAAACAATAAATGGGATCTAACATATCTTGTTCTCATTTTATCAAATCATACTTCAAATTTTACAATATATCAAATTGTTAACACGTGCTGTTAATTTTAGGAATTGAAAGGACTTCGTTAATTTACATAGTAAATTTATGTTTTAGAAAATGTTAGAGTAAATATTTCGGTTAAATTTTAATACAATAGTAAATTTAATTTAAAATATACATATTTACATTCTTACATCATCAGTAAAGTTTACTAACATAAAATATACATGTTACATTCATTCATATTATAAATCTGTCGCCTGGTCATTGAACTATAAGTTCCTTCCTCGTTCATATTAAATTTTCCATTTACCCTTCTAAATTGTGGTTTCTTTGCTTTGCATTTTCTCTCTTCCATTACCATTTCATTTTGTAGAATTTTAGATGGAGTCATTTTCCTTTTCCACAATGTATACAAATTGTACAATCTGCGAATATCTACTATCTACCTAGTAAATTAAAATAATGACTTTTTTACAATTGGGTTAGAGCCTAAATTGTGATAAATAACACTGTTATTAAGTAGGTAAAGTAGAGGTAAAGTCGTCGCCAAAATCAGCTGTTTAACAGCTGATTTTCGGAGACGAAGGTTCCTGATTCAAATCCTAGTAAAGGTAGTTACTTTTATACGGATTTGAATACTAGACATTGGTTACCGGTGTACTTTGATGGTTGGGGTTTAATTAACCATACTCTCTCAGGAAATGTCGGCCTGAGTCTGTACAAGACTACATCTAATTTACACGTCATACACATCATCCTCATCTCATTGGGTCACGGGGTTGCTTATTGTTCTAAATTGAACAGATTGCAACGTACACAAATAAGGAATAAAAAAAATTAAGTAGGTTTTACCATAGCAAGCAGGTTGTACCATTATAAATTTGTATGGTAACATACAATTAAAAAAAAAAATTAATCAATTATTATTCTAAAGATGTGGTATTCAACAAATAATTAAGAGAAATGGAACATTCATGCAATGCAGAACAAAAATAAAAATAACTAATATTAATTTTATGATAATACGAGTATTTAAATAATTTAATTGTTTGATTTTACTTAAACAATTGATGAATACAAGATACAAAATATTAACAATTTCAATTATAATATTATTTCTTTATAAAAACCTGATTAACTACACTGAAGTTCTCCGCAGTTTAAAATATAATTTATTAACATGGTCGTGCCTTTAATTAACTTTAAATCAAATTTGACTGAAATGATAATGGAAAATACTGACATACTCTACTGAAATCACGCCATACTCTATTGAAATTATACCAAAATGTATTGAAAAATTTAAATTTCCCTCTATATAAAATCTCGATATAACCCCCCCCCCCCCCATGAATGACGTCGGACCAATGAGAACCCTTCATTTAACTTTCAAAGGTCTCATTTTCCGTTACAATTTCTAAAAGACACGTGTAAGCAATTACTACACATAATACAAGTTCATATTATGGTGTAGTGATTGCTTACTTAAACACCAACACATTAATTTTACATTTAATGGGCTATTGAGACACCTGACGAACTTTTCCCACATACAAACATTCACTAAATTTTGCCGACATAAACATACATAAAAATGTATCACTATTATGTTAGTGCCATTAATACAGTATATATTTATGAGCTAACGGTTACATTTAATTGATTGTTTTCTTTTATTTTTAAAATGATTATGTTTAACGAATATTTAAAATAAACTATTTTCTTTGCTTCTTTTAAGTATACATTAATTTATAAGCAACATAATTAATGTCTCATTATGTGCGATACAAGGTGGTGATAAATTTTTGCACTCGTTCTGCTAGTTCCAGGGCTATAGAAAACATTTATGTTTCTTATCACATGGTTAGCCAATTATATGACTGAAGCATTTAACAACAGAAGAAAAAGCGATGTAAAAGACACTATAATCAAGAGTTATCTCCTCTGAGAGTAATGAATTTCATTATACAGCCAGGCTCAGTGTTGAATGAAGTGAAGTAGTCATTTGCAGGATTAAAATTAGCTGCATATCAGAGTGCTCGGCATGCTGATAAGCATACTGTTTAACTTAGTGAGGAAGGTAAGGTAAACCACCTGACTTCTTGTTTTACTTAGTAAAGTATCTAGAGGTTCAAACCAGCTTTTAAGCTGTTCACCTAAACAACAATTAAAAATTTATAAATATATATCCGTAAATAAAATAAAAGATATCCGTAATCCAACTAATACTACATCGATAACACAGCAATTGAACGGAAAGAAATCTGAAATAGGGGTGGCGTGCATATAATAGAAGAGAACCCATTTTTACTTTCTCTTGCCTATGCGAATATATAGAAAGTAAAGTATTGTTTTTATGTCGACTTTTCGAAATCGAGTTTTCACCGGATCTACACGTTTTCAGACCCCCTGAACCCAAAAAACATGTTTTTAGCAATTGGTGTGTGTGTGTGTGTGTGTGTGTGTGTGTGTGTGTGTGTGTGTGAACAGGATATCTCTTAAAACGGAACATCGTACGAACATGAAACTTGAAGCTTAAGTTACATACCACTATCGGACCCGACACGAACATTTTCATCAAATTCGGTTAACCGAAAGTAGTAGTTTATTCGTGTCATTTTTCACTTTTTTGCGATTTTCTCAGAAAATGGTTTTACGATGTTTTTTTTAAATCATCTGGTTTACTGAATTTTTTATGATATACAAGATAGGGTAGGAGCCATGTTTGCTGAAAATCTTGGTGAGGCTGTTTTCACGTAAAAAAATTATTTTTTAAGATTGCGGCTTTAATATCCATTTTAGCGCAATAAATGTATAAATAAAAGTTGTAGATAATTTAAAATCCTACATTTTTTTGCAAACATTTTTTTGCAAACATTTTTTTGTATAACGCTTAGTTTAGCGGTAATTAGTAATTTTCTTTTTTTTCTCAAGAAAACGTGTGAAAAATAGATTTTTTAAAGTTTTTGGCTTCAGTATGCATTTTACGACAAAAGTTTATAATCAGATTTATAGGAAATTAAAAGATCTACAACTTTTATTTAGAGTTTTTTTTGTCTACAAAGCCTAGTTTAGTATGAAAGAGTGATTTTCCGTATTTTTAAGCCAAACTGAGGTTGATTTCCATTTTGCGTTTTTCACTCGTGATTAAAATTAGGTTATGTTTATTAAGGTTATTTTTTTGTTTATTTCTAATGTTTTATTACTAATGTTAGGTTTATTGTTAATTATTTGTGTGAGTGTTTCACACCACATTTTTCAATAACGATGATTATCCATAAATATCGATAGAATTTTGTGTCTTTATAAGTTTTCCTTGTGTTGGATGTATCCAAACCGAGAGTGAAATAGTGATAGTGTTTCTATGTAAAATTTCCAGTAATGAAGCAGTTTAAATGCAGAGCAAGAGTTGAAATACCAGAGGCCGTGTCATATGAGGTTTATAGGTAGGCGCAGACCAATAGGAACATCGGAGAGGGTATGGAGAAGCATATTTTATGGTAGGTAGAGATCTATAGATAGATGCAGTGATACTCTGATCAGATTGTAAACTTGATAGATGCCCTTTTGTACCCAAAACATATATATATGCTGTTCATATGTACATGTATTTATGTATGAAGGCTGGGACAAACTAACTATAGAGGAGGATATGTCATGTGTTACTATAACCGAGCAACAGACTTCCACCCACTGACGTTTCAACTATCCTGACTACATAATACAGGCTACTAAAGCTCCCTTTCCCGACCTAAAATACCTCATCCTCCCTTCTACCACGTTGAATAGACAAACAGACAACCTGTGCTTACCCTAGTAGTAGTCCCTAATGTTTCGTAACACTGGAATGACAGGTATACACAACTCTGTGATATATAAGCCCTGTACATATGTCACCAACACATACAAACAATAAAACCATAATTTAGTTATTAATGAATCACTATGTTACTTGTGCGTGATGCATTATGGGTTAAGTATATACAGGGTGTCTCACGAGTAACCAGAAAAACTTCTAAGGTGGTTTCCTCTCACTAAAATAATAAAAAAGTTTATATTAACATGGGTCTGGAAACGCTTTGTTAGCGAGTTACGGTTAGCGAAAGATTTCACCCTGGGTTCACAACATACGCCTAAATAAAGCCATCCTAGAAGTCTATAAACCAATTTTATGAGTAGATTTGATGGTTTCTTATGTATTTCGACCCGAAAAATTTAATAAAATAAGGTCCAGAACCATATCTCCAGTAGTTCTTGTAATATCCAATGAAAAACGGTCAAATCTGTGCATAAAAATACTTATTTTTAGGTTTGAAGAACAATAATTGTGTAAAATGTCTGATAAATGTGTAAATTTTTTAGCAAAACTTCTAGAGATTTTAATTCTGAAGCGAATGATGTAAAATAAGCCATTAATAAACAAACACAAAGTTTAAAAAACTTGTGTTTAATTAAATCTGATGTGTACTAAATCGAATTAAATCTAAATCGTATGTGTTGATTTAATTAAACATTAAATCAATCTCATAAAAGCCTTAGAACATAAACATTATTTTCAACCCTTTCGAGCTAACTTTTTAAGGGTTTCAATAGCGTAAAACCTGCAACTGCATCAAAGTTACAACTTCAAAAAATGCATGAAAATTTGGTTTAGTAATTAAGTAGATATAGGGGAACATACACACACACAAACACACATATATTTTTTATATATATAAATTTAATATCTTTTATAGATAAAACGGCTTCAACCTTACTTACGTTTGAAACAACTATACAGGTTTGTTCACTCTAAATCACCCATACGTCTCAAACAGAAATTATTACTCTACAATTCTCTCTTGAAACCTATCTGGATGTACGGTATTCAAATGTTTGGTTGCGCAAAGCTGAATAATTTAAAAACTATTCAAGCATTTTAGTCTAATTTTTTTTCCATACTCACACACACACACACACACACACACACACACACACACACACACACACATACATCGAATTTTATATATATATATTTATATATATATATATATATATATATATATACATATTTAAACTAATATTTCAGTTTCTGTAAATTAAATTTGGCTGCCTTCATGGTCCAATGGTTAACATGCTACGCTGCATAGTCGAGGTTCCAAATTCAATTCCCCGCCAGAGTCTGAAAAATTATTAAATGTTCAAACTCACAATATCCTAACCTAAAATATTCATCCGCTAACAACCAAAATTTTGATGACAAAATAAATTAAATGATCTAATTTTAGAATGTCATCTTCAGAATAAACATTATTTAATTAAACATTCTGCCCATAACAGACAGGCGGAGTGTCAAACTGTTGTCACTCAATCTGTTCGTTCCAGGGCTAAAATAAATAGTTCTGTTTCTTATCACATGGTCAGCCAATCAAATGACTGAATAATTTAAGAACAGAAGAGGTAGAGATGTAAAAGACACTAATCAGAGTTATCTCCTCTGAAAATAATGAATTTCATTATACAGCCAGACCCTGTGGTGAATAAAATGAAGGTGTCATTTGCAGAGTGGAAAATATGTGATTTTCAGAGGGCCCGGCATGCTGATAAGCGTACTTTTCCATTCAGTGAGGAAGGCAATCGTAAACCACCTCACTCTTTGTTTTACTTAGTAAAACCTCTACAGGTTCAAACCAGCCTTTCGGCTGATGACCTAAACAACAATTAAACACATATCTAACCAAAAATTTGCCCATAACAAGCAGGGAGAATTTTGAATATGTTGCACTCAATCTGCCAGATATAGAGTTAAAAAATAAATAAGAATCATTTTCGAAGGCTTGCTCATAAGCATACTTTTTCACTCAGTGAGGAAGCCATGGTAAACCATCTCACTTTTCGTTTTACTCAGTAGAGCCTCTAGAGGTTCAAACCCGCCTTTCGGCTGATGATATAAACACCAACCAGCAAATATTTTATAAAATAAAAACACATACGTAAGAACGAACAATTTATCAATATAATCAAATTCCTTTCGTGAGACGATGCTTCTAATGGCTGGTGACAATTTTTTTAAAGGAAATATTATTGTAAAAGTTCAAGTCTAAGCTTTCGTAAGAAAGAAAAAGGCTTACCTTTGACTTATGGCAAAACCCATGAGTGATTTCTGTATCTACTCTTTAAGAGGAATCAAATGACACTAATTGATTTTTCTTGATTTGTTTCCTGATTTGTTTTCTTGATTTTTCTTGATTTTCTTGATTTGTTTTTTCTTGATTTTTCTTTATTTGATTTGTTTCTAAATTCCGACTTTAATTTCTTGACTTTCGGTTTTAGTCCACTTTAGGTCAAAACCGGAATTTCAAACCCAATTCAGCCTCTTTAAACTTTTGCTGTAGATTATGAATCCAAAAACCGTTTGATGCTATCTCTTGTAATTTTTGACATGTGGATGTGAATACAATCGAGGAGTACTAGATAATAATTAAAAAAATAATCAATATAATATCAATATTATTCAAAAAAAAAATAAACCTTAATTTTTTATCCGAGGCGGCAAAAAAATTCATGTTCACACCACTCCCTAACGATGAGAGTGTATATTGGACTTAATTGAGGCGTTCTCGTACAGCTCCAAGAAGGCCACAACCGTCTACCAACCAAAACCCCGCCGCCTGGCCACTTGATCCGACATGAGCAAACAACCCTCCACCGACATCGAAACTGTTTATAAAATACTACAAGGGAAATGTCAGCAGGGCGTGGAAGGGAACCGTAGCCTAATTCCTCTCTCGCTGTCACTGACCAACACTCACCCTCTCACTTTCATTCATCTCTTTCATCACCAGCTCAGGAAATTAGTGTGGCTACCTTCTGAGATCGGGACAAGATTGATGTACTATGGGAGAGGGTGATCCCCCTCCAGATGTCTCCTCCCAACCACCCTCACCGCAAACTGAGCGACCAACTTCCAGCTCTCCTAATCCTGCAGCATCGCTGCCTCTACTCTTTCTGGGATCCACTGTGCAATGCCTATCTTCACAGATTTCTCCATTTTTTCGAGGCCAAAACAGGAACATCTTGGTATTGTTTACATAATATTTTTTACTTTGGTTTTGATTTTTCGTCATTTAACCTCTACAGTGTTGATTTATTATTCGTTCGTGGATTTACTTTTGTTTTTTGTTTATATACATAAAATTAGTTAAATATTTACAAAGGTTTTAGCAACCCTTTTGATATTTCCAACCTTTTCTGATGTAAATTTTAATTTATTTTACTTATTATTTAGAAACAGAATGATTATGAAATAACAATCACGTCAGGTCTACTAATATCCAATTAGATATGCGGCAACCAACTAAATGGGCCGTAACACGAATGACTGACGTGTTTTCCTAATGCGCCCTAATTCGAACCAAAGTTGTGCCAATACTGAAACCATTATTGAATAATTGTTACTATTAGTAAGTGAATATTTTACGGTGAAGCCAATTTGCAATTGAATCTGCAGGCGGCAGTAATATAGAAATTAAACGCACAGGTGTAGTCAACTGAAATCATATCTAACCGTGAGGCTTGTTGTGCAGCCTAAATGGGATTATATGCAATTACTGGTATTGTAATGAGTTTAATAATATGCCCATAAACAATCTATTGCCATTCCTCTAGTTATGTAGCATCGATTTTCTACATCAGTTTGAGATTTGTTTTTGTGACTTGTTTATTAATTAACGTCCGAATCACGAAAGAAAACACCTGTCTTTTAACAGCAATATCTTTTGAACCGTTGAATGTAAAAACAATTACGATACATAAAATTAAAGCTTTTTTATTTTCTCTTTTCTATATGAATATATAGGAAGGAAAGTATTGTTTTCATGTCGAGTTTTCGAAATCAACTTTTCACCGGATCTACACGTTTTCAGACCCCCCTGAACCCCAAAAAACATGTTTTTAGCGATTGGTCTGTGTGTGTGTGAACCGAATATTTAAAAAACGGAACATCTTACGACTTGAAACTTAAAACTTAAGTTACATACCACTACCAGACCCGACACGAACATTTTCATCAAAATCGATCAACCAGGAGTAGTAGTTTATTCGTTTAATTTTTCACTTTGTTGCGATTTTCTCAAAAACTGGTCGTACGATTTTTTTTAAATCTCCTAGTTTACTAAATTTTTTGTGCTCTACAAGACAGGGTAGGCGCCATGTTTGCTGAAATTCTTGGTGAGGTCTTTTCACGTAAAAAAATATTTTTGAAGATTACGGCTTTAATATGCAGTTTAGCGCAACAATTTATATATTAAAAAATGTATAAAATTTAAAATCCTACAACTTTTATTACGCTTACTTAAATTACGCTTTTATTACGCTTACTTAAAGTACTTTTATTCTTTTTCTGTATTACGCTTAGTTTAGTGGTAATTAGCAATTTTCTGTTTTTTTTCTCTCGAAAACGTGTGAAAAATCGATTTTTTTAAGATTTCGGCCTTAGTATGCATTTTACGAGAAAAGTGTATATAATCAAATTTATAGGACATTAAAAGATTTACAACTGTTATTAAAAGCATTTTATTCTACAAAGCCTAGCTTAGCGTGAAAGAGTGATTTTCCGTATCGTTAATGTAATTTTGGAAATAAATTACATATCAAATAAGAAATAGAAGTAGTATTATTTTATTCTTTTAACTCTACATGTAAACAAAAACAAAACTCAGAATACACAACAATAACAACTTGAAAAACCCATGACTTAAATCAAATCATATGTTAACACCTCCTCCTCTATTTGCTGTGATGCGGTACCTTACGTAGTATCAGCTGGTCAATATGTCTTTTGACGATCCGCCCATCATCTAGATGAACTGTGTACATCACCATGTCCATGTTTGGCAGTTATATGGCCCAAGTGCCACTTGGTTGATCCATTGACGTATTCGCGAGCTTGAACTTTATCTCCAACCTTAAAATTCCTGTTGATTCCAACTTGTAGTCCCTTTTCCTGATATTTCGTTGTTTCTAATGTTGGAACAATTATGGAGAGGCTCGTTCTAACACTCCTTCCAAACATTAGGTGGTATGCTGATGTTCCAGTGGCATTTGGCGATTGTCTGAGTTGCATAAGAAGTTTTTGTATTTTATTTTGTAGTGATCCCTTTTCTCCCTCCATAGACCTTAGCGCCCTTTTGACAGTCTGCACGTATCTTTCAGCCTGACCGTTTGAATTTGGGTGGTATGGTGCAGATGTTCTGTGAATAATTCCACATTCATTCATGAAGTTTTTGAATTCTTGGGAAACAAATTGTCTTCCATTATCGGATACCAATATGTGAGGAAAACCAAAGGTTGAAAATATTCTTCGTAATTCTTGGATTGTCCATGTACTTGTTGTTGTTCTTGTCTGTATTACTTCCACCCACTTATTGAAAGCATCCACCAATATGAGGTACTGTTGGCCGTCTGTTGGCCCTAAGAAATCCATATGCACTCTCTCCCATGGATTAGAAGGTGGTTCCCATGGATGGATAGTTTTCCTTGGGTTGTTACGCTTTTCAATACATTGTCGACATTCAGCAACCATCGCTTCAATATCCTTGTCCATGCTTGTCCACCAGCAAAAATTACGAGCCAAAGTTTTCATTTTTATTCCTCCCAAATGGGCCACATGAAGTTCTTGAAGCACACGAGATCTGAGAGAACGAGGAATCATAACTCTCCAGCCTTTCATCACACAATCATCTTGAATAGACAGCTCGTTATCGTGAAATCCATATTGTTCAACAGATTGTCCTGATTTTAAAGCCTGTAAGATTGGACCTAAAACTGTATCCTTAAGGGTTTCCCTAGCTACTATGGTACTGCTGATATTGAGTGTTTCCAGTTGGTTTATTTGGTACCTAGAAAGGTCATCTACAACATCTTGTTGGACCACTTCAGACATGTCTCGGTTTCATGTACACTGGCTGGGTCTTGTCATTTAATTTGAAATGACCCTTTTCATTTGGTATTTTTCCAATTCCTTCTTTGAAAATGTATTCATAACGAATCATCAATTTATCCAGTTCTGGGATATTTTTCTTTTCATCACTTGAGGTTATTATATGTATGTCAGCTGCATCAACCTGGATCTCTCTTATCCAATCTCTTCCAAATATAGAGTCTACACATTTGTTTACTATATACAGTTTTCCGACAAAACTTTGGTCTTTGTACTGAACTTCAACAAACACCACTCCTTTTGGATTGATTATTTCACCAGTATATGTCCGTAGTTGAACATTTGTTTTGAAAATCCTTTTCGTTGAATTTAAAAGTTTGAACGTGTCGTAAGATACAATACTTAGAGCTGCACCCGTGTCTAACTCCATTGACATGAGTTTCCCTTCCAATTTCACTTCAATCATAAACTTGTCATTCGATTTTGAATGAAATTGGTAAATTTCATGAGTGTTATCTTCTACACCTTCGACAGTTTCCTCTGATTGTTTTACCTCTTTGTTCGGCTTTCTCAAACATACTCGTGATAAGTGACCAAAACGTCTGCAAAAGTTACATTCAGTATTTTTGAACTTACATTGATTTGCTCTATGTGAATCATCACCACATCTATAGCATTTGTTTCTTAGTCCCTCAAAACGAGATTGTTTTGCAGATCGTTGTGTATCCACGTTGGATTTGCCTGACTTATTATCATTATTGGGCTGTCTGTTCCTGCTAGACACTTGGTGAACGTCATCTTGATTATCCTGTGTTTGTATTATCCTACTCTCACTTTTTGCTAGTTCCAATGTAGCTGCCCTTTCGACTACATCTTTAAACGATTGTAATTGTTTATCTTGAAGCAGCTGAAGACGTATATCAGAGTCTTTTAGTCCCCTGACCAACTGCATGCGAAGTAGAATTTCAGATACTGATTCATGGCATTTTGTACAAGTAAACTGGCAATCCACACTGAGTTTTCTTAAAACATTTGCGTAATCTTGTACAGATTCATTATGTAGTTGAGTACGTGTCGTAAATTTGTGCTGGCGGGCCCAAATACTGGGTTTTGGTTCTATCTGAGCCATTAATAAGTGAGTTAAATCCTCGTATGTTTTATTATGTGGGTCGTCTGGTATGCAAATATCATAAAGTTGTTCATGTATTTGTGGGGTGATTGCTTGTAGGAATATTTCCACTTTAACTTTAGGACTTACGTTTCCCCGTATTTGGATGTAGTTTTCAAAACGCCGGGTGAAGTTTTGAAAACTTTCCTCCTGTGTATATGGCTGAAAAGAAATATTCGGTCCATTTTGAGATAATACAGAAGCAGCCATTGCAGTGGATGTATTGTACTTTTTCTTTTCTGCTTCTAGAAATATCCATATCTCTTCATATATTCCTTCCAAATGCCATCTGACTTCAAGTTCATTTTCTATTGAATTAGTACAAAGTTCAATATTTGACCGTGTATCTTCAATTTCACTCCATATGGTTGATAGTTTGTCCGTGTAGACTGTACATATTTCATGAGAGTTTTCACATTTAGGTAATTCATCTTTTAGTTTGTTCAAGCGTAGTTCTAGTAACTTCCTTTTCTTCATATACTGTTCAATATCTTTTTTTCTCGTCGCCATTGTAATTTTGGAAATAAATTACATATCAAATAAGAAATACAAGTAGTATTATTTTATTCTTTTAACTCTACATGTAAACAAAAACAAAACTCAGAATACACAACAATAACAACTTGAAAAACCCATGGCTTAAATCAAATCATATGTTAACAGTTAAGTTAAACTGAGGTCGATTTTCATTTTGCCTCTCTCACTCATGATTAGAAAAATGATGATTAAGGTTATGTTTTTTGATGTTAGTGTTTTGTTTGTTTCTAATGTTAGGTTATATTGTTCATTAATTGCATTGGCAAGAGAAAGTGCGTGTGTGTTTCACACCAGATTTTTATTGTTGATTACTGGGTTACATTAAAATATAATACTTTCTGACCCTATACATTGTAAAGTACAGCTAAAGAAAGTTATATTACCTTGAAATTGGCTATACTGGAGAAGTGGTTCAAACAGGGTACTTTTTATGCATATTTCGTTATATTTAATACACTATTAGTTTTCAAAAATGTTAATGTACATCTTCTAACCAGCAATTAAACAAGTTTTAATTTGATGTATCATTGTTGTTTTTATATACATCGGTTCGAAAGATATTGTTGTTTAAATACAAGTGTTTTATTTCGTGAATCGGACTATAGTATGCCTTGCCCTCTACTTTTCACGGCAAATAAAAATAAATCGTTTTCTTCTCAAACAGTCTTACAAGTTGAAAGCCTTATCAAAACTACAAATAAAATACAATTAGTATTGGAAACAAGACTATTGTTAACATCTGTATGAATCAACAGAGAAGTTTAAAATAATACGCCCATAAAAGGCAGGTGGAGTGTTAAATTATTTACTGATACGTAAACGTATCAGTCTATAATTGGCTGATCATGTGATAATACGTTTACGTATCAGTCTATAATTGCTACGATCGTAAAGTAACATTAGCTTGCTACGGTCGCTTTATGATAAAATTATGAACAACTTCCCTTAGATAGGTGAGTGGGATAGGCCCACTACCTTACTTTTCGTATTATAATAAAAATTACTTTGCGACTCTAAAGTCGCAAAGCAAAACGTTGAAAATATTATACAACCGTTGGAAATTTTATTTAAATTATTTAACAAAAATAAAATAATTTATTAAACTACAAAAATTTTATAGAATTTGTATTTATGTTCTCCGATTTCTGTAAAGTATATAGGTTAATAAACATTTCGTCAGTGTTTGTGCTACCCCAAGCAAATAGAAGGGATAAATAGTTAATAGAGAAATTTTATAAATTAAGCTTTTAAACATAGACTATATGAAAACAAATACATATTAAAAAGATTATATATTTACAAAGCATGTACCGTAGAATTACTATGAAGTGGTTAGTGATGTGGTATTTGTGGATATAGGTTATGTATTCTTTTACATAAATATGCTACATTAAACATTACACACAATACACGTATACAAGTATATTTTGAACATGTGTACAGAAGCGCTTGTATTCAGTTTCAGAGAACCAGTACAACATATCAATGTGTGGTTGTCCTACAATGTTTGATTTTGGTCTGGGTTTCTCTATTATATGCAAATTTCAGAATTTCGTTAAACTATTAACATACACTGCCGTTTTCATTTAACTCTTCCTCTACCCCATTTTCAGTATGTAACCCCATCCCTAAATGCACCACCTAAATCTACATGTACCTCTATTTTATTTCTCTCTTGTATTGCATATGTATTGTGGTATATCAATACTGTGTTTATGTGTTTATGAACGTTCATTGTGTATTCATTGTGAATAACATAAAGCATAACTAAATAAAGACCTGTAATACAATCCCATAATGCGCACCCACATGTCTGCACATCAGGTATTACGTTTATTACCAAAATTCAAACAATAGAGTTACATGATTTTAAAGGTATTATTTATATTATATCACGATTAAGTTTTGTCTATGGTAGTAATTTAAGTACATTTAAATATAAATCTTTATAATGCATCCTGCAGTTTGAAATTAATTCTATTTTATATAATGAATATAATGAACTTTTATCTTTACTTACACGTGTTTCGGTGGATCCACCGTCATCTGAGTAAATAACATAATTGAAACTAGAAACGTTTTTATTTATTTGAAATCTATAGAAGATGATACATCTTCAGTCATTTGAATAAAACATTTTATAAAACCATATACATCCACATATATAGTATGTAAAATTTCTCTTAAACTACGGTCATTAGAAAATTAAAAGTCAGTTTGTAAAATCCTCTACCCTAATGCTATTTCTCGAGTAAGTCACAATGTTGTATCATTTCATATTTTTGAGAGAAACTTTTTCAGGTCTCCTGAAAAATTTACATTTTTGGATGTATCTGCTTTTGTAACGAGACGATTCAAAAATAGTTTTCAAGTGCGTTCGGAATTCAAAAATATACTAATTCAATAATCTCAAAAATAATGCAAAAATAAATAAAAATGAATATACTTATCCCGAATTTTGTATTATTATATTTCGTGATATGCTGTAAATCAATTTTATATTTTAAATAAAGGCATTGTATTACTAAAAAAATAATTAATAACACAGAAGAAAAGTAGTTGCTGTAGTATATAGGCCTACTTGTAAAAAGAGCGGCGGCAGGATGGATTTATAAGATAACGAAATGGAGCCAAAGGTGAAGTAGGAGGAAGGGCTGGCTGCGAAGATCATGGTAGGACAGAGTGGGTGAGGCTATGCAGAAGTATGGTTGTAGGAGATAGACAGCAATAGTCGTAGATGCTTGAATATATAATTAAAATTAAGTAAAATTTATGTTTTTTTGCCACTATGACAAAGTAATCTATTATGTTATGTTTTATATAAATAAGTATTTAGAGTTGTTTAAGTTTATCGAGGAAATTTATTTCTTGATTGTAAAGTAATCAGATTTATAAAAGTTACAAACTTTGATGTATGATGTATGATACTTAACTCTGGAAAGAAGTAAAGTTTGTAATAAACTAGCTGACACAAGTGTTTAGACTGTAAACAAAATACTTATTATGTACAAAATTTTACCTTACGTTAAGCATTTATAAATATATTTTTTTAAAGTGATTTCCACAACCAATATATTATCAAAATTTTGTATGTAACTCCCTCCATATGAGTCTTTCAGTTTCTAATAACAATAATATATTGTCCTGGGTTCGAATCCCACTAAGGCACGGCATATTTTCATACGTTACAAAAATCATTTCATCCTCATTACGCACAGTTACACCCCATCGTCGTCGCTAATGACCTTGCAGTTGATGCGATGTTAAATAAATAAATAAAAATATGTAATAAATATTTTAAAGTTTAATTTGAAATAAACTTCACGATTAATTTAGATAAATTACCAAAATTAATTCACTTATCTTGTAATTTTTTTTTCTCTTGCCCTTTTGATATACAGAGAAGTAATATTGTTTTCAAGTTGATTTTTTCGAATTGAATTTCCACCGGAAACACGCATTTTCAGCCCCGCTAAACAAAAAAAATTTAACAAGTTTTAGCGATTGGTCAGTATGTGTCTGCGCGCGCGCGTGTGTGTGTGTGTGTGTGTGTGTGAGTATGTGAATAAAATATATCAAGAATGAAAAAGCGTACGAAATTGAAATTTGGTACGTTCGGTACCACTAGCGGACCAGACACGAACATTTTCATCATCAAAATCGGTGAACCGAATTAGTAGTTTATTCGTGCAACTTTCTTCTTTTTTGGCTGGCCCGAATTGTTAATATTCTGTTTGTGAAACTACCAACAGTATTTACTTGAAGAACTTCCTTGTCTTATGTTTTTAATCCACTCAGTTGGTGTAGTGGTTTTACTGATGATTTTCGGAGACGATGGTTGCATGAATCGAATCCTAGTAAAAGAAGTTATATTTTTGTACAGATTTGAATACTTGGCAGTGGGTATCGGTGTACTTTGATGGTTGGGGTTCAGTTAATTATACTCTTTCAAGAATTATCGGCCTGAATCTGCAAGACTACACCTCATTTACACATAATACATTGTTGTTAAGGTCATCAGCCGAGAGATTGGTTTGAACCTCTAGAAATTTTACTAAGTAAAACGTGGAGTGAGATAGTTGACGAATGCCTTCTTCACTTAGTTGAAAAATATGTTTAACAGCACGCCAAGCTCTCTGAAAAGCACATATTTTCCACCCTGCAAATGACACCTTTACTTCATTCACCACAGCCTCTGGCTGTATAATGAAATGTATTATTTTGGGAGAAGGTAAGTCTAATCAGACATAATACATCATCCTATCTCACTGGGTCACGGGGTTGCTTCTTTTTATTAAATTAAACAGGCTGCAACCTATGTAATTAAAAAACATTACCTACCACTTTACGGATTAAAAAAATACAGTATTTATGGTTTTTCAACGAGTTTATTACTTTTAATTTTTTTAAATTATAAGTGAAATAAAACGTTATACAAACATTAATTATTTTGAAAAAATTTTTAAAACATTTTTCAGTACCATAAACACACATTGTATTTACAATATATTTTCAAACAAAATATTATATTCATCTTCTATGAATTCTTAGCTTAAAACCATTATAATTGGAAATTGTATCTTCCTTGATTTCTGTAGCGTTTACTTCCGCTTCTCTGCGTTTCTTTAACTTGGTCATTTTTTAATTACATTGTTCAGTGTTTTTCTTTTTACTGCTTTTGTCCTACTTAAATATTTAAAGAGATTGGGAAGTAGGCCTATAGTTAGGTCAGCCGTAGGCCTACTCTATCTTTGGTCGATCACAATTAAATGTTCTCATCTCAGCAGAACTTTTTTGATAAGTATGGCTGGTTGAAATAAAATCTTCCTCAATATGTTTTATACGAGCAACAGTATCTTAAGTAATTACTAAACTCTGCCGGGAGATTAATTGATTTCATTCTGTACGAGGCCTTTTTCCTTCGGAAACTTAAAAACTGACACAAAACTACCATCATTTTCGTCAGATTTGTAATTAATGTCACATTCCGGTACTTGACATTCCAACACCATCGGTTTTTTAAATATACTATTAAGGGGGTACAGACGTTTGTATTCCAGCTTGTTTATTTAGTAATTTTCTGGTACGATTTTCTCAGTTAACTACCACATATAGAGATTTCAAACAAAAACCATTTTATTTACTGAATTGTGCTTTATAGTGTAATTATACCAGTAATACTTTGATTTTTCTAATTTTGAGTTTTTAAACAATATTTTTTCGACTTTATCGTAAATTGGACAAATTTTGAAATATTTACTCATCTAGCTTATAAAATTAAGAATATAATAGCAAATTATTTGGTATACCAGGTAAGTAAAGTTATGAAGATACTCTAGCAAAAAACTGAAGGAGATATCTTAGTTAGTCTCTGAGTAAATGTTACCAAAGTGGAAAAAATACAATATCCCAAAACAACCGTGATTTTTAAAGAATACTAAGCAACACTTTTAAATACCAAGCAATACTAAAACTTAAACAGTAAACGCAAAGAGTAAAGCACAAATATCTAGGTTACTTTCCCATAAAGAAATCATTCACAACATGACAGCTAATTCTTTCACACGATTCAATCTGTAAGAGAAAGGACTGATACTAACAGAATTCAAACGAAACAAAAAGTAAGCAACAAACAAGTCAGTAGTCCAAAAAGTTTGTCGGCATGATCATTTTCTTTATTAATTTACAAGGGTTTGCAATTACACTACAGCTACAGTTTATATACCAAATTAATCAGAAAACTATACAGAATAATAAAATAAAATAATAAGAAAATCAATTTTTTTCCATTTTTAAACGTCTGTACCCCCTTAAATAAACTACATGCCCGTAATAGGCGGATGGAGTTTTTTTTTCACTACAGTCAAGGTTCAAGGGGTACAAATAAATAGTTCTCTTTCTTATCAGATGGTCAGCCAATAACATGACTGAACTATTTAAAAACAAAAAAGATATAGGTGTAAAAGACACTAGTCAGAATTATCTCGAGAATAATGAATTTCATTATTATGAATTTCATAGAGGGTCTTATTAGACTCTCTGATGAATAATGTGTCGTTTGCAGGGTGAAAAGTAGTTGCTTTTTGGAGAGCGTGGGATTCCGATTAGCACACTTTTCAACTCAGTGAGGAAAGCATAGGTAATTCACTTAACACCTTGTTTTGCTCGGTAAAGCCTCTAGAGGTTCAAACCAGCCTCTTGGGTGAAGGCCTAAACAACAAATAAATTAACTACACTACCTACATTAGTTTTCTGTGTTATTTATAAAAAATGAACACTTGTCGGATAATTAACACAAACGCTTGAACATAAGCGATTATTGTAACTTAGCATAAATTTACTAAATTTTAAACTTTTGTAAAGTATTTGCCAGTCAAATTTTCAGTTTAACAAAATTTCAAGAATCTACGTATGTTAAAAATAAGTCTTCTACTAAATAAATATGTTTCACATTTTCAGATAATACAAAATAAAAATTTGTGTAGTAAAACAATTTTTTTAAACACCTTTTATAATATCGTGTGATATTTTATTGTGGACAAAAATTAAATTGTAGGCTACTTAATATGAAGGCTGGTATAGAATATTTAGTATGTTTTATGCTGGTAAGCAATTTAATTTTTATTATTGACATAATAATAATTCATTTATTTCTCCATTGCATTACAATAAACCAGTACACAGAAAAACAAGCCTTAGATATCTAATATTAACAAAATTCACTATAAAAGCATTATATAATTAATACAAGTTAAGAATAAAAGTAAATTAACAATGAATAAGGATAAGCCCTATTTCCAAGAAATAATCAAAATCAAAAACTGAAGAAATATACACACCCACAGAAGAGAGGTAAAACCTATCTTATACGTGGGCAGGTGCAAGCAGCTATAAAATCTCTTAAAAATAAAGAATTTGTAATATTAAAATACTACAAGATTTAAAGACCAGTTAAATTTACGACATGACTGCAATTCTCCACAACATCGGAATAAAGTGAAAGCAACCAACTTCTCAACAACAACTTGAACCGCAAGTTCAGCCGCAAGTTCAGTCTTTACCCGCAAGTAGGCAAAACATTGCCAGGCCTAAGAGAACCGGGAAGAGCGTTATAAAATTTAAAACTAAGAAACACAAAACCCTTCTGGAATAAGGCACAATTCGGCTTTAGCAATCGCAATTGATTATTTTATGACCACCTTGTAGCTCGTGATAATTCATCGGCCCTCATTCCCACTTTTACGATAAAATACATCGAGAACTATGTAGACATATAGGTATCGTACCGGCAAGATCTTATTTATTATAAAAAGTGAGCGTGAGTTACTGAAACGTCCCACTTTACTCAATATTCTCACAAAACTTTTCTGTAGTACGGCTGCAGGCATCAGATTCGTGTTATAAATGCTGCCATACTCGTGCGGTAATACCATACTCCAATTTAGGCTGAACAAGTGTGCAAAATAGATTTGCCTTAACAATGTTGACGGACACACAGAACGAACATGATAAAGTAGTCTCAACGATAAACGTAAGGAAACTTTAATATTAAATAAGTGTTTTATCCATGATAAATTTTCACCCATTAATAACCCAAGGTATTGTGACAAAATCGAAAAAGAATCATTCGCGAAGGTTCTAGAATTTCATCCATGAAATGATACAAAGTAGATAATAGAGTGAATAGAGTGAGGACAATAAGGACAATAAAGGTATGTCTATTCATAAAAATTGTAATAACTATCGTGTAGGATGAAAGGTCGGGCATTGTTGTACAACTGTTTACGAAAGGGACCCGTAACAACTTTTATTCTATTAAGACCTATTATTTACTTGTTTACAACTGATTTTTCTAGCACTCATTAATAAAGGGTTATTTTTTGTACTTTATTGTTTGCATGTTTCCCTACTTTCTTCTGGAATGATCTTTATGAATGAGTATATAAAGAGACCCCCGAGCGCGGTCTAGTAGTATTCGTTTGATCTTTGTCGAGCGATTATCGGGGTGCGTATTTACAGGTTACGTATCCGAGCATTGTAATGATTAACGATTGTTATACCGTCTTTGTGTGCGTGCGTGTATTGTGTAAAGTTAATGTGCAGTTTTTGTTAAATTTAAGTTTGTGTTGTTGTTTAAGTTAAAGTTTATGTGAAGTTAATTTCTGTGTTTTGTATGTTTGTGTAGTCTTATAAATGTTATTGTAAGTAGTGCTAAGTAAGTTATTAAGTTATTTATTGTTTATCATTTATTTTAAGTAAAATTATTATTAAGTTATTTATTGTAATAAGTCATTCTAATTAGTTTATTATTTATTTTGTAATCTTTTAGTGTAATAAATATTTGAAATTGTAAACCTTAGTGTAATAATTATTTAATTACGTGGATCCCGAAACGGACCTTAGCGATAAGTGTCACAGTATTTAACATGATCCACTCAATGAATCACACCACACAGACAGTCGACAGTATCACAGTCAAGTGTGTGAAATTTCAGAGGGCAATAAAAATTGAAAAACCTAGATAAAAAAAAGTTAACAAGTGCACTGTTTGAGACATTTAATTTAAGGGGAGCGCTAACGTCCTATGTAGCCAATGTTAATTTTGTTGTCTTTAGGTACACTTTTCTCAGAAACTAGTGGAGCTACAGCTTTGCAATTTTTTCTGTGTTTTACATAAACTATTTTTTGGATGTGGTAGCACCCTAATTAAGTTTGTTGCAAATAAACCAAAGGGATTTTATTTAAATCTTCCTGGATTTGCATGTATATCTCGTCTTCAGTACCTGAACTATACGATAAGGCTGTATCATCATGAACATGAACATGGATAAGATAGTGTTTTGTTAATGTTTGGTCACCATACAAAGTTTTCGTTGAATCAGTGTTACTAAACAATTCAAACCATCCTCCTACCAGCTGTTTGTATAGATTTAATTTATTTTCATACTTTTCTATTACGTCGATGATGGTGAATAATAAGTTATGTAAATTTTCTGATCAACTTTTTCGAGAAAAGTTATTTAAAGACTGGTTATATTAAGTAAAATTGGTAACAAAAAAAGTAGTTACTAAGTTATTCGTGATAGAAGGTTAAACCCCATTAACTTTTCCATTATTACGCTTTATCGT
Organism: Catonia carolina; assembly: GCA_035578175.1. Lineage (NCBI taxonomy): Eukaryota > Metazoa > Arthropoda > Insecta > Hemiptera > Achilidae > Catonia > Catonia carolina. The sequence goes on from JAQMRL010000005.1 coordinate 73,141,316, forward strand.
TAAATCGATAAAAATAATTATGAAGTTGACTTGTTTTTTTGTTAAGCGTTTATGTAACAAGGCAGTTAGGAAGCCAGTAAACCCAGTGCCTGTTTGATTGCCTCCACTATACTTGTTATCTTTAGGAAACAATCATCTGAGCCGAGATGAAAAGCTCGTTAGAGGCGCCATCACAGTTAGAAGCTAGCAGCAGTTGGTAACATCTCAACTTGAAGGCGGTTTTGTATAAGAGAGATGAGAAAATCCTGCCATGCTCAGAAAATTCATCCTCTTTCTTAAACTCAAACCATTTCCTTATAACTCCTCAGTCGCCTTGCTACTAACCGGATTACAATCCTGTTGTAGTAAAAACTTACTCCGTCGTTAACACATTTTTCCTTTGCTTCTCGTCTTCTCTCTCTACTTATACTTGTTTTCCTATCCTGGAAAACTCAACACTAATTAATGGATGGAAAAAGGATGACCGACTTATTGCGTAAGTTTTTAGGCGCTTCACCGGCGGCGACATCGACATTATTCTCAAACCCCATTTTTCCCCCTTTTCCACTCACCAACTTCCCAATCCCACTTTAGTTTAAGGCACTTACTGCTCCACTACAAATTTTCATGTCAGTTAAGAAAATCACTTTTCTTACTTCATTACATTACTTTACATCACAAATTTCTTCTACTGTCATTTCAGTTATTACAAGTCATCGTTTTTACTTTTATCGTTTGCTTAAATTTCATATGATAAGTTTTAACTGACATTTTTAATATCTTCCTATAATAGTTAAAATAATAATAATAATCATTTAAATATCTTTTATATCAGTCTAATTTATAATTTGTGAGAAAGTATTTAATCATTTTCATACGTTTATAATTAACATAGTTAGTTATAAGACGTTTTATATGACGCTTTGTTCAACGTTTCATCGATAACGGCTTTATGCTATTATTTGTTTTTTTGCTTTTATTTATCATCGGGAACTGTAGGCTACGTATTGTGATACTTATCGCTAAGGTCCGTTTCGGGATCTAGGTAAATTAAATAATTAATACACTAAAGTTTAAAATTACAAGTATTTATTACAACTAAAAGATTTACAAAATAAATAATAAACTAATTACAATGAAGTAATACAATAAATAACTTATATAAATAATTTACTTAGTACTACTTACAAACAATTATACAGAATGCACATACACAATGCACATACACAATAAGACAGAATAACAATAGTGGACCAATGCCCGGACATGTTGATCTCTCCTAACGTACCGATAGCACACGCAATAAACACTCGTCAAAGAACAAACGAGTATTATTTTCCCAACAGCATTTGGGGTTCTCTTTATATAGGTAGATCAGAGATATTTCTCGAAAGACAGAGAGATTCGATGCAATAATAAAATACAAAAATCCTTTTTATTGGTTCTGGCAAAATCTTAACTAGTGTAAACAAATCACAATTGAATGAAAGGTGTTACGCAAATAGTTGTACAACAAAGACCTTACCTTGGTACACACGGCCCTTTTTAAATATTTTTTTATAACTAACTCTATTGTTCCTTTGTCACTCTATTATTTACTATTTAACATTTATGAATCTCTCTGTTCTTGAAACCTCTCGAAAACACTTTCCTCTTCGATATTGTCACATTATTGACAACCACCCAATTTTATTGCTGCTTTTCGTAGTGTTTTCAACGAGCATTAGGCATGAGTTTGATCTGGGACCCCCAATAGAATTTGTTCACAAGTGACTGTCAGTTGGTCACCATACAAACGCGCTAGCCCAACCAGTGTTACGTAAAAAATAATGACGAATTTTCACCAGTTGATTAACTGGGCTGGCTCGAAGTTCTGCTATGAATATAACAAAAGAACGCTGCTTCCGATCCCACATGTTAACTGATAAACAAAAAAATGGTCACATTCGTTACATTAAAAATTTATTTTTCTGTCTTCTAGTTATTTTAACTTAAAGGGAGTGTGGATCCCTATCCTAAGCAATGTTAATGTTTTTACCTTTTTCTCAGCAACTATTACAGCTAGAGCTGCATTTTTTTTTTTTTTGTATGAAAGGCCACTCTTTGGTACATAATTAGAATGTGTAGCATTTAATTCTGGTAAGAATTTTGATTTTCACAATTTTTAAAAAGAGACTTATTTTTTCATCGCAAAATCACCGAAAGAATGTTTTCTCCCACAATTTTTAATATTTTTAAAAACGGCACATTCAATCAATAGAACTGGGTGAATAACATACTCCATAAAATTTTAGCCTTGTACCTTTTGTAGAAGCTGAGAAAAAGGTACATAAAGTTCTAAAAATGACGTTTTGAGATATTCGCGTTTAAAGTTTGAGAAACAAAAACACGAATGTAAACAAAGACAGACCACAACAAAAATAGTGCAGGTTATAAACTTTAGGTTATACTGCCAACCTATGAATAAATAAAAGAGAGACGGCAATGTGAAAAAATAGTATAATAAATCACAGTAAAATATTAATCGAAAGGGAAAATTATATTGTAAAATTTCGTGACAGATGGCAAAATCAGCTTAAACATGAAATTACAAAAAATTAATAAAATATTTTCTAGTTAGCATAGCAACATCATTCTAACGCCATTTTTAAGCGCACATTTCAAATTATATTTTTAACGATAAAACGAAAAATTGATTATTTTTTTATTTTTTCATTCTACATTGCCCTTAATCGTTTCTATTTATAGTTCTCTCTTGCCCTGTGAATGTATTGGGAAAGAAACTATTGTTTTCATGTTGATTTTTGATATCAAGTTTTCACTGAGAATACACAAAAATGTGAAAATGAACCCAACAAAACATGTTTTTAGCAATTGTTCTTTCACTCCCTCTCACACTCTCTCTCCCCCTCACTTCCCCTCTCTTCGGCTATTTTCGCTCTTTCTCTTGCCAACGTAAACAAAGAAAAAAAATAAGAATGTTTAATCACAAGTAAACAATATAGAATGAAAAACGTAACCTAATATTACTCATGAGGGAATAATGCCACAGAAAAATTAATCTCTCTTTAACTTTTATTTTCAAGAACAAAATACGAAAAATCACTAATTCGGGCTAGCCCAGTCTCTTAGCTGGTAGAGAGTCGCTATTAATTACTTAGTAACACCGGTTGAACAAGCGACTTTGTATTGTGACCAGGAACAGCCACTCATAAACAAACGCTATTGGGGATCCCTGTTCAAATTCATGCCTAAACGTCAAAAATACAGGACAAAAGTAGCGACCAAATCGGGTAGTAGTCAATAATGTACAGTTACTGATAACAAATTAAACCTAAAAAACGACTAAAAAAATTTTCTATGATTTTAACGAACTGAGATTGTAAAATAGTTCATTACTACCATTTTCTTTATTATTAACTGAATGCATTAAATTTATGAGGTTAGTTACAGATAGAGTAAAGTGGGGCAAGAGTACGCATTCAACGTTTCGTCAGTAATTCTGTGTACGCCGTTACACTTACTCGTTCAGAAATTGGTGAAAAATAACGTTACTTTATTAGGTTTCAATAGAAAGTATTAAAACAAATATCAGCTTATCCATATCTCAGGAAAAAAATATTTTTCACACTTACGTCAAATGCGTACTCTTATCCAACCTGCAGGGTAAAAGTACGCACCCCGTAGGGCAAAAGTACGCATACCTTATTTCGCAAGAATAAATTAGAAAAATAAAAACGGTCTATTTCACAATATTTTTTTATTGATAGTTAAGTTGTATCATGTGCAATAACAATATTAGCATCAATTTCTGAGTTGACTGCACACAATTTTGAAATAGTGTTTACCTGGATCCCGTCTCATGTAGGGATTCCAGGCAACGAAAAAGCCGATCATGCGGCCAAGAGTGCTGTTCACTTACACGAACATTTCCAATGGGTCTCTCATTTTGACCTAAAGGCACACGTCAACAGAAAACTATTTGATTTCTGGAACAATAGATGGACCGAGATGCCACCTGCGAAACTCCATATGGTACGAAACACTTAACGAGAATTTCCTCTACCCGAGTTTTATAATCGCAGGGAACAGGTTGTCATCTGCCGATTGCAAATTGGGCACTCATTTATATCACACCAACACCTGCTCACAAAATCTACGCTGACAGTGTGCCCTTTCTGCGACGAAAAAGCAACGGTTTCTCATATCGTTTCAGAATGTAGAGAACTTCAAGGCGCCCGTACACTTCTTAGTATTTCTGAAATTTTTTACAACAATGTTAGGTGTAAAGACAGTTGTTACAAAGTTTTAAAATTTCTACGCTATATTGCTGTTGAAGACAAAATCTGATAAGCCTACTGATTTTTCCTTTTTATGTTTTAATTTATGAAATTGTTGTTATTTTTATTGTTATTAGTATAATTCCTATTGTGGTTGCTAATAACCATTAGAAGGTGATGCGACCTTTATAAAAAAAAAATATTAGCATCAAATAATAGTTAATAATAACAGTCTTAAAATCAAGTTTGTATAAAATTCAAATAGTTGTCTAATTTGTGTACAAATAAAAGAGGATTCAAATTTAAAATACACGAAAAATTTTTTAAACTGAAATACTATTAAACAGTAGACTATGTGGAATCTTCAGTTTTAATTTCAATAATTTTCAAATTAAATGTAGAATGTATTCCGCAGTTTTATACGGTTTTATTTTACTGAATTATATTACAGCTCTGAAGTATCTTCAGTGGAATTTGATACAACTGAATATTTTACCTCAGGATTTAGTATTTTGTTATAATATTGTTGTAGTAACTGAAATACGAGCATTAAAGAAGAATATTTACTGAAAATAGAAAACTTTACATGGTAGAAATTTGCAACCAATATTTTTCATATTGGTAATAGGATAATCGATGAACACATTTTAAATTATGTGCAGTCGTCTGTTCGCGTAGACCGTATGACAGTTTCACAACCTTTTTCATGTTAGTTCAGTAAGACTTCAATAACATTGTTTTCCTTTTTAACCATATTTCTTACTTGATTTTTTTTTAGCAATTTGTTTTATCTCGTTTAATTTCTGATGACATTCTCAATGACCTAAACCTTTCTTACGTATTCGACTCAGTAAAACAATATTATCAACGTTTTCACAGAAAATTAGCTAGACCAAACGTGGGAAAAGGGACCTAAACTTTACCACTGTGAATTTTCACTTATTAGTACTATAACTGGAAAGAACACAAAACATTGAACAATTTACATTTTTAGGAATTCCAAAAACTGTTAAAGTAATTGCAATTTCAATATGGAATTACAAAAGAGTGCGTATTGAGAAAACAGTCATTAAAGTTTTTTTTATCCGAGGTGGCGAGAAAAACTCATGTTCATACATTTCTTTCATCACCAGCTCAGAAAATTAATGTGCCTACCTTACCTACTGAGATAGGGACAGAATTGATTTACTGTGGGAGAGGGCGATCTTGCTTATCTCGATATGTCTTCTCCCTCCGCAGTCTCCCGACCACACTCTCCGCAAACTGAGCGACCAACTTCCAGCTCTCTTCATCCTGCAGCATCGCTGCCCCTACTCTCTCTGGGATCCACTGTGCAACACCTACCTTCTCAGATGGCTCTATTCTGTCGAGCCCAAAATAGGGACATCTTTCAAATATATGCGAAACGGACTCGTCCTTTTCACTATCGCACAGCCGACATTTCGGTACTTCATAAAGTTTTAACCGAGTCAAATATGCCCCAAAGCAACCATGCCCTGTTAGCAACTGCGTCAGCTCGTGGGTGGTATCACCAAATGTCCTCCTTATCCACACCTCGACATTTGGAATGAACTTCCTTGTCCACTTCCCGACCCTAGCTTTGCTCCATCTCCTCTGCCACCTGCTGAGTAATCTACTCCAACATTCCTCTTTATCAGCACCAGCTCGCTGCTCTTCCCTCCCGCACGCCACTAGATCCCACTAAAATTAAAGTTAAATTAGTCATTAAAGTTAAAGTTATTGCATATTTTCAATATGGAATTACAAAATGTGCGTTTTGAGAAAACAATTATTAACGTTTTTCAATATTTGAAGAGGAACATAAAGTTCCTACTTACCATCAGATAAATGTAACTGCAATTTTGTGCTGATTTCAGATATGTAATTATAAATTACATGATCCATACTTTTGAATACCATACATATCCATACTTAGAATCCATACATAGTATACATATCCATACTTTTAAAGATGTGAAGAGATAATGGTAGAGATGTTACAAAAAAGTGCTTTCGAGTATAAAAAGTAGTCTTTTAATCACTAATAAATTAGTAAACTAAAATAACATACTTAGGCTTGCAATCTAACAATGATAATAATTAAACAATACGTTTTTAAAGAAATTTTTATATTTTACAAAACTATTTATTAGAGATTATTATCTTCTGTTTGTTTATTTAAATAGCGTTGTTGGCGCTTACAGGGTATAGGTGTAGCTGTATCTTTGTTTACCTGAATCTGTGGTACGGTTGATGTTTCTGGTATTGATAAATTAGAATATTAGTATTTATAAGTTTCACAATATCGACACATTTTATCAAAAATTTATTTATTTCTTTTATAAGTTAAACCGATTGAAGATACAGCTTCAGGAAAGTTCCCTTTAAAACTTAATATTTCATAAAAAAAACTGTCTCCACAAATTTTATTATTAATAAGAGTATACTTCTTTCCACAAAGGTACAAAAAAATAAAAATAATATAAAATAAACCATTGGCTTTTTTAAATCGGAACTTTAAACTAAACAATCAAAAGGTTCCTTAACTTCACTCATTTGATTAACATTGGTGAAGGAACGTCCCTTTTTGTGTGTGTACAAGGGTGTAGAAAAACATTACCGGTTGATTACAAAATGAAATAGACACTTTCGGTAGCCCCTAAAAAATTAAACTGGTGTATGCAGTATCTGCATACAGTAAATGATATAGGTTAACAGGGAATTTTTTGAAGGTTATGTTGGTAGAACGTTTAAAAATGACACCTTATTACAGTTAGTGAAAAGTTTAAATATCGGTAATAAAGTCTTACGTAAAAAGTTTTGCATGGAGTTGCAGGATTGTGTTGAAAATGATGATGCCTTCTTTCATCGCTTAATTTTCAGTGATGAATGCAAGTTTCGCATTAGTGGAAAAGTTAATAGACACAATGTAATAATATGAAGCTCAGAAAACCTAAAAGCAAGTTTACAACATATAAGCAATTCCGCTAAAGTGAACGTAACATGGCGCTATATCTCGTGAAAAGGTTTACGGGCCGTTCTTTTTTTACGAAGTTTCTGTAACCGGGGTAATTTATGTGGACATATTACATGAATGGTTAATTCTAGCAAGATAGTGATAACTTAATTTTTGTACAAAATGGAGTTCCACCTCAATGGCACTCAAAGATCAAATATTATCTAGATGAACGCCTTTCTGGACGATGGATTGGCCGTATAAGTGAGGCCAATATGGTCTACAAGCGTTGGCCACCTTTCAGTCCAGATTTAAAGCCATGCGACTACTTTTATGGGGTCATGTAAAAGAAAAAGTTTTCGTACCACCCCGTCTTGTCGATATCGATGATTTAAAACAACGCATCACAAAAATGTTCTCGCTGCAGTTGACCACCATATGCTTGCATGTGTATGGGAAGAATTCGACGACCGTGTTGATATCGGTCGTGTTACAATCGGTGCACACATTGAATATTTATGGGTAAAAACTTAATGAATTCTTGTAATAATCATCTTAACTTTATAAAAATACATTTTCTATAAGCTATCGAAAGTATCTATTTCTTTTGTAATCACCTGATATTTTATGCCATCTATTGTCGTTATAATATTGAACTAAATCACTTTCTAGTTGTTTAGAAAAAATGTAGGTAGCGTTTTATGCAATGAACAGAAAATCGCATTTTTTACCAGAATTACTTCAAACAGCTGTACTGAGAATTATGCTTAGTGAAGATAAGCCCCTTTTCCAAAAGGGATCGTTTTTAAAAACGTTCTTTTCGTTTTTAAAAAACGAATTATTTAAAAAGATTAGCCCAGTTACTTTACTGGACAACCCTCCCTCAAGGTTAAAGACAACTTGGAACAGAGATTTGTTATTACCCTAATAAACAAATCAATAAATAAAAATTCAGATGACTGTAATAAATAGCCTAACTAATGTACATTAATTTAGAATTCAATTCGTAAAATAAAAACCAAGAAGCTCCATGAATGGGGGATCTGGTTGCTCATGTCGTTCATGTTATAATTTGCATCATTGTCACCTTCAAAACATTTGTAATTGTAATTCATTGTACAGATACAAATAAATGTAGGGTCTAACTGAAAAATTCACAACCAGGACAGTGAAAAAAATTGTTTTAAATTAATATGAGTTGACAAATGCAGAGAGAAATAGAAGGGGCTTTTAATGCGACGTGAATGAATGATGACAGGTTGATAAAACGGGCAAGATAGCTGTATCTGATAGATGGACAAAAAGACGTAGTTAAAAAATTTCGTCTTACCATGCCCAAATACTTTGTACAGGTTTCCTGGTTGAAATTGAACAAACACAATAAATTTTTTTTAAACATTTAATAATGTATGTGTTTTTAAGTATTACTATATTGTATAATTATAATAATTATTCATATATTTTTGTATTCTACGAGTATTTATTTTATGTATATTTATTGTTTGATACAAATATTCGAACAATTCTACTGATGACTATTAAATTTAAATAAGTACATTTAAAAAAAACTTACGTAAAGTAGAATACGAGTGATTATAAAACAACTAAACAAACTTTGTATACAAAAATGTACCGGGTTATCGAGAAAGGTTGCATCCATTATTAAAATTATACAGTTTAAAAACTACTGGAGATAAAGACATAAATGTTTTTTTTGTTGGTATGACTGTACCGCAAATTGACAAAATTGCATTGATAAAAATATTAACATAATTTGGCAACAAGACGGCGCGCCTCTTCATTTCTCCGTTAATTAAAGGTTTCCTGGGTGGGGGGGGGTTTCTGGGGTTATGTTAAAAACCACGTCTATATTGAGAAGATTTGAAATGTGAATCATTCACGACATCGAATTACTTTTGCTGTTGCTTGGGTGACGCTCGATTTGAGAGAGCGCCCCTGGACAGAGGTTGACTATCGTTTAGATGTGTGCAGAACAATCAACGGTGCTCATATACAAACTTAAGTTGTAAAAAAATTTTAATATTTTCTTTTTATGTTGTTTAGGTCAACAGCCAAAAGGCTGGTTTGAATCTCTAGAGGTTTTACTAAGTAAAACGAAGAGTGAGGTGGTTTGCCATGCATTCCTCACTGAGTACAAAAGTAGCTTAGGCTTATCAGGAAGTTAGGCCCTCCGAAAAGCATCTACCATGCAAATGACATCTTCACTTTAATTCACCATAGAGTCTGGCTGTATAATAAAATTCATTACTTTCAGAAAAGATAACTCTGACTAGTATCTTTTACTCCTTTACCACTTCTGCTACTAATTAGTTCAGTCATATAATCAACTGACCACGTGATAAGAAACAGAACTATTTTTTGTAGCCCTGGAACTAGCAGATCGAGTGCAAATAATTTAAAACTTCACTTGCCTGTTTTAATGAAATTCATTACTATAAAAAAAATTCATTACTAACTTATATTAGCATATTGTACGTATAATGAAATTCATTACTTTCAGAAAAAATAACTCTGACTAGTGCCTTTTACACCTTTACCACTTCTGTTCTTAAATAGTTCAGTTACATAACCAACTGACCACGTGATATGAAACAAAACTAATTTTTATAGCCCTGGAACTTGCAGATCGAGCGCAAATAATTTAAGACTTCACTTGCCTGTTTTAATAAAATTCATTTCTATAAAAATAATTCATTACTAACTTGCATATTGGATAATGAAATTCATTACTTTCAGAGGAGATAACTCTGACTAGTATCTTTTACACTTTTACCACTTCTGTTCTTAAATAGTTCAGTTACATAACCAACTGACCACGTGATAAAAAACAGAACTAATTTTTATAACCTTAGAACTAGCAGCTCGAGTGCAAATAATTTTACACTTCACCTACCTGTTATGGGCGTTTCTGTTAATTATAAAACATATTATTTATCTCAAGTAGTTTTTAAACTGTAATTTGTTTAAATGGATCAACCTTTCTCGATGACCCGGTATTACTCAATACCATTAAATGGCAAATAATTATATGAAATTGCTTGTTTATATTAATATTAATGTAACAATTTTAATAAATTATAATAACAAAATGAACCCATGCGAATAATGAGATGGAATTCCATATCACTTTACTGTTTCGTTGTGTTTTAAACAGTAAAATAATAATTAGGCCTTAAGCCTAATTATTGTTGGATAGTCCACAGAATTATAATTATATTAACCAACCGCTCTAGCATTTTTGTTTTTGGCGTTTATGAATATTATATTTTTATGTTTATTTTTCTCAGTTTGTTAATTTATTTCTTTTTACTGTAACGTTAATTAATTAGTAATATTATCGTTATAATATATTTTCATTATTGATTTTTTTTATGTTCTTTTTTGTACACGTTCAATTTTCACTAAATAAATTTCAGAGTTAACACTATTCAGTTTTCATTTTTTCCAGTATGTTATTTTTCTAAGTTTTCAGAAAAATGTTAACTTTATTCTAAAATATTTCCTTTTACTTTCTTTTGCGTATATGAATATATACGAAGGAAACTATTGTTTTCATGTCAATTTTTCAAAATCGAGTTTTTACCGGATCTACACGTTTTCAGACCCCCTGAATTAAAAAAAACATGTTTTTAGTGATTTGTGTGTGTGTGTGTGTGTGTGAACAGAATATCTCAAGAACGGAACATCGTACGAACTTGAAACTTAAGTTAGGCACCAGTACCGGACCCAACGCGAACATTTTCATCAAAATCGGTCAACCAGAATTAGTAGTTTAATCGTGTAATTTTTTACTTTTTTGCGATTTTCTCAAAAAACTGGTTCTACGATTTTTTTTTAAATCGCCTGGTTTACTTAATTTTTTATTTTCTATAAGATAGGGTAGGCGCCATGTTTGCTGAAATTCTTGATGAGGCGGTTTTTAAGTAAAATAAATTGTTTTTTTAAGTTTACTGCTTTAGTATGTATTGTAGCGCAAAAATTTATATAATAAAAATGTAGAGAATATAAAATCCTACAACTCATATTTCAAATATGTTTATGTATAACGCTTAGTTTAGCGGTAATTAGCAAATGTCTGTTTTTCTCACGAAAACGTGTGAAAAATCGATTTTTTAAAGATTTCGGCCTTAGTATGCATTTTACGAAAAAAGTGTATATAATCAAATTTATAGAAATATAAAAGATCTACAACATTATTTAGAGTATTTTTCTCTACAGAGCCTAGTTTAGCGTGAAAGATCCATTTTCTGTACTTTAAGCCGAACTGAGGTTGATTTTCATTTTGCGTCTTTTACTTATGATTAAAATAAGGTTATGTTTATTGAGATTAGTTTTTTGTTTAAATGTAATGTTTTATTATTAATGTTAGGTTATATTGGTCATTATTTTCATTGGCAAGAGTAAGTCGTGTGAGTGTTTCACACCAGATTTTTAAATTTATTATTTTATCTTACACTGAATGAAAAATACGGTGAAGTAAAGTTCTTATTGTTTTCTTGTCGATGTTTCTGAATCAATATAAAAATGTACGTTTTTAGACTGATTTAACTCAAAAGAAGTTATTACCGATTGATTTGTGTGAGTTTGCCCATAACAGGAAGGTAGAATGTTAAATTATTTGCATTCGATCTAATAGTTCCAGGGCTACAAAAGTTAATTCTCTCTCTCACCACATAGTTAGCCAATTGTATGATTGAAACATTTAAAAATAGAAGAGTTAGAGGTGTTAAATATTCCACTCCGTAAGGAATGCACTCGTAAACCACCTCACGTCTTGTTTTACGTAGTAAAGCCTCCATATGTTCAAACTAGCCTTTCGGCTGATGACCTGAACAACAATGTGTATGAGTGTGAACGAAATATTTCAAGTACAGATCGTCATAAGAAGTTGAAACTTGGTACTTAAATTACGAATAATTAGTGAATTCGACATGAAAATTATCATCAAAATCGACCAACCGGAAGTAGTACTTTATTCAATTCATTCACAACATTCACTACAGGGTCTGGCTGTATAATGATTCATTACTCACACTCTGACTATATTGTTTATTAAATAGACAATATAGTACGAGTGTGAGTAAAGGTAAAGGTAAAGGTGAAATTTTCACCTTTACCTTTTCTGTTCTTAAATGGTTCAGTCGTATATATGGCAGACCATTGTAAAAGAAACAGAACTGTTTTTTGTTGCCCTGGAACTAGTAGATTGAATGAAAATAATTAAACATTCCACCTGCCTTTTACGGGGAAAATGTTTTAAGACGATGATAAACTTTCTGATCCTGATATCATTTAAATTCTCACTCCTAAATATTAAAATATTAATATTATTTAATTTCACACTTTTGTTGAAGTTCTCTTAAATCAGCGCCAAAGTCATAACACTGTAGATTATGTGTTACCAATATTTTATCAGCTGCATGTAAACTTTTCTGCGCTTGAAATTTACCGTCTGCGTTAGCAGAAATTTCAAAAAAGTCAGACGTAACAAAAAGGAAAAAAACAAGCTTCCTATGTATTATGAAGCTTTCAATTCTAAAAATTATTAAATTATTTCAAGCTTGTAATGTATTTTTAGGGTTGGTGTCAGGGTCCTGGTATGCGTTGCGAATATATCTCATGTGTGTGAATTTTTGTGGGTTTCAAACTTCATGTATTTTTAGAGCTGGTGCCGGGTTCAGGAAAGCTAGCATTTTTACCTGGGATCCTAGGTTGGATTCCCGGTCAGGTCTGATAATTTTTCATGTAGCCTGTCCCTTTCTAATGCATAACAATCGGATATTAAATCAAAAGAATTAAAGGGAAAATTATAATTATTGAAATAAAATATTAAACTATAAAAAACCCTTATGTTTATCCTAGAATTAATTAACGTAATATGATAGAATATAAGGTTTCATTCAAAGAGATGTTTCAATATTGTAGAAGAGAATGTTTCCTTCTTTTGTTCAAATAAAAAGTGCTCCGCCCATAATTTTCTAAGGTTTCACCGTTCAAGAACTAAAGAAAATCTATTGTATTAATTATATCATTTGGTTGGGTTTTTGTAAACAAAAAAGATTGGTTTTTTAGAAAAGTTTTTTATTTGTTAAAATAGAAAACACGTTTGTTTCTTTCGAATGAAGCTTTTTAAAAATTAAATTTATGTGTTCATTAATTTTACAACTTAACATTCAATTTTTCTAATTTGTTATTCTATTAACATTTTGTAAATAAAGAAAATGAAGTATTAAAAATGTACGTAGTTTCAAATTAAAGATTTCTTTTCATATTACGAAAATCATGAATATACGAGTAAAATAATTCACTGCAGTGGGCGTAAATTAACTCATAGAACAAAAATATTAAATTAAGAAAATAATGTAATTTTCAGTGCCTCCGTTGGTTGCGTAGTGGTAGACCGCTAAATTACAATATGGAGGTCCCAGGTTTAATTCCCGGCTAGGGTCTGGAAATTTTTACAAGTTTAGTAATATAATTGAAATACCGGGTGAGCATAAAGTCTTGCCCTGATTATAAAAATTTATTGCAGAATAACTGTTTGACATAATAATTTAAATTTGATGCTGTTACATAGGTTAGTGTTAATAGTTTTTTTTAAGATTACTTACATTAGTAAACTTCAACGTGTGCCCCCTTGGTAGCTCGGAGAATGTCGAAGCGGTATTCCAGTTCCAAATCGGTGGATTGGAAGGGATGGTCCAACACCCTGGCCACCCCGCTCTTCAGACATTACTCCCCTTGACTTTTTTTTCTGGGGCTATATCAAGGATAGAGTCTTCGCCACACCAGTTGCTGACGTTGACGAACTGAAGGCTAGGATACAAGCTGCTGTGGGTACTGTGACAGAACACGTGTTACAAAACACCTGGCGGGAACTGGAATACCGCTTCGACATTCTCCGAGCTACCAAGGGGGCACACGTTGAAGTTTACTAATGTAAGTAATCTTAAAAAAACTATTAACACTAACCTATGTAACAGCATCAAATTTAAATTATTATGTCAAACAGTTATTCTGCAATAAATTTTTTATAATCAGGGCAAGACTTTATGCTCACCCGGTATAACTGGTTAAACCCAATCGTAGTGATTATTACCCGAGCTGTTAATAATACTTTAATTTAACTAAAAAAGTTATAAAATGTAATTTTTTATTTGATCTTTTTCAATATAAGATTGTATTTATTGTTACTTACATCAATTAAGTTAGAACAAAATTAATGTGAAAATTATTATTAAAATTATTTTATTTTATTGAAATTATTATTGAAAATTATTGTGTTGGAGACTACTTAGTCACAATAAATATCAGAATATAAAAAAATGTAACTTGTATTTCTGGTGCTCTTTATATATTGTTATTAATAATGAATAAAAGATTTATATTTTTAAACGTATAACGAATAGGCCTATTTATCAAGAAATTAATAAATTATACTTAACTTAATAATAGACTAAATTTTATCAAGAACATAAGACTTAATAAACATAACTAAAAAAGAAAGATTACCGGTAACAATCTTAATTAGTAATGCAGGAATAATTCATTCCTAATTTGATACTGTTCTAACTAATAAAAGTAGTAATCACATTCACAAAATATTTTTCTATTGGATTGTCTAACAAAAGAGCCAGATGTTTATATAGGTACTTATATTGAAACTTCTAGAAAGAACAAAATAAATAAATAAACAACAACCCGATAGAATGATCTAGAATAATTAATAATAATGAGATATTATCTTTTTCTGGAATTGAATGAAAAGGAACAATTTTCAAAATCCAAACAAAATTGTAGTCAAAAGTTTGTGGTTTAAATATACTTATAGCCTTTTACACTATTACATGATCAATCTATAATATTATTATTTGACTAAAAACTGCCTGTTTGTGTTAATATTTTTTTTCTTATTGTTTCAGGGTCGTCTTTTGGGAAAAGTAGATGCATATTTCAGCTCATTTCGCCGTTGTAATTATCCGAGAGTTACGTCTCAAGGTGTTATTGAAATTGTCCATGAATGTGGACGGTATTCAAGGTAACTATTTGTTTTGTTTTTTTTATTTATTTGTAGTAAATTTTTTTAATTTTCATATATCATTTTCTTTTTTCCGTCAGTCTGTCACACCTAAATGACAGAAACTACTAGAGATAGCAACAAACCGTGATTCGTAATTTACATAAAAAGTTAGTGACCATGGATTGGGTTTGAAGTTCCGGTTTCAAAGAAAAGTGGCCCACAACCTGTGGAAGAAATAGGAAACAAAAATAGTGTCACTCGATTTATCTTAATGAGTAAAATATACAGAAATCCCTAATGGTGTTTGCCATAGGTCAAAGGTACCTATTTTAAAAATTACCACCGCCCAGAGACGTATCGTGTCATAAAAGAGTTTTTCTCCTCGTTTAAGGTTTTTTTCTACAATATTAGTAACTAGAACATAATAGAAAATTGGCATCTTATTTTTTTGGGCCTAAATCTTATATCTGGCACAAGCAGAAGCTGTTGATTTAGTAACTTTTGCTTGGTGTTTGTGTCAGAAGAGGTGTCCATTGAAACTCCTCTTATTGATCTCCTCTAAGGTGTTCCAAATTGATCAAGGTTAGTTTGTTTCTACTTAAACTTGATATGATGAGAACCTGCTTGGAAAAAATTGTTGTTTAGATCAACAGCTGATAGGCTGGTTTGAACCTGTAGAGGTTTTACTAAGTGAAAACGAGGAGTTAGGTGGTTTACTATTGTCTTCTTCACTGAGTTGAAAGAGTATGTTTATCAGCATGTCCGGCTTTCGAAAGGCACTACATTCCACTCTGCAAATGACACCTTCACTTCATTAACCACAGGGTTTGGCTGTATAATAAAGGAATTGATTACTCTCAGAGAAGATAACTCAGGCTAGTGTCGTTTACACTTCTGCCGCTTCTATTCTTAATTAGTTCAGTCGTATAATTTGTTTTCTCTATTCAGGAAATTCACGATCTGTTGGAAACAATCAGTGAACGTGATAACACAAAATTTGGAAAAATATTAACATGGTAAATAAACGTAAGTGGAGACACAGTCCAGTGACAGAACTCAGACGTGAATAGATAAGTGTAGCATTAAGTGCAGCATTTAGAACACTCTAATGGATAGTCAATTACAGCACAACGTTAATAGATGAGGTTCCGGCTCCATCGACGTTTTAGACGTCATATTGGATTGTTTGGGAGAGTCTGCGTAGCCAGATTTGAGATCAATGGGTTATGGTGGTTCCCGAGTTTCTTCCTAAATTTTGTATAGAGTTTTATAAAAAACGTCATTTATGTAGGGTACGTTTAGGTCTGAGTGTAGCGTTTTATTGGTTACATAATAGGAGGCGTTAACAATCCTCCGTAAAAGCTTTGATTGGAAACACTAAATTTTTGTTAATTCCGATGGTTTTGCACAGCAGTAAAGCTGACTGGCATAGCTCAATATTGGTTGAAGGTTGGAGTTGTAAATGGTTAATTTGGATGTAATTGGTAACTTGGATTTGCGTAAAAGAAGTCTGTACAACTGTTTGAACCTGTCCTAGAGTGTCTTTCTCGTTTTGTCCACGTATACATTCCACGTGAGCCTCTTATCTAGATATAAACCTAGATAATAGATAGATTCAGAAGTGTGAATTAAAGTGTCGTAAAGATACATAAAGATAATTATACATAAAGTCGTATAATTAGCTGACTATTTGATAAGAAACAGAAATATTTTGTTTAGCCCGGAACCTGCAGATGGAGTGTAATTATTTTAATTCTGCCCGCTATAGGCAAGTAAAAATATTCTTAATTTAAAAATATATCAATTTAGATTTCAAATTTCATTAATTTAACATAATGTACTCTGAAAAATACAGGAAAATAAACATGGATTTTCTCTAAAAGAAGACTGTAGTTTGTAACAAAATATTTGATTTTTCTCGTCACGTAATACTGTTTTGTCAAACGTTAATGACCAAGATTAGAACTACGAGACAAAGAAAAACTGTAGGGATCGTTTAGCAAATTGCCTCATTTTATGAACACAAAAACCTCCTGACCAAAAAATGCCATTTTGATGTAGAAATATTATACTAATTCTTGACAAATTAAATTCTTCTTTTTTGCTTATATAAGTTCATTTTTTCACAAGAATTTAATTTCTGTACAATAGTCTATTTTGAAATAAGTTAAATTCTGGATTTATTATTTTTAATTTCTCCTGCAGCTTTTTTAAATTTTTTCATCTAAAAAGATATGGTTTTGTTTCTTAATTTCTGCGGGAATTTTTAACCCAAGTTTTTCGTTTTTGAATTATTTTTGAACTGAATCCTGTTTTATAAAAATAATTATTTTTCATTAAATCTCAATTTTTTCACTTTTATTTGCCATATATGACTGAAATTTAGAGGTGTTTTGTTGTTGCAGTATGAAAGATATTATTGTTTTCATTCATTAATTCAATTTGATCAAAGAATCTGGCTCGTCTTCTAAAGATTCTTGTTTTTAAAGTTTCAATCTCTGGAAATTTCTTTATGTAATTAAAATTTTGTCATTAGATTCTGTAATTTTTTATAGCCTACGTAACTATTTCTTTCTTTAAAATTTTCTTCTTGTTTTGAGGAATGATCCAAATCAGCGACACAAAAAGAATTAAATTTTCTAATGTGACCTGTTGGTCACAAAAAGTTGTGTGTAGAAGCCTTGACGGTCCTGAAAAGAGCCGTTAAGTGTGTATTTGCTCATCACAGACAGGTGGAGTGTTAAACTATTAATTTAGTTAAACTCTATTAATTGTAAAACTATTATATGTATTAATTGTTAAATTATTAATTTAATTGAACTATTAATGTATTAATGAGAAATAAACTGTTAACTATTAACTTAATCTGTTAGTTCCAGGGCTACAAAAATAGTCTTTTCTTTATCATATTGTAAGCCAATTAATTGACTAAAGTATTTAAAAACAAAAGAAGTAGAGGTGTAAAAGACATTTGCCAAAACTATTACCTTTGAAAGTAATCAGTTTCATTAGAGACAGACCCTGCGGTGAATGAAGTTAAAATGTCATTTTCAGAGTGGAAATTTTCAGAAAAGTAGATGATTTTCAGAGGCTTGGCTTGCTGATAAGCATACTATCCCACTCAGCAAGAAAGGCATTGATAAACCAATTTTGTACCTCACACCTCGTTTTACTTAGCTTCCTCTCGAGGTTAGAGAAGGTGGTTTTAAAACCAACTCCAGTAAAATTTAAATATAAATATATCACAAGCTTACATATTTTCCCACAACAAACAGATGGAGAGTTAAATTATTTATACTAAATATGTTAATTCCAGAGTTACAAAAATTATTTCTGTTTCTTATCACATAATCAGGTAACTAAATAACTAAATCATTTAAGAACAGAATACGTAGAGGTGTAAAAGACACTAGTCAAGAGTTTTCTCTTCTGAGAGTAATGAATTTCATTATACAGCAGACTCTGTGGTGAAAGAAATGAAGGTATCATATTTGAAGGATGGAAAGTAGATTTTTTTGGAGTCCCTGGCTCTCTGATTGATATACTGCTGATTGAGCATACTAATCAACTTGGTGAGGGAGGCACGGTAAACGACCCCACTCCTCTTATACTCAGTAAAACCTCTAATAATTCAAACCAGCCTTTCAGCTGATTAATGCCGGCCGCATTGGCGTAGTTGGTAACTTGCTCGCCTCTCATCATGCGGTCTTGGGTTTGAATCCCATTCAGGCACGGCATATTTTCATACTTTACAAAAAATCATTTCATCCTTAACCATCTGCATTAGCAGTAATTGCAGAAAAGTCGGACGTTAAACCAAAAAAAAAAAAAAAAAAAAATCAGCTGATGACCTAAACAATTTTTTTATATTATTTTTAAGTAATAATTCAATATTTCGTATTAGTCAAGATGGTAATAAAGATACATAATATTAAATTAAACAAAAATTAATTTTGTGTCCCTAATTGAAAAAAATTAATATATTTAATAATAAAAAAATATTAAATTAGATAAGACCCACCGGGCTGGTCTAGAGATAAAGTCGTCACGTGAGTCAGCTGTTTAACAGCTGATTTTCGGAGACGAAGGTTCCTGGTTCAAATCCTATTAATGGTAGTAACTTTTGTACAGATTTGAATATTGTGCGGTTCCAAGCTGTGTGTAGTTGCGGGGTGAAGGGTACGGGTGAGGTATAATGAATGAGTGACGCATGCTGGGAGAACAATTGTTGTATTACTCTGATACAAAACATTCTTATTCAAACTTTCCGTATTTAACATATTATTTTGTTTTTACTAATTACATTTATTTATTTACATATTTTATTACAAATTGGTAAGTTAAATATTATGAAACCGACCAAGTTAATAACCCGGTAGGTATTTGTTAAATTAATGCGCCGGATGTAAAGAATATTTTTTTAGTGTAGTTAGTACATGCTACCACTACAAATGCATCAGCTGTGAAACACTACTAACACTCATTCATTCTCCCACTACTATAACAACGCACTGCATTCCTTCCAACTACACGGAGTTGGGACTCTGGCAATACTAGACAGTGTTTACCGGTGTACTTTGATGTTTGGGGTTCAATTAACAATACTCTCTTAGTCTGTTGAAGACAACACCTCTTTTACACGTCATACACATTATCCTCATCTCATTGAGTCATGGGGTTACTTATTGTTCTAAATTAAACAGATGCAACTTACACACATTATGGGTTAAAAAAAATTAGATAAATTGACCAATAAAATATACAAAGCAGACTTTATGAATTGACTAAATAAAAAAATAAAAAATTTGAAGTAAACTAAATATGTAAATGAAATGTTGATTATTTATTTATTTAACTTGCAGTAATATGAAAGAAGAAAAGTTTTTTTAGATAAAAGAAAAAGCAATCATCCAGATTTTTGCATTTTCGGAGTGCTCATTTGTAAAAATAATTGGAGTAATATTGTGTAGATTTTATAAAGAGGTTACTCTCCTAATAAGGGTGATGCTCTTGTTGAGAAGAAATACATAAAAGTATACATGGTTATAGATTCAATAGTGATTTAAAAAGTAAATTGATACGTAACTTGTAAGACCAATATTGTTAAAAGTAAAACAGAAAAAATGGAAAGTAACAACATTAAATTGAGCCGCTGCAGTAGAAGAGCCCTAAGTACCCAAGAGAAGAATATATTACAAGCAATTTCTAGAGATATCAGAGCCAGCGAGAGACATATAAAAACTACGACTGTATTTCCCTAATTGGAGAACGTCGGCTTACGACGTATAAGAAATGTGGAACGGGATAAGCAAAAGAGTCCTTCAAAATCCGTATAAATCTCTTCTCCCTCCTTTGAGTGTGTACTTTTTTACTCTTTTCAATTTTCTTTCATGTTTTAAGTTATATTTATTTAAATTTTTTTTATCTCGTTTATAAAATGTCGTAGATAAATATTTCTTCTAGGTGGAATTTACTTTGTAAATGTCAACTTATTTTTCTGGCTTTAAAAAATTAAAATTTTGTTAACGCTGATAAAATTAATGTGATAAATAGTTGGTTAATTTTTTTATATCATATCATTTTATTTTATATGTTTGTTGAATATTATTGTTATTTAATATTATTTATATTATTTGGTTAATATTTTGTTACTCGTAACAGGTTGGATGTAGTGTTAAATTAATATTTTTCGTTTACACACAATTATACAATCACACGAACAATATTTCGTTAGAGAAAAAGATAAAATGAAATAAGAGAATAAAAACAAAAATAGTCCATGATGCAAACAGAATTAAATATGCATAAAACAATATTATACACATAGATTTTACAAATAATTTTCGATCAATTAGGCCTAATCATGATAGAGGTCTAAAAGAAAAAAATTGCCACACACTTATGCAAAAACTTACTGAACTATTGGAAGCACTAAGACAGAAAAAAATAACAGGATGATTTTTTTATTTATTCGAGGCGGTGAGAAAAACTCATGTTTACTCCCTCGTGATGGGGGAAGTAGTGGTGGACTCAATTGATGCGTCCTCGTCCAGCCCCAAGGAGGCCGCAACCAAAAACCCGTCGCCTGGCCACTTGATCCGGCATCAATAAAGAACCCTCCACCTCCCTCGGAACTGTTTATATAATACTACAAGGGAAATGTCGGGTTAAAAAAAATTTACGTACTGTCAGCGGGGCGTAGAAGGGAACCGTAGCCTAATTCACCTCTCACTGAGCAACACTCACTCTCTCACTTTCATTCTTCTCATTCATCACCAGCTTAGGAAATTAGTGTGCTTACCTTACCTACTGAGATCGGGACAGGATTGATTCACTGTGGGAGAGGGCGATCCCGCTGATCTTCACATGTCTCCTGCCTCCGCAGTCTCCCAATCACCCTCTCCGCAAACTGAGCGACCAACTTCCAGCTATCCTCATCCTGCAGCATCGCTGCCTCTACTCTCTCTGGGATGCACTGTGCAATGCCTATCTTCTTAGATATCTCCATTCTGTCGAGGCCAAAATAGGGATATCTTTCAAAAATATACGAAATGAACAGGTTGATTTAGTTTAAGAAAACTTAGGACTAACAAAAAATGTATATATTATAATGCTTTTCACGGTTGTTTAGCTCTGCTCTTCCACGCATTTAGACCAATCAGAACGTTTGCCAGCGTTGTCAGATTGTACGAATCTAACAGCTTCACAAACATTACGCGCGTATGCGTATAAGAACCGCAGTAGTTCAGTCGTGTTTTGCATCTCGTTCTGAAGACATCAATTATAGAGCGCGTTAACAAGCTATACTTTGTAATAGAATCAGGTGGTTGTATGTTCACAGGTTACAATTGTAATTGAGAGACCAAGAAAATAGCTGACAAAATATATAACAGATTTACAAGAGCAAGTGTTGGCAACGTTGCTGGCAAGTCATTGGCTAGGTATGAAATCGGTTGGGTGCAGTGCGTACGTTTAGAGCTCATCAGCTTTGAGAAATAGTATAGTACTATTGTCTGTATTTGTAATGTTGTAATGATTCATTTGTAACCGTACTTATTTATATTTGGTAGCTAATAATTTTTCATAAATTTTATTTATTTATTTATTTATTTATTTCCCATTGTTTACAAAAAGTAATTATCAATACATAATAAATGTTAATTTCCTTAATTATACTTTGATAATCTAAAAGCTATTGTTTTTAATTCGCGGTGGGGAAATTAATCCACCCTACTATGGTTTCCCATGTTCAAGGGTAGATCAACTCAGTGCTTCTTAGTCCATATACTAGTGCAACTGCTATACTACGGTAATCTATTAAAGTGTTAGTAATTACAACTACATGTTAGTTACTTAAATACTAATTAAACTACTAAGACATTTTTATTGAAAAAATAATATGTTGTCATATAATTACATGTACAAATGAGAAACAAAACAAACAATATAATATGCAAGACAAAAGAATTGATTTAAAAATAGAAAACTAAAATTTAAACCGGTAGACGAGCTCACAAAACTACATATTTTCTGGAGTAACCATTTTTTCTATACCGTCTCTCCCTAATTCCAATAGCCAAATGATTACTGCTTTTTTATACCTTATGATGTCCGGCATATTTTTAATTTGTAGGAGGAGCAGATTGAGCAGTTTAGGTGAAAAATAGCAAAAATGCTTTTGGTATAACGTTTTTGAGGCCTTGTGTAAAAGTAAGAGTCCTTGTTCGTGGTATTATAATGGTGGGCTCTTGTAGTAAAATCGTTTATATTTTTTATATGCGAAAATGAGAGCTTCTCTTTCAAATTTTTGGCGGATGTCAAGTACGTTGAATTCTTGAAAAGCTGTTCCGATGGATACCTTGGTTGTCTTTTATTGATTATTCGTAAGATCAACTTCTGCACCTTCTGTACGGAGATATTATTAGTAATTAATAAAATTATTAAACTTAATCTTGAATAATTGGCAAACCAGGTAAAATCACATCAAAATAAGTTTCTACTATGTGTACTTTTTACACTTTAATTTTGACTATGAATAATGAAATAGATTTTTCAGATTGATAATATATGGTATAAAATTACTAAAAAATTCAATACCTAATCCGATTAAGACGTACAAAAGAGAAAATGGTTAAAATAAGAAAGAAAAAAAGGAATGAAATTGATAAAAAATGAAGTTGCCATATAACATGCACATAGATAATTCTAAAGAACTAAGAAAGATATCGGAAAAGAATCCGCTTTATATTTCCCCAAAGGAATTAGTAACAATAAGGGTAATGAATAAAATTCCCTTATTTGGGTTGAATTTAAAGGATTACTTAGCCTACAAATTGTAAAAGGAAATAGTAGGGTACTTATTATTTCCGGATAAAGTAAAGAGCCTACTTTTGTAGAATTCCTTAATGATTAAAATGGTACTACTAATAGGCCTAATAATTTTTCCACGGTTTTTATTAGTACAAAATGCAATCATTCTTAATTTTGAAGTTGAAACAATTTTGCTGACCACACACTAACAAGCCTGCGTATAATAATAGTAATTTAGTTTATTTATTTATTTCCATTATAATAATTTTACAGTATGTACAATTTCTTATCTATCTAAACAGAAATTACTTTCCTGAATAAGGCAATGCCTGTGCTCAGGAGAGGACAGTGATTAAATAATCATAATCCACCCACTATTATTGCTGGTCGCAAGAATGCGAGGTGGTACAGTAGAACAGCAATAGAATATCGCCTCAGTATACCTACTGCACATTTATAAACTTAACATTGTCATTCTTTCTTCACTAGAAAACAGTCAGCCGCCGAGCCCAACATACACCACATAGACACGAATAACATAAAGATCACGCAATATTTACAGCCTTTTTTCACAGTATCCTGTGTAGTTTTTCTTTAATTTAAACATCTCTGTGAAACAGATCTACCTCTCCATTTATTTCATTTGCTGTAGCTATACATCTATTGATTGAAGCTATTTTACTCCTTGTGGCTCCGGCAAACAACCTAAACCTTCTTAAAGTTGTGCAAATAATAATAATATACAAATATAGAAAGTTGTAAGATACCCTGCACACAAATTTACCAACAAAAATGACATGAGATTGATAGACCTTTGCAGACAAAACAATCTTAGAATAATGTCAACTTCAAAAATGAAAAATCCCAAGAAACAAAAAACCTGGCGATCTCCCATACAACACCTAGGAGAATTCCAAATCGACCACATTGCCATATCGTACGACTATCAAAAAGAAGTACATGATGTTCAAGTGCGACGTGGGTCTAATATAGATTCTGATCATTTTCTGACACGAATTAAAGTCAAATTCACACCGAGGAGAAAATACAACAAAAAAACACCCACTATACCAAAATTTGATGTTCAAAGGATAACAGAATGTAAACTACAAGAAAAGTGGGATAAAATACCTGCAGGCAATTGGCAAGAATTTCAAACAAAAATTATCAAGATAGCCAAAGAGGAAATCCTCCTAAAAAGGAAACCGAAACATCCATGGTGGAATGAAGAGTGTGAGAATGCACTTGAAAAAAGAAAAAAAGCATATCAAGACTATAACGGTTGCAAAACAGAAACAACACATGAGAACTTCCTCAAAACACGAAAACATACATCCAAGGTATTAAGACAGGTCAAAAGAAGGTACATACATGAACAGCTAGAATCAATAGAAACTAACTTCAAGAAGCACAACACACATGGCTTCTACAAAAT
The DNA here is from genome assembly GCA_035578175.1 of Catonia carolina. Classification (NCBI taxonomy): domain Eukaryota; kingdom Metazoa; phylum Arthropoda; class Insecta; order Hemiptera; family Achilidae; genus Catonia; species Catonia carolina. The sequence goes on from JAQMRL010000005.1 coordinate 73,166,317, forward strand.
ATTTGCCACCCAGGTCAAAGGATATGTGTACCACAAAATTTGTGCTTTCGAAAATCAAATGGGAAGTTGGCTTTAACGAACAAAGAAAATTGTCAAGAGCTGGCCACATATTTTAAAAAACTACTAAACTGCCCTGAACAAAAAAGAAAGATTCCAGAAAGTACATGCAGGAAAGTACAAGCCGGAGATGGACCGGCAACACAACAGAACTCTTCTCCACCATCAAAAGAAGAAATACAGTTACACATACAGAAACTGAGAAATAACAAAGCGTCAGGAGAGGATGGGATTGTGGCTGAATTTTTGAAAGATTTAGGGCCAAAAGAACTGGAAGAAATAACACAAATTATACAGGAAATATGGCAAACAGAACAAGTCCCAGATGAGTGGAAAATTGCCCTGATTCATCCTCTACACAAGAAAGGGGACAAAGCAGATGTAAATAACTACAGAGGAATCTCTCTCTTACCAGTAACATACAAAATTTTCTCTGCCTGCCTCTTGAAAAGAGCACAAGAACAAATGGAGCCAAAACTATCTGACTACCAATCCGGATTTAGACCAAGTAGATCTTGTGCAGAACAAATTTTCAACCTGAGAACAATAATAAAAATGAAAGCAATAAGGTGCAAGCCTGTAATATGCACTTTTGTAGATTTCAGAAAAGCGTACGACTCGATAGACCGCCAATCACTTTTCCAAATATTAGAAGAAAAAGGGCTAGACCACAAAACAAGACGTCTCGTAGAACAAACACTAACACACACCAAATCTAAAGTGAAATTCATGGGAGAGATCTCGGGACCTTTTGACATAAATACCGGCGTGAGACAAAGAGATGGACTGTCGCCACTGCTCTTCAATATTGTATTGGACAAGGTTATGGAATAATGGGAGAACAAACTCCGCGAAGAAAACCTCTGGAAACCAATCACACTTGGAACCGGCAACACTAAGTTACACATACCTTACCTCGCGTTTGCAGATGACTTGGCAATAGTAGCTGAAGATGAACAGACAGCGGTCAAGCAGTTTGAGACACTAAAAGAGTGTGCGGAAAAAGTGGGGCTCCAAATTACTTTTGAAAAGACTGAGTTTATTGGCAATAGAATCAATATTGAAAAATTGAACACAAAATATGGTATAATTAACAGAAAGCCACACTTAAAATATCTAGGTGAATTTATAGAGCCCACAGGAGCAGAGGAGATATCGCAGGTTAACAGGCTACAAAAGACCAAAAGAGCACTGGGGATGATACAGAACTTATATAACAAGAAGTCGATGTCAAGAAACACCAAGATCCGCCACTACAACACAGTTATCAAACCCGCTTTCCTGTATGCAAGTGAGACACTAACATTAAATAAGAAACACGAGCTGGAAGACATAAAAAAAGAAGAAAGGAAAATAATCCGAAAGATCCTTGGTACTAGACAAACGGAAACCGGGTTCAGATTACAACCAAACCAGACCATAGAAAAATTCTCAAATGTAGAAGCTGACATTAGAAAAAGACGTATGAAATTCTTTGGACACATAAAGCGGTTACCAGGAAACAGGCTAACAAGAAAAATATTGGAGTATACAACGTCTCTCAAAAAAATGCCACCGTGGATAAGTGAAATCTATAAAGATCTCAGGAAAGCGAAAATAACAGAACAAGACATCGCAGATAGGAAAATATTTAGGAACAAGGTGGACAAGTGGGAGATAGAGCCGAAGCAGAAGCAGCACAGGCCAAAGTGGTCAGAAGAAAGGAAACAGGCTTTCTCAAAACGGATGCGAGAGTACTGGGTGGATAAAAAGAACAACAAGAAGAAAAAATGATTCAGTTTGCTTATCGCCTTCCTTTAAGGGAGAATACGCTAATAATAATAATAATAATATACAAATAAATAATAGTAAATAATAATAATAATAACAATAAGTTAATATTCAAACATTTTCAATACCCAATGAATTAATTACAGATTACTGTTTACAATATTCTTGCTTATTCTATATTACACAATATTTTTAAATTGTAACGTAAATTACTACATTAGTTATTACTTAAGTACAAATGAACAAAGCGAACCTAAACCAACCGATCCATGGATGAGCTCAATCAACTCCCAGACCAACCAAGAATTTTTTATGTCTACTGTTAGCGTTTGTAAGGCGCTGGATAAAAGACAATGAAACGAATTTAAACTGAATAATTTTACAGTAATTAGTAAACGATTAATTGACTTAATTCGGAGGACCAGGTCAGTTTTAAGCAGCTGCCAACCACAGCTAAAACGATTTAAAGAATAAACAAAATGAATTAATAATAGGATGAACCAAATAACGAAAGGTAACGGACATAATTGGTAGGGAAAAGACATAGGGAGACACACAATTGAATAACTAACCGTAATAAATGAAAAACGTTCTTACCTGGAATCCATAAAACGACTTGAAACTTGTAGATAAGCACGTGGAGACACACTGGTAACATTGCAATGAATACACTACGACAGTTTACAATAAAAAACACATGAGCAATTGAATATAATTCACACAAAGCATAGAATAACGAACAGTTTAGGTTTGTAGTAAACCAACGAGTAACGAAACGAACTGATTGTAAACGAAGAAATGGCAGGGAATCGCCACCCACGCCACGCGCTAAGCGCAAGAGACAAGAACGCACCCATTCATCATGGAAGCTGAGACAAGAGTGTGTAAGGAAGATGCCGGATATGTAGACGGGAGAAGGGATACGGATGACGTGACTTAATGATGTCACGCGGAAACAGAGGCAGGAACAAATTGTAATTAGCGGGGAAAACAGTTTGAATTAACCCCGGGAAGACTGGCGCTAACATCTACATTTTTTAATGACACCAATTGATGCTGTAAAAAAATTACGTAAATCAGAAGGCAAACAGTTACAAAATTTTTGTGCTATATAATCAAAGACCCTTTCACCTCCTAATGTATTTCGTTCGTTTTGTTTCACAACGGGCCGGCCCGTTGGCGTAGTGGTTAGCTCAACTGGCTTCTACGCCGGGGTCCCGGGTTCTTGAATGGAGGAGTACGAGAATAGTCGTGTGGCGTACTACAAAGAATATTATTAAATTAAATATATTCACTTAATTTCTAATAATATTGAGCTCAGAAAACAAACCATCAATTTTTTTTATTATTTCACGGAAACGTTTCAAAAATTTATAAAATCAAATTTCTTTTTCGTAATTTAATTAGAGTGTAAAAATATTTCATCGATAGATAGTTACATTCTAAATCAATTAAATTTGTCAAATTTCAAAATTGTTGATTTTATTTTGCTTACTTAAATATTTTTCTGTCACCGGATGGCGACATTAAGTAGCAAGTTGAAAATTTATTTGTTTGGTGGCTCTGAAAAAGGGCCGTTTATGTGTGTGTCCACCGGGCTGGACAGAGGTGGTTGATGGCTCTGAAAAGGGCCGGTTAAAACCTTAGTAAATTAGTCCTGAGTAGGACCGTTGTGCTGGTCTCAAAGGAGACCAGTGTAGGCAGCGCGTGGCTGCGGCTGCGTGAGCTGTGGCAACGGCTGCTGCAAGTCCCAGAGAATCTTCCTTCTCTATCTCTTGGATGTAGTTGGTCGATCTTCGTCGGAGATGTAGAACGTAATTGTCGTCGTGGCGGTCGGGGGCTGGGTATACGGCGTGTCGTCGTCCAGCGGAGACGTCATCTTCTTCCCTCGTAGTAGTATGTCGATGGCTGCTTCGTCGGATCCGGTGGGCGTAAGGCTCGGTCGACGGACCACTGAGGGCATCGCTTGCGGTAGCGGGCGATGACGGTCCGGTCGACGGGTTACGCTGTTGGGTCGACGAGCGGAAGCATAATCTTCTCTCTAGTGGGGTCGCTGATGAGCTTTCGTTGGAGTCCGGTAGCTGTATGCCGATGGTGGAAGTCTTGTATGCTCTCTGGATCGAAATTGAATCCCTTGGTTCAATGCAGCGCTCTTTTTATAGTCCCCAAGAGCACTGTAGTATTGGTGTTGACCTTAATGACAAAGTCCTCAGTCGGTACGCCGCCACAGGCCTACCGCCTTTTCGGAACTATTGGCGGTTCCCTCTGTCGCTATGTCGGAAGCTTTGTAGCTGGCATCACAGTACCTAATCAAATGGGAGGACGGTGACATTTCATTTTGTTTTAAAGTTTTGTTCAATTCTTTTACTACCACACGTTAAAAATTGTCCCATTGGTCGTTAATAAGTGTGCCTAAGTAAGTGAACTTGTACACCCTATTAAAGACCTTGATCGACTTTAAATCTCTCTGCTATTGCTTTAAAGGGCTGATCACATTAAGTCCGGATTGGATTTCAAAGGCGTTTCTAAATAAATGTTTTGAAAAAGAAGATCAATTTTTTATAAATTATTAAATCGTTAATTAATTTGTTTTTACAAATCTAACCAAGCCATGAATATTTACCATTATGTAGTTGTATTTTTCAAAAAAATATATGATTGTTTACTCATTGATATATGTCATGTATAAATGGAATATGTATATTGGAATTTGATGAATTTATTTCATTTTCTATTTGAAACAGAAAATGACAATTTATGTTTTTAAATCAGATTATAGGATTAAAATGAGTTGGTGTATGTGGAGGGAAAACCAACCAGTTATAAAATAGAATAATAAAACAAAACATTGAACGGACCGCGACGACAATAATCATACTTGATGATTTTAGGGTACGATGTTCGTCATGATTCTGTTTCGATGATGATGATAATAATGATGATTAAATCGCCAACAACCGTGATTGTTTCTCTCTTTATCATCCTTTCCTTTCCACCACCAAAGCAAATCAATCTAACTCGTATGGTACAAACCCTTTTCCCTTTCGCTCCGATTATTTGGCTGTATCACAACTTTAAAATGAGTATGAGCATGTTTATATTCGTTCTACAATTCCATGGTAATAACAATTAGATTCCTCTATGCTTCATAATAAGACAATAATTACGTATAATCGATTATTATTATTACAAAGCAATTATTATTTCATTAGATGTAATGTTACATAAGCTAACACTTATTGTATACGAGGTGTGGCTATGAAATAACGAGACTGACGTTGTAAAAAAATTTATTTTAATTTTATACATAATCACTTATTGTCACCTTCAATATACACTCCTTTTCTATTCCTACAACGCTCCATACGAATTTTCTATTGTTGGAAACAGTGCTGGAAATCATCTTATGTCAGCTCCTTCAGGACATGTGCCACTCAAAAATGTTTGAAATGAAGCTCGCAAAAATATTTGTACTGTCACTTTGTAGGCGATTGAAAATGATATAAATTTGTTGGAAACAATAATAACACGTGATTTAACATGGTTTTTTACTTATGATCCGGAAACGAAGCCCTAATCCATGCACTGGAAGATCCAAACTTCACCGAGAGCTAAAAGTGCTCCAATGAGCAAGTCAAAATTTAAAGCAATGATGTGTGTTTTTTTATATCTATAAGATTGTGTACCTTGGATTCCTGAAGGTCAAACAATTATTCAATATTACTTCCTTGAAGTACTGTCTAAACTATGTGAAAAAGTAAGGAAAAACGCCCCGAAATGTGGAAAGACAAATCATGGATTCTCCACCAAGACAATGCGCCAGCTCATTCCGCGTTCTGTCAAGAGATTCTTAGCCAAGTACAGCATCTCAGTGTTTGAATATCCTCCTTATTCACCAGATCTTGCACTATGTGACTTTTACCTGTTCTCTAAGGTGAAATTCGCATTAAAAGGGACAAGATTTGAGGAGTCTGTGGAAGAAAACAAAAATACCTTTCCGTTCCTTTTAAAAAAAGCTGTGAGCGAGCGGCTAACTACTGTGATGTTCTCTTTCCACAATTCGAAATATAAAGAAGGAAGTTAAAGATAGACAGTGAAGAAGGTCTTCACTGGGAATTCTTCATTAACATTTTTTTTGACACCTGGTAAAAATAGGAAACGGTTATATCAATAAGAAAGTGATGCTGACATGTGAAACATCATTATCGGTTTTAAAAGAAAGGCTAAATTTTAAATAAAATTTTAGTACAATGCGAAGATTCCGGGTTTGATTCCTGGCTAGGATCTGGGAATTATTACAAGTTAAAACCCACCGTTCCAGTTACAAAACCCAACGTAGTCGCTAAAATAACCAAGCTGTTGATGTTGTTGTTGTTGTTTAGGTCAACAGCCGAAAGGCTGGTTTGAACCTCTAGAGGTAATACTAAGTAAAAACGAGGAGGGATGTGGTTTACTATTGCCTTCCTCACTGAGTAGAAAGAGTATGCTTATCAGCATGCCAGGAACGCTGAAAACCATCTTTTTTCCACCCTGCAAATAACACTTTCACTTTATTCACCACAGGGTCTGGCTGTATAGTGAAATTCATTACTCTCAAAGGAGATAACTCTGACTAGTCTCTTTTACACCTCAACCTCTTCTTTTCTTAAATGTTTCAGTCATATAATTAGCTGACTATGTGTTAAGAAACAGAACTATTTTTTGTAGCCCTGGAACCAACAGATCGAGTGCAAATAATTTAACGCTCCACCTGCCTGTTATGGGAAATTAGCTGTTGATATAACTTAAAATAAAAACAAATGTAATGCAATGTTAACTAATCATCCAGATTTTTTTGCAAAATTAAATATCTGCAAAAACAAACGAATAATTAAGTAAGTTGTTACATAAAATAATTACATTATTGCAGTAACTAAATTGTATGATTTTATTTTCTACAGTCTTCTATAACTGTAGTTACAACCCAACCGTTGTTTTTAGTAGTTTATACATAATTTGCATACTTTTAGCAACAAGCACTCTCGTGTAAATATACGTTAATTAGAAACTTGGTAAACATTCCTGTCTGTATATTTATGTTAATAACTGTAAGACATAAATGTTCTCGTGCATAATTTTGATTTAAATTAAACATTTTATGTATCTATTTAGTGAGTGAATTAAGACATAATGTAAAATCATATTTTTACTGTGAAATAATGTTAAACAAGTTATGATAAACATATTTCTTAAAATGTTGTTGTTTAGGTCATCAGCCGAAAAGCTGGTTTGAACCTGTAGAGGTTTTACTAAGTAGAATGAGGAGTGAGGTGGTTTACCATTGCCTTCCTCACTGAATAGAAAAGTACGCTTATCAGCATGCCAGGCCCTCTGAAAAGCACATACTTTCCACTCTGCAAATGACACCTTCACTTCATTCACCACAGGGTCTGGCTGTATAATGAAATCCATTACTTTCAGAAGTGATAACTCTGATTAGTGTCTTTTACACCTCTACCCCTTCTGTTCTTAAATGATTCAGTCATTTAATTGGCTGACCATGTGATAAGAAACAAAATAATTTTACGCAGAATTTCAATGTTCACAATCATAACACGAGAAACAGGAATGATTATTATGTGGCTAATCACTCCACAAAATTGTTTGAACAAAAACCTACTTATGCAGGGAGAAAATTCATAAATAAATTACCCCAATCTTTAAAGTGTTGTGAGGATTTGATTTCCTTTAAAAAAAATTTAAAAAATTACTTGATCGGTGAAACTTTTTATAGTGTACAAGAATTTCTTTCTTGATAGTAGTGATACATAGTGTATTTCTTATATGTATTTCAGGTGTTACATCTGACGACATGTCCTATACTCCTCCTGGAGTCTCCAGGGCGCAGAAAAAAAACAGAACTATTTATTTTAGCCCAGCAATGAACAGATTGAGAGTAAATAATTTGACTCTCCACCTGTCTGTTATGGGCAGATTTCTTAAAATATTAAAATCAAATTATAATATTGCGGTAAGGAATTAATTGTTTTTTTTTTAATTAAGCGCATTTCCACAATCTTCTTTTTTGGAAATTAGTCTCCTTTATTACGAATAAAGGTTTCTGGTTCATAGATTGTGATAAACAAAATAGAACTTAAAAGCCTGTCGTACGGTAAATTAGTTAAATATTTATGTTTTTATTTATTTATTGAGTCCAACACTACTACCCCATTGCGTGGGAAAGAACATAAATGAGTTTTTCTCGCCACCTCAAATAAATAAAAAAATAAATTAGCAAATATATATCTACTTTGTAGTGTAAAGGAATATCGGAGGTAAATATATATTGTGTAAGAAAAGGAAACAATAAAGCAACTTGTTCACACATTTTGTAACACTGATATACTGTATCGAACTTTAAAATATAGTTTTCTTTAAAAAAATTTTGGTTTGAAGCACTCACACGACTTTCTGTTCCCAATGTAAATAATTAAATGTAATCTTTTTTCATCATTAGTAAAAAATGTAAAATGAAAAAATTAAACCTAATTTTCAACATTAGTGAATGACAAAATAAAAATCAACATCTGTTCGACTTAAAATACTGTTAAATAACTAATTAACGCTGAACTAGGCTCTGTAGAAGAAAATGTTTGAAATAAACTTTATAGAATTTTATGTTTCCAATAATTTTAACCAACTAAATAACTTTTTATAACTTTTGACAATAAACTAAGCTCTGTAGAAGAAAATACATGCAACAAATGTTCGTAGTTTTTGTATTCCCTGTAACTTTAATATACATTTTTGTCGTAAAATACAAACACACTAAGGCCGCAATCTTAAATAATCTCATATTATTACGGATTTTGGTGAAAAAAAAGACAGTGCGAATTGACGCTAAAGTAAACTATATACTAGAAGAAAGTCAAAAAATAAAAGTTGTAGATTTTTGTATTTCCTGATTATGTAGTAGAGAACGATCTTCTATACTTCACCCATTACGTATGTCGAAGAAATTTAATTTTAGATGCTTGCAATCTACTCTCCTCTCACTTTGGTAGCACCTTAGTTTCACTGCCGTAGAGTACGGTCGGCAATGCTAATGTTTTATAAAATTTCACCCTCGTGTTTTTGGTGGTGCTATTTTTTAAAGTGCGGTGGATAGTTCAGCATATTTGCTGAAATCGGTGCATCTTTATCCTGTTGGTATGTAATGTTGCAACCTAGATACTGAAAGTGGGATATCTGTTTCAAAATATTATTATCTATAACAATTTTGCTTCTGACTGGCTCCTTCCCCCTGAATGCTATAACCTTTGTCTTCTTCGTCAAAACTGTCAAATTAAATTCTTATTGTAGATAATATTCTATATTGTAGATTTTAAAATGTTTCATCGTTATTCGAAAGTGGTCAGCTAAATACTCAACCTACTAAGGAGATCTCGGTGTCTGATAGGTTTAGAACCATTGATTTAAACCAATGAGCCAAAGCTTGTCAAAAGCTTTTATAAAATATGAATTTAATCAATAATTATGTAAATTTATGGTACAACTAAGTAAAAGTAGTCCAAATTGCTATAAACTAATGTATGTAGATGTAATATTTGTAAATAAATAAACCAACATCCACTATTCATTACAAATTTATTCACGTACTGTTTAAAAGCATCTAATTCACTGTGTGATCTAATATTATTGAATATCCGTAAATTGTAAACGAATTACTTTGGAATTAAACGTACTTTATTGACTTATTTTAGTACGGTGAAATAGTTTGTGGATAAACAGCTACGAATTACTGTTATTGATGTGCTTTTATATGCGCTATGAATTTTAAGGTCAAACCATTAACGCGATTGCAGCGGATTAAAACAAATAATTTCGCTCGTTCACTCCGTTGAGCAAAAATACTCCAATGCAAAGGTTATTACGAATGTTACATTACTAAATAGTTAATGGACTTTATAATTCAATCATATTATCATTATCATTATTATAAAATAGGTATTTAATTACCTATAATAAAAAATTAACTTAACAATATTCAAAAAATTTGAAAGTGTATTAAAAGTTTTTAAAATATTTCACCCAAAATTTCGTAATCACAAATGTTTGTTTAAATGAACACATAAACAATTGTTTTGAGTATGTATCAGTGTGTTCCTCGTAGATTAAACAGTTATAACTTTTTTATTCTCTATTTAGGAAATTCACAATCTTTTGGAAACAATCAGTGAATGTAATAATACAAAATTTGAGAAAAATGAACATGGTAAATAAACGAGAGTGGAGACACAGTCCAGTGACAGAACTCCGAGGTGAATAGATAAGTGTAGCATTAAATACAGCATTTAGAATACTAAAATGGATAGTCAATTAAAAGTAATACGTTAATTGAATAGGTCCCGGCTCCATTGACGTTTTTAGACGTCTTATTGGATTGTTTGGAAGAGTCTGCGTAGCCAGATTTGAGATCAATGGGTTATGGTGGTTCACGAGTTTCTTCCTAAATTTTGTATATAGTTTTAAGAGAACGTCATTTATTTAGGGTAGCCTACGTTTAGAGGTCTGCGTGTAGCGTTTTATTGGTTACATAATATGGGGACTATCCTCCATAACAGCTTTGATTGGAAACGATGAATTTTTGCTAATACCGATGGCTTTGCACAGCAGTAAAGCTGACTGGCATACCTCCATATTGGTCGAAGGTAGGAGTTGTAAATGATTAATTTCGATGTAGTTAGTAACTTTGATTTGCGTGAAAGAAGTCTGTACAACTGTTTGAACCTGTCCTGGAGTGCTTTTCTCGTTTTATCCACCTTTACATTCCACGTGAGCCTCTTATTTAGATGTAAACCTAGACAACGGATAGATTCAGAAGTGTGAAGTTGAGTGTCATTAGGATAGAAAGAAGGACAAACTCGTTTACGCAGGGTAAATATAACGTGACTAAATATTTTATTAAATATTAAAAATAATAACTAAATATTTTTACTAGGTATTTTTGAACATCCCTAGTTTATTTACAACAAATTTTTTCTAGCATCTGAGATTATTTACTATCAGTTTTAAAAACAAAAACTATAAGTAAATAAAGCGAAACTGTTTACATGACGAAGACAATACCCAATGGTATTGCTTCGAAAAGAAAATCAAAATTATTTATAGTTTTTGAAAACATTAACTAGAATAAACATGAATAACAGTAATAGGAAAGGCAACATAATTAATAGCGGTGATAGTAGAATGCGTAGAGGAAGATGATGCTGATACAGATGCTGTTGACGATGTTGATATGGAATACAATTAGGTATTTACCATGTAGGTTAGTCGGTATATCTAAATGGAAGGGCAAGCAATTATTCGTTTTAGTCGTGTTACATCTTCACTATTATCAGATAAATTAAACGCCAAAGAATTTGGGTTATCTGCTAATGTTTCTTGATATTTAGAATTTAGCCGCGTAATTTCGTCTTTTACGGTGTTGACACATCAGTCCCTATGCAACCCAACATTCGTCACATACCATGGAGCATTTGTTGTAACCCGTAAAACTTTTGACTGGAATTGTTGGATAATAGCAAGATTCGATTTCGCAGCTGATCCCTAAAGCGGTAAGCTATAAATCCAAAGCGGTTTCAGTATGTCTTTGTACAGTAGGAGCTTGTTCTCTAATGACAGCTGTGAACGTTTATTCATCATCCAATACAAAACTCTCAGCTTCAATCCTAGCCTTTAAAAAATTTTAATAAACAATCAATTTAAAAATAATATTTTTTTACTAGAAGTTAAAATTTAACTTATAACTAAAAATACAGACAGTGGATCAGGAAATGTAGCCCTATGGGAATACAAACAGGAAACAGGCCCATATATACTATATTGTTTGCAGATGATCAAGTTGTATAAGCAGAAGACCAGCAGGATATGACATATATGCTGAACAAACTGATAGGAGATTTTCAGGAGTGGGGACTTGAGGTCAACATGGATAAAACAAATTATTTGAATATTGGAGGCAAGGGGCAAGACATACAGACAGATTTTGGTGCTATAAAAATGGTGAGGCAATATAATTACTTGGGTGTTACAATAACTGAGGATGGTAGAGACAATGAAGATATTTTGAGGAAGATAGGGAAAGGAAAAAACATTATCAGAGCACTGCATCCAATTCTGTGGAACAAAACACTTACAAAAAAGACAAAAACAAACATATATCAAGCTATGATAGAACCAATCTTGACGTATGGATCTGAGGCGTGGGTCATGGATCGCAGACATGCTGCAAAATTGCTTGCTGCAGAAATGATGTATTGGAGAAGATGCGCAGGCTTATCATTATTAGATAAAGTAAGAAATGAAGTAATAAGAGAGCAGATGCAGGCAAAAGAAACAATACTAAGTAGCATTGGGAGGAATCAGGTAAAATGGTATGGCCACCTTCGTCGAATGAATACGGAGAGAATACCATTGAAAATCTTTGAATGGACTCCAAACCAGCATCAGAAGCGGGGTAGGCCAAGGAAGATATGGATGACCAATGTTCGACAGGAGATGGAAGGTAGAGGATTGCGAGAGGGGGACTGGAGAGATAGGGAGCGATGGCGGAAGGGATGCGAGAAGCGACTCTAAGGTTGCAAAACTTGCTTCAAAAAAAAAACTAAAAATAACATTTTAAAATAAGTAAATATTATGAAATTATTTACATGACGAAGATAATACCATATAATCCATTAAGGCCGGAACGATAAACATTTTATTTTTATTCTTAAAGTCGCATTTACAGCTCGAGCATTTACCAATATTGTGGTGTATGTAACCGTGGGTTTAAATTTAGTAATTGGTTCAAACGCTAGCCGGGAATAGAATTCGGGACCTCTGCAATGTAGGCTAGCGTGCTACCACTGCGCTACGGAGGCGGCCTTTATTTTATATTTCCTGTTTATCATTGGAGCAGTTTTATTTTTCTCCTTTTTTTATTTAACGTCGCATCAACTCCTGTGGTCATTCAACCTCTCATATTCACTTTGTCATACATATAACATATAATTTCCTTAATTTATTTTTATTCTTGAAGCCATGAAACGTACAGACTGATTAAAATATCTGGTGTGAAACACTCACACGATATTTTTATTTCAATGTAATAATGAACAATGTAAGCTCTAATCATGAATAAAAAATGTAAAATGAAAAACATATCTTAATTTTAATTATGAGTGAATGACGAATTCTCGTTAACCTATTTTAATAAAAATGTTCGTTTCAGGTCCTCATGTATTACTAAAGTTTCAAGTTTTAACTTCGTATTCTATTCCATTTTTGTTCGCACGCGCGTGCACACACATACACACATAGACCAATCGCTGTTTTTTTAGATTTCAGGGGGTCTTATTCTTCTTCTGCCTTTCAAGGATTAGGCATATCTGCCTGCTCCGAACCTCTCAAATCTGCCTATCTCTTTCTCGGGTGTCCTCGCTCTCTCTTGCCTTCCGGCGTATAGCCCATTGTCTGCTTAGGTATCCTATCCTCCCGAATTCTGTTTACATGCTCTAACCGCTGCATTCTATTGTGGGATACCTTGTTGTTTATAGAGAAGATGTTGAGTTCTTTCCTTATCTCGGTATTTCTGTAACGATCTTCTCTACTACACCCATACGTATGTCGAAGAAATTTCATTTCAGATGAATGCAATCTACTCTCCTCTCGCTTTGATAGCACCCAAGTTTCACTTTCGTAGAGTAGAGTCGGCACTGCTAATGTTTTATAAAATCTCACCCATTTTTTAAAAGTGCGGTGGATAGTTGCGCATATTTGCTGAAGTCGGTGCATCTTATTGTAAGCATCTTTATTCTGTTGGTATGTAATGTTGTAACCTAGATACTGAAAGTGGGAGATCTGTTCCAAAATTTTATTATCTATAACAATTTTACTTCTGACTGGCTCCTTCCTCCTAAATGCCATTACCTTTGTCTTCTTCGTCGAAACTATCAACTTATATTCTTTGCAGAGTTTGTTCAGAATGAAAAGTGATCTCTGCAGGTCATCCTCACTCTCCTGTAACACTATCAGGTCATCGGCAAATCATAGGCAGTTTACAACCCTATCTTCTCCTAAGAGAATACCAGAGTGTATTTCAGACTTCCACCTTCTGATCACGTCATCCAAATAAATATTAAACAGAGTGGGTGATAGACCACACCCTTGTCTTACTCCTCTATTAATAATCGCTTCTTCAGAATTAGAGTTCTGCACTGCTATTATTTCTCTGGTATATTTTTATAGTTCAGGGGTGTATTTATAAAACATGTATTTCCGGTGCAAACTAGATTTGGAAAAATCGACATGAAAACAATATGCCTACTTTCCGTGTCTATCCATTCATATAGGAAAAGAGAAAGTAAAAAAGGGAGTAATATTGTTGATAATGATTGCAATACATTTTCATGTTGTAGGTGTGCTATATTCATGAAAAATGAAATAGAAAACTAATAAAGCTTGAATAAATTTGTTGCTCTAAATAACTCAGTCATTGATTGGTTTTCCCTATTAGTTTCAAAATACTATTTCATTTTCAATCTGATGTAACAGAAAATTGAATTTTCTGAACTACTTCATTTATATTTTTTTTTAATGCCTATACAATTCTTGATCATTTTAAATTTCAATATCCTTTCAAAATCTTTTATTTTTGTCATGCGAACTAGAATTATGTGATTTGTGTAGGTTCTCTTGCTTTTTCATTTATTAGTTTATATCGTACATCACTGTTTTGTACAATAGCTCTCTTAACTTCATATTTGAAATCTCATTACATTTTTATTTCAGTTAATAATATTCCACCTCAAACAATAATTTTTTATTTCTCGTTCTCTTTCTATAATAATTGGTAAAGATTGAAAAATTATAACGAAGAGGTAAAATTTTTATACACGGATTTTAACTGTATAATGAAGACTATATTATTTTACGTAGTAAAAAAATTAATTTATTTTTACTTTCTCCTGTCCTGTAATCATTTATAGGGAAGGAAAGTATTATTTCGATGTTTATTTTGCGAAAAGCAAGCTTAGTTTTAGCCAAATCAAATCCATGTTGGACAACGACGAAAACTGAGCTGTTACCTTAACGTAGTCTAAACACTGAGAAGCAGTGAATATGGTTTCTGGCATTTCTCCCACCACCTCCCCTCCAATTGGTCGCCGGATGGCATAGACCTGGAGGCCGTTCCTAAGAACTCTTAATAAACGTTGTGACGGCGACAGTCACCTTGAATTTAAATTAAAAGAACTAGTTATGAAATAAAATTATTCGAGGGCGAGTCGGAGCCAGGTCGCCAGACCTGGGGAGTGTGTATAAATACTCGCCCTCTTGTCATTTGCCTCTACGAGCTCAAGGCTCGCGTCAGAAATATTGGTTCCTACCAGTCTAGAAAATTGTCGAAAAATTAAAATAACTAATAAAATTATTAGTTAGGACCTAGTCGCCTTAAAATGCGCCAGAAGTGTTTGTTCACCATAAAATTTTGACTCAGTGTCGAACGCCGGTTGCAGGGACACAACCCTTAATTAAACTACATGACGACGGTAGAACGTAGCTACCTCGTCAAGGAACCCCCACACCGCCCGGGCATGCACCTCGCGGTACAAACTCGAACGTTCCGTGAGAGGCCAGTTTTCCCCCTGACCTTGAAGCTCCAGGGCCAATCGTCGTCTGGGCCCCCCGAGAGCGGGGCAATCATACAACAAATGTGTATTAGATTGGACCTCCCCACAGACACAAGAATCATCAGCCAGCAGGCGGAACCGCTTCAGATAAGCTGCAAACTCACCGTGACCAGTTAAGACTCGGACACCCGATGTCCTTAATGAAACACTTGAGGCGTACCATCCCCCCAGGTCCTGGATGAAATCATACAGAGACCTAAGAGAAGCAGTGAAAGGGATGATCTCTTTCAGTCCTCAGTTGTTCTTTTAAAGTCTTTCGGATAATATTAGTTGGTTGACAGGTGCAAACTCCTACATCGCACCTAATTTGCTTTTCGCTTCTAATAAACTCTTTATCGCTAATAACTTTGCCTCTGCGCGTTCAAATGTATAAACCATGTCATTTTTAAGCCATCATATTACGCTAGGAGGTTACAGTATCCTTAATACAATCATTTATATTGTGACACTTATCTCTAACGTCCGGTATATTAAATATAATATTTTTACAATTTTTTTCGTTTAATTAAGTAACATTAAACATGTGAAAATTATTGAGGATACAATTATGGAGTCCCCATAATGATAAAAAATAAGTGCGACTTATCGATCCATTTATTTAGTGTTATGTTATAACTCATGATACTAGTTTATTGATAACAATCGATATTGGAAAATATAATACGAATATTTCTCATAAAAACACATACAATCTATGATATTTCGCTTCTATTTTTCTGTACAATATAGAAGCATCATTCTATTCATGCCATACAGTACATCATCGTGGAAAACACTATTTATTTTATTTTTAAAAAGGTAATTGAATTTCGTTCCATTAAATATCAGTATGAATATTTATGTTGCTATTTTTCTTCCGTTTTTGATATTAAACTCAAGCAATAACAATTCATCATCTGTAAAATATTTGTTATTGTTGCTCTTAAACAATACGTGTTAGTTTTTATTTTATTGTTTTTGTAAAATTTTTGATTACATTATACATAATTCATACGAAATTATCTATTTCATTTTATATTTCTGATTTATGAAATTAATATTTAATATTCTTTAAGGGTCCCGGTTTTGATTGCCGGTCTAGTCTGGTATAATTTTATCAACTCATCCCTTCACCGTCTGCTTAAGATTTGCAGGTGGAGAGTTAAATTATTATTTGCACTCGTTCTACTAGCTCCAGGGCTAAGAAAAATAGTTCTTTCCTATCACATGGTCAGCTAATTAAGGGGAGACTGTACCTTGTATCCCGCCAGTGTTAAATTTGCTATATTCAGGTATATTTTTTATAGGATTGGTAAAAGATAGGGAAATGAAACTTTACACACTTAATCGTTGTCGAGTTTCTCTAACAACTGATATTTTTGAAATTTAATCTGTTGAAGCAGAATATTGGAAACAAAATAATGAATAACATAAATATAGGGTAATTCAAAAAGAGCGCCGGTTTTGATATATCAAATTAAGAGATTTATTTTATTGAAAAACTGAAAATAAATACATTAACAAGTTCATCTTACCTTCCGATTTTATGTATGAAAAATGATGTCATGCATGTGTCCTCCTCTACTGCGCTGGCACGCATCAACTCTGTCCATGAAATTGGATATTACTGCACGACAAGTTTCGACTATGTGGGACAAGTTTCCGTATGTGGGGTTTTCTAAACCCCACATACGGCAGTTCTGTTTATTAACAAAACCGTTTTAGTGGAAGTGCGCCTCATCACTGAAAATGATTTTGTTTGCAAAGGTGTCATAATCCTGCCGTTTTCTCAATACCCAGTCAACAAACTGTCGTCTCTTCTGGTGGTCTGCCACTTTCAAATGTTGCGTCAACTGAATTTTATACGGGTGATATTGGAGATCTTACCGAAGAATTCTCCGTACAGAAGAACATCTTGAACCCAATTGTTGAGAACGGCGACGTATTGATTTTGCTGGGCTAACAGCCACACTGTCACGAACCAACGCAACGTTCTGCTCAGTTCGGCCAGAACGACGACGTCCAGAACTTTTAAGGTCGACTGTTGAACCCGTCTCAAAAAACTTTTCATGAGCCTGCGAACTGTTGATTCATTCGGTGCTTCATTACGTCCTAGAGTACCGCGAAGTCGCCTGACAGTAGCCGCATAACTCTCTCCACTCTGGTAAAATGTTTTGACGATTAACACTCGTTGTGCAATAGTAAACTTCTTCATGGTTAGACAGAGACTGCGAGAGTATTACACTGCGAACAAGAGAAACTACAACTGTATCGTCAATCGGAATGTTCTCCGAAATAGAAATGAGGTCTAACAATGTTGCCAACCGATAAACAAAAAATTACCAGCCGTTTAAAAACCGGCGCTCTTTTTGAATCACCCTATATTTTACAAATTTTTTTCTACGATATTAATTGTATATTGCTAATTTTTGGAGCATCTGAGGAAGTCATAAAAGTGCAGGTATGTGTGCACGTACAAAACGAATAGTTGGTAAAAATTTCAGCCTTCTAGGTTAAATGATGTCCGAAAAAAATATACCTACATTTTAAAAACAAAATTTACGAGAACAGGCAAAAATAAAAAGGCACAAATCAAAAACAAAGTGTACACAAACAAGTAAATTTCCCATCAAAAGTTGATTAGAAATCTGAACCAACTGCTAAGAGTATTTAAAAAAATAACACAGATATTTTAAAAATTAAAATTTCCTTTGTTCTAAAACGCTGAGTATAAAACTATGAAAAATATTCGTTCCTGGTGACATGATAATTTTTCTGGGTAAAACTGTTAAAAACTTAATTTTTTCATTAAAATAATATTTTGACGTAATTTAATGGTTTTCGTCTGATTTAGGTCTGAACTATTGAAAAATATAAAAATCTGGTGTGAAACACTCACACAACTTTCTCTTGCCAATGCAAATAATTAACAATAAACCTAACATTAGTATTAAAACATTAGAAATGAACAAAAACTAACCTCAAAAACATAACCTTATTTTAATCATGAGTGAATGACGCAAAATGACAATCGAACTCAATTTGGCTTAAAAATACGGAAAATCACGCTTTCACGCTAAACTAGGCTCTGTAGAGAAAAATGCTTTAAACAAAAGTTGTAGATCTTTTAATTTTCTATAAATTTAATTATATACACTTTTGTCGTAAAATGCATACTAAAACCGAAATGTTAAAAAAATCGATTTTTCTCACGTTTTCGTGAGAAAAAAAACAGAAAATCGCAAATTACCGCTAAACTAAGCGTTATACAAAAAAATGTTTGAAACAGAAGTTGTAGGTTTTTAAATTCTCTACAACTTTTATTATATAAGTTTTTGCGCTAAAATTTATATTAAAGCCGTAATCTTAAAAAAACAACGTTTTTACGTGAAAACAGCCTCACCGAGAATTTCAGCAAACATGGCGCCTACCCTATCTTGTAGAGAATAAAAAATTGAGTAAAATAGGCGATTTTAAAAAAATTCGTAGGACCAGTTTTTGAGAAAATCGCAAAAAACTGAAAAATTATACGAATAAACTACTACTTCCGGTTGACCGATTTTGATGAAAATGTTCGTGTCGCGTCCGGTAGTGGTATGTAACTTAAGTTTCAAGTTTCAAGTTCGTACGATGTTCCGTTCTTGAGATATTCTGTTCACACACACACACACACACACACACACACACACACACACACACACACACACACACACACACACACACACACACAGGTTTTCCCCGGGTACGTTCCGAGGTCAAAAGTCCGAACCACACGTTCCGAGGACATCATTAATTAATCAGTTTTTCTGGAAAATATATGCATCACTGTGTTGTAAAAATTTTTTTATGCGTCCCGAATAGTCAAATTTTGAGCTATCGCAACTTTTTAAGTTTTTTGAAACTACCATACCATCTGAGGACCATAACATTTAGTCATCGAAGTGAGGACACACACAAAAAACCGTTAAAAATGATTTTCATTCACTATTTGAGGACCATAGTATTTAGCCATCGAAGTGAGGACACACACCAAAAAACCGTTAAAAATGATTTTCATTCACTATCTGAGGACCATAGTATTTGGCCATCTAAGTGAGGACACACACCAAAAACCATTAAAAATGATTTTCATTCACTATCTGAGGACCATAGTATTTAGCCATCGCAGTGAGGGCACACACCAAAAAACCGTTAAAAATGATTTTCATTCACTATCTGAGGACCATAGTATTTAGCCATCGAAGTGAGGACACACACCAAAAAACCGTTAAAATGATTTTCATTCACTGTTAGAGGACCTTGTACTTCTTCCATCTCACCGAGGACACACACGAATTGCATTCCCGGCTACAAACCGAGGACCATAGTATTTAGCCATCGAAGTGAAGACACACACCGAAAATCTGTTAAAAATAATTTTCATTCACTATCTGAGGACCTTGTATTTCTTCCATCTCACCGAGGACACACGCAAATTGCCATTATAAAATTGCCTCCAGGCTACAAACCGTGGACCATAGTTTTGAGTAGGCCTACTTTAATTGTAGCAACCCACACATCGGCATTTGGTAGCGATCAGAGAAAGAAGATGACCTTGTAATGACCTTCCCGCGAATTTTAATTGTAATTTTTTAATACAAGCATTCGCGACTGTGTTTCATCCAACGTACATAAGTCTACTACAT
This sequence comes from Catonia carolina, assembly GCA_035578175.1. Classification (NCBI taxonomy): domain Eukaryota; kingdom Metazoa; phylum Arthropoda; class Insecta; order Hemiptera; family Achilidae; genus Catonia; species Catonia carolina. The sequence continues at coordinate 73,186,520 of JAQMRL010000005.1, forward strand.
TCGTGTATAGCCCTCTGATGTTTGCCCTTCGTTACAGAATTTTATTTTCATTTCATGTTACATCTTTTAAAAGACATAAAACTAGGAACCACAAGATTTAAAAGACAAAATCTGTTAAACTCTCTATTAACTTAATTAATGTACTTAAAAGAAAATACATGTATTAAAATAAATTTTAATTAGTTACTTACTGTTTATTTTTATCAAGAAACATTTTTAACAACTATAAATTTTCATACATCAAAAAAGTAACAGTTGCCATAAAAAATAACCACGTCACAATAGATGTTCAAAATACAAGCATCCAGCCGTTTTCTCATGGACTGGTAAACTATTTCTAAGATCCCAGGTGTCTCACGTATCCTCTGAATCCCATTAATAATCCTTGTGAGCAACTCTTCTTTGGTATCCACAGGCGAGTCGTAGACAAGCGACTTTAAATGTCCCCATGAGAAAAGTCTAGAGGATTGAGGTCAGGTGACCTTGCAGGCCATGCTACTAGGGCTCCTCGTCCAATCCATCTGTTAGGGTATGCTTCATTTAGAAATTCTTTAACTCGTAATATGTAATGAGCCGGAGCCCCATTCTGTATAAACCTCATTTTGTTGCGTGTGTTTAGAGGCACATCTTCGAGTAACTCGTGCAGATTATTAATCAATAAATGTAAATAATTTTCGCCATTGAGCGTAGCAGGTAAAAAATGGATAAAAATTTTGTCACCCAGAATAGCAGCCCATACGTTTACAGAAAACTGATATTGGTGACGGTTCTCTGAAATAGCACGTGAGTTTTCAATTGGCCACATGTGAGTATTGTGGATGTTAACAATAGCCAATCTTGAAAATTTTGCTTCATCAGTAAAAAAAAATGTTGCTTAAGAAATTTGGACTGGTGCACCTTTCGATAAGCCATTGGCATAGCTGAACACAGGGAAAGTAATCTTTAGGCATAAGAGCCTGAACCTTTTGATAGTGACAGGAATGCAACTGCTGCTCATGCAAAACCTTTCAGACAATTGAATGACTAACACCGAAATCCATAGCTAGCTCTCTTACTTCTTCCAGGATGATTCTCTATTTCATCCAATTCGGCTGTACACGTTGTACGTGGCCATCCTGATCTACCAACTTTTTTTGGTTGTAAGGTTCCTGTCTCTCTTAACCTTCTATGAATGGAAGAAAACATTTTGTGAGACGGTAACTGTCTATTAAGAAAATGTTCCTGATAGAGGCGTCTAGCCTCTAGACTGTTGCAACGTGCGGGACCGTACATTAAATGCATATCTGCCATCTCACTTTTAGTGTAAATAATATTCATATTACCCGCCATGGTGAATGAGATGTTTTCTGCATCAAAAATTAACTGCAACAGCACACTAACTTGTATTACAGTACAGATATTTACTTAATGAGGAATGGAAAAATAACTGCTTGTAATATTTATTTAGATTATTTACAACATTGTATTTTTTGTTATATCATATGTTTTAAATAAAACATATGATTTATTTTCTTAAATCATGTTTTAATACAAGTGTTTTCTTTTAAGTATTACATTAATTTTTTTTTGACTTTAAACTTTATTTTTATTCACACTGTACAGAACTTAACAACTAGTGAATGAGATGAAAGGTTTATGATAGTGGAGCCAGCCCAATGGCCAATTTCGACAACATTAATTAAGTTAGTAGAGAGTTCAACAGATTTTGTCTATTTATCATGCGTTTTTTTTATTTAATTAAAAAATAATTTTTTTTAAAATAACGTTTGTCTATTATTGACTTATTTACATCATTCTCTTCGGATTTAAATTCTCTACAAGTTTTGTATAAGAATGTCTTGAGTTTATTATCCATTTAACAAAGTTCATCTGCTTCAAACCTAAAAGAAACTTGTTTTTCGGGACCAAGTTTTGCGTATTTCATCAGATATCTTAAAAATTACTGCAGCTACAGGTCTGAAACCTGTTTTGTTCAATTTTTCTGTTCATTTTACATACGATACGGTAAAATTTATGCCTAATTTAACGCCCAACAAATATCTATAGGGCTTCGTTTCAACGGGGTAACTGAAATTCTGACGAAATCTTTCACCCTGTATAACTCGGTAACTGATGATTTTTGGACCTACGTTAATTTAAACTTTTTTTCTTCTTTTGTTGTGGTGAATCACGCCTTGAATTCTTGGACCTTTTTCAGAACGCCCTGTATATGTGTGTGTGTGTGTGCGCGCACGCGCGTGTTTTTGGAGTATACAGTCGACTAGCAGCTAATTTTTGTTACAATTTGTTATTTACATTATTGCTATTTTATTTACAGTTATATTTTGTTATTGTACATTAGGCCTAAACATGTTTCCCGTGCGAAGCCGCGCGGGGTATGTATGCTAGTTAATAATATTAATATTTAATAATTTGTAGGGTTCTTAATAATAATTTTATTATACCTATTGAACTGGTATAGAAATTATGTAACTTTTACGTTTCACTTCAAAATAAGTCTTTGTACCATAATTCATATTAAACTTTACGTACTATTATTTAGTTTATTTCAATTCACAATAAACTTTGTAGTTTGGCAAAACAGAATGTCTCTAATCATTTAAGAATGTGGGTTGCAGAAGGAAAATAAGCTGATCTTACGCAATGGGACAACTGTAAATATCCGCTAAACTCTAAACGAACCGTATATTTTACTTCCTTTCTGTAGAAGCTAAATTACATTATGTTTTATTAATTATAAATTAAAACCAAATAAGGCAACAATGTTTTAGTAAGTACTAATCAAAGCGATTTAGGGTGCTACAATTAATTAAAGTACTTTAAAATCCGTACTATGTACGCTTTGATTAGTACTTATACGCCGTAGAATAGTTTAATCACAAATTTAGGAATCGTTTGAATCACAAAAAAAAAAAACAATAGGTAGAGCAATAAACAATATGGTAAGTTTACAATTATAATACCGATAAAACAAAAGGGAAATACAAATGCGCCAACAGTTCCCACTATTCTGAATGAAGTGATTTGCAAAGACAGAACATTATGCTTCTCCTGTATACATTACAGACTAACAGTGTTGTACGAAACTTGGCATCAGTGTACTGCTAATACACACAAGGCTACATTGTACGGTTGTAACAGACGGTTCAACTGAGGACTTATTTTGAATTTTTTGTTAACTATGAGAATGGCTCGTGAGTCCTCACTTATACGACTTAAGGCAATACAATGTGTGTATGAAACTTGGCATCAGTGTACTGCTAATACACACAAGGCTACATTGTACGGTTGTAACAGACGGTTCAACTGAGGACTTATTTTGAATTTTTTGTTAACTTTGAGAATGGCTCGAGAGTCCTCGGTTATGCGGTTTAGAACAAGAACTTGTGTGTTTGGTGTGTATGACTCTCAAGTGTCAGCGCTACGTGGGAGACACACTTGGAACTAACTGTCCCTGCACACCATACTAACAGGGGACATTTTTTTTTTCTTAAAAATATATACTTTTCTGAATCGTAGGAGGCCGTAGAAGCCGAATTTCAACGTTTTACGTTCCGAGGACCATGTGTGTGTCCTCAGTCCGTTTTTAGTCCTCAGTACGTCAATGAAAATCAATACCAATGTCCCCCAATAGCCCTATTGCCAAACACACACACACACACACACACACACACAGACAGACACACACACACACACACAGACCAATCGCTAAAAACATGTTTTTTGGGTTCAGGGGGTCTGAAAACGTATAGATCCGGTGAAAACTCGATTTCGAAAAATCGACATGAAAACAATACTTTCCTTCCTATATATTCATATAGGCAAGAGAAAGTAAAAAACGAAAAATCGAAATTTTTAGTAAATCATCAAACAATCTCATCTGAAGTGACTAAATCATTTAAGAACAGAAGTATAGGTGTAAATGAGAGGTGTCTCCTCTGAAAGTAACGAATCTTATTATACAGCTTGACCTGTGACATTAAGTCTTTGGTGCAAATTAGGTAATCATTATTGGTTGATTATTTGGATATTTTTCTTAAATTGAACAGTGTGCAACGTACACACATTAGGCTTTAAGAGAAAAATAATATTTAAGCCTAGATTAATTTTTTAAAAAATCTGGGGTGAAACACTCACACAACTTTCTCTTGCCTATGCAAATAATAAACAATAATCCTAACATTAGTAATAAAACATTAGAAATAAACAAAAAACTAACGTCAATAAACATAACCTAATTTTAATCATGAGTGAAAGACCCAAAATGAATAAATCGACCTCAGTTTGACTTAAAAATAAGGAAAATCATTCTTTCTCACTAAACTAGGCTCCGTGGAGAAAAATGCTCTCAATAAAAGATGTAGATCTTTTAATTTTCTATAAATTTAATTATATACATTTTTTCGTAAAATGCATACTAAGGCCGAAATCTTAAAAAAATCAATTTTTCACACATTTTCGTGAGAAAAAAAAACAAAAAATCGCAAATTACCGCTAAACTAAGCGTTATACAAAAAAAAATGTTTGAAATAAAAGTTGTAGGATTTTAAATTTTCTACAATTTTTATTATGTAAATTGTTGCGCTAAAATGCATATTAAAGCCGTAATCTTAAAAAAACAACGTTTTTACGAGAAAACACCCTCGCCAAGAATTTTAGCAAACATAGCGCTTAGCCTATCTTGTAGAGAATAAAAAATTGAGTAAACCAGGCGATTTTTAAAAAAAATTGTAGGACTAGTTTTTGAGAAAATCGCAAAAAAGTGAAAAATGACACGAATAAACTACTACTTTCGGTTGACCGATTTTGATGAAAATGTTCGTGTCAAGTCCGGTAGTGGTATGTAACTTAGGTTTAAGTTTCAAGTTCGTACGATGTTCCATTCTCGAGTTATTCTGTTCACACACACACACACGCGCGCGCGCGCGCACACACACAAACACACACACACACAGAGAGAACAATCGCTAAAAACATGTTTTTTGGGTTCAGGGGGTCTGAAAACGTATAGATCCGGTGAAAACTCGATTTCTTAAAATCAACATGAAAACAATACTTTCCTTCCTATATATTCATATAAGCAAGAGAAAGTAAAAATTAAAAAAAAAATTTAAAAGTGATAACCAAAATTAATTAATTATACATTAAATAACGCATTTTTAAAATGAAATTTAGTTTTTCTCGTAGTTTTTGTGTACGAAGAAAAGAATAAAATTGAAAGTCTGAGGGAAATAAAATTAGATTAAGAAAAAAAATAAAACGAAAGTTTAGTTGATTAAATAGGATAATAAGGGATAGAAAATGACAAAGAAAAAACTAGAAAAAAAGTGAAGAAGAGTGGTAAAAAGAATGGAGAGTTTAGGAAAGTAAGGAGAAAGATCAAAATAGGCTAATTCAGGCAAGTACTTCAACACATTTTCCATCGTTGAACGATCTCGTTCAAAGACTTACCATCTCACTCTAAAGTTTCTCCCTAAAATCCCCTGAATTCAAACACCCTTTTATATCTCTGTCTTTTTCGTTAAATTTATATACAGAATAGAACACCCCCAAAATCTCATTTGAACTAACAATATACAGTATCTTGTAACATTTAGTATACTATGGTTGCCTCATCATTAAACAGGACGATCAAATAGAAAATTGTACACTCCATCCCTTAATACCGTAGGCAATACTTGTAATATAGTCATAACTTAAAAAGGCTTAACTATTTCAACCATGTTTTAAATACTATTTAATTCATTTAAATTTCTACCCTCTTCTTAATAGTTCCAATTTAAACACACGTACACTTTGATGCAGACTATTAACAAAGTCATCCAATTTACTTGAAATTTATTTTACGACTTTTAAATCTACACTTTAAAAGAGATTCTTTGGTGATTTTCAAGTAAGAAAACCATTCTGTTTTAATTGAGTACTTAAGAAATTAATTTAATTTAATTTAATTATAATACTGTTTTAATTCGTACATACTAAGTGACAATAGTGATAAAGTAAGTACTTTCTGTTAGACGTTTACCTTTATCAGTTGTTTATGTGATCAGCTGAAAGACTGGTTTAAACCTCTAGACTCTAGAGGCTTTGCTAAGTAAAAAAAGTAATGTGTTGTTTACAATTGCCTTCCTCATTGAGTGGAAAAGTATACGTCAGTGGTTCCTTAATAGTCCTTGGAGTAATAAGAAAAAAATTGGTTTGAAACACTCACATGGCTTTCTCTTGCCAATGCTAATAATGAACAATATAACCTAGCATTAGTAATGAAACATTAGAAATAAACAAAAAACTAACCTCAAAAAATAACCTTATTTTAACCATGAGTGAAAGACGCAAAATGAAAATCAACTTCAGTTTGGCTTAAAAATAAGAAAAATCACTTTTTCACACTAAACTAGGCTCTGTAGGTTAAAATGTTTTAAATAAAAGTTGTAGATCTTTTAATTTCCTATAAGTTTTATTATACACTTTTGTTGTGAAATGCATACTAAGGTTGAAATCTTAAAAAAATCGATGTTTTTTACACGTTTTGTGAGAAAAAAACAGAAAATCGCTAATTACCGCTAAAATAAGCGTTGTACATAACAAGTTTTATAATAAAAGTTGTAGGATTTTAAATTCTCTACAACTTTTATCATATACATTTTGCGCTATAATGCATATTAAAGTCGCAATCTTAAAATAAAACAATTTTTTAGAGAAAACAACCTCCCGAAGAATTTCAGCAGACGTGGTGCCTACCCCATCTAGTAGAGCATACAAAATGTAGTAGGCGTAAATGAGGCGATTTAAAAATAATGGTAGGAGCCGTTTTTGAGATGGAAGTTTCAATTTTCAACTTCGTATGATGATTCGTTCTTGAGATATTCTGTTCGCACACACACCCGCATACACACACATGCAAGAGATGAATGAAAGTGAGAGAGTGAGTGTTGATCAGTGACAGCGAAAGGTGAATTAGGCTACGGTTCCCTTCCACGCCCCGTTGATAGTATGTAAATTTTGTTAACTCGATATTTCCCTCGTATTATTATAAAAAAAGTTCCGAGAAAAGTGGAGGGTTCCTTGCTGATGTCGGATCAAATGGCCAGGAGGCGGGTTTTTGGTTGGTAGGCGGTTGCGGCCTCTTTGGGGCTGGGTGAGGACGCCTCAATTGAGTCCACCACTACTTCCCCCATCGTGAGGGAGTGAACATAAGTTTTTCTCGCCGCCTCAGATCAAAACACACACACACACACACACACACACACACACACACACACAGATTAATCGCGAAAAACATGTTTTTTGAGTTCAGGTGGTCTGAAAACGTGTAGATCCGGTGAAAACTCAATTTCTTAAAATCAACTTGAAAACAGTACTTTCCTTCCTATATATTTATATAGAATAAGCAAGAGAGAGTAAAAATAATAATAGGTGGTTGACAGGTGCAAACTCATTGCACCTAATTTGCTTTCTTTGTTTCTAATATACTCTTAATTGGTAATAACCTTGCCTCTAATATACTCTTAATTGGTAATAACTTGCCTCTAATATACTTTTAATTGGTAATAACCTTGCCTCTAATATACTCTTAAGCTCAATTTACACATGTAGGACTGTGCGCAGACCGTGCTGCTACCGTGTCGCGACTGTGTTCGGCCGTTTCAATTTACACATATGGTACTGTGCGCGGACCGTGCTCCTACCGTGTCGTGACTGTATTCGACTGTTTCAATTTATCAAGAGCCCGGCGTACCTCAGAAAATGCTTTTGGCTAACTGGTACAACGATTCCGAGTATTCTATGGGCGGCACCAAACGAAACCTGAAAACGCGGAGAAAGTTACGCTCGCTGCTTGTGTTCTAATTATCTTCACGATCATTATTTTAAATTTTCATGGGACCATTCCGAGCCTGACAAGTCAGCGCAATTACTCACTTCCATTCCAAATATCGGAGGCCGTGGTACCACAGAGGTCATAGAAGTTCGTAAAAAATTCAGTATTTTTTTTTTTTTGAGGGACCAGGAAAGGTTCCATGGCAAGTTAACGCAATAACAAGAGGTCCTAGTACAAGCATATAATAACATAATATATGGCATGTTGCACATTATGAGACATGAAAACTGTATTTTGTTATAATTTCTTTATTGTTTCAACTTTTTCTTTTCCACTTTCATTTATAAAAGCATAATAAAAAAATAAGAACATTAAAAAAAATCATAAAAGACGTTAAATAAATTAATCGAATTTGAAAAACACACGCGCGCACAGAGAGAGCTCTCACTCTCTCTCCCACCCCCTCTCTATCGAGAGTACACGCCCCCCTCCCCGGCCACAGTCAGGCAGACGTACACAACTATACAGTGTATAGATAGCCTATAGGTATTTTATTTAATTTTCAATTTTTTTTAAATTTTTTTATTGTAAATAAAAAAGGAAAGGAAATTTAGTGATGTATTAGGAAATTGATGAATAAATGAAAGGAAACTTATATACTTAAAAACTACCGATTACACTCTTACTTAAACTTAATTATTTATATACTTAAACTTAAAAGTAACTTAAACTTATAAGCTTAAAATTAAAAGCGAGAGGTCTTACTTAAACTTAAAAGTACTGTATTTGTAAATAATAATTTTATTACTGGGGCATATTTGCGTTCGGATTTGGAGCAATATCAAGGTGCATGCCTGGATGCGGCTGCCATCCACTATAGCCTTCATTTTGCTGAAGAGGATATGTTGCTTCAGAAAACGGTCCAGGAAACACTTGCAGAAAAGAATGCGGTCGCTGCGTTCTATCCTGTCGGTCAGCCACTTTTTGTTTTCGTAATTGCTCTATTTCTTTCCTGCTCACCATATTAAATATTTCATTTTTTATTTCCGCCTGTTCCAAATCGTCGAATTTAAGAATTGTCTCTGCTATGCTGTCAAAAAATGTCATCAAGTTTTTCTTTTTTGTTGGCACGTTCTCACCGGATTTGGCTTTAATAAAAGCAGAGAGACATGAAGCCAATTCAGACGGCGGATTTTGTACTATTTTCCTTTTCCCAGATGAGACGGATGACGCTGCAGGAGATGGAGATGTAACTAATGAAGGTGGTGTGGAAGGATTGATAACTTCTGTTCCACAGCCTTCTTCATTACCATCATCATCGATTACTTCTACTTCATACGCCACTGGTGGAATATTGGTGGATGTGTCTTCTTTATCCTGAATGTAATCTTTCAAAAAATCCATTTGATCTTCATACCTCCATTTCCTAATTTTTTTGGCCGCTTGTCCGGTTTTTGTTTTCCGTCTGTTCATGGCTCTTCTAAAATAGGATCGAAGCAAGTTCCATCTATTTTTGCAGTCATTGATTGACGCACCTAATTCTTTTCCAATCGTAATCCATATATTATCTTTAACAATAACGTTATCGTAGTCTTTGTGACTCAAATCGTACAAAGCAAGGTTCTCTTGTACAAGCAGAATTAGCTTCTCTTCATTCATGTTTTGAGAGTAGATAACTCACAAACGAAAGCACAAACCTTAACTGAAGAAAGGATAAAGTTGTAGCAGATGGAAATTCCTGATATTTCTCCCACAACCTGGTAAATAAGCAGTTTAAATTGGTTCTGGTTGATTTATGACGGTCTAGACCGGCCGAGGGTGGTCCTACGGCGGTCTTAAGACCGCCCTAGGTCGATCTAAACCGCAGGGTACTGTGCGCCGACTGTGTCGGACTGTCATCTGTCATGACCTTGATGAATCCTTTCCCAAGCAGTCGAAGACAGCACGGTCCGCGCACGGTACCAGCACAGTCCTATATGTGTAAATTAAAAACGACTTGTCCTAACAATTCAAATGGATTAGATCATTTTTCATTTAAAACAGTCGCGACACGGTAGCAGCACGGTCTGCGCACAGTCCTACATGTGTAAATTGAGCTTTAATTGGTAATAACCTTGCCTCTGCGTGTTGAAGTGTAAAGACCATGTCATTTCCAAGCCACCATAATATTACACTCGGTTGTTACAGCAACCTACTAGTAATGCACTCATTTATACGTTGGGTTTGTACAGTATATGTTGGAATTATTCAATCGTTACAATATAAAATGAAGTACTACAATATGAAATTGTTTTACAACGACATATCTTTCTTTAAATCATTATACACAGGTGTTAGACACCATAGAGTAACGACTTTTAGAACCGCGTTGGAAATGTTCATAAGAGAAACAAACGAGGTTCACTAGTTGTTTTTGCTTCTATTGGTCGGGTTAGGAAATGCTGGCAAGAAGGCAATAAGTTACACAACCCCTCAGTGCAGGATAAAGACAAGTTTATCGCCTTCAAAGTCCTTACGACCTGCCAAAACACTAACTGCAAATAAATTACTATCTTTCTTTTGTCGTTTTACTCTTTCCACCCCAAGAATCAACCTCATACACAACTGAATACAATGTTGTACGTTTGTAGTATAACATTTTACTATTTCTACTCGGTTTCATTTTGCATGAATTACTTTCCTAGTTGTCTTATTTTCTTTACAAATACAAACCGAACTGAATTATGGGTATTCAGTACGTCATACGAGTTTATCTATCTTCGTACTAACTTAAAAGTAACTGTCAAAATAAATTATAGTCGTTTTATATAAGCTAGGGTGTGTTTTGCATAGTAATAAAATTTAAACGTCTTTACAGAAGGGTAAAAAGCCACGTACTGTAATTTCTTCTTAGATTCTCCAACATGTATTATACTTTTAAGTAAATATCTTATTTGAAATGTCAATAAGATAACTTACTATACTTACTAAGTGATGTACTACTGCATACTTATCATTCTCAAGTATTTTTCTACGGACTTTCAAAATTTATTTTTAGACAAAGATGTTACGTTTTAAGAAAATAATATTGGTGTTACACCAATTTACCTTTTTAATATTCTTTCGGAGTTTCTTTCAACGAAAATTTATTGACTCAATTTACTTCTTATATTATCCAATTATTGTTTATTTTTATCTTATTTTTTTCAAAATAAAATTATATTACGTTTCTAAATTATGAACGTTTCTACGAATAACTTATTGTGAATTTAAATAGGTATAAATTGTTAATTAATAATTCTTCTTCTGGGCTTGTGGTAACCATGAAGTAATAATTATTGATCTCAATAAAACCAATTATGGTTCTAAGAAACCTGGAAAACCTAAGACTAGTAAACAAAATTAAATTTTTTTCAGAAGTCATTTCTTTGTCTTGAGAGGCGGTTCGTAAATATTCGTAAATATACTTTCACCCCATACACACAGTATTATGTCACCACATCTATTAAAAAAAAACCTTAATATCATATAATATCGATGTACGAGCAAGAACTTGAAAAACTTTTCCAAGTTTTAAAATAACTATTCTTGTTATTTTTTACTTTCCTCTTGGCGACCTGTTGAAGTTTACCTTTTTCTTTATGCTCATTTATTGAATTAATTTCATATAAAGTTAAAATATTTACATTGTGTTAGTTAAAATATGTTGTAAAGTAGGTAGTTGTAGTAATAAAATAAAAGTTTAATACATATGTATATATATATATATATATACATATATTTTTTTTCTCTATTACAAATGTACAAACATAACTTTAAAGTTTTTTTTTAAATTTCTATTGTTAATAAAATAAAAATATAATATTGATATTTTTTGTAAATGTAATTGAATTTATCATTTTTTATGTTTATTTTAATTCTGTTTAACGCAATATTTATAACCTATTTAACTGTAGTAATTTAACTTAGTAATTTTTATAGTAATTCTAAGTATTTAAGTGATTACATTTTTTTGTCCTGTATACTCTTATGCGCGGACAAAACTCTTTGTGAAGAAGAGTTTTTGCGTAAAAGTATATATTTAGTTTAAAATATTCTATACTTGTACAGTATTAAAAATACTTTTAACATTTATTTAATATTATTTATTAATAAATAAATAATTATTTTGCCCATAACAGGCAGGTGGAGTGTTAAATTACTTGCTCTCGATCTGCTAGTTCCAGGGCTAATAAATAGTTCTGTTTTTTCCCATGGTCAGTTAATTATCATTACTGAAGCATTTAAGAACAGAAGAGGTAAAGGTGTAAAAGATACTAGTCAAAGTTATCTCTTTTGAGAGTAATGAATTTCATTATACAGCAGAGCCTGCGGTGAGTAAAGTGAAAATGTCATATGCAGCGTGGAAAGTAGATGCTTTTCGGAGGATCTGCCATGCTAATAAGCATGACTTACTTATCTACTCAGTGAGAAACGCATTGTAAACCACCTTCATCCTTCTTTTATCAGTCTTTTGGCTGATGATCTAAACAACAACAGCAAATAATTCATAAAACAACGAGGAAAGAACGTAAAAGAATGAGGAAAAGAAGAAGAAAAAGAAGAGATATTTAGTTTGAGACAAATACATTTTGTGTATTTTAATGGGTTATTAAAGTTTGTTTTTTATTAATGTCGCGTCAGAAAAATGTTGGCTATATTTAGGGTAATTTAAGGATAAATTTGTGCAGTTAATTAATGCATTAAATGTTTTAGTTGAATGCAAAGAAACACAGTTTTATTTATTTAATTTTCTCATGCTCTGCTGCTATAAAATAAAAATGGTATCTCTTCTGAGAGTAATGAATTTTATTATACAGCCAGAGCCTATTTAATGATAACAGTGCTTATTAATAATTAATTAGGGATTATTAATTATTATTATTATTATTGAATTAGTGCTTATTAATGATAACACTGTTTATTTAATGATAACATTGTTGTTTACCATTGTGTCGGTGCCCAATAGTTTTTTATTTTTATGTTTTTAAATTCCTATAAAGAATTTGTCCACAGGACTAAATTTTAGGTGGTGCAAACTGTATGTGATAGCTACTGTATATTGATCTCATTGTTTCTAATGACTTTTAAAAATAAATTCATATTAAAAATATTTTATTATTGTTGTTAAGGAAAAAAAATATTTTTGCGTGTTCTACTGTAGCTGAAATTTATTACAGGGGTAGGTAAAGTACGCCTATACAGAGTGCTTTTTTGTAGAAAGTAATTTTTGCATATTTTTTCTTTGGTGATATACAGTGGCAGATATTATGATTGCTGGTAAAATATTCGTAAAAAAAAAATAGAAAATGTAAGATAGTGGAGTAATATAGAAAGAAATAAGTACGTAGGAAAAGAACAAGTGGGGTTGATGTATGCATTACACCCCTTCACACCCCATTAAGTTCCCAATAGCTCAGAATACTCACCCTCCCACTTGATGGTTGTACCCTTTCTCATCATATCCTTATATCGACGCGGTGTTTTACCCGCTCATATGTTTCTGAAACCATAGTGCACTAGGTTTCATTCAGTAAGATTGGCTTCCACCCCACCACCTACCTTAGTCAATGAACTGGAAGTTAAAAGAAAAACCATTCAGATTTTACTACTTACGCTCTATTGGGTTTTAAATTCCATAAAGTAAAAATTTAGGTTAAGTGTGATTATATGTAATGATATTTAAACTCGAATTTAGGTCTTCAGATGGTTCTAATTATTATCAAATTTTACTTATTTAACATAAACTGATAGATTTTTGTTTTAAACTCCACGTTCAAAATTTAGAAATCGTTTTAAGCGGCTAGTCAACTCAAGAAGATGATTTGTTTTGAAATTTTGATTTCTCATTTGTTGCATTTATTTGAAGTTTAAAATTTTCTGAATCACAGAATCTGTTACCTTGATTTGTACGTTGACAAAATGTTATAAAAACATCTGTTTCATATGTAAAGTCCGATTTTTCTTAGTTGAGTCCTGTTGTAAACAAATTGCGTATGTGTTAGTGCCTGTAAATACACAACACACAAACACGCGTGGGCTTGGGTGAACTCTCTACCGACTAACCGGTGATCTAAAAAAACACCTACTTATTACATTTTGTTATTCAATCGTCAGGTATAATGTAATAATAATAAAACTTTAACTGTTTTGTCATTGTTACACACAAATTATTATCATTATTATAGATTGGTGTAATGTAGTAACAAAATAAATCTTTTAGTATATTTTAGTTAGTTACATTTTGGAATACGTGGTGTGTATATACATTTTTGTCGTAAAATGCATACTAAGCCCGAAATCTTAAAACAATCGATTTTTTCACGAGTTTTCGTGAGAATAAACAGAAAATCGCTAATTACTTACTGCTAAACTAAGCGTTATACAAAAAAATGTTTAAAATAAAAGTTGTAGGACTTTAAAGTCTCTACAAATTTTATTATACAAATTTTTGCGCTAAAATGCATATTAAAGCCGCAATCTTAAGTGAACAATTTTTTTACGTGAAAACAGCCTCACCAAGAATTTTAGCAAAAAATTTTTATTTTGTCTAACTTTGATTATAAACAATTTTGTGAAAAAATGCATGATAAGGCCACAATCTTAAAAAAATGTACATAACAGTTCAGTTCCCACAAGAATTTTAGCAGACATGTCGTGTACCCTGTCTTACAGGGAATAAAATGTATTAAATGCCGCAATCGTTTTTTAAATTTCTTTATTTACTAAATGTTTATGTTTTACAAGATAAATTAAATGACAACATGTCTGCTGAAATTTATGGGAGACCTGTGCTCTCGTGGTAAACTTTTCTTTAAAATTGTGACCCTAACATACATTTTAAAGCCAAAGTTATATTATAAGTTAGCTAGGTGACACATAAAAGTGGGAACTTTTAGCAAACAAAAATAGAATACATCAGACAACAAAAAAATTTATTGACAGTAATTGAACCACTACAATTTGCCTTATAAGAAACAACAATCCAAATTATCAATTTCTGGAAATTACGTCCGGCAGATAGAAAACTTGTCTACCTATTGACTACATTCTTCTAATCTGAAGTTTAAGTTTCCCATTGATCGCTCCAACATCTCATCTGGGATACCATGATCTTCCTAGTTTGTGAAGGACATTCATGAACTTCTTTAGGGTTGCTGTTTACCCAGTAACGAGAGCTTATTTATTCACGCAACCCGTACGGTGGAAATGGGCCTCATCTGACATCCACATTGTTTTCGTTTATATTTGTCATAATTTGCTGACAGAATTGTAATCGCAACTGGTGATCATTCTCCTTCAGTTGCACAATTCGCAGCTTTTACGGATAAAAATCAAAACTGAGATTCGGTGAACACTCTTTCGGGACATTCTAACCGCAGCTGCTTACTTAAAACTAAGCGTAAGAGTAAGATCGTACTCTGTAAGATCGAAACGCGTACAGTTTTGATGTTCTGTTGAACACAAACACTTCTTAGCCGTCCTGTCAGTTTCTTTTTCTGAGTAGATCCAGTCTCCTCAAATTTTTGAACTTAAGTTTCCATCGATTGTTTCAAAGGAACGAGACCATGGCACCCTAAGTTGAAAAGCGATGTAACTCCCTCTGCGCACCATCCAAACTATTGTCGGTTTAGTAAAACATTTTTGTAGCGAAAACACCCTGTCTAGCACCATTCCACTCCTCCATTAATTATGAATGGTGTGATTTTTTACAGTTCACAGTCCCCCTTCTGTAGTGCTGCCACTATGCATCTCAAAAGTTCCCGTTTTCTGTGTCACCTGTTATAATCAAATTTGTAGAACATTAAAAACATCCAACATTTATTTTGACTTTCAGCGTCAGTTATCTGTATTTTGCTCACCAAAATCGGTAAAAAATTATATTTTTAAAGATTGCAGCCTAAGTACTAAATTTACGAGAAAAATTTATACAATTAGTATAGTTAATCGAATTAAACATAAAGAAACTACAACGTTTAATTCAAGCATTTTTTTATACAAATCTAATTGTCAATTATTGAGTTTTGTATTTTTAATTAAAACGGAAAATGATTTTCCTTTTGCGTCATTCATTCATGATTAAA
Source organism: Catonia carolina (assembly GCA_035578175.1). Classification (NCBI taxonomy): domain Eukaryota; kingdom Metazoa; phylum Arthropoda; class Insecta; order Hemiptera; family Achilidae; genus Catonia; species Catonia carolina. The sequence continues at coordinate 73,202,441 of JAQMRL010000005.1, forward strand.
ATTACGTTGTTTTTATTTTACATTGTTTACTAATGATGATTAAAAATTCGTTGTACGAGGTGTGACTACTAAATAACAAGACTGCTGTTGTAAAAACATTTATTTTAATATTATACATAATCACTTATTGTCATCTTCAATAGACACTCCTTTTCTATCCCTACAACGTTCCATGTAAATTTTCCATTGTTGGAAACAGTGCTGAAAGTCATCTTCCGTCAACTCGTTCAGAACACGTGCCACTTTCTCTTTTACAGCTTTCACAGACTCAAATCTTGTCCCTTTTAATGCAAATTTCACCTTAGGGAACAGGTAGAAGTCACATGGTATAAAATCTGGTGAATAAGGTGGATGTTCTTACACTGAGATGCTGTACTTGGCTAGAAACCTCTTGACAGATAACGTGGAATGAGCTGGTGCATTGTCTTTGTGGAGAACCCATGATTTGTCCTTCCATATTTCGGGGCGTTTTGCCTTACTCTTTGACGTAGTTTAGAAAGTACCTCAAGGTACTTTTTTATACTGATTAATTGTTTAACCTTCAGGAATCCAGTGATGGTACACGATCCCATGGATATAAAAAACCAATCATCATTACTTTAAATTTTGACTTGCTCATGCGAGCTTTTTGGCTCTCGGTGAAGTTCGGCTCTTCCAGTGCATGGATTGGCACTTCGTTTCTGGATCATATGTAAAAACTACGTTTCATCACATGCTTTTATCTTTTACATGTTTCGTAAGGTGAAATCTGCATTAAAAGGGACAAGATTTGAGTCTGTGGAAGCTGTAAAAGAGAAAGCGGCACGTGTCCTGACGGAGCTGACAGAAGATGACTTCCAGCACTGTGTCCAACTATAAAATTTCGCATGGAGCGTTGTAGGGATAGAGAAGGAGTGTATATTGAAAGTGACAATAAGTGATAATAGACAATAAGTGATAAAATAAAAAATAAAAATTTTTACAACGTCAGTCTCGTTATTTTATAGCCACACTTCGTATGTTATAATATTTACATTGGGATTAGAAAGTCGTTTTAGTGGTTCACACCAGATTTTTACTTAATTCCTGCAGTTATTTTTCAAAAAATTTTAATTATTCGAAAAGTGTTTTATAGTGTATATCTACGTTCTATATTAAGTTATCTTGAAAGTATAAGGGAATTTATTAAAAATGGTTTTCTTATTTTCCATTATAGTTTATTACTCAGTGAAGCTGTAATAAAAATTTTAACGTGTTCCTGATGCCTGAACCCGAGAATGTTCTTGCGCGTTGGTGTTGTTGCCATGGTAACGAATAAGTCAATAACGCTTTCAGTAATTAAACTAATATTTAATTTTAGAAGAAAAAGTAAAGAGAAGATTAATTTTTAATTATAAATTTCTGTTTAATATTTAATTATATCGATGTTGTTTTATTTTTGTTGATTAATTTACTTATTTATATAAGATGAAGGCTGCTCTGTTGAAATAATATTTGATATTATTTTTATGATTTCATTGTAACCTTTAATGTTTTATCATGCCTAGATATTTTCCCCCTATTGATTATTTTTATAATATAATTATTCTTATTACCCTATTTTTTTCCAAAGTTTATATCGACCCCATCCTATTTTTAGATATAAAAAATGATTCACGAACTTTTATCGGCGCTCGCTGAGCTCACTACAAAAAAAATCCACAAGTCAAAAAAAAATTTATTATAAAGTATATCCTACAGCGGGATGTGGAGGAATTTGGAATCACTAAACAAGACCTGCTAACAAAATCAGCTAGCAACCAGAAGAGTGTACAGCAGGGTGTTTACCGACGAAGACCGGAAACAGAGAACGGGACGTTTTAAGAAAATGTGGGCCGAACGAAAGGAAGCCTCGCTTTCTAAAGAAACCCAACACTGGAACAGATCTAAACTTGAACTAGGGTGATCCTATGAGGTCTCAAAAGTAAAAAAAAAGTTGTTGTTTAGGTCATCAGCCGAAAGGCTGGTTTGAACCTGTAGAGGTTTTACTAAGTAAAACGACGAGTGTGTTGGTTTACCAATGCCTTCCTCACTGAGTGGGAAAGTACGCTTATCAACGTGCCGAGCCCTCTGAAAAGCACATATTTTCCACTCTGCAAATGACACCTTCACTTCATTCACCACAGGGTCTGGCTGCATAATGAAATCCATTACTTTCAGAGGAGATAACTGTGATTAGTGTCTTTTACACCTCTACCTCTTCTGTTCTTTAATAATCCAGTCATTTACTTCGCTGATCATGTGATAAGAAACAGAACTATTTATTTTAGCCCTGCAACTAACAGATTGAACGCAAATAATTTGACACTCTACCTGTCTGTTATGGGCAGTAAAAAAAGTAATCATAAAAATTAGAACTAACAAAATAGCGAAAGCCTAGAAACTGACCAAGAACATAAATATGAAACAAGAAAGACCGATCTATTCAATCTCAACTGCAATACTATAAAACGGTGGTACAATCCGAAGCCACTTACTGCTGCGAAACTATTTCTAATATCAAAACTAAAACGAGAATGAGAGAAATTCTTAAGACAGAAAGAAGAATCCTTAGTACTTGGATAAATGAAAACGAAAATCCAACGATATCTGGATTTTAATATCTAATTCTGAACTCTACCATGAAATCGAGCTAATTACTGACATCATGCGGAAGAAACTAATTTATTTTATCGAGTATTTACTTAGAATTCCGGACAATCGAGTTACTAAACAACTCATTTTTATATTATATCTTGGAAAAATCCTCGAAGGTGGTTGGCTGAAATAAAGCAAGATATACGAGAACTTAACATTGCAGAACAAGATCTTTTAGAAAAATCTGAACAGCTTAAGTTGCTTAACAAATGCAGTACTAGAGACTCGCCTACGCGTTCTGTTTTGTTATAATGTTAAGTAATTCCGGAGGGACACCGCCTGTCGGATATCAGTTTGTTGCTATTATAAAGCCCTCAGAAAGGGTTTTTCTTTGTAACCGTGCAGTTCGTTTTTTTAATTTTCGTCATACGATCATCTACCCCCGTACAGTATACTGGTTCAGTATTTTTAACGGATTTTCAGGGTACAGTTGACGCCGTAAATTTAGTATCTTTGCAGGTATCCATTCAAAATAGCTTACACTTTTAGATTTACTTTAAAATTTTATTATTTGTAGTTTAAAATTTTACAAAAAATTACGCGTAAATCGTAATGGTAAACGGGAAAATGCAAACAAGAAATACATATATTATAACAGGCGAAAATAAAGTTAAAAATCTGGTGTGAAACACTCACACAACTTTCTCTTGCCAATACAAATAATTAACAATAAACCTAACATTAGTATTAAAACATTAGAAATGAACAAAAACTAACCTCAAAAACATAACCTTATTTTAATCATGAGTGGAAGACGCAAAATGAAAATCGAACTCAATTTGGCTTAAAAAAACGGAAAATCACACTTTCACGCTAAACTAGGCTCTGTAGAGAAAAATTTTCTAAACAAAAGTTGTAGATCTTTTAATTTTCTATAACTTTTATTATATACACTTTTGTCGTAAAATGCATACTAAGACCGAAATGTTAAAAAAATCGATTTTTCTCACGTTTTCGTGAGAAAAAAACAGAAAATTGCAAATTACCGCTAAACTAAGCGTCATACAAAAAAATGTTTGAAACATAAGTTGTAGGTTTTTAAATTCTCTACAACTTTTATTATATAAGTTTTTGCGCTAAAATTTATATTAAAGCCGTAATCTTAAAAAAACAACGTTTTTACGTGAAAAGAGCCTCACCGAGAATTTCAGCAGACATGGCGCCTACCCTATCTTGTAGAGAATAAAAAATTGAGTAAAATAGGCGATTTAAAAAAAAATCGTAGGACCAGTTTTTGAGAAAATCGCAAAAAGCTGAAAAATTATACGAATAAACTACTACTTCCGGTTGACCGATTTTGATGAAAATGTTCGTGTCGCGTCCGGTAGTGGTATGTAACTTAAGTTTCAAGTTTCAAGTTCGTACGATATTCCGTTCTTGAGATATTCTGTTCACACACAGACACACACACACACACACACACCTACACACAGACACACACACACACACACAGACACACACACAGACCAATCGCTAAAAACATGTTTTTTGGGTTCAGGGGGTCTGAAAACGTATAGATCCGTTGAAAACTCGATTTCGAAAAATCGACATGAAAACAATACTTTCCTTCCTATATATTCATATAGGCAAGAGAAAGTAAAAACGGTAGTAACATATAGAGTAATACCAAGGGGTATTACTTACTCATGTTTTATACTTATAACATATCTACTCGTTGTTCTTTGAGAGCAGATCGTAGATTTACAGTTATTCAAAAAAAAAGGAACATAAATTGTAGGCCCAACATAAAGCAACCGAAGAACACCCTGCACGATTAATCAGCCTAAAAAGAGAGATACCTCATAATTGCTCAGCGTTGAATGAGTTAAAGATAAGGACACAAGATCGTCGAAAAAACTCGAGCTCCGTCGTTAATGATTTGTACAGATAAAATCAGACAGATCTGAACCCAAACTATGAAGAATTATTGGGGAAAGGGTAAGAATCCTAAAACCGAACTAAGAAGTACATCTAAATTTTATTCAAATGGTCCAATGAGGCACTAAAGGAAGAAAAACGAAAAAAAATATGTCCATTATTCGAGCCAATTAGAACTGGCGATAAACACAAGAAAGTCGAGAGATGAGTAGTGATAATGTGTATCTACAAAAACAAAATCGAGGACGGCAGGTGGAAAACCACTTAACAGTGAACATGCAAGTTGCAAGATAATTGAAACACTAACAGGCACGATAAGGAAAAGAGAATATCGTTCCTTGGCCACTTGAATAGAGTTGTCGACACAAGATTAGTTAGAAGACTGATATAGTTTTTCTGGAACAAAGTACATACACCAAAATAGATCAAGGAGGGCAAGAAGGACATAACAGAACTCAATATCACAATAAATTAATTTAATACTAAATCAGAAAACTATCAAAAATTCAAAACCTCAATAACCAGATTCCAACAGAAAGCAAACGCGGCAAGAAAAATGGTTTTTTTCCAAGCACAAAGGCTCAGAAGATCAGAAGTCTTGAAGAAATATTGGTGAAACAGGAGAGAAGCAAAAGAAGTGCAACAGTGCAGCAAGATTAAAAGCAGAAAATGTACTCACCAGGCTGTGAACTAAAGTGGTCTTATGAGGTCTTACAAGTAAAAAAAATATGTCCTAAAACGATTTGGTAGCGAGTTACGGCTTGCAAAATTTTTCTCAGAACTTAGTACCCTCGGTAAAATAACGTCTTGCTGATATTCTGAGAAAGTAAATTTAAGGGGTAAATTCAGTTGTTTCTTAAGGTTTTTAACCTGAAAAATCGAATAAATTAAATCCTACAACTGCGTTTTTAAGATATTTGACGGGAAATAGATAAAAACTTTACCTATGTTTAATTAACGAAAAGATTTTAAGATTTTGTGACGTACCTATTCCATTTAATTTTCTCTAAAACTTCAACGGAGTGTCTTTCCGAATTTCTTTTACCCAGTGATCGCGCTATTGTCGTACATGTATACCAAAAACGATTAATTTTATCGATACCTAATGTCGGTATTTCTAGCGCTCATGTCTGCATCTGCGCAGCGGCAGATGCAATATTTTACAATTGGCTCACTTTGAAATGTGTCAGATAGGACTGGCTTGAGATTGAAAAGTATAACACTGTATTCTTTAGACATAATTTTTTATGCGATTTTCAGAACGACAAAGAACAGGAAAATGGATGACTTGGTGGATGAAATGGAGGACTTCTATAGATGAAATACAAAGAAAAAGTACTTGCATAATCTTCTAATACCTGTATAAAATACTCGTGTCACAGTGTTAGTTGCCATACTCCTCCGAAACGGCTTAACCGATTTTGATGAAATTTTATATGTACAATTGGTAGGTCTGAAAATAGGTTTTTATCTATTTTTTTATACCATTCAGTGATAAGGGTAGTCCACCCCAAAAAATGTATTTTTATTTTTTGGACAAAATTTTTATTTTTATAATGTGGCATTAAAAAATACATACACTCCTAAATTTTCACCCTTCTACCACCAACCTCTATCTTTTTATAGCAATATTAGTAATTTAATAATTTTCTACTTTTGGCGGTCGATAACTGATCAGTTGTCACTCGATCAGTTATTCCTGCCACGCGTCTACCGGTGTCACTCTCTTTTCGTAAACAGCACAGAGTAGGGATGAGAACGAAGCCGGTCTCCCGTCTTTCTCACACAATAAGTTTTCTCTCATTCCTTATACTGTTTTAGGCCATTATTATTGTTTGTGCATCGATCGTAGTAGTGACGTTCACAAAATTATCATTTTATGACCCTGGCATTAGTTTTTGTTTTACGTCTGGCTGTTCTGCAATTTCTGCTAATACAGCCGGTGGATAATGATGGTAATGAAAATTAGTGATGAAACAATGCTAGACCTGACCGGGAATTGAACTCGGTACCTCGGCGTAGAAACCACTTGCGCTAACCACTACGCTAACGGGTCTTAGATAAAATAAAATAAATTTCATATTTTCATAAAACCATGTTTTCTGTTCTTGGGCGTAGCAACGCGCGCCTGGTACCGCTAGTGTTAAAATAAATACGTATTTAAGAGAATTTGTCTGAAAGATATTAAAAAATCTGGTGTGAAACACTCACACAACTTTCTCTTGCCAGTGCAAATAATTAACAATAAACCTAACATTAGTAATAAAACATAAGATATAAACAAAAAACTAACCTCAATACACATAACCCTATTTTAATCATGAGTGAAAGACGGAAAATGAAAATCGACCTGTTTGGCTTCAAAATACGGAAAATCACTCTTTCACGCTAAACTAGGCTCTGTAGAGAAAAACGCTTTCAATAAAAGTTGTAGATCTTTTAATTTCGTATAAATTTGATTAAATACACTTTTGTCGTAAAATGCATACCAAGGCCGAAATCTTAAAAAAATCAATTTTTCACACGTTTTCGTGAGAAAAAAAAAACAGAAAATCGCTAATTACCGCTAAACTAAGCGTTTTATAAAAAAATGTTAAAATTAAAAGTTGTAGAATTTTACATTCTCTACAACTTTTATTATATAACGTTTTGCGCTAAAATGCATATTAAAGCCGAAATCTTAAAAATAAAATGTTTTTACGTGAAAACAGCCTTACCCAGAATTTCAGCAAACATGGCGCCTACCTTATCTTGTAGAGAATAAAAAGTTTAGTAAATGAGGCGATTTTTTAAAAAATCGTAGCACCAGTTTTTGAGAAAATCGCAAAAAAGTGAAAAATTACACGAATAAACTACTACTTTCGGTTGACCGATTTTGATGAAAATGTTCGTGTCGGGTCCGGTAGTGGTATGTAACTTAAGTTTCAAGTTTCAAGTTCGTGCGTTGTTCCGTTCTTGAGATATTTTGTATACACACACACGCACACATACACACACACACAGATACACACACAGACCAATCGCTAAAAACATGTTTTTTGGGTTCAGGGGGTCTGAAAACGTATAGATCCGGTGAAAACTCGATTTCGAAAAATCGACATGAAAACAATACTTTCCTTCCTATATATTCATATAGGCAAGAGAAAGTAAAAATATTTCCTTTTGAAATGATATTTAATTAATTTGTGTTTTTTCTCGTTGTTACAGATTTTGGGATATACCAAGCCCGTGGTGGCAAGCGAGTACCGTTTTAGTCGGTTTAGGAAGTGCTCTCAGTTTACTGGTAGCTGTAACCGCGTTAGCTGCATGTTGTATTAGTTATGTAATTCATACAGCGACAGCCAGAGTAGCTGGTTCAATGCAACTTTTAGCAGGTGAGTTTTGCATTAACATTTATGATATATTATTTCCATTAAATATTTAAATAAGTCCCAACATTTAAGCAGTTCTTCATTTGAGTAGACTAGTTTCAAAAGCGGCAAACTCTATTTTTACTTTCTCTTGCCTATTTCAATATGTAGGAAGGAAAGTATTGTTTTCAAGTCGATTTTTCGAAATCGAGTTTACACCGGATCTACACGTTTTTAGACTACCTGCAACCAAAAAATATATTTTTAGCGACTGGTCTGTGAGTTTGTGTGTGTGTGTGTGTGTGTGTGTGTGTGTGTGTGTGTGTGTGTGAACAGAATATCTCAAGAACGGCACATCGTAAGAACTTGAAACTTGAAACTTAAGTTAGATAGGCCTACTACTAGAGGACCCGTTACGAAATTTTCATCAAAATCGGTCAACCGGAAGTAGTAGTTTATTCGTGTAATTTTTCACTTTTTTGCGAATTTCAACAACTGGTCCAACGATTTTTTTTAAAAATCGCCTGGTTTACCTAATTTTTTATGCTCTACAAGATAGAGTAGGCGTCATGTCTGCTGAAATTCGTGATGCTGTTTTCTCGTAAAAAATTGTAATTTTAAGATTGCGACTTTAATATGAATTTTTGCGCAAAAATGTTTGATGTAAAAGTTGTAGAAAATTAAAAATTCTACAACTTTTATTTTAAACATTGTTTTTGTATAACACTTAGTTTAGCGGTAATTAGCAATTTTCTGTTTTTTGCTCACGAAAACGTGTAAAAAATCAATTTTTTTAAGATTTTGGTCTCAGTATGCGTTTACGACAAAAGTGTACAATCAGATTTATAGGAAATTAAAAGATCTATAAGTTTAATTAAAGCATTTTTCTTTACAGAGCCTAGTTTAGCGTAAAAGAGCGATTTTCCGTATTTTTAAGCCAAACTGAAGTTGATTTTCATTTTGCATTATTCACTCATGATTAAAATAAGGTTATATTTTATGAGGTTTTTTTGTTTGTTTATTCCTAATGTTTTATTACTAATGTTAGGTTATATTGTTAATTATTTTCATTGACAAGAGAAAGTGTTGTGTTTCACACCAGATTTTTTTTAAAATGGAGATTTTCATTGATTCTATAGTAAACTGACCAAGGAATTAAAATATGAGGTTACTTTTTGTTAAAACTGACCCAATCAGTGTACAATTGCCATTTGAATCTTGACCTTAATTACAAAACTTACTAACTCCAATATAGCTTGGTGACAAAATTGGTCAACTTCAAAGAGAACCAATCACAATGCTGGATTTCGTCATGTGACTATTGCACGTGCTCACGGAAAGTGCTAGGAATCATTTTTCTTATGTATGGTGTTATATCTTGATGTTTTTTTGATAGAAAATTGTGTTGATTATTTTTAAAAAAATTAACAAATAATATTTAATTTTGAAAGATGGAGCTAAACGTCAAAGAAATACCTGAAAATAACAGCAGAAAATTAATTCATTTCCCATAAAGTTAAAATATTTACATCGTGTTAGTTAAAATATATTATCGTAAAGTAGCTATAGTTATAAAATTAAAGTTATAATATTTTTTTTTTCTCTCTATTACAAAATATACAACAAAATCTTAAAGTTTTTTTAAAAAATGTCTATTGTTATTAAAATAAAATATAATATTGATATTTTATGTAAAATGTAATTGAATTTATCATGTATTTTATGTTTTTTTTTTTAATTCGGTTTAACGCAATCTTTGTATCCTATTTAACTGTAGTAATTTAACTTGGTAATTTTATAGTAGTTATAAGTATTTAAGTGATTTATTACTTTCTCTTGCCTATATGAATATATAGGAAGGAAAGTATTGTTTTCATGTCGATTTTTCGAAATCGAGTTTTCACCGGATCTATACGTTTTCAGACCCCCTGAACCCAAAAAACATGTTTTTAGCGATTGGCCTGTGTGTGTGTGTGTGTGTGTGCGCGCGCGCGCGTGTGTGTGTGTGTGTGTGTGTGTGTGTAAACAGAATATTTCAAAAACGGAACATCGTACGAACTTGAAACTTGAAACTTAAGTTACATATCACTACCGGACCCGACACGAACATTTTCATCAAAATCGGTCAACCGGAAGTAGTAGTTCATTCGTATAATTTTTCACTTTTTTGCGATTTTCTCAAAAACTAGTCCTACGATTTTTTTAAAAATCAACTGGTTTACTACATTTTTTATGCTCTACAATATAGGGTAGACGCCATGTTTGCTGAAATTCTGCTTGAGGCTGTTTTTACGTAAAAACATTTTCTTTTTAAGATTGCGGCTTTAATATGCATTTTAGCGCAAAACGGTATATATTAAAAGTTGTAGAGAATGTAAAATTCTACAACTTTTATTTCAAAAATTTTTTTGTATAACGCTTAGTTTAGCGGTAATTTGCGATTTTCTGTTTTTTTTCTCACGAAAACGTGAGAAAAATCGATTTTTTTAACATTTCGGTCTTAGTATGCATTTTACGACAAAAGTGTATATAATTAAATTTATAGAAAATTAAAAGATCTACAACTTTTGTTTAGAGCATTTTTCTCTACAGAGCCTAGTTTAGCGTGAAAGCGTGATTTTCCGTATTTTTAAGCCAAACTGAGTTCGATTGTCATTTTGCGTCATTCACTCATGATTAAAATAAGGTTATGTTTTTGAGATTAGTTTTTGTTTATTTCTAATATTTTATTAATAATGTTAGGTTTATTATTAATTATTTGCATTGGCAAGAGAAAGTTGTGTGAGTGTTTCACACCAGATTTTTTTTTTTGTTCTGTAACTCCTATGCGCGGACAGAACTCTTTGTGAAGAAGAATTTTTGCGTATAAGTATATTTAGTTTAAAATATTGTACATAGCTTAGTATAGTAATGAATTGTAATTTTAATGTAGCTATATTTTACTAAATAAAATAAAAATAAAAAGAGTAGCCGAACCAGAAGAATGATTATTAGGCATTTTAGTTACAAAAACAGCGAACTCTTCTATCCATAATTACAAAAGTGGACAACTCCATATTTCAATTGTGATATTCTATTTATTGGTGAAAAATAAAATGAAAATATTTCTATAAATTTTAACTGAAAGATGCCAATACCATACAGAAAAAGAAACAGACTGTTAGATAAACTAGCAATTAGTAAAACACTTTTTTCCTTTATCTAGTATTCTAATTTGCTAAAACCTCTAGGAGTTCAAATCACCTCTTCGGCGGATGACCTAAACAAATTTTCATAAATGACCAGAGAAAGTAAAAATGGCCATTAACATAATGAAGTTTGATCTATATTATTTATTACATTTTTAAACGAAACCATATGTGAAAATTTTATATAATTTTTTGTTTCTTTTGAGGATAAACTCATAATAAATTGGTTTTGTAATAAGTAATTTAATTTGTGAAACTATTTTATCAATATTCTTTATGGTGTATATTGCTCTATTGCTAGAAACAGTATTCCCAACAATGTAAAGAATTCTTAGTTTGTTAGGTCAGGTCAAAGCCAGAGAGGAATGTAGGCTTCATAAGAGAGTTGAAAGAGAAGGAGTTCTCTACAAAGAACATTAATTTCTTTTGTAAAAGACTTTCGACCAAACCGTTTATTAAGTTCGGTAATGAATTTCATCCCACTTCGCAGAGAGAGAGAGAGAGAGAGACAGTGAGAGAGAGACAAGACGAAAGGAATTAAATTAAACGAAATACGCTCCGTGCCCGCTAATGAAGAAAAAGTATTCAACTATAACACTATGAACAGCTAAACCAACAAAGGGAAAAGAAATTTACCACATCCCTTTAACATAAAAGAACTATAAAATCGTATTATTGTAAACTTTTAATTACTTATTTTCTAAATAATTATTTTTGAGACTTAAATTTAATTTCTCGTCGGATAATTATTTTAAACATTATGATGTTGGTTTAATTTACAATTTCTCCTTTCTCGAATTAAAATTAATTTCCTACCTGCTGTCTTAGAAACCAACAATTTACAAAATATAATGGACTCTTTTTAGTAAAACTCATTTAAATATTCAAAATTATGTTAATATTCTTTAATGTTTATAATATAACAAAAACTCAGGTGTAAAAAACTCTGACGAATTTTTCTTGCCAATATAGATAATTAAAAATATAATCATAATATATATTCTGTAGTGATAGGTATAAAGGTCTTAACTTGAAAATAGTAATTTTTCAGGAAAAGCAAATGAAAATTTGAGACAGTATAATTTATATATTTTTTTATTATTTAAGAATAGTTTTTGCAAATTGTCTCTTCCAAAAATTGTTTTTATAATTTGTTATACATTTCTTTTGTTTTCTATTTAACAACGAAAATAAAAATTCTGTTTACGTCTACGCTGTGGCCTTTTTTTCGGGGGGCAATTCACGACTTCAAACCTTTACCATTTATATGTAACTTAATATCTTTTGACCTGGTAAATTCTTACTATAGTTATTTACGTCACGAATTTGCCTTTGGTTTCTTGTCATTTCAACTTAAATTTTTTTCCCAGTTGATCTCAGCAATTTATATTGGTGAAATAATCGACTACTATAGGTATAAAAGTTAACTCAACTTAAGACCTTTTGTACAACTAAAAAAGACTGAGAAACTAAAGGTATCATTTACAATTAAGACTTTTATACTGTTACGCGAAGAGAAAATTTTTATAAAGCCAGTCAACATAATTCACTTTAGGAGTTAGCTTCACTTAAGCCCTTTGCACCATTTGAAAGAGAACATTTTTCTAAACTGGGTAGTACACTTAACTCAAAATCGACAATTTTTGACTTAAGACCTTTATACCTATCACTACAGATATATAATCACAGGTTGTAATGTAATTTAAAATAAATGAAATTATTACGCCAATATTTAACTCTTTGGTGCCCCACGTTGGGCGCCAAAACGTAAAGAAATATAGAAATAAAGAACGCAAAATTGAAATTTATTAAACGTTAAGAAAAATTTGAAAAAATTGACAAAATTATTATGTTATGATTATGTTATAAAATTAATTTGAATTGAAATTATTGATGACACTAATATAACTCTAAATATATTCTAAATTAATTAATGACATGTAAGTTATTTGTTGTTATATTGTATTGAATTATTATTCTAAGTCTACCTATGAGCTTGATTATTAAATTATAAGACTGAAGCATTTAAGAACAGAAGAGGTAAAATACATTATTTTCAGAGTTATCTCCTCGGAGATTAATGGATTTCATCATTATACAGCCAGATTCGGTGGTAAATGAAGTGAAGGTGTAATTTGCAGCGTGGAAAGTAGATGCTTTACAGAGGGTATGCTGAAAAGCATACTTTCAATTCATGGAGGAAGGAGAAGTACAACACCTCACTCCTCGTTTTCTTAGTAAAGCCTCTAGAGGTTCAAACCACCCTTTCAGCTGATGACCTAAACAAAATAACATTTTTTTCAATAAATAGTGGGTTGTGAAGTTGTTTTCTAACACTGTGTTAATCGATGTTGGAAATAAACTCTTTATAGTAGATTTTCATTGTATAATTGTTACAAAGTAATGACGAAAAAACATTATCATAAAATATTGTATTTTGAAAGTCCAAACCCAGTTGATATTTGCTTCTTTTTTTGATAAAATAAACAAATAATGTAGAAAGAGAGTAGAAAATTGACGTGAAAAGGTAGTAAAAATAAAAAAGAGGTATTGCAAAACAGAGATAGAATATCGCAGAAAGAGAACAAGTCTGGAGTGCTTTGATCCCATTTGATGCGCCAGTTATCAAAGGTTTTGTGTGTGAGGCCCTCTCTTATCACTAGCTAACTTCATTTGGCTGTGCCCAAAGTAAATGTCGTGAATGTGGGTGCCTTCTACTATATATCTATATAATGGAAATGTGTGTGTGTCTTACATATTGTATATATACAATGGGATTGGGAGAGGGGACACGTATTATATATGTAATAAGCTCTTTCTACCTTCAGCTACCTCACATATTAAAGTCCTTTCTAAAGAAACTTTTTCCTTATTTTCTCTCCCATTTTCTTTCCCCTTTTCTGGTTCTCATAGCCCCCTCCTATTATATAAACACGTGTACACATATTAGTTGTCCTTCGCCTTTATGACCACCTCGGTCTCTTTGATATTCTATCTTTCTCCCACCCATAATATTTATCATTAGTATATACCCTCTATCTTCTTCTACTTAACAGCAAATTATATCACGATAAAGGGACAAGCCATGCGGTTTTACTTTCCATGTGACACTTGTTATATTTTTTAACCCTTTAATGATTTGTAATTTTACCATTTATGTAGTGAACATTTTCAATTGCATGACATTTTACTTTTTCAGTTTCTATTAAAAGAGTGTCACCATGTATTAATTTTATATGATATTCAAATTGATTTCAAAATCTCTTTTTCATAAAATATATTATTTTATTTTTTAATATTTTCCTGGAATTATATATCAAAATGGATAAAAAAAGTTGATTTCGTTTAATATTTAAACTTATTTCAATATTCTCTTTAGTCATTTTTTTATATTTCATATCATTTTACCATCAGCTTTACTTTTTATCATAATTTTTTGTCTAAATTGAAATACTTTTCCTACCAATTAACTTTCTTTAAAATGACGAATTCCAATTTTTAACTTTTTAATAAAAACTTGTATAAGTAAAAATGTTATGTAAAACTAAAATTAATTTAAAAATACTTAAATAACTATTTCTAAAAGTTGATTTTCTATTTCCGATGCTTGAAAATTTTTCCAATAAATTTTTATTTTCTTTAAAATAAATTCAACTGTAAACCTTTCTTTAAAAAAAAGTAAATATATTTCTTAAAAGGAAGAAATGACATAAAAGACAAAAACTACCAGCGGAAGTATCTTAATTTTTTTTTAACTTTAATGAATACTATTTACAATCTGTTAAATCATTTAAATATAAATAATTTTTTAACATTAAAAACAAACCTTTAATATTTTCCAGCGCTGATGTGCTTTAAGCGTATGCTTAGCCCCCTACCCAATTCATAGTTAGCCAATGACTTGCCAACACCGTTGCCAATATTTGCTCTCATAGCTCTGGCCAGCTGATTGTATTAAAAAGTATTGCATGTCAACGCGCTCTATAATCGATATGTTCAGACGAGATATGAGACACAAGTGAACTGCTGCGGCTCTTATACACATGCGCGCGTAATGTTTGTCAAGCCGATACATTCGTATAATCTGACAACGTTGTCAAACATTTTGATTGGCCTAAACGCGTAGAATAGTAGAGCTAGTCAACCTTGAAAAGCATTATAGTATCAGTTATCTCTTCTGAGAGTAAAAATTTTTTATTTTACAGCCAGACCCTGTGGTGAATGAAATGACGGTGTCATTTCAGGGAGGAAAATATGTGCTTTTAAGGGGAGATGGTACGATGGTTTTAACTCAAAATTTAGATTTTTGGTTTTTTATTTTTTTCAATAGTTAAGGCCTAGATTTACCAGAAAAAACATTAAATTACGTCAAAAAATAGTTTTTTTATGAAAAAATTAAGGTTTTATTAAGTTAACACAGAAAAATTATGTTACCGAGAATGAATATTTTTCACAATTTTATACTGCTAGTTTTAGTGCAAAGAGAATTTTAGTTTTTAAAATATATGCATCACTGTTTTTTGTATTCTCAGCTGTTGGTTCAGCTTCCTAAACAACTGTTGATGGGAAATTTACTTGTTTGTGTACATTTTGTTTTTTATTTCTGCCTTCTTGTTTCTTGCGTTTTCCTGAAATTTAGATTTTTAACATTAGGTAGACCTACATTTTTCTCAAAAACCAATAAACGTACCAGGCTAAAATTTTTACCAGTTAATTATCTTGTATATCCACAAATACCGACATTTTTATGACTTCCTCAGGTGCTCCAAAAATTACTAATACGCAAAAAACGTAGAAAGCAATTTGTAAAAATTTCATGTTATTTGTAATTTTTAAAAAAATTGTAAGGTCCAAAGTTTAAATTGAAACAATGGCAGTAGCTCGAGAAGAAACTCGACACCTATGGTGTGTAAAGTTTCATTTTCGTAACTTTCACCAATCCTATGAAAAATGTACATAAAAATAACAAATTTAACATTGGCGAGATATAATGTACAGTCTCCCCTTAAGAGGTTCAGCATGCTGGTAAGTATATTTTTCCTCTCAGTGTGTAAAACAATTTAAACCGCCTCACTCTTTGTTTTACCTAGTAAAGCTTCCAGTGGTTCAAAGCAACTTTTCGGCTGATGACCTAAACAACGCACATAATGTTAATTTATTATTTATTATTTTTTATTATTTCTGTTAAGTTAATATTATTGTAGACACCTATTCTATCGTGTAAAAACTATTTTCTTGTGCGCTGTACCGAAGAAAAATTTTTTAATAAATACATGCCGTGAAAATAAAACTAGTATAATTCGTGATATTATTATAAAAAAAACTAAAATAAATAACATTAACATGCTGGTAATATAACATATTAAATGTAGCGTAAAAAACAAATGTACAAAAATTTTATACATTACTGTAATATTTTTATGTTTTAAATTAAAATAATAAATGATCGTTCTTGTTTCGTAATCGTCCATCTAGTGAACAACTAAAGCTTCTTCCACTGGAACATTTCTTTATGTACGAGACAATCTCTTATTTTATATTCATTAGTTAACACATTTTAAAATCCTTTTAAATTTCAATATGCATTAAGTAGGCCTATAGCTACATTTTATAAATATACTCGTATATATGTATTGGAAAGAGGGTTTCAACATTCTAACTTTGAACTATTCTTAGACCCTAGCTGGGAGTTCTATTTAATACGAGGGTTATCCAGAAAATAACCTCCGTTTTGAAACAAAAAATAAGTGAGTGAAGATACAAAATCTTTATATATACATATTAAAATTACAGTTTTTCTCTATTTTTCGACATAGTCACCAAACGTATTCAAGCACTTGTCGTACCTGGAACAGTCTTCGAAATACCCTCTGCATAAAAATCTGCCGCCTGTGAATGTAGCCAATCATTCACGGCGTTTTGAAGCTCTTCGTCAGTGGCGAACCGCTGAGATGCAAGCCACCGCTTCATGTTCGGGAACAGGTGAAAGTCACTAGGAGCCAAGTCCGGGCTGTATGGGGGATGATCGTAAACGTCCCATTTAAACTTGGCCAAAAGTTCATTTGTTCTTCGAGCTCTATGAGGGTGAGAAAACAAATGAACTTTTGGCCAAGTTTAAATGGGACGTTTTCGATCATCTCCCGTACAGCCCGGACTTGGCTCCTAGTGACTTTCACCTGTTCCCGAACATGAAGCGGTGGCTTGCATCTCAGCGGTTCGCCACTGACGAAGAGCTTCAAAACGCCGTGAATGATTGGCTACATTCACAGGCGGCAGATTTTTATGCAGAGGGTATTTCAAAGACTGTTCCAAGGTACGACAAGTGCTTGAAACGTTTGGTGACTATGTCGAAAAATAGAGAAAAACTGTAGTTTTAATATGTATATAATAAAGTTTTTGCATCTTCACTCGTTTACTTTTTATTTCAAAAAGGAGGTTATTTTCTGGATAACCCTCGTACCTTCGGGTTTACAAACCAGACCGCTCTAAAACCTTCAGTTTTACAAACTAGAAATTCACCTAGTGTCTGTGTGACTATCAATGATAAATTTTTAATAAATTTTGTCACATCTACTATTCCGCAATCATTGAATTCGTATCAATATGTTGATGTACTAAATTAATTAAATAACATGGATAAATAAAAAAACGAAAAATATTCAATTTATTGAATTAATTGTAATCTGTGGTGTGTTATGAATTTTGACACTTTCAACTTTAACGAAAATTATAATATAAATTTTTTAATATGTAAACTTAAGTTACGTTCACCTTACGATGTCAAACTTGTCCACCTGTGGTGCTGAATAACATTCATATCCCTCAGGCTAGAGTGGTGTGACATCTTGGCTTAGGGTTTGACAAGCGGTTAACTAAAAATCATATTCTGCATACAAAACATTTAAAACTTAACCGCCATCAGAAGCTACTCTTCTGATTAATTAACCCTCAATCAAAATTGAACCTCTTAATCAAAGTTTTTATTTACAAAACCCTTCTGAGATTAATCTGGACTTAATAATGTCCAGGTCTTTGGAGTAGCGGCAGAGAGTAACTAAAAATGACTTTCAATCAATCATTCTTACTGTGATCTATTAAGCTACAATAATGAATTCTTTTCAATAACTGTATTTCCGCTGCCTGAATTTGACGTTCATTTTCCACCCAAGTACCCAAAGTTCGTTACCGCACAGCGATACTGCAACAGCCAAAGATTTTAAAAGACAAATAATTTCCAGTTTTTAAAATATTATACAGTTTGATCACTTCAGTCCAACTTAACCTACGTATGACATAATACACATGGAGTGTATTCTTATATTCGATTAGCTCGTTGAAGCTATTTGAGCCTTCATGTCTTAATAACGTTCTATTAGCTGCATATGCGCATGACTCTTGCAAAGATTATTTCGTATATTATTGGTTAGGTCATTAGCTGAAAGAGTGGTTTGATCCTCTAGAAGCTTCATAAAGTAAAACGACAAGTGAGGTAGTTTACAATAGTCTTCCTTACTGAGTGGAAAACTATGCTCAAAAGCATCTAATTTCCACCCTCCAAAAGACACATTCATTTCAATTACCACAGGGTTTAGCTGTATAATAAAATTCATTACTTTCAGAGGAGTTAAAAAAACTCAAAACACGCTTCTATCAACTAAAACGCTTACTCGATAGACGTTCTAAATGGAACATGTCCATAAATTAACAATCTACAAGACAGTCTTAAGACCAATCTGGACACATGGAGTTCAACTTTGGGGATCTGCTAAACCTTCAACACGAAACGTATACAAGCGATTCAGAACAAGATTCTACGAACGATAACGCAATGCCTCTTTTACATCACAAACTCAATCCACAAAGACTTAAAAATCCCATACGTAATTGATGTCGCGAAACAACTATACAACGATGCATGACAAATTTGAATTACATGATAACCCTCTCATACAAAAGATGTACACTAGGGCGATACCGGGTACTCAGCGCAGACGTTTGAAGCGCCTCTGACCAAGAGATCTTCTTGGCCAACTGTAGGACTGTGGTGATGACTGCACGCTCCTTCAAGTAAATCAAGTTTTCGAACATTAGATTCACATTTAAAAATAGTTGTATTAATTTGATAACAGATACTAAATTTCGATTAAAAGTGTCAAAAAAGAGGCGATAACTGACCACTTTCTTTTACACCTGCAACTCTTCTGTTATAAATTACTTCAGTCATATAATCGGCTGACCATAATGTCATGAAAAAGAACTATCTTTTGTAGCCCTGAAACTACCAGATCGAGTGCAAATAATTTTTCACTCCACCTGCTTGTTATGAGCATAATATTTCGTATAACACCCTTTGAATATTTTAAGTTGGTAATAGATTAGTTTTAACCCTTACAGTACCAGCAGAATATTGTGAATGCCTACCAAAAAATACCAGCCTACTTTTATGCGATTTGTACCATTTTTTATTTATACCCAGAACATGGCTATTTTTCAAGGTATCTTAATAACTTTTTGGTTTTGTTCATACTGAATTGATCTTGTAATTCAACTTGGAACACATTTCTTGCAATCTAAAATTTTTTGTGGAAATTTTCTTTTGTTATTTAAAAAAATCACCCTAAAAATTATGGTACTACATTTCACTTAAAAAACAATTTAATTATGCAAAAATTACAAAAAAATCATTTATGTACTGTAAAAAATAAAAATACTGCGATAAAAGTTTTTAAAATCCATATTTTAGTTTTTTAAATCAATTAAATTCATAAAAACCTCTACACGTAATTTTTTAATTTACATTTCTTACTGATTATTTTCATACGTTTTTTTTAAATTGTGTGAAAAATAATAATTCTATGAATTTTTTTAGTCAACGTATTAATAAAAGGACGACGTCAGCATGTTTTGGTTAAACTTCTGACATTCCTATATTAGGACGCTGGCATTTTTTAGTCTAAATCTTGACGTCCTATTATTAGGACGCTGGCATTGTTAGGGTTAAAAATTATCTTTTAATATAGAAAATTAAGAATTATTTAATACTTAATTTCCATTGGGGAGTTCTTTAATTGTGTTTTTACAATCTAATAAAATCAATGCATGATTGAATCATTTATTTGTTTAAGCCAGTACTGCATTTTGTATAGGTAATCTATTATTAAAACAACTAGCTTTTTTTTAATTGCATGTTAGAATAAATATTAGCTCATGTATTAGAGATTTTAATTAGTAAAACCTGTAGGGATTTAAACCACCCTTCGGGCTGACGACCTAGAACAACAATAGCTTATATTAACAGTTATGTTTATTTAACAGAATGGATTTTCGAAAAGAGTTAAAGAATAAATGAAGTTTAAAATTGTTGTACTGTAAAAATATAAATTTATCTAATTCTTAACCTTACCAATCCATTAAATAAATATTATATTATTTTAATTAACTTCCAAATGAATTTATAAAATTCATTATTTTTTGCATTCAAAATTATTGCATTTTTTATTTTAATTAACTTATAAAAGTCATAAGAGAATTGTATTTTTTATTTATTAATTTTTTAATAAATTTAAACTTGTGGTAATTTATTTATTTGGTATTTCCTCCCTGCATAAATAAATTTTTTTAAACAATTTAGTGTAGGCCTATTGGTTAGCAGCGTAGTAAATTCCTTGTAGATAGTATATATCTTGCGTTTTGCGGTTATTAAAAACCTGTCTAATGTTACTTCTCCTGAAATATTGTGACACACCGCTAAGGTCCGTTTCGGGATCTGGATAAAATAAATAATTTATGTACTGTCGTTTAGAATTACAAGAATTTTTATCACTATAAATTTCCCAACAGTTGGTCTAGAGGTCAGCTGTGTAACAACTGATTTTTGGAGTTTTCTGGTTCAAATCCTAGTAAAGATAGTTACTTTTGTATGGATACTACGCAGTGGTTACCGGCATACAGTGATGGTTGCAGTTAAATTAACCATACTCTCTCATGAATGGTCGGCCATGGACTGTACAATAGTTAAATACACCTAATTTACGCAGCATAGTTACACATAATCCTCATTTCATTGTGTCATGGGGTTGTTTATTTTTCTAAATTGAAAAGATTGCATCGCACACACATTAGGAATTTTAAAAAAACCTATAAAATCAATAACGTTACTTAAATTTACAAATAAATTACAATTTCTACAATTAACTATAAATACCTATAACTATAAACTATAATACCTATAAATAACTATAAATACCTATAACTATAAACTATAATACATAACTATAATACCTATAAATGACTATAAATACCTATAACTATAAACTATAATACATAACTATAATACCTATAAA
This sequence comes from Catonia carolina, assembly GCA_035578175.1. NCBI lineage: Eukaryota > Metazoa > Arthropoda > Insecta > Hemiptera > Achilidae > Catonia > Catonia carolina. The sequence goes on from JAQMRL010000005.1 coordinate 73,223,855, forward strand.
TAACTATAAATACCTATAACTATAAACTATAATAGATATAACTATAATACCTTTAAATATCTATAACTATAAATTATAATACCTATAACTATAATACCTAAAAATAACTATAAATACCTATAACTATAAACTATAATACCTATAACTATAATACCTATAACTATAAACTATAATACCTATAACTATAATACCTAGAAATAACTATAAATACCTATAACTATAAACTATAATACCTATAAATAACTATAAATATCTATAACTATAAACTATAATACCTATAAATAACTATAAATACTTATAATAACTATTAATCTGATGAAAAAGTGGAGGAGTACCGCAGTCAATGGAGGCTACATTTGGAACGAATGCCAGAGGAGAGAATACCCTTCAGAGTTACAGAATATGTTCCAGTTGGAAGAAGGGAAGTGGAAAGACCTCGCAGAAGATGATAGTAGTCGAGACGTACGGGTTAGAATATCTCGTGTTTGTGTTGTGCAGGATTGTTTGTGATCGGAACAGGTTTATGCCTAATCCTTGATGGTAAGAAGAAGAAGAAGAAAAAGAAAACTAACAAGACAAACTAACACTAAACTACACTGACACTAAATAAACTAAGACTAAACTCTCGATCCTAACCGGCTCTAACACCAACCAACATTAAACTAAACTAACACTAAACAAACAAAGACTAAACTCTCGATCCTAACCGGCTCTAACACTAACCAACGCTAAACTAACACTAAACTAAACTAACACTAAACTAACTAACACTAAACTAAACTAACACTAAACTCTCGATCCTAACCGGCTCTAACACTAACCAACATTAAACTAACACTAACACTAAACAAAGACTAAACTCTCGATCCTAACCGGCTCTGCTTATACGAGTATACCAATGTTAATGGAAATTACGAGAACAAAGATTTTCGATATAATAATAAAAATACAAAATCTTTTCGTCGGTTTCTAGATAGCAAACACATTAGGATTGAATAAAGAGTAACAAAATTGCCAATTATCTAAATAGACATATCGACCCTCTCAGAAAGCCGTCCTGTAATAAGCCTATACTATACCTAACCATTTATACACTATTTCTAGCTATTTCTTGGAACTTGTCTGATTTATCAATTATTATTATTTACATTAACACGTCTTCTAAAATCTCAATCCTACTAAAGAATTCTGGAACAATACTTTCTTTTAAATATTTTCAAAATATTATATTATCACCTTTCTTTTATTTCTATTTAGGAAATTCACAATCTGTTGAAAACAATCAGTGAAGTGATAACACAAAATTTGGAAAAAATTAACATGGTAAATAAACGTGAGTGGAGACACAGTCCAGTGACAGAACTCCGACGTGAATAGATAAGTGTAGCATTAAGTGCAGCATTTAGAACACTGTAATGGAAAGTCAATTACAGTACTACGTTAATAGATGAGGTCCCGGCTCCATCAACGTTGTAGACGTCTTATTGGATTGTTTGGGAGAGTCTGCGTAGCCAGATTTAAGATCAATGGGTTATGGTGGTTCCCGAGTTTCTTCCTAAATTGTAAAGAGTTTAAGAAAACGTAATTTTTATGTAGGGTACGTAAATTATAAATTATATTATCACCTAAAAAAATATAAAGTTAGGGAACAACCGTAAATCCTTGCTCAAAATTTGTATGAATGAAGAAAACCTTTCATAACATCAGGTTTCTTAGTAATATCTTAAAAAAATTAAAGTGGGTTGTGAACTCTGTAAACCGTAAAAAACCCACAAACCAATTTAATTAATGCATTCCTCTCAGGATAACAATTACTAGTAGAGTTATATAAGTCTTGTGTAAATGGAAATGTGTTGTTTCTAAAGTAACTCTACACTTATATAATATTCTTTTCTACGATGATGCAGTTTCGAATGTAAATTCTTGTCGAAATGTAATTCGGTATGTTTCAAACACAATTAAAACTATCAACTAATGAAATATTTGTCATTCAGTACTGGAATTATTTCATTAACTCTTATTGTAACTTTACACGACCTTCTAACTATTAATTAGAAATTCTTATTTTCATTTATAATGAATTTTGAAAAACTTTCCTCCTTTTCTAACCTATTTTTATTTCACATTCTCGTTTCGTTTTCTTATTCATTAACCCGATCATTCCGTTCATTTTAATTTGATTCTACTGCTGCTGATAAAACCAATATCATTTGCATTTCTTATTTCATTGAAGAGCTTTCTTTTGTTTTTCATTACCTTAGCCCAGAAATTGTAAAATAAAAATCAAACGAGTCATTTTAAAATATTTCATTAAAAATTTAATAGCAAATAAAATTTTTCCATGAACTCCTCTGAAACAATTATATAAATCTGTTAAACTATACCGAATATCTGTCGGAAAAGAATTAAGAACATTTTATATCTTATATTAAGGAAAACTTTTAAGTGTACTTGATAATAGCGAAGATGTAACACGATTAAAATAAATAAAATTTCTTGACCTTCCGTTTAGATTTACCGACAACTCTATATTTTAAATGATTGAATTCTAATCAACATCATTAAAATTTTTATCATAAAATTCTTCCTCAACGTAACTATCACCGATATTAATAATTTTGTTACCTTTTCTATTACTGTTATTCATGTTTTATCTAGTTTTAATATTTTCAAAAATTATAAATAATTTTGTGTTTCAGTACTCAAGTACCCAAGTAGGATACCCAAGTAGGGTCTTCTTCTTCTTCTCATAGCGCTACAGTCCGTGGTGAACCTTGGCTTTCTCTACGATCTGCCTCCACACGTCTCGCTCCATCGCTTTCCGCTTCCAACCTCTCACTGACATTACTGTCAGATCCATCTCGACATCCTGCAACCATCGTTTCCTTGGTCTGCCTCTCCTTCTTGCACCCATCATATTACCTGTGAGCATTTGCCTCTGCATTCGCTGTTCATTCATTCTGTAGGTATGCCCAAGCCAGCTTATTCTCCTTGACTTTATGAAACGAACAATATTAGCACCTTCCAGGATTTCCTCAATCTCTGAGTTTGTTCTTGTTCTCCATTCTCCATTGGTCCTTACTGCTCCATATATTTTCCTGATAATTCTTCTTTCAAAACGATTTTCATGTCGATTTTTCAAAATCGAACCCAAGTAGGGTAGTGTAGTAGCAATACCCGTGGTATTTCTTCCAAATGAAACACATATAAAAAGGTTTACGTCATATAACACTTTCGTGTTATTTACTAATTATAGTGTTTTTTTTTATCCTTTTATTTAACGTCACATCAACTACAACGGTCATTAGCGACGACGTTGGGGTGTAACTACTATTGTACAAGGATGAAATGATTTTTTCTAACGTATGAAAATATGCCGTGCTTAAGTGGGATTCGAACCCAGGACCTCATGATTAGAGGCGAGCACGTTACCAACTGCGCCAATGCGGCCGGCCTTACAGTTTTTGTTTTTAAACTCATTGTAAATAAACTCAAATGATAGAAATAACATGGACCTTAAACCTTGATTTTCTTCTCTTTTTAAAATCGCATCAACAGTTTGGTTATTAACGACTACGGAACGTTATGTAACTGGAACAGTGGGTTTTGACGGGAAAATTTCCAGATCCTAGCCGGAAATCCGCAAAAATATTTAGTATTTTCTTAAAAATCGATGCCTGTTTACATTTATTTAAAATTTCTCTTGTCTTCTATGAATTTATTGGGAATAAATGTAGTATTGTTTTCATGTCGATTTTTCAAAATCGAATTTTCACCAGTAATACACGTTTTCAGGCCCCGTGAATCCAAAAAAATATAATCTTAGTGATTGGTCTATGTGTGCACAAAATATTTCAACAACGGAATTTCTGACAAAATTGAAATTTGGAACTTAAGTCATATACCACAAAGGGACCCGATAAGAACATTTTCATTAATATCGGCCAACTGGAAGTAGTAGTTAAGTCGTGCAATTTTTCGCTTTTTTACAATTTTCTCAAAAATGTCTTCCACGATTTTGAAAAAATATCTTCTCGTTGATTATATTTTTCATGTTTTACAACTTACGCTAAGCGCCATTAAATTCTTGGGAGCTGTGTCCTCGTGGTGAAAATTTTTTATTTTATTTTTTAGATTGAGGCCTTTTTATGGATTTCAGAACGAAAATTGTAGAAAATTTTAAAAATCCACGTTTTTTTATTGCAATCCTTTTTTTGCTAAAGCGCTTATTTGAGCCTCCATTAGTGATTTTAATGTATTTTAAATCGAACAAAGGTTGATTTTAATCTTGCGTCATTCACTCATGATAAAAATTAGGTTATGTTTGTAATTTTCATTATTTACATTAGCCAAAAATCGTGTGAGCTTTTCCCACCAGATTTTTTAACAAACTAATTACATTATTGTAAATTTAATCTTCTATACTCTTATGTGTTTCACACCAGATTTTTGAATATACTAATTACATTATTGTAAAATTAATCTACTATAGTTCAGCCGCTCTAAGTTTGCTCCTACTGTCAACAAACCAAAACCAGCTACTACAGGGTGCGCGCTAGAGTCCGTGACTTTATGGATGTCGTATTCCTATTAAGATAACTATTTTTTAAATTATAAGAACTTAAAGTACTAAAAACATCAGTCGTGATATGATGTAGGCCTAACAATTTCATTTATAAAAATACTTTTAAAAGTATTTTGTATTTAAATACTTTTGAAAGTATTTTGTTGTTACTTTTTAATCAGCGTGTACACATTTTTACATAATGCGCAAGCTCAGTGACGTCATTATTTGTTTACATTAGGAGCAAACTTAGAGAGGCTGGACTGTATACATTTGTGTGTTTCACACCAGATTTTCGATTAAACTAAAATTACATTTTTATAAATTTATTTATCTATTATACTCTTACGTGTTTCACACCAGATTTTTGATGAAACTAATTACATTATTATACATTTATTAATTTACTATACTTATACGTGTTTCACACCAGATTTTTGATTAAACTAATTACATTATTGTAAATTTAATCTACTGTACTCTTGTGTGTTTCACACCAGACTTTTTATTAAACTAAATTCATTATTGTAAATTTATTAATCTACTATATTCTTGTGTGTTTCACACCTGATTTTTTAATAAGCTAATTACATTATTGTTAATTTAATCTACTATACTCTTTGTTGTTTAATACTTTGCAACTAAAATATAAAATTAGAGAGTTAATGAAGGAAACATAAAATTTTTATGAGTATCGTGTATAGCTTAAAATATCATGAATAGCTAAAAAAACGTAGTTGCCGGCAATATATACATGTTAAATTTAAAGTAAGGCTTTTAATATAGACAACGTTACTGCTGTGAACTTAATTGTTTTAGTAGAGAATAAATGGCTATTGGATTCATCCGTTTAAAAGTACTGGGATAACAATAAACTAAACTAATTTGACTCATGGGGACGGTTAATAGGATCCGGTTAAAATAAATTGATCTCTTATAAGTTTCTTTATTTATAGATGTCTGTCTAACTCTCAGTTCAGTGTATTATATCTGTGAAAAGCAAGGAAGTTCTGTACATTAAACGTGGAGACAAATAAATAAGAATATTGTTGTTACAAACTTTAAAATTAAAAAACCTTTCTTTAAAGGAATTTATTGTAGAGTCTGGTAATATATTTCTTGTTTGTGACTACTGAATTATTAATTGACAATTTTTTTCTCGTACAGGGATGTAAAGTCTAGACCACGTGAGGTAACTGTAGACATTTCTGAAGCTTTTTTTACAGCCTACAATCTCAGTAATTGCAAATTGTAGTTATTTTACTTTTCTTCTGTCCACCCGGTGTTCTGTTTTTGTTTTCATGAAAACCCTTAAAAGTTCGTAATTGAATCGGTCATTTCAGAAAGCCAATAAATCAAAAAAACTAACTTTTAGAAAAATTAAAAAATACTTATAATCTATTATGTTTCAATTTAAAAAATATATATATATTGTTCAGAAGGCTGTTTTCTTTAATATATAATATACTGTTGTTTTTTAAAAGACAAGCCACTTGTTTAAAAAAATTTAAAATTTAGACTTAAGGTTTTTCTGAAATAGATTGAAGTAAAATAATAACTTACGTTGTTTTCTGTAAAATACATTGTTAGACCAGAAGAAAATTGTGCTGTACAATAGTATTCATTCGTTTATTTCGGTAGTTTACATTATGACTCAAAATAGGTTTCTGAAACAATAAAAATTGAAATGAAAATGAAAATTGAAATTCATAACTTTAAAAAAAAAATGTTGATTTTCAGGGATATTCACGTGCTTCATCGTTGTCATAAACAGAAATTATACACGTTAAATTTTTTTTTCTTCAGAGAATCATTGTATGGCCTCTTCCACTAGAAAGTAAAGATGAAACTTTAAAAAAACACCAACTTTTATTTTTAAATTAGAAAGAAACACTTTATATCTATTAGGATAAGCCTTTTCGTATTACTAAAAGAAAGCCAGTCTTATGTTGTGATTTTTGTAGGGATGGTATTTTTATATTCAGTTAGTTCTAAAATACACTAAAGAAAAAATCGTAAAATTTTGACTTATGGACTTTCTGAAATGACTGATTCAATTATTTGTCTGAATTATATTAGTTATACTCCGGTTTTGTCATTATCCTTTTCCGAATTCTTTAAGGTTAAACCATTTATCCGACATCTTAGATCTATCGATTAGTGTCTTAAATATTTGTTTTTTGAACCGTTTGTCATCCATTTTATGAAACTGTCCGTAAAATTTTCTTTTTCTTTTTCGAATCGTTTACTTTCTTTTTACTTCTTCTTGACCTCTTAACCGATATTGTCCGTCTATTATCTTCGGGTAAATTATCTTACAAAGGATTTTTCTCTCTAATTTCTCTGCTTCTCTTAGACCAGCCTTCCCGTTCGTTCTAAGGCACTCACTCGCGTATGGACATATAGTTATTATTATTGCCAATTATTTTAATGAATTTTAATTTTTAAATATATCTGGGGTGGTTTTCAGGCATCGAATACTTGTACTTAACCAATTGTTTCCAGGAAAGGTTTTCCTAGGAGATGACTGATAAAATATCATCTAAATATTACTTTGATTTTTGTTTGTTATACACAAACTTGGCACCAGTGATTCCGCCAAGATTACCCCACAGCAGTATTAATAAATTTTGTGTCTTATATTTTCTGAGATTTATCTAAGTTGATAATGGAAGTATTCAAGTTGGAAGGGAATTTAGTAGATTGTCATACCAATGATAATAGGATATTGGTACCAAAATAAACAGATTTAAAGGATTTTTGTAGAACTGTGGTAACTACTATAATAATTATAGTAGCTACACCGTAATCTAAAACGCAAAATTGAAAATCAAAATGTGAAACACTCACACAGTTTTCTCCTTCTAATGTTGATAATGAACAATATAACATAAATATTTAATCATGAGTAAATAATCTATACTAATATTATAATTTAAACAAAGCGTTGTTTTTTGGGCAGGCTAATTTCCAAAACTACTGAAATATTTTCATAAAATTTTGACAGCATATTTGTATTTATATTCACAGCACCATTCTCTTTTAATTTTCCAAAATGATAACCCTAAGGGCCCTAATAAATTTTTTCATAAATATATGTGTGTGTGTGTGTGTGTGTGTGTGTGTGTGTGTTTGTGTGCGCGCGCGCATGAGACTACGTATTGTTGTTGAAGAAGATAAAGGGTTTTTTTTATTAAGGCGAGAGACGTATACAAGGGAAATTATCAAAACGTCGTTGTGTGTATATATGTGTGTGTGTGTGTGTGTGTATGTGTGTGTGTGTGTGTGTGTGTGTGTGTGTATGTGTGTGTGTATGTGTGTGTGTGTGTGTGTATGTACGTTCTATTTTTGTAGTACAGTACATAAGTATAAAGACTTCGAGAGACGTTTGCGGGGAATTCATCAAAACAAAGTGTGTGTATGTGCGCGCACGCATACGTTGGGGGTACAATCGACTAGCAGCTACGTAATTTGTGTTACATATTTATTTTAAAAAATTGATTATAAATGTTTGATAATAATTGATTATTCACTTTTAAAATGCATATTAAGGCCGCAGTCTTAAAATCGCCATTTTTTACCACGAGAACACACCCTCCTCAATAATTTAATTATTAACAATAAAATGTTACTAATTTTATTTAACAGTTTTGGCTTTATTTTGAACGTTTATATTATTTTATAATGATAGGATATAATATAGAGATTTATAATATGTATGAGATACTATTTAATCTTATTTTAATATCGTATGATATGTTGATCTGCATAGTTTTTGTTAGAGATAGTATCATATTGCCGGTATTAACAGAACTGTATATTTTAATTGTTGATATTTGTAATCTTGGAACTGTTTGTATAATGTGCCTTGTAACATTGTATGTCTATTATGTGCAGACTCGCTTGGCGCTTAAGTTTTTTTTTTATTACGTCTTCTCTCAGCGCCATTTCAATTTTATTTTGAATTAATTATTAAATATTGTTAATAAAGAGTTATTCATTTGTTTAACATTATTTAATCCGTATGTGTACTATGTTATGAATATTAATTTCAATATGAATACAAATAATGAAATGCTGAACTGGATAAAAATAAATGTATTTTTTTGAATTAGAATTATTTTAATATAAGTAATAGTACAAAATATTGTTCATTCTCCTTTACTTTATTATTATTTTTTTTATATAATTATCTTTCATAATAATATTAAAATCTTTTTTTATGTATAAGGTATTATTTTTAGTTTTTATTTTGTTTTATGTTTTTTATTTTTTATTTTATTCCTTACCCACCGGGTTGGTCTAGAGGTAAAGTCGTTTATCGTTTATCACTTTGGATTTACTGTTCACCATGTTTTAAAGGTATATAAAATATTTAAAAAGTCATTAAACAAAACCTACATAATTTATTTATTTTTTATATAATAGACAAGGAAACAAGCTTAAAACATAATTATATCACACACATTTGATTTAGGTTGGTACCATTACTTGCTATACCATATTTTTACTTGATGTGATTAGTGCTGGTACGCCTGTCCTTCAATTAAAGAAATCCAGCATTCTAATTTGCTACAACATCATAGGATCATGGGGTTGTTTATTGTTCTACATTAAAGAGATTATATCGTACACACATTAGGAATTCCACTACCCCAAAAAAAAAATATTAATTTTTTTTTAATATTTTTATATAAATATTTGGTCTTTTCTGAGCAATTTGATACCAAATTTATGTTTTTACTCTCAATTCCAATTTAATGACGAATTTTTTAAAATAGTACTGCATGAAAAAAATTGTGCCTTTTGAGTTTTCGAGGAAACATTTTGCGTAGCTAGTTGTCGTTTCTTACTTACATTCCAAGGAAAATAAAAAATACTCACATAAGCATTCACTGCCTATTGCTGTTCTAGATGTAATCAAACCTGTCTTTGCTGATCTGTCTCGAACTGATTTATTAAAAAAATGCCTTCATGGTAACACTCAAAATATAAACGAGTCGTTCAACCATATCATCTGGAGTAGAATCCCCAAATCTGTATTTGTTGGCATTGAGATCATGACATTTGGTATTCATGATGCCATTTCAACATATAATGATGGTAATATTAGTAAGTGTGAGGTTATGAAACAATTAGAAATAAACCCAGGAGCAAATATGGTATCAATTTTGAGTAAAATTGATTCACGTCGAATTCGCGAAGCAGAAAAAATGTGTGAGGATATGAAAAAGAAAGCTCGCCGGAAGAACAGACATGTGAAGAAGAAATTAGAAGATGAAACAGAAAAGGATTCCAACCCAGATTATGGAGCAGGGCTGTTTTAAGCAGGTAGCATATGATATACTTGGTACTAAACGTGATTCTTGTCTTTATTTGCATTTTCCCGAAAATCATGAATTTCTTAATAAAAATCCCGTTTTCTCAAGAACTATTTGACCGATCTGCTTCAAATTTTTTGTGGTAATTATTGTCAATAAGGTGGAGTTACACCACTAGAATTATTGATATTTGCTAAAAAATAAAATAATTATGGTTTATATAAAGGTGTTTTTCGAGCAAATTATTTTTACATACTATATAAAAAAAATAATATTTTTTTTTCTTTCAGTACATTTTGATGATTGTAGTGGTACTATTTTCACATAATGAGCTGAAGAGCCTCTCAAAATTTCATGTTTGTAGGTCTTGTACTTTTTTAGAAAATGGGTCATAAAGTTATGAAATTTTAACTTTGAATTATATGACGGGTAGTGGTGTCCTTAAAAACAAGAGTAAGTTAAAAAAAAAAAAAAATTTTTTTGTAAATTTTTTTTTATGACAGCGTATTGTCATCGAAGATAAACAAGTGTGCAAAGTTTGATTCATATTGATACGGTAGAAGTATTAAAATTTTAAGTTGCAAGATTTTATGGATCCAAGAGTAAGTTAAATAAAAGCGTTTAAAAATTAAGTGTATTCTAAAAATAAATTTTTATGCAATAAAAAAATGAATAAATATGATTTCTGTATTATCTACTTTAAGAGGAATTGAATGACACTTTTTTATTTCCAAAATCGGACTTTAATTTTTTGGCTTCCGGTCAAAACCGGAACTTTAAACCCAATTTAGGCTCACTAACTTTTTGTGTTAATTGCTATCTCTTGTAGTTTCTGACATCTGGTTGTGATGGACGGACGTACATAGAGAATTATAGATAACAATTTAAAAAGTTTTTTCACCAAAAGATTTTCTTTGAATTCATGGTTGTTGAGAAAAATATGTTTTCTCAGGGCCAACTGAGTATTAACCCGAATATTACTTTATTTTTATTTGTTGATTATTTGTTTCGTAGGTTTTGTAGGCATCATTTCAGAATGAACTTTTAAAAATTGAATTTATTACGCCTACTTTTAAAATAAATAACTTCCCTGTTGGTACAAATAAACTCATCTAGTATTTAGTACGGTATGATATAAGAAGTTGGAAAAATATAAAACAATATTAGTTTGATCAGTTTGTAAAGTAAATGAACTGTTTCAGTTGTCTTGCAAAAGGAATAAATAAACTTAAACCCAATGGAGTAAAAGCTGAACATTATCAGTTTATTCTATTTAGACAGACAGTCAGTCTGATAAACAATTTTAAAAATTGAAATCCTTTGGATGTAATCGGAAAGAGATAGAAAATTCTGAAACGGAAATGTATTTTCTCCGTTTGATGGAAATACGTGCATTAGTTTAATAAATCTATAGTACTTAAAGTTATTAGGGAATTAAATTGTGTTTATATTTTATAGACTTATGTAAAAAGAGCATTTCCGTTCAAATATCTAACACGTATTTATATACTCTACAGGCAGTAATATTGGTGGTTATATTGGGTAATTATTTATTCGAAATTTACAATTTATTTATTTTGAATAACAAATTCGTAAAAAGAAAATATTTACTTTCTCTTGCCCTGCATGAATATAATATATAGCATATATATTTTTTTAGCTATTATTTGTTATCGGGAACTGTACATTGTTGACAACTACCTAAATTGATCGCTGCTTTTTTGCTGTATTTTTTGACGTGGATAAGATATGAGTTTGAACAGGGACCCCAGGTAGAGTTTGTTCATGGATGGCTGTTAACTGGTCACCATACAAAGTCGCTTGCCCAACCGGTGTTACTTAACAAATCATATCGACTTTCTACCACCTGACTGACTGGGCTGGCTCGAAGGCCGTATGAATATAAATATAGCAAAGAAAAATAGTTATTATTTTCATCACAATTTTTTTGAAATTGAGTTTTCACTATTGAAATAAACTTTTTTAAGTCCCTGAATAAAAGAAAACCATGTGATTGTGTGTGAAATATTATTTTCATGTCGAATTTTTTGATATTAAGTTTTCACTATTAAAAGACACTTTTTTAGGTCCCTGAATTAGAAAACCATGTGATTGTGTGTGAAAAATTATATCAACACCGGAATAGTACTAAGTTGAAACTTCAAAGTTTTTCTTCTACTTCTGTCTTCAAGGATTAGGCATCTCTGGCTGTTCCAAACCTTTCAAGAAAGTAGATAGCAAGCATCTAATGAAATTTCTTTGACATACGTATGGGTGTTGTAGGGAAGATCGTTACAGGAATACCGAGATAAGGAAAGAACTCAACATTTTCTCTATAAACAACAAGGTATCTCAGAACAGAGTGCAGTGGTGAGAGCATGTAAACAGAACGAGGGCAGATAGGATACCTAAGCAGACACTGGGCTATAAGCCGGAGGGCAGGAGAGAAGGAGGACGCCCGAGAAAGATATGGGCAGATTTGAGAGGTTCGAAACTTCCAAGTTAAGTTAGAATTACCACAGTGGAACCCAATATAAACATTTTCATCAAAATTGGTCAACCAAAATGTTAGTTTATTTGTTCCATTTTCACTTTTAATGGGATTTGAACCAGTCTCCGAAAATCAGATGTTAACCCTTTCTTACCCAGTGTGACATAGAAGTCACATTGGAGTGAAATAACAGACATAAAAATTTTAATTGTTAGCGACTACTTTTGATTAAAGAGCGTTGAATGTGAAGTGTAATAATTTTCTGTACCCTAGCCAGGAGTCGAACCTGAGACCTCCGCTTTGCAGTGTTAAGATGCTGATCACTACCCCACATAGGGGACCATTAGTTTCTTTTTAAAGTTAATTTTAGTTTTAAATATTCGTGTTAATTTACTAAAATAAAGTAGCATTTCTTCGAGTATGTTGCATGTACATACAAGTATATTTTTTACACTGTAAATAGTGATGTTATCCATTTTATCAGTATTTTTGAACTGTACAAGCTTTGATATTAAAATCATATTTAGTTTTTTTGCTACAAATCTAAGTTAAGAGAATATTATTTAGGAAGTCTGAACATGATTTTAGTTATTCATATTGTTGGGAACTTTGATATAAAGTCCCAACGTGACGTATATGTCACACTTTTTTGTCAGGCCATCAAAAAGGCTGAGGGTCTAACAGTGATTTAATTTCACTTAAATGTCAGTAAATGTATGAAACAATGTACACGTATTTAAAAGTAGTTAAAAAATTTGGGATTAAAAGGGTTAAACAGCCGATTCGCGAGGAACACTTTACCACCAGACCACCTTGGTGGGTTACAATAATAATTGTATAGAATTTTTTTTTTTTTTTTTTTTTGTTTAACGTCCGACTGTTCTGCAATTACTGCTAATGCAGACGGTGAATGATGAAATGATTTTTTGTAACGTATGAAAAAATGCCGTGCCTGAATGGGATTCGAACCCAAGACCGCATGATGAGAGGCGAGCACGTTACCAACTTCGCCAATGCGGCCGGCTATATATAGAATTATGTATTGCAATATACTGGAGGTCCTTAATTTAATAGAGATACCAACTCAGTGTGTTGTTCTATGCTTCATACTGCCTTAGAATATTAAAACTTAATTAATAATCTGGTTAAGAACATCTGCCCAAGGGTTCATACTGTCTGTCTCTATTAGTCAGTCATCATGACAAGAACAGATGTTCTACGTAGACGGACGGACCGCAATGGATTATATCCATTACGTCTAATATTCACTAACCAGAATATCATTGCAGACGTTCAGACGTTATCAACTACATAAACATAGCTCTATATCCGGCTCACTTGCTACCCATTTCACAGTTAAAAACAGCTAATGAAATTAAAATTATAATATTCCTAACATCTGGATAAATATTTTCCTTAAAACTTACCACCAAACTTTGAAGAACAAATTATCTGGTTGAATGATTAACGTACACCTAAGAAATAATTCACTGTATTTATTAATTTTTTTTACTTAAATTTTTCTTTTGAAAGTACTCTTAAAAAAGTATTAAGTTCATAGCTTTTATAAAAAGTAGTACTTTTTCTTATCAGATGGTCAGCCTTAATTCTACGACTTCAAGTCAATTATACGACTGAAGAATTTAACAACAGAAGAGGTACAGGTGTAAAATAAACTATTGTTGTTCAGGTGATCAGCCAAAAGGCAGGTTTGAACCTGTAGAGGTTTTACTAAGTAAAACGACGATTTAGGTGATTTACTATTGCCTTCCTCACCTATTGGAAAAGTATGCTTCTCAGCATACCGGGCTCTGTGAAAAGCACCTCTGTAAATGACACCTTCACTTCATTCACCACAGGGTCTGGCTGTATAATGAAATTCATTACTTTCAGAGGAGATAACTGTGATTAGTGTCACAGTACACCTGTACCTCTTCTGTTTTTAAATGATTCAGTCATTTAATTGGCTGAACATGTGATGAGAAACATTTTTTTTTTCTCTCTTTAATTATTTATTTGCAACTGTAAAATTTTACAATAAGCAAATGAGCTGGTTTTAACATAGGAAAATTTACAATAACAAAGATTAGACCCAGTGGCTAATCTTTGTAGGTGCCACGAGTCATTGTCTTATAAGAGCAGGTCTCTATTCCATGAACGGCGAAGTCGTCGGCGAGGATTTCCAGGAAGAGTACGAGATGATAAGTTTTTGATGTATGGATTTTGATGGTTTTGAAGTTTTCCGAAGAATCTTCTGTAGCAGTTGTATGCCATATCTTTTATGTGTGTTATTTTGAGGTCTTCATGTAGTATTCTGTTGTTAATGTAGAATGGAGCATTGGTGATGAGTCGTAATAATTTTGATTGAAATGCCTGTAGTTTTCTGATATTACTTGGCTTTGCTGTTCCGTAGATTTCAATTCCATAAGTCCAAATTGGCCGAATGAATGATTTATAAATGAGTAATTTTGAACGTAAATATTTATTTTAGCTCTGCAACGAACAATTGAGTGTAAATAATTTGACATTCCACCTGTCTGTTATGGGCAGAAAATATACTGGTCAAAGTTACCTCCTTTGAAAGTAATGCATTTCATTATACAGTCAGATCCTGTGGTGAATGAAGTACAAGTGTTATTTGCAGGGTGGAAAGTAAATGTTTTTCAGTGGGCCTGGCATGGTGATA
Source organism: Catonia carolina (assembly GCA_035578175.1). Lineage (NCBI taxonomy): Eukaryota > Metazoa > Arthropoda > Insecta > Hemiptera > Achilidae > Catonia > Catonia carolina. The sequence goes on from JAQMRL010000005.1 coordinate 73,238,917, forward strand.
AGCATACTTTTCTATTTAAAGAGGAAGGCAACCCTGTAAACCGCTAAACGTTTCGTTTTACTCAGAAAAGACTCTAGAGGTTCAAACTAGTTTTCGGCTGATGACCTAAACAACAATAAAAAGAGAAATAGCTAAAAATAATAAATAGGCCTACCTAAAACACTGAAGAGAATACTAAGAAAACTGTGTTTTTCTATCTCTAGGCGTATAATATGAATGTAAAGGGAAGTAAGGTATTGTTTTCAAGTCAACTTTTCAAAATCGATGTTTTACCGAAAATACACGTTTTCCCCGGTTGGTTTAAATGTGTGTGGGTGTTTGCGCGCGCGCGCTTGTGTGTGTGTGTGTGTGTGCGTGCGTGTGTGTGAGTGTGAGCGTATGTGTGTGAGTGTGAGCGTATGTGTGTGTGTGTGTGTGTGTGTGTGTGTGTGTGTGTGTGGGTACTGCATATTATTGAAAACCACCTAATTTTGTCGTTCCTTTTGTTGTATTTTTGACGTGGATATGGCATAAAATTCGAACAGAGATCCTCAGTGGAATTTTGTTCAGGAGTGGCTGTCATTGGTCATCATACAAAGTCGCTTTCTTAACTAATAGTACTTAACAATTAACAGCGATTCTCTACCTAATTTACTAAGCAAATAATGGGTCAATACGGGACAAATTGACTGAGCTGGTCCGAAAGCCTATAAGTTATCTAACTTAATAAACATTCTATAGAATTTCAAAACACGTTTCCTGGTGTTCAAACCCCAAAGAGAATAAGGACTTCAGTTTTTGCACACCTCAGCTTCAATATTCTCTAATGTAAGAGAATTGAAAAGTATTATTTCAAAATTTTCCTGTTTTTCTACTGCTACATGGTAAAAGTAAATTCTGAACAATTTCATAGATCTGTCAATGTATTAGGTAGAGAAGTGGCGAAACCTTTTCAGCCAATTTAAGTCAGAATAAATGTAGGATACTTTCGTGTGTGGAAATAGAAATATATTGGATCTCATTTTTGCTACGTTATTACTTTCTAAAATTTATTCTTCTATATTTTCTTTCTTGAACTGTCCAGATGTTTTTGACACAGACCTGATGATTTTTATACATATTCTTTTCTTTTTTCAAATTATTTCTATGTAGTTAATTTTAATATAGTAAATTAATTGTATGTTTGTAATGTCGGTAATTTGAAAGAGTTTAACTGCCTAATTAGACAATATATTTTTACAATATTATAATAAAATAATTAAAAATATATTAAAATAAAAAAAATATTGTAAAATAATACTAAAAATATTAATACTCTATGTGGGACGATAGCGCGATCACTGGGTAAAGAGTTGGGGAAGATACCCGGTTGAAATTTTGCAAGACTCTGGCTGTTTGAGTATTGATGTACTTTAGTGAGTCTTGGTTACTTGAAGAGAAGAAGAACAAACAGTAGATCCAGGTGACGGAAATGCGGTTCTCGAGAAGAGTACAAGTGTGTAGTTTGATGGACCACATTAGGAATGTGGAATTCATTTAATTGTCGTCCCTTTATTAGAAACAGTTGAAAAATACAGAGGGAAGTAGAAGGAACATTTAATACGTATGAGTAAAGATAGATGGACAAAACTGGGCATAAAACTATATACCTGCTGAACAAAGAGATGTAGGTAGACCGCAAAGCAAATCGGGCAAAGAAGTCGGAACAGGTCAGAAGGCCTAATCCATGACAGGAAATAGAAGAAGAAGATTGATATTATTAAAAATATTAAAATATTTTTTGCCATATTTTTTTTATATATCATTCGAATGAGTAATCAAAGGAGGGTTATGTTTCATTGGTTACACGAATGTTTCTGTGATTCATTGCCCATTTCTGCAGTAAAACCATTTGAAAGACGTGTGAATGACTCTGGAATAGTCTTGGATTCACTAGTGACACTAATAGTCCGACGTCAGAAGTGATTCTGCTGCGAATGGTCTCTCACCTGCATTCCTTCTTTAAGAACTAACCAGAAAATGTTTGACTGAAAAATTTGCGCTTCATGGTGAATTATGTAAAATCTAGCATGCCCCACGCGGCTTCGCACGGGAAACATGAGCAATCAATTTTTTTTAAAGAAACATGTAACAGAAATTGTGTAGCTACAAGATCGACTTGTACTCCTACGTGCACGCACACACACACACACACAACGGTTTGATAAATTCCCACGCCTATATCTCACGCCAGTTTCTATACGCATGTACTGTACTGTCTTCAACATTAGTGCACACACACATATACACAACGACGTTTTGATAATTCCCCCACCGTACGATATCACCATCAAACCCCTGCATCTACTTAACTGCAGTACATACTCAGATGTGCACGCACACACACACACAAACACACATACATATTTATAAAAATCTTTGTTAGGGCCCTTAAGATTATCATTTTTGAAAATTTAAGAATAAAATGTTGCTGTAAATATAAATATGAGTATGCTGTTATTTCATGAAAATCCGATAAGTAGTTTTGGAAATCAAAACAAACAATCATCATTGCTTTAAATTTTGACTTGCTCATTCGAGCTTTTTTGGCTCTCGGTGAAGTTTGGCTCTTCCAGTGCATAATTGGCGCTTCGTTTCCGAATCATAAGTAAAATCCACGTTTCCTGACATGCTATTGTCGTTTCCAAAAAATCTGGGTCATTTTCAATCGCGTACAAAGTGTCAGTACAAACATTTTTGCCGGCTTCATTTCAAACACTTTTGAGCAGCAGGTGTCCTGACAGAGCTGACAAAATATGACTTCCGGCATTTGTTTCCAACAATGGAAAATTTGCTTGGAGCGTTGGAGAGATAGAAAAGGAGTGTAAGCTATATTGAAGGTGATAAAAAGTGATTATTCTGAACAAAAAAAAAATTTTTTTGACAACGTCAGTCTCGTTATTTAATCACACCTCGTATTTTTTAAGCGCTCTTGAATTCTTCTGCACAAGTCATATTATAATCATTATGATCATCTAAAATTTGGATTATTGTTATTGTAAAGAAAATCAACTAGGATAATTTCCTTTGTTCTTGCTTATTTATAAGTAATCTTGAAAAACCTTTGATATTTATTAAGTAGTAAGTACAAGTAAACAAGCAGAAGAAAACAAATTATTTACACATTGTTTAGCGGTTAAAATAAAAGGTTTAGGTTAAGTTTAAGTTTAACAAACTTTGAATGTTCCTACGAGAGCTATTGTTAAGTACTATCCGTACACTTTACACAATATAAATAAGTCTCGTGGGATCGATTTGCTTAAATTTTACTCTGGAGATTTCTTCAGTTGGTTACGATACCAAATATAGCGTGATATGCAAGTTTTTTTTACTTAATATACAATTAAAGTAACATGAAGAAAATCTTGAAGATCAATATTCCAATCGTAAAATTAATTTATTTATTCACTTTTGCGTAGAAGTTTCGGTTACAACAACTTTTTACTGTATTAATTCTTCACTTATATTTACATTTACTTGTCATACATGAATATAAAGTGAAGAATTAATACAGTAAAAAGTTGTTGTAACTAGAAATACACGTTTTCAAGCCCCATGAACTCAAAAAATATGTTTTACCGATTAGTATGTGTATGTGTGTGTGTGTGTGTGTGTGTGTGCGTACGAACAAAATATCTGAATAACGGATTTTCGTAGGTTGAAACTTGGAACTTAAGTTAGCTACCATTAGTGGATCTGACACAAAAGTTTTCATCAAAATCGGTCTGCCAGAAGGAGTAGTTTATTCGTGTAATTTTTCACTTATTTACAATTTTTACTTTCTCTTGCCTATATGAATATATAGGAAGGAAAGTATTGTTTTCATGTCGATTTTTCGAAATCGAGTTTTCACCGGATCTATACGTTTCCAGACCCCCTGAACCCAAAAAACATGTTTTTAGCGATTGGTCTGTGTGTCTGTGTGTGAACAGAATATCTCAAGAACGGAACATCTTACGAACTTGAAACTTGAACCTTAAGTTACATACCACTACCGGACGCGACACGAACATTTTCATCAAAATCGGTCAACCGGAAGTAGTAGTTTATTCGTATAATTTTTCAGTTTTTTGCGATTTTCTCAAAAACTGGTCCTACGATTTTTTTTAAAATCGCCTATTTTACTTAATTTTTTATTCTCTACAAGATAGGGTAGGCGCCATGTTTGCTGAAATTCTCGGTGAGGCTGTTTTCACGTAAAAACGTTGTTTTTTTAAGATTACGGCTTTAATATAAATTTTAGCGCAAAAACTTACATAATAAAAGTTGTAGAGAATTAAAAAACCTACAACTTCTGTTTCAAACATTTTTTTTGTATAACGCTTAGTTTAGCGGTAATTTGCGATTTTCTGTTTTTTTTCTCACGAAAACGTGAGAAAAATCGATTTTTTTTAACATTTCGGTCTTAGTATGCATTTTACGACAAAAGTGTATATAATTAAATTTATAGAAAATTAAAAGATCTACAACTTTTGTTTAAAGCATTTTTCTCTACAGAGCCTAGTTTAGCGTGAAAGCGTGATTTTCCGTATTTTTAAGCCAAACTGAGTTCGATTGTCATTTTGCGTCATTCACTCATGATTAAAATAAGGTTATGTTTTTGAGGTTAGTTTTTGTTCATTTCTAATGTTTTAATACTAATGTTAGGTTTATTGTTAATTATTTGCATTGGCAAGAGAAAGTTGTGTGAGTGTTTCACACCAGATTTTTCTTTTCAGATCGCTTTATTTACTACCTGTTTTATGCTCTAAAATAGTGTTTCTTAACAAGTAGAAATCTGCGGACTAAGCCAGAAATTAAACCATGTGTGGACCACACACACTCCTGAATTGGTGGAGGGCTAACCTTCCGATGGGTATGGGGGACGGAATACCCCCCCCCCCCAAAAAGGGAAGAAATACAGTAATTTATTAGAAAATAAATTTGAAATGAATACCTCTGATAGTCATCGGATATATTCAACCCATCTCGTTCAATGAACATCGCTTTTATATCTCCATTTATTTGGTAACGTTTTTATTTGAGCTGCCGAAACCTTCCGTGGACCACCGGTTACAAACCACTGCTCTGTAAGATAAGGTTGTAAGCGCCATGTCTACTGGAATTCATGGCGGGCTGTATTCTCATCTTAAAAAAGTTAATTTTTCAAGATTACGGCCTCAATATGGATTTTTGCGCAAAAGTGTATAATTACCGTTGTAGAAAATTAAAAAACCTACAACTTTTATCCAAAGCGTTTTTTATCTACAACGCTTAGTTTAATGTAAATTAGTGATTTTCTGTATTTTACTTATCACAATCGTGAAAAATAAGGTGTTATAAAAGAATGCGGCCTTAGTATTCATTTAATGACAAAAAGTGTATATAATTAATTAATAGAAAATTAAATAACTGACAACTTTTAGCCCATGCATACTTTACTACAAGCTTAATTTATCATCAATTAGAACGACTTTTAGTAATTTTAAGTTCTACAGAGATTGATTTTGTTAGTGTAATTCTCTCATGAATAAAATTAGGTCGTGTGTTTCATTTTACATTGTTTACTAATGATTAAGCATAGCTTGTATTTTAAATTATCTCCAATGGGAAGTGAAAATCATGTGAGTGTTTCACACGAGAATTTCTTAAGTAAAACATAGACTAAAGAAATATTATTTAACTTTTTTAAATTATCAGTTTCAACATTTTTAATAATTTAGGAATTTAATATAACAGGTTTGAATAAAATTTAAACCGTTGAACTTTAGGAATAGAATTTAGTTGCATATTAACAAACTTACTTGTATTAACTTACCTGATTTGTGCTTGATTAATTTCGTCTATAGTTGTCAGCGTTTATAGGAATAAATTGAATAGACGTTATGAAATTTCACAGTAAATATTGCGTCAGTTCTCTACAGAATTTAATATCTCTGCAATTGTAAAAGTAGTTCTATTTTGTACGGTCTTTTAGTAGGTTATATTATGGCATCATGACGGTTGATGATTCTTTATTAGATATTACTGGTATTTAATGAAGTTTTTTTTTATGTTTTTCTTAATAAATAAAATTGTATACATAAATAACTAGTTTATTTAAAATGGGTGTATTTGTTAAAGTAATAGTTAATTCCTCTTCCCATAACAGACAGGTGGTGTCAAATTATTTACACTCAATCTGTTCGTTGCAGGGCTAAAATAAATAGTTCTGTTTCTTATCACATGGTCAGTCAATTAAATGACTGAATCATTTAAGAACAGAAGAGGTAGATGTGTAAAAGACACTAATCAGAGTTATCTTCTCTGAAAGTAATGAATTTCCATTGTACAGCCAGACCATGTGGTGAATGAAGTGAAGGTGTCATTTACATAGTGGAAAATATGTGCTTTTGAGAGGGCCTGGCATGCTGATAAGCGTATATTTCCACTCAGTGAGGAAGGCAATTGTAAACCACCTCACTCTTCGTTTTACTTAGTAAAACCTCTAGAAGTTCAAACCAGCCTTTCGTCTGTTGACCTAAACACACGTACATCCCTGTAACAGGCAAGTAAGTGTTAAATTATTTGCACTCGATCTTCTTGTTCCAGGCCTACAAAAAAAAATTCTATTTCTTATCACATGGTCAGCCAATTAAATGACTTAAAAGGCAAGACTGTATAATGGTTTTAACTGAAAATGTCGAATTTCGGTTCTTTATTAAACGCTTTTATTTAACTTACTCATGGATCCATAAAATCTTGCAACTTAAAATTTTAATACTTCTACCGTATCAATATGAATCAAACTTTGCACACTTGTTTATCTTCGATGACAATACGCTGTCATAAAAAAAAATTTACAAAAAAATTTTTTTTAAACGCTTTTATTATTACAAAATAACTTACTCTTGGATCCATCAAATCTGGCAACTTAAAATTTTAATACCTCTACCGTATCAATATGAATCAAACTTTGCACACTTGTTTATCTTCGATGACAATAGGTGTTTGTAAAAAAAAATTACAAAAAAATTTCAAAAAAATTTTTTTTTTAAATTTTTTTCAAAAAAAATTTAAAAAACGCTTTAATTTAACAATTACTTAAAAAAAGTAACTAAAAATAAAAAAATAAAAAAAATTTACAAAAAAAATTTGCAAAAAAATAACAGAAAAAAAATTATAAAAAAAAAAAAAAAAAAATTTAAGAAACGCTATTATTTAACAATGATTCAAATAAAAAATGAACTATAAAGAAAAAATAAAAAAAATTACAAAAAAAATTACAGACATTACTGTTACAAATAAAAGCGTGGCGCATTTTTATACAACGAATATTTTACAATAAAATGCGCCACGCTTTTATTTGTAACAGTAATGTCTGTAATTTTTTTTGTAATTTTTTTTATTTTTTCTTTTTAGTTCATTTTTTATTTGAATCATTGTTAAATAATAGCGTTTCTTAAAATTTTTTTTTTTTTTTTTATAATTTTTTTTCTGTGATTTTTTTTTTTCAATAGTTCAGACCGAGATCAACCACAAAAACATTAAATTACTACGTGAAAAAAATTATTTTAATGAAAAGATTAAGGTTTTAGGAGGTTTACTCAGAAAAATTATCGTTGAATCAAGAACGAATATTTTTCATAATTTTATACCAATCATTTTAGAGCAAAAGGAACTTTAGTTTTTAAAATATCTGCATTAATGTTTTTAATACTCGCAGCTCTTGGTTCAGCTTTTTAAACAAATGTTGATTAGAAATTTACTTGTTTATGTACATTTTGTTTTTGATTTGTTCCTTTTTGTGTTTTTGTCCGTTTCGTAAATTTATATGTTAACATTTAGGTACATTTTTCTCGGAAACCATTAAACACACAAGGCTGAAATTTTTACCAGTTATTTATCTTGTACATTAACATATTCCGACACTTTTATGACTTCCTTAAAAGCTACAAAAATTATTAATTTGTAAAATACCGTAAAATAATTTTGTAAAAATTTTATGTTATTCCTTATTCTGTTTTTAACTTAATGGTTTAACGGATTAAGTTTCAAAAATGTCAGTAGCTTGAGCAACCTGACAACTACAAGTAAGTACAGTTTCATTTCCCTATTTTTTACCAATCTTGTGAAAAATGTACCTAAAAATAGCAAATTTAACATTGGCGGGATACAAGTCTTCCCGTGAGTATTTAAGAATGGAAGATGTAGAGATGTGAAAAGAGCTAGTCAGAGTTATCTCCTCTGAAAGAAATTAATTTTATTATACATTCAGAGCCAGTTGTGAATGTAGTTAAGGTGTCATTTGCAGAATGGAAAATAGCTGCTTTTTAGACGGCTTGGCATGCTGATAAGCATAATTTTCCATTCAGCGAGGAAGGAAAGGTAAACTACCTCACTCTTCGTTTTACTTAATAAAGCCTCTAGAAGTACAAACCAGCCTTTCGGCTGGTCACCTAAACAACAACAACAATTTTTCAGTTCTTTGGGGAGCGCAACATTCAGTAGCGAGCTTCTAACTGTAAAATCCAATATAGATTGTTAAACTTCGTTGAAATATTCAGTTTTTTGCATTGTTTTTATACAAAACAACTTAGTAAAAAATGTCCTATGCGCATGCGCTAACCAAAAACTAGGGAAGAGTTCCCCCTCTAGCTGCTTCTTTGTGATAGTTAAAGCAGAATCAGCGGTGATTAACAGCTGAATCGAAGGTAGGGGAGTAGTATCGGCGCACAGGCATAGGAGAGGTGAAAACACTACTAGCGGGGCAAGCCACCTCTTCAAGTTTTGTTTAAGTAAAATAATAAAGTAGGAGGTTGTTAGAGGCTGATTGTGAAGATTTTCTTCCTAGTAGAAGTAAAATTTTTGATTTCTTCAATGGAGTAAGTGTATAATCAAATCATTTTATGCTTTCATGAATCGTAACGGTATTACTCATGAAAATCCCTTCATGAGACGCGTCTTATGGCTGGTGGAAATAAGGGTTACCTTTGACTTATGGCAAAAACCATTAGTGATTTCTGTATTTACTCTTTAAGAGGAATCGAATGAAACTATAGGGTGATTCAAAAAGAGCGCCGGTTTTGATATATCAAATTAAGAGATTTATTTTATTGAAAAACTGAAAATAAATACATCAACAAGTTCATCTTACCTTCCGATTTCATGTATGAAAAATGATGTCATGCATGTGTCCTCCTCTACTGCGCTGGCACGCATCAACTCTGTCCATGAAACTGGATATCACTGCACGACAAGTTTCGACTTCCATTTGCCCGATAGCCCGTCGAATTAAACCCCACATACGGCAGTTCTGTTTATTAACAAAACCGTTTAAGTGGAAGTGCGCCTCATCACTGAAAATGATTTTGTTTGCGAAGGTGTCATCATCCTGCCGTTTTCTCAATACCCAGTCAACAAACTGTCGTCTCTTCTGGTGGTCTGCCACTTTTAAATGTTGCGTCAACTGAATTTTATACGGGTGATATTGGAGATCGTACCGAAGAATTCTCCGTACAGAAGAACATCTTAAACCCAATTGTTGAGAACGGCAACGTATTGATTTTGCTGGGCTAACAGCCACACTGTCACGAACCAACGCAACGTTCTGCTCAGTTCGGCCAGAACGACGACGTCCAGAACTTTTAAGGTCGACTGTTGAACCCGTCTCAAAAAACTTTTTCATGAGCCTGCGAACTGTTGATTCATTCGGTGCTTCATACGTCCTAGAGTACCGCGAAGTCGCCTGACAGTAGCCGCATAACTCTCTCCACTCTGGTAAAATGTTTTGACGATTAACACTCGTTGCGCAATAGTAAACTTCTCCATGGTTAGACAGAGACTGCGAGAGTATTACACTGCGAACAAGATAAACTACAACTGAATCGTCAATCGGAATGTTCTCCGAAATAGAAATGAGGTCAAACAATGTTGCCAACCGATAAACAAAAATTTACCAGCCGTTTAAAAACCGGCGCTCTTTTTGAATCACCCTATACTTTAGTTTCCATATTCCGACGTGTTATTTCCTGACTTCCAGTTTTAGGCCACTTTGGTCGAAACCGGAACTGTAAAACCAATGATTTCTGTATCTCCTATTTAAGAGAAATCAAATAACACTATTTTTGTCTCCAAACTCCAACTTTGATGTCTTGACTTCCGGTTTTGGGCCAATTTCGGTAAAAACTAAAACTTCAAACCCAATCCACGCTCATTAACTTTTTGTGTATATTACGAATCTGAAAACCGGTTGTTGCTGTCTCTTGTAGTTTCTGACTTTGATATTTTGACTTCTGGATTTGGGCTACTTTCGGTCGAAATCGGAATTTTGAACCCAATTTAGGCCCACTAATTTTGTTGTGTATATTACAAATCCAAAAACTATTTGTTGTTATCTTTCATAGTTTTTGACAACTGGGTGTGACGGATGAACCGACAAAACAAAATCATAAATGACAATTTTAAATATTGTCACCAGTAATCATAAATTTTCGTAACATAAATATTATAATATTGTTTTTCTTTCTTATTTCAGCTGTTTTAGTCTGTGGTGGCGGAGCAGTTTATCCAGTAGGTTGGGATAATAGAGAAGTCAGAGATTGTTGCGGAAATGCTTCCCATGTCTATAAATTAGGTAAATTTTATTAATAATATTCATACTTTTAAAAATACTAATGTTTTAACATTTTTTATATGTTTTTATATGTATATTGACAACAGAATGTCGTGTAAGAGTTTCATACCAGACATTGTCTGTTTGATTGTGTTTGTTGTGAAGAAACACTACTTTAGTTTACTAAACTTCTAGTTTAGTTTACTTTAGTTTATTATACAACCCTTTCAATGCCAACGTCCGAAAAACAGGACGTCGATATCTTTTATGTAAAGTGCCTACGTCCGGTTTACCGGACGCCCATACGTGATGCATAAGATTCAAATGTCCGGATAACCGACTGTTTACATAAAATATTGTATTTTGAGACTGCCTCCGTGGCGTAGTGACTAGCGCGCTAGCCTACGGAGCGAAAGGGTCCGGGTACAAATTCCTGGCTAGGGTCTAAAAATTTTAACACGTTAAAACCACGGTTACAATACCAAAACCCACAGTCGTCGCTAATGACAAAGCTGTCGATACGACTTTAAATAAACTAAAAGAAATCTATTTCGAATATTTTTGGTATTATCTAAATGATTTTTTTTATGAAAACAATATATATAATTTTTTTTTTAACGGGAAATTTTATTTTCTGTCAAGATGAAATTTTGGTTGGCAGTGGTAGGTTTACGCCAGAAAATTGTCGAAATAAGGACTGGCACTTTCTGTACATCCTTATACAGATTAAATGGCACTTTGCGATCAAACTTGTAAATAATATTTTTACACAAACAATATTATTGTTTGAGCACTGAAAGAGTTAATGTGATTCGATCAAGGTAAAATTTTATCAAGTGTAACCCTTAAATTTTTAACTAAATTTTTTTATATTTTTTATTTTTAATCCCTAATGTGTGTAAGTTGCAATCTGTTCAATTTAGAATAATAAGCAACCCAATGACCCAATGAGATGAGGGTAATGGGGTGAATGACGTGCAAAGGAGGTGTAGTCTTGTACAGACTCAAACCGACCATTCCTGAGAGAGTATGGTTAATTAAAACCCAACCATCAAAGTACATCGGTAACAATTGTCTAGTATTCAAATCCGTTTCAAAGTAACTACCTTTATTAGAATTTAAACCAGGAACTTTCATCTCCGAAAATCAACTGTTCAACAGCTGACTCGTGGCGACGACTGTAACTCTAGACCAACCTCGTGGGTTTAACCAGATTTTAGTGCAGAATTTGTAAGTAAAATTTATTACGAAAGTGTGCAGATTGCAAATAAAAAATTTAGAATTACATATTTTTTTTTGAAAAAATTCATATATTCATATTATATTAATAATCTAACAAAATAGTAGGCCTAGTAAATAAATAACTTTAAGCACAGTAAATAACACATATAATCAAACATTTTTAGATCTATAATATTGTAAGTTTTTAGATTTTAGAGTATAGTCTACAGTTGCCTTGGGAATGCAGAATACACTCACCACGAGATTAAAAGTTTCTGTTTAGTAGGTCAAACAAATGGTTTACTTCTGGTTTCCAGACATGCTTTGGACAATAATGCTGTGGTAAAAGTTTGTTGAACAAATTAAATGTGTTGACATCTAGTTTAATTCATAACAATCGTTTTTGTTGTACATTACAATTATATTGTTTGTGTATCAGTAATTCGTTTTCACTTTAAAAATATATGATATACATTATTACATAAATAAATGTGACAGTCTGAATACCATACTTTATCTATCATATTTAAAATATTGTGAATCACTTTGAATATTCTTGAAATAATAAATTGTTTCAAATTTAATTCTTTTATTACACGGGACTTGAAAGAAGTTCGTATCAATTGGTAAGTTTTCTTACTTACCCTATTCCTTAAACCGTTTGATGATATAAAAAAATATATTTACAATTAAATAAAAAGTTCATTACCGTGGATGTGTGCTAATGTGTTTAACAAGTTAAAGTTATAAAAAAACGTACTACTTTGATTTCAATCATTTTCCTCTTCAGAGTTTAGTTTATCGTCAATGAGTGATTTTCCGTATTTTTAAGTCCTAAAGTGACGCTTGATTTTCATTTAGCGTCAGTCACTCATGATTAAAATTAGGTTAAATAGTTCATGTTACATTGTTTACTAATGATTAAACATAGATAATATTTTTTATATTTTACATTGGAAAGAAAAATTCGTGTAAGTGGTTCAAACCAGTTTTTTACTTTCTCTGGTTCTGTATGAACATCGTATATGAAAGAAAATTTTCACGTAATTTTTTAGAATTTAAGTTTTCCGGATATAATAAGTTTTCACACCCCCTGAACCCAAAATAAAGGTATTAGCGACGGGTGTGTGTGTGTGTGTGTGCGCGCGCGTGTGTGTGTGAGAGAGAGAGAAAGAGAGAGAGAGAGAGCAAAATATCTCAAGAACGGAATATCGTACGAAAATGAAACTTAAAACTTAAGTTAGGTTCCACTAGAAGACCCGAAACAAACATTTTCATCAAAATCGATCAACCGGAAATAGAAGGTTATTCGTACAAATTTTTAACTGTTTTGCGATTTTCTCATAAACGGCTCGTACATTTTTGTTAAAAATCGCCTCATTTATTTTATTTTTTACGCTCTACAAGATAGGATAAGCGACATGGCTGCTTGAATTCATGAGGAGGGTGGACTATCGTTGACAAAAAGGGTTGTTTTAAGAATGGTGCTTTAATATTATCTAAGACAAAAGTGTATGTAATTACTAAAGTTTAGAAGCTAAATTTAAAAAACCTAAAACTTTTATTTTAAAAAATTTGTTTGTATAACGCTTAGTTTAGGAGCAATTAGTGATTTTCTGTTTGTTTTTTCATCAAAATCGGTGATTTTTTTTTTAAATTGTGGCCTTTGTATTCATTTTACGACAAAAGTGTGTACAATCCAAGTTATAGCAAACTAGCAAACCCCGCTCGCTTCGCTTCACAGCAGCTAATTTAGGCCTCATTAAATTATTTTAAATTCTCTATTTTTACACAATATTTGTGGTTTTTCCCCTGTGGCAGCAAAATAAATTGTTTTTCTCCACTTCGAGGTTTAAAAAGTCCAAAATATAGTCGTCCATGAGTGAAGGAAGCCTTTTTATCTCAAATCGATGCCCACCGTTTTAAATGTTTGTCCTTGCGATTTAACAAAATTGAATAGAATGCATAAAAGAATACCGATGGAAAAGAAAGAGACAGTTGATATAATATGGCCGAGATAAGAGACAGTTATACGTGGGTGCAGTACGCAGAGTAACTGGAAATATATAACTAATTCACTTCCTGTCGAATGAAAACAAATATATGAAATACAGTACAAAAATAAAAATTTTGAATATATCCGAATTTTTATTGTTTTGGGAATTGAATGTTATTCTTCACGTTTTTCTATGTAATATAAAAGTTGAATCGTGTTTCTAGCCCAAAAATACACCACCCAGAGGACTTAGAAAAAATAAAAGTGCTATGCACTTGATGGACTAAAACATGCGACATCATCACAGTTTAAGTTGCTTAACCCACTTAATTAAAGTTACTTAAAGTTGCAAAATAGCCTATATTGATCAGGAAGCTCTAAGGTATGCAACAATGAAAGATTTTTTTAAATCAGTTCAGTAGTTTCTGAGATTACCTCACACAAGCCGGGAATCGAATCCGGGATCTTTCACTTTACAGGCTAGGGCGCTAGTCACTACGCCATGGAGGGGGTTTCAAAATACATTATTTCATTAATTTTTGTTTAAAATTTTTGTTTAAAAGTTGGTTGGTAAATAGATTTAAACGCAGTATGGTGGACCAATTTTTGGAGCCTATCACAATACAACACTAAATATTCTTCAGAAACACCAGTTTTTTAACTGGTGCACACTGAAAGAAGTACTTAAAAAATTGATTTGGCGTGCTCTCTGTAAAGAGCTATTCGGAAAAACATTACAAAGGATAAATTGTGTCTGAGGAAATACTATGGTAAGGGAATCACCTATTAGCTAAATACATTGCTGTAAGTGCTTTTGCACTTAGAGCAATAACAAACGCACTTTTTTACGCAAATAATCATACCCTTCACAAAGACTTGAAAATACGAGGGTAGGCTGATAAGTAATGCACACATGCTTGTAGAAGACAACTAAATAAACTTCAGTAGCGCGCCTGGTGGCATGTGGAAGTACTATTTCTCCTCTACAAGTCTGCGCAGTTTGAAGGCGTTGCTTTCATTCAGTTTGTTTTGAGTAGTGGAAGTATGGCGTCGTGTTCTGGTGCTATGTCAACGAGAATTAAACAACGCGAATTGAACAACTTTTGAAGCGCTACCGTGACGAAGGAGACGACTTTCTTTTGAATATTGTGACGGGGGACGAGTCATGGGTTCATCATTACGATCCCGAAGAAAAAAGGCAGAGCGCTGAATATCGTCATCCACATTCTCCTGTTGTGAAAAAGTTCAAAACACAACCGTCCGCAAAAAAAATTCTTTTGACTGTGTTTTGGGATGCTCGCCGAGTTTATGTGACTGATTATCTGGAACGAGGGGCAACGGTAAATTCTGCTCAGTATATACAGACTCTGAAACACCTCCGACGTCGAGTTTGTCGTGTTAGAGGCAACCTGGCGCCAATAATTTTGCAACACGACAATGCTCGTCCACACACTTCGCGTGCAACTGGAGAGGCTCTGAGAAACCTGAAGTTTCAACCAATTTTACACCCTCCGTATTCTCCCGACCTTGCGCCTTGCGATTTTTATTTTTTTTCCTCTACTGAAGAGAGACCTTAAGGGTAATCATTACAGCTCGGACAATGAGGTGAAGGCAGCTATTGCGTCCTGGGTTCGAGGAAAGTCGGAAGAATTTTTCAGTGACGGAATGAAAAAACTTGTTAAACGTTGGGAGAAATGTGTAATGCTTAACGGTGACTATATTGAAAAATAAATAGATAATTTGGTAGGTTAAGATTTGTACTTTAATTTGTTATTTACCCCATCTTGCTATTTCTTTTTGTTCGTCTTCTACAAGCATGTGTGCATTACTTATCAGCCTACCCTCGTACCAATGGTTCGAGACATTGTGAAAGCAACATACAATTCATTACACACAAAGACAATTGACCACATAAATCCAAATGTCTAATCTCTTTTAACTAACGATCTCCCTGTTAACAGACGACTGAAACAAAGTAGAATAGGGATTCTCCGACCACTATAAAAAACAATTCAATTTAACTTGTCATGCCTGTGTCATTTCATAAAAACAAAATTTCATTTCATAAAAAAAATTATCCTTCATAGTTTATAAATCATTATCATTGAAAACATTGGCATCACATTCCTTGCAAAATTTTACGCCGAAATCGGTCACTGAATCGATTCACATTCACGTCACATTCCCGCCATTCCTCATTAATTCCATCTCGTTAACTAGTTATGCTTTAAAAAAAAAAGTACAATTATTGTAAATAAAAATAAAGTTGAAGTCAAATATAAAAACGTAGTATAACTGTATTTGACGATGTCTATTCCTTTTTTGGTCGCTCACAAATAAAGATTTATTATTTATTGAAAATTTACTGAGTTACATTTTGCTGTAAAATTTATTTGATAAAGTTAATAAAACCAATCATGTTGGGGTGGAAAAGAAAGTAGTCTTATATTTTTTAGATTCTTGGTACTACTGAATTTTTGAAAAGTAAATTAAATATTAAATAGATTGTTGCATAAAAATACCGAGAAAGAATTCATCATGAAATTTGTATCAACTTAAAATGTATAAGAATTTTCATGAAACTAATAAAATTTTATGAACGGGGAATGTTTTAATGTTTCACAGTAGTTGAATTTTAATACTATGAAAGTAAGAAGTTTGGAGTTAGTAAGCAGTGTTAATAAGTAATGAGCAAGTAGTTGAGTTTACCAAAGTAGGATATTACATCAACCGAAATGTATACATAAAAGGAAAGGGCTGTAGTATGAATTTCGGATGTTAATACATATTTAATATATGTTTATAGTATTCTGGAATACTATGTCGTTTAAGTTGTTCTCCATTATAAATACATAAAGAGGTTGTTTGGAATGAAGTAAGGTTGTAAATTCTTGAATGCTAGTAAATGCCAAATGTCAAAATTAATAGATAAACAACTCAATGCGGTGGTTGTTCTTAGAATTATGTATGGTATATAAACTGTTCGAAACGGAAGTAACAAGTTCTTCCTCGAGTTACGATAAGATTTTCATCTGCATCCTGTTCTAAATTAATAGCGTAGAGTCGGGTTGTTTGGTTTAGTCATAATTTAAATTTCAATAATAAAAATCTTGTTTGAATCATTCATACGATTTTCTCTTGCTAATGTAAATAATAAAAATGTAATTTATGTTTAATCATTAGTAAACAATTTAAAACGAACAGTGTAACTAAATTTTAATTGTAAGTTAATGACGCTAAATGAAAATCAACCAATCTGAGACTTAAATATACGGGAAATCATTTATTGACGCTAAACTAAACTCTGAAAATAAAAATGCTTGAAAGATGTAGGTTTTTAATCTATACTAATATAATAAAGACGAAACGTCTGTTTGTTTGTTTGTTAGGGTCTGGAAATTTTAACACGTTAAAACCACCAATAAGAAACCAAAACCCATAGTAGTTGCTAATGACCAAGCTGTCGATGCAGCTTTAAATAAACTATAAAAACTAATTTGAATATTTTTAGTGTTAGAACGATTTCTTGTTTTTTACTGAACATACTAAAAATTAATTTTTAACAGGAAATTTTATTTTTCTTTATCGTTGAAATTTTGGTTAGCACCAAAAAACTTGCGGGCTTTCGCCCGCAATTTTTTGAAATAAGAGCCGGCACATTTTGTACACCCTTATTCAAATTAAATGGCTTTATATCAAACTTTTAAATGTTGTTGGCACTAAAAGAGTTAAGAGAAAAATTTTAATTAATTGTATTTTTTAAAATTAGTGAAATAAAATTAAATGCGTCATACAGTTTTTTAGATCAATAAGCCAAAAATTGAATAGAATAAATTCAACTTAATAAGCGTGAAATGTCACAGTGCTGATGAGCCAAGAAAACTCCAATCGGAAATTTATTATCTGCTAAAAATACGGAGTTTTGTGTCGGATTGATTTTTCTTTTTCTTTTCAAGTTTTTTCTCTGAAAACTTTTGTAATGCTTACGCCTACGTGATTTTTTTTATCGTAAACAAGATAAGAAGAAAATTGAAAACTTGAGGTCAACTTTCTTGGAATGTAAGTTAAGTAGGTTGTGGTAAATATAGAGATCTCTGTTTCACGAAATAACAGATTTATATATTTTTCTAAGGAAAAGATTTTTAATCACTGGAAATAGCATTGTAAAGTTCTACTAATACAACGCTAAAAGAGTATCATGTGTGAAACATGCACATGACATTCTCTTGTCAGTGTAAATAATGAAAAATGTAACCTATGTGTAATCATGAGTGAATAACGCTCGATCTCGGTAGGACTTAAAAATACGGAAAATAACTAATTGACGCTAATCTAAGGTTTTAAGGAAAAAAATGCTTGTGATAAAACTTGTAGGATTTTTAATTTTCTACAACTTTAGTTATATGAACTTTTGCCTGAACATGCATAATTAATTATTAAGGCTGCAATCAAATATAATTTTTTTTACTACGAGAACACAACTTTCCTCTATCTTGTAGAAAATAAAAAGTTTAGTTAGTGAGCGCAATTCTTTTTTTGTTTTTAATTTTTATTACGGTACCGTACATTGAGCTGCACAACTTCCGTATTTGATTTTTAAATGGCGGAGGGGAATTTCACTTTAAGGAGAAGAGGTACCCAGTGATACATTCTCCATTCAAAACTTCGGATATTGTCCGTTATTCAAACCAAGAGGTCTCTACTCCATTTTTGCTTTAGACGACGCATAGTTGGAAAGTTCCTTGTAGCTAAATCACCGGCTAGTTGGTTTGGATGGTCATCTATAGTCACTTGAGTCACGAGTTTGCCCTTGTTTGCAACGAGGGGTAAAGGCGGAACAGCATCAGTGCGCATGAGCGACTGCTTTAATTTCAGTACACAAACATAACAACTTACACTATACCCAGAGCATGCCTGTACGGTATATCGTGGAACCTTCTGTAGGTTAACGGTACGAATATAACTGTTTGTTACCATAAACAGAAATGTTAGTTTCTCGAAAATGTGGCCAGACTGTTCACAGTGTAATGAAATCTAATATGCAGTGTAATAAAATGTTGTGAAGTTGAAACTAAACAAAAATACCTTTCAATGCTTCGTAACAAAAGCCACGAGCGAGTGGCTAACTACTGTGGTGTTTCTCTTTCCACTACTCTAAAAATAAAGAAGGAAATTAAAGATGTGAAGAAGCTATTCTTCAACAGTTTTGTTGACACCTGGTAAAAAAAGGAAGCGGTTAGGTTGACTAGTGAGACTGATAGTGACGGCGATCGTGAAGAAGGCAATTCATTTATGAAAAATTTTGTTCCAATGGAATAAGGTAGATGGTAATTAAAGTAAATCAAACATTTCTAATCGTGTAATTAAGCTATAGGTAGTATTACAGGTCACATTTATTTCTTATAAGGTTTATGAAGAAAATTTTCTCGGATTAAACCACAGCTTACAAAATGTATGTACAAACTGCACGGTAGTGAAATATACGAGTAGTGTCGCACTGTTGAGGTTGGCAGCACTGTCATATTTTCACTTCCCTTCCTCACAGCCCATCCATACGAAAAAAAAATCTCGTGACTTCAGTATCTATAGTCTTTCGTGAAATGTACTACACAAGAACGCGGTTACGTCCTTTACTGTAGGAATTTTGAAATCGTCGTGGAGGGTTTTATTGCTTACATAAAAAGGAGCGCCAGAAGCAAGTCTTAAGAATTTTGATTCAAAGGCTTGTATTGACTTTAAATTACTCCCTGCCGCTATGCCAAAGAGGTGGACTCCATAGGTCCAGAGCGCAATTCTAATCAAAATTGTAAGAGACGTTTTTCCGAAACCGCAAAAAGTAAGAAATCGCACGATAAACTACTACTTTCGGTAAACCGATTTTGATGAAAATTTTCTTGTTGAGTCCTCTTATGATAGTTAACTTAATTTCCAAAATTCAACTTGTTGGATATTTCGTTCATGAGAAATTTTTTTCCCACACTGACTGATCGACAAAAACATGTTGTTTTGGGTTCAGGAAGCCCTAAAACAGGTAGGCTATTTCCGGCGAAAACTCGACTTTAATAAATCGACATGAAATCAATAGGCCTACTTCCTTCGCTATATTCATATACGGAAAAGGAGAATAAAAATTAATTTAAAAAATTCGTTTCAAGAGTCGATACGTTTCATGGCTGGTGTCAATTTGAAAAGAGAGTTACTTTTGACTTATGGCAAAAACCATCAATTATTTCTGTGTCTAACTTTTAAGGGAAATCAAATGACACTATTTTTGTTTCCAAATTCCGATTTTGATTTATTGACCTCCGGTTTTGGGCCACTTCCGGTTGAAACTGTAACTTCAAACCCAATTTAAGCTCACTAAATTTTTGTGTAGATTACGAATCCAGAAATCGTTTATTGGCATCTCTTGTAGTTTCTGACATTTGGTTGTGACGAATAGACGGAAATACAAAATTTAATAGATGACAATTTTTAAATTGTCATCAATGATTTACATTAAACCTGATAATACAAATACGTATATTTGTAGCAGCTGTAGCCTAATACAATTTAAGAGAAGAGTTAAGAAACAATTAAAAAAACTACTTAGGTATCTGTTTACATTCTATAACCTATTGTTTTAAGATCAGAAAATGTGAAGAAGTATGGGCAGAGGAATAAAATCTAATAGGGGTCAAAGAACACCAATCAAATGAGGTTAAACAAAATAAAAAAAAATACATTCTTTAATTGATTTCAGTTTTCTTTTAGATGTATAACTTTCTAACTTACATCTTAATTATTCTAAAATGGTTTTGCTTTTATTTAATGTTTGTTTTAAAATTTTCTAGAAGTAATTCATTTTAAGTTTATATTACAAGCTAAGAAGTTGGGTTAAGTTCAAGTTTTGGTTGGTAAATTTAAACAATTAAGGTTAGACATTGCAATCCATCATGTACTTATGACGTATTATATTTTCTAACAGCATCATGCTTTAGAAATAATATTCGCATTATAAAAATAAACACCTAGTTTGGAATTTATGTTTTAATTTAATTAATTTTTTTAAATTTAATTTGTTATGAGTAAAATATGGCGTTTTATATATTTCCTTTCTGTTGCCCTATGTGAATGCACATGAAAGGGAAGTATTGTTTTCATGTCGATTTTTCGAAATTGAGTTTCTCCAGAATTACACTTTTCAGCCCCCTTACCCAAAAAATGTTTTTACTGATTTATTTGTGGGCTCGTCCGTTTGTGAACAAAATATTTCAAGAACGGAATAACGTACGAAATTGAAACTTAGAACTTAAGGTAGGTACCAGTAGAGGACCCGATACGAACATGTTCATCAAAATCAATCAACCAGTAAAATGAATCAACCAATAGTTTATTCGTGTGACTTGTCACTTTTTTGAGATTTTCTCAAAATCGGATTTTACGATATTTTTATAAATCGCCTAATTTATTACATTTTGTTAGTTCTACAAGTGTAAGCGATATGACTACTTAAATATCTGTGGAAGAGGGCTATTTTCGTGGTAAAAAATTACTTTTTAAGACTACAGCCTTAATATTCAATTTGTGGCAAAAGCTTACAGCCTAAAATCAAGGCTGTAGGAAATAAAAATTGCAACTTATATTTCAAGCATTTATTTCAACATCGCATTGTTTAGAGTCACTTGCTAGTTCCCCCCTTAAATTTTTCCAGCAGTTTCACTCAGGGTACTGTTGATAAACTATTTATAATAAATAGTAACAAAATCATCTGTTTAGAATAATTAAAAAATAGACGACTATATGTATTTTTTTTTTCGTTAGCACCTCTAGGGATCACAATACAACTTCAAATCATTTCTCTCTGTTCTTCCTCCGTTCAGCCCAAATTGCCTTCATTCCCTCGCTGAATCTCCTCTTCCACTCCTGAGATCATGCTGTTCCAGTCCTCGGAGGTCTGTGTCCACCCCGGAACTCTTTGATGCTTCGTATTTGGCTTCTGTATTTGTTTCTATCTAAGATGTCTCGTGTTGTAATGTGGTTCAGTTGTAGGTCTTTTGCTATTTCTCGGAACCATGCCTGTGTTGTTTTCCTGTTATGGCAGAAATCAAATACTTTCTTAGTGAGTCTGTTGGGATCCATTCTGTGCAGGTGTCCAAAAAAGAGCAGTCTTCTTTTCTTCATTGTTGCCAATATTGTCTCAGTATATTGATATATTTCTTTGTATTATTTTATTATTATTATTATTGATATATGTATTTTATTATTTTTGTTTTTCTTGTTTTTATACTAACGTGTTTTTTAATGTTATTTGATCATTTTATCTTTTATGTGACTTATTTTGTTATGTAATAAGTGATGTAGTATTGTTATTAACTGTTATTTCTTTTTGTTTCTTATCAGTGCTATTATTGTTGTATTGCAGTTTTGTTTTTGTGCTATGGATTTTTGTGATTAAAGTAATCCTCCTCCAAGCACGGGCTTTGCTCTTTTGGAGGAGTACTAATGGAAATAAATAAATATCGTCATAAACCATAAGCACATAATTTTTTATAAAAGAACAAGAATTTAGCCACTTCTGTGGTGTAGCAGTATACGTGTTTATATACAAAATGGAGAGTCAGGGTTCGAAATACGAATTTTCACGCTGTGCCATCAAAAGATTGACGAAATCAAACTTTTTTATTTTTGTTTTGAAATGCATACCCTAATTTATTCTCGACTGAGGACTCTACTTTTGAAAGACATATCATTTAATTATTTTACGTGCAAAGGAAGGAAATTAACCTATTGACGGACATTGATACTTACTTGGCTATTAACACTACAGCTTGATATATTTCAACTACTTCGACGTCCGATTGCCACATACGAGGTGTGACTATTAAAAAAAGGAGACTGACGTTGAAAAAAAATTTTTTTTTATTTTATACATAATCACTTATTGTTACTTTCAATATACACTCTGTCTCTATCCCTACAACGCTCCATGAAAATTTTCCATGGTTGGAAACAGTGCTGGAAGTCATCTTCTGTCAGCTCCTGCAGGACACGTGCCGCTTTCTCTTTTACAGCATCCACAGACTCAAATCTTGTCCCTTGTAATGCAGATTTCACCTAAGGGAACAGGTAGAAGTCACATAAAGCAAGATCTGGTGAATAAAGTGGATGTTCTAACACTGAGATGCTGTACTTGGCTAGGAACCTATTGACAGATATCGTGGAATGAGCATTGTCTTGATGGACAAACCATTATTTATCTTTCCACATTTCGGAGCGTTTTTTTGTTACTATTTGGCGTAGTTTAAAAAGTACCTCAATGTAGTAATATTGATTAATTGTTTGACCTTCAAAAACCCAGTGAAGGTACACGATCCCATGGATATCATAAAAAACAATCATCACTGCTTTAAATTTTGACTTACTCATTTGAGCATTTTTGGCTCTCTGTGAAGTTCGGGTCTTCCAGTGCATGGATTGGCGCTTCGTTTCCGGATCATAAGTAAAAACCACGTTTCATCACATGTTATTATTTTCTACCTGTTCCCTAAGTAGAAATCTGCATTAAAAGGGTCAAGATTTGAGTCTGTAGAAACTGTAAAAGAGAAAGAGGCGCGTGTCCTGAAGGAGCTGACAGAAAATGACTTCCAGCACTGTTTGCAACAATGTAAAATTCGCATGGAGAGTTGTACGTATAGAAAAAGAATGTATATTGAAGGTGACAATAAGTGATTATGTACAAAAGAAAAAGGATTTTTTTTACAACGTCAGTCTCGTTATTTAATAGCCACACCTCGTATGTTGCTAGAAACCTTTGTTAGTATTGTAGCATTCTTGTATTGTAGCACACTTGTTAGTATTGTATTGTGTACTCTCTTGTAGCATATTCATATATACACCCCACAACAGGCAGGTGGATTGTTAAATTATTTGCATTCGATTTGCTAGTTCCAGGGCTACTAAACATAATTCTATTCCTTATCGCTTGGCCACCCAATTATATGCCTGAACTATATAAGAACGGAAGAAATAGAGGAGTAAAAGACACTAGTCAAAGTTGTCTCCTCTTAGAGTAATGAATTTTATTATACAGCCGGACCCTGTACTGAATAAATTAAAGGTGTCATTTGCAGGGTGGAAAATTTGTGCTTTTCAGAAAACCTGGTATGCTGATGAGCATACTTTTCAATTCAGTGAGGAAGGCATTTGTAACTCACCTCACTCCTCATTTTACTTAGTAACGCTTTTAAATATTCAAACCAGTCTTTCAGCTGATTACCTAAAATTTAGGTCATCAGCTGAAAGACTATTTTATTTTTATTTAGGTCCTAAATAAAAATATTCATATGTAATTGCGTGTTTTTTATTGCAAGGTTATGGTTAATTTTCAAAATTAACTTGTCCCTTAAGAGATTAAATATTTTGGGTTCCAAACAACCATGGTGACTCTAATAAAGAGCCTTTTTTGACAGTTGCGGAAGTATTAGGGGTTTTCAATGCTCAATAATATTTTTTTTAGTTTCAGTAAAATTATATAAACTGTAACATGACAACTAACTTCAAATTAGGAAAACCTTAAAAATGTTTTATAGCCGTCCTTTCTTGGAATAAATAATATAAACTTATTTAGTTGTGAAATTATTCTATAACAACCAATTAAATAAAACTATAATG
The DNA here is from genome assembly GCA_035578175.1 of Catonia carolina. Lineage (NCBI taxonomy): Eukaryota > Metazoa > Arthropoda > Insecta > Hemiptera > Achilidae > Catonia > Catonia carolina. Next base: position 73,263,378 of record JAQMRL010000005.1, read on the forward strand.
TTTTGGGAATTTAATGGTGTTAAATAATTTAATATAAAATATATATTTTCAATCAGTTATCCTTTGATTCCACGGAAACTAAATTAAAAGGTTCTATTAATAAACAAGCTTATTAAAACAAAGGCGAGACTAAGTGCTTTATCGATTCCAAGAAAACTTCCTAAGCTTAAATTTAACAAGCAGTGAACATGCGAAAACGCACGATCGTTTAATTTCAGCTATCGTCCTTGAGGAAAATTTTTCAGTTTGATTTTGTAGAAAAATTTCGGGGTTTTAATTACAGATTATTTTATCATTAGAGGTTTCTATGAAGTAATTATGTTACTTACATTGTAAAATGTTTAAAAGTAATTTTTATATTAAACGTAAAATAATATTTTTACTTTCTCTTGCCCTGTATTAATATAATTTACAGGGTGGGAAAGGATTGTTTACATGTCGATTTTTCTAAATCAAGTTTTTACCTGATATACGCGTTTTCAGGCCCCTTGAACCCTAAAAACACGTTTTTAACGATTGGACTGTGGTATGTGTGTGTGTGTGTTTATGAACAAAATATCTCACGAACGGAATAGTGTACGAAGTTAAAACGTGAGACTTAAATTAGGTATCGTAAGTGAACCCGACACGAACATTTTCATCAAAATCGGTCCGCCGGAAGTAGTAGTTCATCAGTGCAGTTTTCACTTTTTAGCAATTTTCTTAAAAACGGCTCTTACAACTTTTTTTAAGTTACATTTTTTATGCTGTACAATAGGATAAGCGCCATGTTTGCTGAAATTTTTGTGTGGATGTACTCTCGCAGAAAAATGGTTTTCAAATTGCGGCCTTAATATGCAATTTAGGACAAATTTTTTAAAATAAAATTGTGATTTTGTACAATTTTTAAGAATGCCCCAAATTTTGTTTCTTCACCAGATGTACCACGTAAACACCGAAAATAATTTCAGCTGAATTTTTATCTGTCGTTTATCTGATTGTCTGTTTGCATGTTACGGCATCACGCAAGAACCGCTGAACCAAATTCAATGAATTTCGGTATCTAGGTTCTGGACATAATCGGAATGAAAATAGGCTATACATGTTTTTAATATCACAAAAGGATGAAGGAATTCAGAGGGAGGGGTAAACAAAAAACTGTGAATATCTCCGTTAAAAGTCAATGTATCAAAAAATGTTATATAATCAAAATTACGAATCGTTTAAAGACAAATAAGTTTGATTATGTAAAGTTTTTCATTTTCATGCACATTAACGGAGATATTACCAGTTTAAAAAAAATAAACCAATATTTTTAGAAGAATATTAACATAACATAAATTAACAGAACAATAAACACAGGCCAATGCGCCGGTAAAACCCGTAGTCATTCAGCCAGTTACCTACCTGCCCATTCCTACAATACTCTATACACCGTTTCTCGGTCACATTATCAAAAATAAATCAGTCGTCTTAATAGTGGTCACCATCGTAGTGTTCTTATTGTATTTACCTTTCATTTATTATGCAAAAAATATAGCGCTGCATATTTTAATTTAAAAACACCAAGATATCGCTTTTATTTTATGTTCAACTATTTTTTTTCCATAAATAATAATTCTGACGTTGAAAGAAGGTAGATAACAATGAACACTTAAAGAATATTAAACCTGACAGGAATCGAACCTGGTACCCCAACCGACCGTCCACGACACCAAGGGAACCGTTCGAAGAACGGGTACTTTAGCTAGTATGTAATATAACTAAAGTTGTTGAACATTGAAACCTACAACTTCTATTTATATTATTTTTTGTACACCGGCATCGCTTAGTTTAGCGGCCTTTCGTGATTTTCTGTTCTTTCTTTCATCAAAATCGGTAAAAAATAAGATTGTTTAAGATTGCAGCTTTAATGTGCATTTTACGACAAAAATGTAAACAATATTAAAGTTACGAGACATAAGAAATCTACAACTTTTATTTTAAGCTTTTTTTCTGTAGAGCCTAGTTTATAGGCAATTACTGACTTTCCGTATTTTTACGTTCTACAGGGTAGATTTTAATTTTGCGTTATTCACCCATGATTAAAAGTAGGAGTATGTTTTTCATTTAACATTTTTACTTTCTCTTGCCTATATGAATATATAAGAAGGAAAGTATTGTTTTCATGTCGATTTTTCGAAATCGAGTTTTCACCGGATCTATACGTTTTCAGACCCCCTGAACCCAAAAAACATGTTTTTTTGCAATTGGTCTGTGTGCGTGTGTGTGTGTGTGTGTGTGTGTGTGAACAGAATATTTCGAGAACGAAACATAGTACGAACTTGAAACTTGAAACCTAAGTTACATACCACTAATGGACCCGACACGAACATTTTCATCAAAATCGGTCAACCGGAAGTAGTAGGTTATTCGTGTCATTTTTCACTTTTTTGCGATTTTCTCAAAAACTGGTCCTACGTTTTTTTTTAAAAATCGCCTTGTTAACTCAATTTTTTATTCTCTACAAGATAGGGTAGGCGCCATGTTTGCTGAAATTTTTGGTGAGGGTGTTTTCTCGTAAAAACGTTGTTTTTTTTAAGATTGTGGCTTTTGTATGCATTTTAGCGCAACAATTTACATAATAAAAATTGTAGAGAATTAAAAATCCTACAACTTTCATTTCAAACATTTTTTTGTATAACGCTTAGTTTAGCGGTAATTAGCAATTTTCTGTTTTCTTCTCGCGAAAACGTGTGAAAAATTGATATTTTTAAGATTTCGGCCTTAGTATGCATTTTACGACAAAAGTGTATATAATAAAATTTATAGGAAATTAAAAGATCTACAACTTTTGTTTAGAGCATTTTTCTCAACAGAGCCTAGTTTAGCGTCAAATAGTGATTTTCCGTATTTTTAAGCCAAACTAAGGTTGATTTTCATTTTGCGTCTCCTTGATTATTAAAATTAGGTTATGTTTATTGAGGTTAGTTTTTTGTTTATTTGTAATGTTTTATTACTAATGTTAGGTTTATTGTTAATTATTTGCATAGGCAAGAGAAAGTTGTGTGAGTGTTTCACCCCAGATTTTTTCTCATAATTAAATATAGGTTATATTGTTCATAATATGCATTGGCAAGAGAAAGTAGCGAGAGTGTTTCACACCAGTCTTTTCTATATTACTGCTGTTATTATTTTTTCTTTAAAATGTTTATCCAGGTAAAGTAAAAACTGAATAAAGTACAATATAAAAAAGTAGGACGTTAAAAAATTCTGATGTCCAACCAAAATCGTAAAATTGAATTGTTCAACATTCTTTAGCAACAGAGTTTAAAGTAATATACGAAAAAAATGTTATAAAGTTCTTGTGTTTTTACAGAAGGTTTAACTGAAGAAAGTTTTCGATTCAGTTTTTATTGTACATTACAGGAATATTCTTTCTATCATAAGTAACGATTATTTTATGACGTTTATTTCAGATTCTTTCGGGATCTCTTCGTTTATATACAGGCCTATATATATATATATAACAAAATTTTCTTTTAAATTTACCATAAATATATAGTAAATTAAATTACTAACTTTAATTAATTATTAGTCATAACAGCTAGTGGATTACAATAAACTATAACTGAGTAATGGACTAAATTAAATTATAAAAAGTTTTTAAAAACTTAAACAATATTTGCAGTAGCGGCAGAGAGTCTCTTAAAGTCGATCCAGGCTTTTCAGTCAAAACTCTTAACTGCTTCTGGCGCTCCTTTTTATCTAAGCCATGAAACCCTCTATGACGATTTAAGATTCCAGCAGTAAAGGAACTTACCGCGTCCTTCTGTAGTAAATTCGCGAACGACCAGATGACAATTCAAACCAACTAGCCCGTGATTTAGCCATAAGGACCTTCCCAACTGTGCGACGCTAAATCGAAAATGGTGCAGAGACTTCTTGGTGTGAATAACGAACATCAGCAATTCTAAACGGAGGATGTACCACTGGAAATTAGGTGATCGTCGAATATGTTTATCAGCTTTCTGTTTTGAAAACTTTGAATGATGTTTATATTAATTTCTTGGTACAACCACACAGTTGTATACCATACTTCCGCAGCAGCCGATACAATATCTGATACCTCCGACTAAGTCTTGAGATTTTGGGAACAATATACGAGGTGTGGCTATAAAATAAAGAGACTGACGTTGTAAAAAAATTTATTTTAATTTTATACATAATCACTTATCACCTTCAAGTAGTATAGAAAGGACGACTCCAGGACAACCTTGACCTTTGACCCTGCGCTACTGACACAACTTGTCCTTTGACTTTGGACCCTGGCCTTGACCTTGACCTATCACGCGTTGGCCTTTGACCCCCCACCACCCCTCGCCACCCCCAAAAGTTGACACAACCTAAAAAAAAAAAAAAAATCTGGCAAAGTTTCAAACTCGATTTACTCCGCAACCGCTGGACCGATTTTGATGGTTTTGGTGTGCACGTGACCGGGAGATCGAGATCTACAAGACAAGCCGCAAGCCATAACCGTATCCCCGATGGACGTGAGATCGGTTATAACTTCGCAATGGACGATCGGATTAACGAGATTTAGGTACTCGCAGGATCCGGACGTGCCGAAGAACGCGTCACATAGGGTTTTGGGTCTTAGTTGCTTTCGGGATCCGAATAATCAGTAATTTTGGTAATTTAGTTTTGGAACACCCTGTGCTTTAGTTTATTTGCATTGGCGTCATTTTTTTTATCTTTACACGCGACTGATAAGTGTGATGAAGGAAATCTGCTTATTTGCAACTGTATTCTTTTAATTTTTTAGAATGACGCATGTTGTTTGTTACGAGTCACGTTGCATGCGCGTGCCTTTCATTGTCGTCATTTGTTTATGTCTTTACACGTGCCGTCAGTTAATTAGATGATGAATTTGCAACTCTATCTTCTTTTAATTTTTTAGGATGACGTCACACATAAGGTTAATGTATTGAACTACAGAATTGACGCCATTTGTTTCGCATCTTCATCATATCATAACAATAAATGTTTTGTTTCTCATCAATTTCGTCTTTTAATTTCTCATACCTCAAGTATAGTCAGTTTACTATGCGGGAAATCGAGTTCCTATTCCCGAAGGGCCTGACCTACCGGCCGGATCCTGTCGGTGTGTTGCGCTTTCGCTTCACGACCGAGAAAGGCCTCGGCTTTAGCAAAACTTATATGTACAGGTGTAAAGTTGTTGAAATGATGACACGTTTTGAAATAAGTTTAATACATATATTCTGAAATCAAAACGTTATAACTAAATTACAATGGTCCAGACTCTAAGGACAGCCGTACATGAAGAAAAAAACTCGTGGATACAATACGCGGCTTTACTGGCTGATACAACAGTTAAAAGTGCATTGCCTGCAGATTTTCCTCTTCTTGGTTATGGTCCATTCGTCTTCGTCGTCGGTGCTCTCTTGTTGAGCGTGTTCTTCGCATGGCATCTCCAAGATAAGTTCTTTGTCGTGCTTGAGGTATGGCGGCAAGTCTTTGTAAACTATAGATATGCAGTTGCCATAATGTTCGAAGAGAAATTCCTTAGGTAAGTAGCTGAGTACGTCCGGCCCAGGGTTGTTGAGCCCTGAACGCAGCGCCATTTCTATGCTCTTTCCTACTTTCTCGATGGTGTTGAAGACTGCATTGTTGTCTTCCCACCACATCCTCAACACCTCGGCCCTCTTGATGGAGCAGTCCGGGTGAGAAAACGAGCATTGACAGTCGACCTCGTACGTATGTGTCAGATGATCTATGGCAGGACATCCGTAGTCGTCTAGGTCCAAAATCTTCAATTCGCTGCACAGCAAAATTCTATCTAGGACCTTTACCGCTTCTTTTCCTTTGACGTAGATGTTCCCTCCTGATACTGACTCGGTCAGCAAGTCGTACAGTCGGGTGTAGTCGACGAACCCGCTGTTCCACCGTATCCCTATTCTGTCCTGATCGTCCCGGATGCACCTCTTCTTCGATATATTGATTATGCTGTTGTATTCGTAGGGCGGTTTAAAGAGGTAATTATGCCTGCGGCTACCGTCTACCGACAGTACGGCCAGCTCTTTGATGACCGTTTCATGATCGGATGGCTTGATGGCGCAAAAGTCTACAATGAAGGAAGACATAGTTACTCGTGCCGAGACGCGATACAGACTGGTTAATACGTCCTTCTGACGGTCCCTGTTAACGGTTGATATTGCATGACGCAATCTGTGATTATCAGGCAGTAGGCGGAGGTATTGGCAGAGATATTGTTTTTGCGCTTGATCTCGATCCTGATGTTTATGGCGCCGGTGTTGAGCGACTCGTTCTGCTTCGAGCAGTCTATAAAGAAGAGTGAGACTTTCGTCTTGAAGCTCGCAAAATCGATGAGGGGTTGGTTGGATTGCCCTCCGTAGTAGACCTTGTGGAAGCGCTTAACGTTTTCGTAGAAGAGCGAGTACTCTCTCTTAGCGTTTTCGTACGGGTAGTACACCGAATTCAGGTACAGTTTTATGTCTTGAAGCTCGCAGTGGTCGAAATGCGATGATACGGTAGTCTTGGTCTTCTTGTCGGTCTGTAGTCCTACTATGATGTAGCGAGGCTTATCCGCCTGGGAAGAGGTCTTGACGGTCCATAGCACGTCGGTGCTCTGCGGCAGAACGGGGTACTCGTACAGGTTCCATCTGCGGAAGGCGATCGATATGGGTGCGTCCTGGTCCACCATCCTTAGCAGCGGGAGCCTGCGCTCGTCGGAAAGCCTGACGTAAGGCATCTTCCACTCCACCTTGGTGAGAGACAGCTTGTAGTCCTTGCCCGCGGGTGTCGCCACGGCGCGGTCGTCGGTAGCCGACCTGAGCAGGATAAGCTCTAGCTTGGCGTTGACTATTATGCGGCGGTAATCCTCACAGAATCCTATGATCCTCTTTAGCGGTACGTGAGCCGAGAACCGGCCGGTGGTGCTGATGGTAATGGCCGTAACGGCGTCCTTGCTCCACCCTTCGACGTCTATAGAGTTCTGTTCTCCATACCTGAAGGACGGAATGTTTTTCATAGTCGTCGTTATACCCACATTGCGCACTCTATCCACCTCGATGCCGTTCATCTCTAGCCTGATCTCTTCAAACAGGAAAGCAGGCCAGTTGTCTGAAAGAGCCAGGGCCGGATCCAAAGCACCATCAGACGCCGCAAGTTTTCCGTCGACGTACAGCAGGCTGTCGCAAGGTAGGGTGTACACATCCTGCTGGTTTACTGGAATCCTGATCTCGTCGTTGTTGTTGAACGTCGCTGACGCGTACGGAGTGTGAGTGTGCAGCTCTATGCCTATGATGTCGTCATCCGCCACGGCGTTAGAGGATTCCACGTCTATTATGTAGCTCATTTCTCCAACACGGTGAATCCTAATGATCTCAAAAAAGCGGCGTTATCTGAGGAGAGTCTCTTCTCTTTTTTGTCGCGAAGTGGCTGGTGAGGCTCCGCAGGACGAATGTTCTTCACCCCGTCCGACACGGTTCTTTTATAACCCTCTTCCAAGTAGACTAATCCCATTGTGCCCGTCTTCTGAGGTGAAGCCTGAGGCTGATTATCTCGTTCTGGAAGCTTATAGGTCTTCCGTCCTGATCCACTACGCAGACGGTCACTTTTCCTATCCTTGAAGTATTTACGGGTAGGTAGATGACGTTCTTGGGCACTTCGATTATCTTGTAACCCCGTTCCACCTGCGGGAAGAACTCGTACAGCGTATGTCCTTCGGTTCCGTTAGTGTACGAGCCCCTCGAAATGTTGCACGTTACCCTGATGGCGTTTACAGCCGTAATGTTGACAGGGCGCTGCAAAGTATGCCATTTATTGGGCTCGAGGATCACCAGATCGAACCCCAACACCTCTCTGATCGTTCCGGGTAAACGGTAAAGTCTATTTTTTCTCCGCAGAATATCGAGCACTTTAGTGTAGTAGGGTCTACTTCCATGTTGAGTCTCGGCAACGGTCGACATTCCGCGCCCGTCTTTGTCCCCTTTGTCGTCTCCTTCATCACGTCGCTCACCGCTTTCGCTTCCTCTTCCGCCCTTTTCGCTTCCTCTTCCGCTTTTTTCGCAGCCCTTCTTTTCACCGCAAGCTCCAATCTCTTATTGAACTCTTCGAGAGAGTCACTCGATCTCTCTGCCTTTTTTCCTCTGTTCCTTTTTCCGCTCCTTCAAGAGCTTTTGGTACTTGAGGGATCCTATGTCTTCTACGTCGGTACGGTTCGCGTCTCTGCTGCCGATTTTACAGTTCATCCCGCCGTACATCTCAAACATCTCGTATTTGATCTTGGAGTGGATGTCGTCTATCTCGTACATGCCTTCGGGCAGTTCCACAGTCTTCCCATCGCCGAAGCAAAACAGGTTGTTCACATCTTTCCGCACGTTGGGTATGTTGTTGTAGCTCATAAAATCTACTAGACCTACCTCCCACTGACCCTCTCCGAGGTCTATGGGAGGGAAGTAATCGACTTCGATCGTAGAGCTCTTACCGCTTAGACACAGCATCTTTACCTGCCAGAAACTCTAAGCATAGGTGTCCGCACACGACTGAATCAAAGTCTTGCCTCCTCTCGTAATTATATCTTATGGTGATCGGACCGTCTCCCCCGTTCTCGAGGTACCTCACCAGCTCTAAGGGTGGCCTCAGATTACCGTAACTGTCGAAATAATCTACGGCCGCCCCGACCTTCTTGTAACACACCCAGTGGGTTCCTTCGTTCATCACGCTGTCTAAGTTTATGATGGCTGATTCGTTCTTGTAGGGCCTGTGAGGAAGCGTGTCACGCATAAACACCCCTCTAAAGTTCGAGATTTCGAGGGCGTCGGTGGCCGCCATCAATTGACTATCGGAAAGGGGTTTGTTCGGTAGTTTCCACGAAGTTTTTTTTTCTTTAGTCCGCATCCTGTGTGCTGCGTAGGGTACGGTCTCAAATACAGTCCCTCACCTCGTCGAGTAGTGCGGCGATTGGTCTTGCTAGGGGTCTTACGAGCGGTCTTCCTACGGGCGGTCTTCCCGGTCTGCCTTCACTTGATCCTCCCGCCGAACTTGCTTTTAGCTTTCATTATGTTGGTCACCGCCCAGGCGGCCGCTTTCTCCGCTATGCTGGAGTCGGACGCTTTTACCCTCTCCCAGGCTCTCTCTGCCAATACCCGGTCTGCTTCGGCCCTACCCGCCGAGTCTTTGCGGTTGTGATAGGCTATGTCGTGCTGCTTGCACGCGGCGTCTAGAGGGTTGATACCTGGGTCTCCTCGTCTCAATCTCTTCGACAGGTCTGTGCCGGGTCCGCAGTACTGATATTCTGGTATGTCAAGCTCTACAGGTAGAACGTCTATCGCTTTGTTCAATACGGTTCGTACGACGTTCTCGGCGGCTTTTAAGACTCCGCTTGCGATGCTCCCTACCAATCCGGTTCCTGCATGCGCTCTACCGCGAGTCGTGTTGCGTCGTCCCATTTTAAATTTATAAGGAGGTCTGCGGTGCAGTCACCTGCTATTTATAGAGCTCCTTTTGTTTCCAAGCGGAATGTTATTTCTTCCAACTCTTTGCGTAACTTTTGAATCTCATCACGCATTTTCAAGACTTCGCCGACTCGTTCGTCTTCGACGGGAACTGAAGGTTTCGTCTTTTCGAAGAGGGATGATACGTATTCTCTCAGGTACTTGAGGTTCACGGCGTCTTCGTCATCGATCTGGTCTCCTACTTGTGCTATCCTGCGCCCGTAAAGGTCGTAGTAGGGATCGCCGCCGCCCTCCTCGTGAACTTCGAGGACTCCATAATCTTCGGCATAAGCTCTCTTCGGCAAAAACTACTGTTTTTAATATTCTTAAAACTGTTGGTTCAGCTTTCTAACCAACTGTAATGGAAAATGTGCATGTTTATGTACGATTTGTTTTTGGTTAGTGCCTTTTTGTTTGTTGTCTGTTCCCGGAAATTTAGATTTTAAATATTTAGGTACATTTTTCTCGGAAACCATTAAACCTACCATGTAAAAATTTTTACCAGTTATTCTTCTTGTACATACACATACAATGACTTCCTCAGATGCTCCTAAAATTAGTAATATGCAAAAACACGTAGAAAGAAATTTGTAAAAATTCCATGGTATTCGTTATTTTATTTTTAATTTTATGGTCCTACAGATTAAATCGAAAATAATCCAGTAGCTAGAGAAAACCAATATCAATAAGTGTGTAAAGTTTCATTTTCTTAACTTTTACTAATCCTATGGAGTACCTAAAAATTGCAAATTTAACATTGGCGGGATACAAAGTACAGTCTCACCTTAACTTGATTAACAAGGCCTTCACCCAATATTTTGTCAATTACTTTATTCGAGCTCTTTTATGGATTTTGTTCATTGAATCAAAGACAGATCCCAGGATAACATGACCAAATTTTCTGTGTATTTTATTTAATTTTCCCCTTCTTTAAGTCTCCGTTCCTATACAGGGTCAGCGTCTCCGCAGGATACAGGGCTTGTGGAATTCTCATTTATAGTATGTAAGATTACAAATTACAAAATGTAAGTTTATGAATTTAATAAAAATAAATTTTTTAATTTATATTAAAATACAAACATAATATTGTTTAATGTTTTCTTTTTGTTGCAGGAACTTGCCATTTATCATGGTCGGTGTATCTGTTAGCTAGTGCGGTAGCAATTTTAGTGCTTTGTTTTATATTAAGTTTCTGCGCAGCAAGAGAGAAGCCTTCGTCTTTCCGTTTCTGAGACTGTGGTAGACCCGTGGCCTACTAAGCAAAGTGTTCTGGTTGCACCCAAAATAATAATCATCAACAAATTCAACACGAAATGGCCACTAGGTTCTAATTTTTATAAAATTATTACAGGCCCTTGTATCATTAATTAAATTTACTATTGTAAATTCAAATTAATTAAATTTTTACTAAAATTTTAAATGATTAAACGACAAGTAAGCTTAGTATACTTTTGTACGTGATTAATTCTTGAATCGTTGCTCAGTCCGAAATTTTAAAATTTTTAAATAAGATAATATTTTCCAATATAATTTTATTAATTGAAATAAATTTTGATTTTATGATGTTTTTCTACAGTAGTAATTTTTTAATTTCTAATCGGTGGGTTATTACTTAACTCTGACTAAAATGAACTGAAAATTTACATAAACAATTAGATTTATTATTGTAGTTTATTTATACATTACATCCATCAAAGGAGAACAGACCAAAAGTACTAGCTAAAGTAATTTTTTTGTGAGAACCGTTAAAGCCACAACGCTAAGATTAAGTAAACTTAATAACAACAGTTTTACAAAATTTTACCAGAGATGTTTTATTTTTCTTAATTTTTATAAAATATAACAATTTTTTTCTGAAATTGTATAAAATCACACAAAAACGGTATATCTAATATACCTACAGAATCTCTGGTAGAAGCAAATATTTTAGTGCTTAAAAGTACAATGTTGCGTCTAGTACAAGACTCAGATACAAAGCAAAAAAAAGTAAAATAAATTAGCCCAAAATCAACTCGGGGTACATCAAGTCACAGAAACACTGAAATAATTCAAAGATTTCAATCAAAATTACTATGAAAAATCACACTCACCTAAGTTACAATCCTAACATAATATCCAATTTCTTCATTAAAATCTATAAAATTCCCTTGATTCCTCGAGGTTGCATTTACTCCGTTAAATTTTTCGCCGAGCGACCAGGTGTTTCTTAACACGATGTCGCCGTCACAGGGCTTCTTAGCCCTCTCAATCTGGATTCTGGACCAGAGGATATGCGGAAACAGGAAATTACATTAGTCAAAGTTATCTCTGAGAGTAATGAATTCCACGTTATGGATCCAGACCTTGTGGTGAATGAAGTTAAGGTGTCATTTACAGGGTGGAAAGTAGGAACTTCTCGGAGGGCCTGGCATGTTGATAAGTACACTTTTCAATTCAGTGAGGAAGCCGATAGTAAATCACCTCACTCCTCGTTTTTACTTAGTAAAACCTCTAGAGGTTCAAACCAGCCTTTTAGTTAATAGTGGTATTAATATTACGTTATTTTCGTATTATATTAATTTCATATTATTAAATTGTACGTAGTGAATCGTTGATTAAAATTATAGAATAGATATTTGATTATGTGTATCCTATCACTTCGGGGAAATTTCGTTGGATTAACGGAAATTGATAATTTATTTCTCTACTGTACGTATTAAATTTTTTTTGAGTTAATTTATTAATCTAAAATAATTATTTAATTTATACATCAAAATTTAGATCAATGTTTTCAATTTATTAATATTTGTATATTATTTCAAAGAAATAAATTTCCAACCGATTTCTAGTAAGTATATTAATTTTGGGTGCAACCAAAACACCTAAAAATCACACGACTGCCTCTAAAAATTAATAAAAATGTTTTTATTCAAAATAAATTTCCATGTGTATTGTAAAACATATGTAACGAAATAGATTCTGTAATAAACTTTTTTTTTTTTTTTTTTTTTTTTTTTTTTTTTTTTTTTTTTGCAAACACTGCTTAATCTACAATCTGTTCGCAAGGAACAATGAATAGATGAGTGGTAGAGTCTATTAATTGGCTTGTTGAAGAAGAACTCATTAGTTCTTCTCCATTTTACAAAATAAAATATATAATCACTTTAAAAAAAAAAAATTTCTTTTTTGCAATGAATATAGGTACGTTGGTTGTGTTTTAAAACAAGTCTGTCGTGTGAAGTCTTTGTAAACGTCGAATTTCTTCACTGTTGTCGAGGAGGTTCACAGCTAAATAATTTGTGTGGTTATTAAGTCTTGTATGATACCTCGAAGAAAATCTTGAGATTTCATCCGTGATGGTTGGTATGTTCAAGTCTCGTTGAATGATCCTGTTGGTGACATACCACGGAGAGTCTGTGATTGTCCGTAGAAATTTCGTTTGAAAACGTTGAATTATGGCAACGCTTGACTTTGTCGCCGTTCCCCAGAGTTGTATCCCGTAAGTCCAAATTGGTTTCAGAATAGTCTTGTAAATTGTTAGTTTGTTCGTTAACGATAATTTAGAATTTTTGTGTAACATCCAATAAAGTTTATAAAATTTGTAATTTAGTTGTTTCCTCTTATTCCAGATGTGTGTTTTCCAAGTTAGTCGACGATCTAGATGCATTCCAAGGTATCTTGCTGTATCTGATTGTGGTAGTGTTTTATTGTTTAGTTTAACAGGTGGACAAGTGTCTTTTTTTAGTGTGAATGTCACTTGAACACTTTTCTCTTCGTTAGACTTTATCCGCCACTTTTTTTGCCAGCTCTCTATGTTGTGTAGATGTTCTTGCAGATATTTTGAAGTAGTATGTGGTTTGCTATGTACAGCTTGGATTGCAACATCGTCAGCAAAAGCTGCTAATGTGGTGTTTTCCGAAACAGGCATGTCAGAAGTATATATACAATATAGGAAAGGTGACAACACACTACCTTGAGGAACTCCCGCATGGATAGGAAATAATTGTGATGAGTCTGCTTGTAATTTAACCTTGAAATATCTGTCTTCTAAAAAGGATTTAAATAAATTGAAAATTTGATGAGGTAGGTGCTTTTTGAGCTTGAAAAGCAGACCAAGGTGCCAAACCTTGTCATAAGCTTGACAGACATCAATAAAGACTACTGAGCAAAATTCTTTTTCTTCGAAAGCCTTTTGAATTTTAGCAGCTACTCTGTGGATTTGCTCGATCGTACTATGCCCCGCTCGAAAACCGAACTGGTAATCTGGTATTACAACACTTTGTTCGAGTACAGGTATCAATCTTTTTAAAATAAGTTTTTCAAACACTTTAGACAACACTGGCAACAAACTTATTGGCCTGTATGACTTTATTTCGTTAGGTGGTTTACCTGGTTTAGGGATGAGCACAATTTCTGCTATTTTCCACTGTTTAGGATAGTATTCAATGCGAAGCATAGCATTAAAAATGATTGTTATTAGTCTCAGAGTTTTTTGTGGCAATTCTTTTAGAATTTCTCCTGTGATTGAGTCGTGCCCCGGCGACTTTCTTGAACAAATATTTTTTTGTATAATTTCCTTGACTTCATTTATGGAGAACAATTTAAGAGGCATTGCCATTTGAAATGGAGATTCTAAAAATTCGTTAATTTCCTCTTCATCAATTGAATCTGAGGGAAAAGGAGTGAAAACACTTTCAAGATGACTAGCAAAAGCTTCTGCTTTTTCTTTGTTGCTCTTTACCCAGTTGCCGTTCGGTAGTCGAAACGGTGGAATGGTGTGATTGGGTCTTTTAATCCGTCGCAAAGGTTTCCAAAGGGAAAAATTTGTATTATAATTAGGACCTAATTGCTTTAAATAATCTTGCAATGATTCATTACTATATTCCTGCAACAAACGCTTCAGATTCCTGGCTGCATTATTGTAATTCCTTTTATCTACTGGGTTTCTTGTAGTCTGCCATACTCGCCTTAGTCTCCTTTTTTCGTTAATAGAAATTTTGATGTTCAAAGGTTGATAGACGTCCGTATTGTCGTAATTAGTTGTCTTGTCCGGAGTTGACAATTTGGCTGCTTCCTGGATTGTTTCGGTTAGGTAATGAACAGCCTTGTCTATATCATTTTCATTTTTTAAAGGAATATCACAGGTAATTTTGTAGTCTAACCTTTGCCTAAAATAGTCCCAGTTTGTATATGAATTTGTCAAATGTTTAGGCAACTGTGATTTATTAAAAATGGATGCAATTGATAATATTACAGGTGAGTGGTCTGACGACAAGTCAAAGCAAGACTCTATTTTTACGTGTGCGTCAGGAACTCCCTTTTTAATAAAGAAATCTATGACGTTTAAATTTAATGTATTATACAATTAATTATTTTGTGAATGTAGAATAAATTTTTTATTGTAATTGAACTATTTTGTATATTATAATTGTGTGGAATTATAAAAGTATCTTTTGTTTCAATTTTAATTCTTTTTTTAAATTTTAAATATACAGATTGAATAAAAATTCATCGACAATCTCTTGGAAGATGAGTGTATACCTGAATATAAATTATAAATGAGCATTTGCATCGACGATTCGAATCGATTTATATCTTGAAATCAGAGGTGTATTTGGATCATAGAGGTTACGTGAATCAGAGACCTGGAAGTGTGGAAGCAGGGCACCCACACTTTGTCATTTGGTATTTAGGGTGCTCCACCCCCGAAATCCGTTAATCATTCGTGTTTTCTGTTTTTTTTTTTTATATCAGAGGCGGCGAGAAAAACTCATGTTCACTCCCTCACGATGGGGGAAGTAGTGTTGGACTCAATTTAGACGTACACGTCCAGCCCCAAGGAGGCTGCAACCGCCTACCAACCAAAAACCCGCCGCCTGGCCACTTGATCCGACATCAGAAAACAACCCTCCACCTCCCTCGGAACTGTTCATGCTAATCGTGTTTTCTGTTATGCTAATATCTGTACGGATATCACTTTGGGCTTTAAACAAAGATCAGATCAGTAGTTCTAGAAAATATTCCTCGGAATTTTTTATTATAAAGGTGAAAAATAAGCATTTTTTTTAGCTTGTTGTAAAAAAAAAACGCGTTGTGCAGAAATTCTACCAGCGGGGGTCTTTGTCCATCTACTGGGACCACACTAATGCTGATTTACAGTAGGGGCTTTCAAATAACTGCGGCTCCTCCAAATTTTCACGCCGTGGTAATATACAGAAATATGGAGAAAAGTCGACTGTTTTTATCGGGCACCATGTGTTTTTCCGATATGAGCTCAGTCCAATTTTTTTAAAGATAACTTATTTCGTTCGTAAATTATATATTAAAATAAAACTATAAATCCCATTTAAAAATGAATCCGGAAACGCTTCGTTAGTCAGTTATAGCTGGCAAAAGAATTCGCTCGGAATCAATTACTCCGGTGAAATAAGACCATAATGATATTTTAGGGTTTAATTAAGGAACAAACTTGGCGGTTTCTTATAGTTTTTAACCTGCAAATTTAGTAAAATAGGTCCCTGTAATTTATAATATATCTGATTGTTTTAGAAATATTTAACATAAAACACAAAAATTAGGAGTTGAAAAAACACGGTTTTAGGTTTAACATAAAACAACTTTGTTAAATGCTTGACTAAATCATTAAAGTGTTTTAGTTAAACCAATTTAAATAATAACGTTTTAATTTTAATTTAGAAAAAGCTGATGAATTTTGAAACATCTGTATTATTTTATTTTAGTTAATTGAAATATAGTAAGTTTTGTATCTCCATTTTTGTTTTAATTCTAATTTATTTTAAATTGTGAGTCCATAAGTTAGTTATAAAGTGGTTTAGTGATGTAGTAAAGTTAAACATAAATTTTCTAAATCTTACTATATTTTCTGCTCATAATTTCAGGCTCTTCTTACTTAACTGATTTCTAAATAATGGCCGTTAACATTTAACAAAGAGAAGTATTTAAAAATAAAAAATTAAGAAATGAAGAGCTTAGTTTGAGAAAAGTTTTATGTAACAAAACTATAATCTTGAGAAAAATGCGATCTAAATTCTAACTAAAGATAACTCAAAGATAAATTAAATTTACCTTATTTGTTTTACAACTGTGTAACTCTTCATAATCTGGGAAGGCGATAAAATGGGGGCTACCCGGTAAATGAGGACAAAAAAATTGTAGGTATAGGAATAAAAAAATTTTAAAAAACTATTTCTACAAAATTATTATGCTCACAAGAGACAGGTGGAGCGTTAAATTAGTTGCTCGATCTACTGATTCCAGGGCAACAAAAAATAATTCTGTTTCATATCAAATGGACAGCCTGGATATGACTGAAACATTTAAGAACAGAAGAGGTTTTTTTTTGGTTTAACGTCCGACTGTTATGCAATTACTGCTAATGCAGACGGTGAAGGATGAAATGATTTTTTGTAACGTAAGAAAATATGCCGTGCCTGAATGAGATTCGAACCCAAGACCACATGATGAGAGGCGAACACGTTACCAACTACGCCAATGCGGCCACCATACAACAGAAGAGGTAAGGGTGTAAAAGACACTAGTCACAGTTTTATTCCTCTGAGAGCAATGAATTTAATTATACCATTATACAGCCATACCCTTTGGTAAATGAAATGAAGGTGTCATTTGCAGTTAGGAAAGTAGATGCTTTTCAGAGGGTCTGGCTTGCTAATAAGCATACTTTTCAACTAAGTTAGGTAGACAAAGTTAAACCAACTCACTCCTCGTTTTACTTGTATAAAACCTCTAGAGGTTCAAACCAGCCTTTCGGCTGATGCCTTTACAACAACAACGACAATAATAACAAAAGGAATTTAAATTTCGTTCCGGTAACATGTAGAAAAGCTTTATGATTTTTTCAATGTTTTTTTTAAATAAATAAAAATTTTACGTAAGGTGTTCTTTTTGAAAGAAAGAAACTTAGAGAGTCAAATTTCTTGGAATTGAAGTTTTACTTCTAATTTAAAGTAATTGAATAATATTATAATCCTTATTATTGAAAATGTAATTTCGTAATTAAAATGTTCTGCATTGTATAACTCTGTATTCAGAAGTTAAGTTATATTAAGTCGTAGAATGTTTCAAAGAGATATTTACCGAACGTTACTAATATTGAACCAATGTTAAATATTTAGGCAGTTGGTAAAGGAGTTTTAATCGATATTAATACACAATTTGAACTATATTAGAATCATTTCGCCATTAATCATGCACGGCTATAACTTGATTAATATGCGTCTCTCATGACTTTGAACATATATTTGCACAGCTGTTTATCAATCAAAATAATTACTTTGCGTTTCAGTTAGGCCTATGTAGACTTATCTGAAATTAAAAATTTATAATTAATAAATTAATAAATAAATACACAAATACATCCGTAACTTTATTTAAAAAAAAATTAAGCCAGTATCAATAATTGGTTATAAATTTGTTATTACTTTAAACGCCAAGAACAATAACTAATACAATTAACGAAAATACAAAATAAAACATTATCATCCAATAATTAATAATAAGTGGTACCGGGTGATTACAAATGAAATAGACACTTTCGATAGCTTATACAATTTTTTCTGTCCGTAACAGACAGGTGGAGTGTCAAATTATTTACACTCAATTTGTTCATTGCAGGGCTAAAATAAATAGTTCTGTTTCTTACCACATGGTCAGCCAATTAAATGACTGAATCATTTAAGAACAGAAGAGGTAGAGGTGTAAAAGACACTAATCAGAGTTATCTCCTCTGAAAGTAATGAATTTCATTGTACAGCCAGACCCTGTGGTGGATGAAGTGAAGGTGTCATTTACAGAGTGGAAAATATGTGCTTTTCAGAGGGCCTGGCATGCTGATAAGCGTACTTTTCCACTCAGTGAGGAAGGGAATGGTAAACCACCTCACTCCTCGTTTTACTTAGTAAAACCTCTACAGGTTCAACCAGCCTTTCGGCTGTTGACCTAAACAACAATTAATAAATAAATACACAAAAATACATTCATAACTTTATTTTTTTTAAATTAGGCCAGTATCAATAATTGGTTATAAATTTGTCCTTACTTTAAACTCCAAGAACAATAACTAATACAATTAACGAAAACACAAAATAAAACACTATCATCCAATAATTAATAATAAGTGGTACAAAGTGATTACAAACGAAATATACACTTTCGATAGCTTATAGAAAATTTATTTTTTAAACGTTAAGATGATTACTTACATAATTACGTACAAGAATTCATTAGGTTTTTAATCATAATAATTTAATGTGTGCACCGTTTGTTACACGACAGATGATATCAATATGGTTGTCGATTTCTTCCTATGGGAAGAATTTGACAATCTGGACTGCGATGTGGCCAACGCTTGTACACCATATTGTC
This sequence comes from Catonia carolina, assembly GCA_035578175.1. NCBI lineage: Eukaryota > Metazoa > Arthropoda > Insecta > Hemiptera > Achilidae > Catonia > Catonia carolina. Next base: position 73,282,256 of record JAQMRL010000005.1, read on the forward strand.
CTTACTTATACGGCCAATTCATCGTCTATAAAGGCGTTCATTCAGATAATATTTGATCTGTGAGTGCCATTTAGGCGAAACTCCATCTTGTACAAAAATGAAGATGTCACTATCTTCCTGGAGTTGAGGAATTAGCCATTCATGTAACATGTCTAAACAAATTACTCCGATTACAGACACTTCGTAAAAAAAACAACGGCTCGTAAACCTTTTCACGAGATTCACCGTAAAGTACATTCACTTTAGGGAAATCGCTTATATGTTGTAAACTTTCTCTTGGGTTTTCTGTACTTCATATTCTTACAATATGTCTATTAACTTTTCCACTAATGTGAAACGTACATTCATCACTGAAAATTAAGCGATAAAAGAAGGCATCATCATTTTCAACACAATCATGCAACACAAAACGTTTTACGTAAGACTTTATTACCAATATTTAAACTTTGCACTAACTGTAATTTATAAGGTGTCATTTTCAAACGTTGTACCAACATAAACTTTAAAAAATTCCCTGCAAACCTATATCATTTACTGTATTCAAATACACCAGTTTAATTTTTTAGAGGCTACCGAACGTGTCTACTTCATTTTTAATCACCCGGTATTATATATCAAATGAAAATTTTAAAAATTTGACAAAATTTTAAATAAAATAAGAATCTTGTGTTGTGTTTACATCATCAGCCGAGACGCTAGTTTGAACCTCTAGAGGCTAAGTAAAGTAGAGGCTAAGTAGAGGTCTAAGTAAAACGAGAAAAGATGTGGCTTGCTTTTGCCTTCCTCACTGAGTAGAAAAATGTGCTTAGCATACGAGGCCCTCTAAGAAAGATCTACTTTCCACCTTGCAAATGACACCTTCACTTCAATCACCATAGCGCATTGCTGTGTAATAAAATTCTTTCCTCTCATAGGAGATAAGTGTGACTTGTGTCATTTATACCACAACCTCTTCTGTTTCTAAATACTTCAATCATATAATTGATTAACCATGTGATAAGAAACACACTATTTTTTGTACCTCTGAAACTAGGAGACCGAGTGCAAATTGTTTAACAATTCACCTGGCTGTTAAGGCTTAAAGATTTCTATTATAAAGTTTAAAAGTTAATTGTTATTATCAAATTTTGTAAATAATTCAAACCTATCTTATCGTTTCAGTCTTGTATAAGTAAAGTCGCTGTTCTCCATTAAGTTAAACGCGAAATAATTCGGATGTCCTTCCAGTCTTTGTTCGTACGTTCTGCTAAACCGTATAATTTACTGTCGTACTAAATTAAGTTCAAAGTTGTAATTGATGAACCTGTTTCTTATATAGGTACCATAGTATTCTAAGAGGTGTTCGTAAAGTTTTGTCTGTAAACGTTTAATAATGTAAATATTGGAATTTTTTGTTGTCACCCAATGGTTTATCCCCCACGTCCCGACAGGTTTCAAAATTGTTTTGTATAGCGTCAGTTTTGAGTCAATTGATATTTATGAACATCTCCCTATTAACGATAACATATTTCTCAGTTTTGAGTCAAATTATCTCGTTATTATTTTATTCAGTGTTACCGATGGACACTTACGGATTAAAAATTTTTGACCATACAAAATCAAGCAATTTCAGATTCATTCAATACTTCAAATTAAAATGCCTTCTTAATTGCATGGCTCAAATTTAACGTTGCATAATGAACTAACCATCCTTTTCATAAATGTGGGTAGTTGTACACAAAGTTCTCTCAAAGTTCTCTCTCCCGTCTGCATTAGCAGCAATTTGCAAAACAGTCGGACGTTAAACCAAAAAAAAAAAAAAAAAAAAAAAAAAAAAAAAAACACAAAGTTCTATGACTTATTAAAACATCATGATATACATAAGTTGAAGATATAACTGTTGAACGAGTTATATACCGAAGATTAGGAAGATAATGAATTGGAGACCTTTTAAAGTGATTTTATTATATTATTCTTTAAAATTTATAATGTTTTGGTATTTTTTTTATCTGTACTTACGTATCTTATCGTGTGTTTACTTCATCACAATCATATTCTGTAGATGTGATAATTGATCTCTTAAAAACGATAAATTTTTCCAATGTTTTACTTCATTAGTACTCTAGAAAACCATTTATTCATTCTACTATCTATTTTCATAGTATTTTCAATGCCAATTTCATTTTTTTAAATTATTTGTTGCAAAGAACAAAAATGTTTTTGCTTAGTAGATCTACAATTTACTCTGATACCATATATTTAAGGTGTTTGATTTTTTTTATGTTACTTGTTAATACATTTTTCAGTTAAACATAACCATATTCAAATTTAGGTAATTATTCAGTTACATTACTAAACATTTTCAATTCCGTTCTTTTGTAAAATTTCTACAAAATTTTCAAATTTCTTATTTTCAACTCTTTTTAAAATATAGTATAATATTCTAATGAAATATTTTCTATACTTAGAAATTTTAATTCATAAATTCATACCCTACTTTTATATAAAATAAAATTTCATTTAGGCCTACTTTTTGTTTTTTATTTCGTTTGCTTTCAATTTTATCGCATTCTTCTTTTCCTTTTTCTATTCTTATTCCTTATTCTTTCTCAATAAAGTAAGGATTACTATTCTCCATGTAGCTGTCGAATAAACAAAATAGAATTTGACAAGCGAAGCCGTTTTCCTTTACCCACAACATTCCAATAACCTAACAATTTACATCTTACATCTTCCTATTACGTAGAACGCTGTCGAATTTTATTTTTTATTTTCTTCTCTTTACAGCCTACTACTTCGGTATTAAATTGACGTATTCTAACTAAATTTTGTAAAAATCTCAGTGTTTGAGTTTGTAAAAATTTAATAAATAATTTTCTGTGATAGGCTATATAAGTTTTGGAACAGGTTACAGGCTACATTTAAAATGTAGGTGTACATTTTAAGTTCATAAAAATATAATTATGTAAATAACTGAATTTACTAATTGATTACTTATTCAGTAATTAATCAAACAATAAATAGCTAACATAATTATTCAATTTAATAATTATTCAAGTTTACTAGTGCAGATTTTAATAACATAGAATTGAAGTAGGCAGTCTACCTAGGAAATTGTATAATACTCATATTTCTAAGAAAACAATTTATCTTTTAAATTATTCTTCATTATTTTCTGAAAATTATTCTTCACTCACTCGTAATTTTGTTTCCCTATGACAGAGTGATATATTCTTTAGCCCTCTCTTCCGTTTATGCGTCATTGCATTTTTTATATCACCTTATATTAGAATCATGGTTTAAGATGTGGAGAATTAAGGGGAGACTGTACTTTGTATCCCGCCAATGTTATATTTGCTACTTTTAGATGTTGTTGTTGTTTAGGTCATCAGCTGAAAGGCTGGTTTGAACCTGTAGAGGTTTTACTAAGTAAAACGAGGAGTGAGGTGGTTTACCATTGCCTTCCTTACTGAATGGAAAAGTACACTTATCAGGATGCCGGGCCCTCTGAAAAGCACATATTTTCCACTCTGCAAATGACACCTTCACTTCATTCACCACAGGGTCTGGCTGTATAATGAAATTTATTACTTTCAGAGGAGATAACTCTGATTAGTGTCTTTTACACCTCTACCTCTTCTGTTCTTAAATGATTCAGTCATTTAATTGACTGACCATGTGACAAGAAACAGAACTATTTGTTTTAGCCCTGCAATGAACAGAGTGAGTGTAAATAATTTGACACTCCACCTGTCTGTTATGGGCAGACTTTTAGATACATTTTTCATAGAATTAGTAAAAGATAGGGAAATTAAACTTTACACTCTATAGGTGTTGGGTTTCTTCTCGAGCTACTGACATTTTTTCAATTTAATCTTTAGTCCATACGATTTTTTCTAAAAATTACGAATAACATAAAATTTGTAAAAATTGTTTTCTACGGTTTTTGTGTAATATTTATTTTTGGAGCACCTGAGGAAGTCATAAAAATGTCGGTGTATGTGGTGTATGTGTGGCCATAGAAGATAATTAACTGGTAAAAATTTCAGCCCGGTAGGTTTATTGGTTTCTGAGAAACGTGTACCTTAGTGTTAAAAATCTAAATTTACGGGAAAAGGTAAGAAACAAGAAGACACTAATCAAAATCAATATGTACACAAACGAGTAAATTTTCCATCAACAGTTTTTTAGAAAGCTGAACCAACAGCTGAGAATACAAAAAACAGTGATGCAGATATTTTAAAAACTAAAACTCTCTGCACTAAAACGAGCAGTATAAAATTATGAAAAATATTCGTTCTTGGTAACATGATAATTTTTCTGTGTAAACCAAATAAAAGCTTAATTTTTTCATTAAAAATTTTTTGACGTAATTCAATGTTTTCCGGTAGATCTAGGCCTAAACTATTGAAAAACATAAAATACCAAAAATCAAAATTTTTTGTTAAAACCATCGTTCCTTCTCTCCTTAAAAGTAACCTCAATAAAACGCATTTTTTTATTCTGAGACGGATAATCTATCCAACAGTATTTTTATGTAACATTCCTACAACAGAACTAATATAAAAATATATTTAGTACTCCTTAAACGTAATGAAGTTTTTTTTTTTTTTTTTTTTTTTTTTTTTTTTTTTTTTTTTTTTTTTTTTTTTTTTTTGTTTAACGTCCGACTGTTCTGCAATTACTGCTAATGCAGACGGTGAAGGATGAAATGATTTTTTTTATAACGTATGAAAAGATGCCGTGCCTGAATGGGATTCGAACCCAAGACCGCATGATGAGAGGCGAGCACGTTACCAACTGCGCCAATGCGGCCGGCAATGAAGTGGTGTAAAATAAGTTACAAATATATTTTATTGGTTAAGCAGAGCTTCACAGTTGTAAATTTAATTAAATAAAGTGAAATAAATAAATTAAATAAAACAGATTACTATTTCACACACTACGATCGCATAGAACTACTTTTATATATTTTTTTATACATAATTTTTGCCCATAACATTTTTTGCCCATAACAGACAGATGGAGTGTCAAATTATTTACACTCAATCTGTTCGTTGCAGGGCTAAAATAAATAGTTCTGTTTCTTATCACATGGTCAGCCAATTAAATGACTGAATCATTTAAGAACAGAAGAGGTAGAGGTGTAAAAGACACTAATCAGAGTGATCTTCTCTGAAAGTAATGGATTTCATTGTACAGCCAGACCCTGTGGTGAATGAAGTGAAGGTGTCAATTACAGAGTGGAAAATATGTGCTTTTCAGAGGGCCCGGTATGCTGATAAGTGTACTTTTCCACTCAGTGAGGAAGGCAATAGTAAACCACCTCACTCCTCGTTTTACTTAGTAAAACCTCTAGAGGTTCAAACCAGATTTTCGGCTGTTGACCTAAACAACAACACATAATTTTTAAAAAAACCTTAACCGTAAAATGTTTTTTTGTATTGTTCAAATGTTCTGTATTATGTTTATTGTATTTTTACCACACACATTATGTATTTATTTATTTTATATTAATTTTTAGTAGAGGTAGTACGATTATATGACAAGTCTGCATTAAATGAATACTATTAGGTTATCAGCGAGTTGGTAGTTCTTAGGTGATGAAGAGTTTAGGACTGCCAAATTCTCCTGTTCTTCATCTACTTCTCTCGTACTAACTTTTTTGAACTTAACACTCGTTTTCTATTTATTTTCTATTATAAATTTAGCTAAATTATAAAAGTAAATACCTATATTAAATAAATAACTTACCTAAAATAATTCACTTAAGGGGAGCACTATACCTCCTATCTAACCCATGTTAAATTGACCTCATTTTAGGTATAAACACGTTTCTAAGAAACCCTCAAAAGTTAGGGCTTAAATTTTTTGTGTCTCTTCTATGACATCTTTTTAAGCTCTGGTACTAGAATTATTAATATAGAGCTAGCGATACCATTTCGAAATTTTTTTAAAAAAATGCAAAAACAATTTAATTTTTTTTGTAGAATTTTTTATTTTATTTTGAACTTAGTAATAATACTGCAATGATTCTAGTACCATATGTAACAATCATACTGGGAAACATGCTCAAGAAATTTCAACCTTTAAAGTCAAATAGTTTTTGAGAAAATTGTACCTATATATGGAAAAAAGTGAATTTCCGTGAAATGACCTGTAAAGTTTTACTTACTTTAAAATCGGCCTGCACTATAATATTGATCCTCACCAGATTGTTCTTTTTCTTCAAATAATTTCCTCATTTTTTTCTTGTCTTGCTTCTTTTGACACGCTTTCCATTGCCTTCTCAGCTTGCTGTGTTCTTTGAATATCGCAACTCTTAATTATTTCTACAGATTAACTCAATTAAAAGAAATTTTGGTCAAAACATTACTGAACAAAAATTTGCATAGCGTCCATAATTTCTATTGTACAGTTATAATTTTTATATGTAATTATACAGAAAAATATACAGAAGGCAATGCCGCCAAAATTAGAAAAAATTGATTTTTTCGATTTTCGAGGTATAGTGCTCCGCGTCAGAGACTACATAAAACTAGTTATTAATGACTGATACTAAGTACAATAGTGTGAAACACGGACAGCTTTTTTCCTATTACTTTATAAAATTTTCTAACTGCAATTTGACTCCCATGCATACAGTAGACTATGTACAAAACTACGTATATATTTCCTATAAGTTTAGTTTAGGTCATCAGCCAAAAGGTTGATTGAAATTCTTGAAGCTTTACTAAGTAAAATGAGGAGTGAGGTGGTTTACTATTGTTTACTACTTCCTCACTGCGTGGAAAAGTATGCTTATCAGCATGCGAGGCCCTCTAAGAAGCATTTTCCACCCTACAAATGACACCTTCACTTCATTCACCACAGTGTCTGGCTGTATAATGAAATTCATTACTTATAGAGGAGATAACTGTGACTAGTGTCTTTTACACCACTACCTCTTCTGTTTCTAAATGTTTTAGTCTTATAATTTGCTGACCATGTTATAAAATACAGCATTATTTTTGTAACTCTGGAACTTGCAGAACAAGTACAAATAATTTAACTCTCCACCTACATGTTATAGGCAATATTTTCCATACAGCTGTCAAAAATTTCTTTACTAAGTAAAATGAGGAGTGCGGTGGTTTACTATTGTTTTTATATTTTCTCACTGAGTGGTAAAGTATGCTTGTTACCATGCCAGGCCCTCTGAAAAGCATCTTCATTCCACCCTGTAAATGACATTTTCACTTCACTTACCACAGGGTCTGGCTGTATAATGAAATTCATAACTTATAGGTGAGATAACTCTAAGTAGTGTCTTTTACACCACTATCTCTTCTGTTCTTAAATGCTTGTGTCTTATAATATGAGTGACCACGTGAAGAAACAGAACTATTTTTTGTAGCCCTGGAACTAACAGGTCTCAAGTGCTAATAATTTAATACTCCACCTACCTGTTATGGGCAGTATTTTCTCTACAGCTGTCAAAAAATTTCATTCAGTAGTTGATGAAATATTTTGTTTCAAAACTACTATTCGTCCAAATATTATGTCTCTGAGATGATAAAATTATATTTTTTATACTAAAAGAGTTATTTACCACGTCAATAAATTAAAATATAAATGAATTATCATACTACTTCTACCAAATGTCAGTATCATATTTATGCTCGCTCGTCAAACCCTATGCAAATCTCAGAGTTCTTATAAAAGTTTACTACCTCTACTAAAAGGAATTCTCAATTATTATAAATTTTATTTACTAAGTCATTATTAAACAAAAAACTCATAAGAAGAAAGCTCAAATTTTGTACATGCAGTATTGTAATTTTACTTTATAAATAAATTAAGGGAAATTATTTCCGAGCCAATTACAGAACAAGTTAAATACTCTTAGTACAGTCGTGTGAAATTATAAAAACCACGGGTCTTTAAATATATAATGCTTATAAATATAATATAATTATTATTGTTAAGTAATTAATATATAGTATATATACAAATATTTCAAGTGACTTTTGTAATAATAAAAAAAATTATAATTATAATGCGAAATAGGAAATTAAAAGACATTTTAAAGGTGTGTTAATAATTATATGAAAACTATTTAAGTTTTATTTGTTTGTACTGATTGTCAAAAGTGTATATTTATTATGTTGATTTGTAAATTTTTTCTTATAGAAAATAGTTGTTCTACCTCGAGAGTTCGTTAAAAGTTGACTATGTTATCGTTATATGATTAAAAAGAAAAAAAAACAAATATATATTGTTAATATTTTTAAGTTTACTGCACTATTAACAAAATGTGTATTAATTTAAATAATAATAATAATAATGATAAATTTAATAAAAAAAATAAGTATTTATGAAATTTTGATGATGTAAGATTTTTTATTTTTGAACTCCATGTTTTATATGAAAACCTTAAATTAACATAAAACTTTATTGTAATTTGGTACAATTGTAAAAGTTTTCCTACAATGATATAACTATGTTACCGTTTAAGGGCGTAATTACGTAATGTTAACTTTTTGCAAGAATTCTCAGCTTCTAATGGTGATAGAGCCTTAATTTTTGTTTTGTTTTAAATATCAATCTATTTTTTTATTTCTTAACATGGGGGTTTAATGATAAATTGAAAACAAAAATTAAAAAAAAAGTTGTGACTGTCCAAATTTTTTGACTAAAAAAGTTGTTTAAAAATTTATAAAATTCTTTAAAATTGATACATAAAAATATCCCTTCGTTAAGAACTAGATTTTTATGGGGTAGATGTGCCCTTCAAATTTGAAGGTGATATCTCCAGTAGCAATTGAGAAATCTTGCATCAAAATTAAAAAATATGAATTTTCGGGAAATTGCAGTTAAAGTAATAATAATGCTCACACACATACCTTATATATCTTTCTAAATGTTTTAGTAAGCACCAGCCAAGTATGCTGGTTCATCTGGGTCTTCATTTTCTGCATACAAGTCTTCTAATTTTCTCTTTGCTAACGATCGCATTTGCCTGACCTTTTTTCAAGTTCCGATGCTGACTTTTCGGTTTTGTTAAGTAAAATATCGTTAGTAGTTCTTGAGAAAAGTGAATTTTCATTAACATAGTTTAGTATAAGACGAACCACTTCCCTTAAGTAAAGAAAATAACAAGATTATGCCTTTTTTAATGTGAAACCTATGTGATAAAAATAGATATTGAATTTAAAATTTTATCGAATAGTAATATATTTGCGATTTTGAAAGATTCAAGACATGTTTTGGGTTCATTTAAAAACATAGACCAAGATGAATCAATACTTCAAAACATAATATTAAACCCAATAACAAAACAACTAGATACAGTAAAACAGTGAATTCTTCTGTGGCTTCATTCCTACTGAGTAATGAAAGGGAACGAAAAAGCCTACCACGCAGCCAAACGTGCAACGAAATGTGCCAATAAAATAAATCTGTACCTGAGAAGTAAAAGGTTTTAACTCCATTTTTGTGATTTTTCAGAAGAGCCAGTATTATCTTTTCATATTTCAACAAAATTTCAGTAGGTGTTAGAAACTTAAAATTTACACCCAGTTTCTACAGAAAATGCTTCTTATCTACAAATTTATTCTTTCGTAACTTTGTCAACTTCTATATTCCTTCCCACCCAAACAAGAATTGAAACCTTAAGGGTTTTCTTTGTTTTGTCACTTTACAAAAGTAAAATACCCAGTGGTTACACTACTTTTATAAAGAAGCAGCATTTTATACACAACGTTTGAAAAAAATTAAAAATTTACCAGTACCATTCTGTTTAGTAACAGACGAATAAAACGCCAAATTCAACAAAAATTCAAGCGAAATTTACTTGACTATCAGTAAAACACATTCAGTAACGACTTTACAAAAAATCTTATACATCAAATGCTAAATTGAAGCATTAGAGCATTTCTCTTTGATTTAAAAGGCAGTTTTAACTCAATTTTGCCAAAATTGGAGTTAACACTCTTTACCTCTTTGGTACAGAAATAAATCTTGTCTCCGAGAGTTGGTAACATTAAAATTATTGTTTATGGTTACAATTAAATAGATTCATTTAAACAAATTCACAATATACTCGTATATTTACAATAATATTAATACAATCATCAAAGTTTCATTTTACATAATTAGAATGTAAGTAACAATAAAAAAAAATAAAATAAATTTATATAATAATACATATATTTATTGTTTACATGTAAATAATTATTATCGGTAAAATTTTATTATTATTATTTTGTTTAAATAGGACGAAGTAATTAAATATAATTAAAATTAATATGGAATGATGTTTTAGTTTTTATAAAATAAATGGTTTTTTGAAAAAAAATAATATTACGTTAATTTTTTCTGTTCATTACCTTGATTAAATCTATTTTAGTTTTACCTACCTATAAGTAATACTACGTGTCCACCTGTGATGTTGAATAACGTTCAAATCCCTCAGCTGAGAGTGGTGTGATGTCTTGGTTTACTGCTTGACAGGCAATTAACTGGGAAGCATCTGCGCACAAACGTTTAGAACTTAAAACACCAACAGAAACTACTCTTCTGCGTAATTAACCCTTAATCAAAATTAAACATACGTCCCAAAATTTTAATTTACAAAATCCTTTTGAGATGAGTTTGTGCTTATGGTGTTCAGCTCTTTGGAGCAGCGGCAGAGAATAAAAGTTGATCCAGGTCTTTCAGTCAAGCCCTTCTGGTGTTCCTTTTTGTGTAAAGAATAACATTCTCTACAACGATTTCTGAATTCTTACAGTGAAGGAACTAATAGTGTCATTGTAGTAAATTTTTCGAACGACTAGATGATCCCAACCAATTAGCCTGTGACTTATCTATAAAGAACTTCCCAACTGTACGACGTCCAAAGAGAAAATGGAGCAGAGATCTTTTGGTCTGAATAACGGACAACACCCGTAGTAGTTCTAAAAGAAGAGTTTATCACTGGGTACCTCTTCTCCTTTAAGTAATTCCTCTCTCTTGGTTTAAATAATGGACAACACCCGAAGTAGTTCTAAATGGAGAGTGTACCACTGGGTACCTCTTCTCCTTAAAGTAAAATTCCTCACCGCCCGTTAAATTAAATATCATTTATAGGAAATGTACAGTAACGTAATTTAAATAATACAAAAAAGTACTAATAATAGTTCGGCTAAATATGATAACAACAGTACAATAACCTTTATTTCTAACCTAAGGGCGGTTTCCTACCACTCTGGAGCTATAATAAAAGGAAGAAAGAAAATCAACCACCAGCTTCAAATGTCACCACCAATCTACATCATCAGAATTATCGGAAATAAAACAATGCGAGTTAATCTCGTTTTGAAAAAATTTTGAACTAGTCTGTTAATACTTAACCTCTTACAGTTACATGGCTCACCTAATTCGTGGCTTTAAAGCTTGACTTTCTTCATCACGTCAGACATTCTTTTGTAAGGTTTTTTTTTGTAGTATTCTCTTCCATTTCAGAAAAAACAACACTAACTATTAACTAATAAAATTAAATAGGCAAACTAAATAAAACAGCTAACACACCAACATAACCTTAAAAGACAGTAATTCACTGAACGAAAGCGACAACAGAATGCCCGGTATACACAGTACAACAATGACATTCCTCTTTCTTTCCCTGTTGCGCGTGGACAAGCCTTGTTTTTTTCCGTTTGCACGTAATCTTTACAACCTGTTTTTGCCCTGACAAACTATTCCAATGTATTAAATGAAAGTTTATAATATATTGCAATACATGGCGCTAACAGTTAAAAACCCAATTTTTTGACATTCCTTGTTTTTTCCGTGTACCCTACACCTGTGTTTCCCAAAGTGTGCGCCGCGGCGCCCCGGGGCGCCGCAGGCCACGGATTTAAAAATGTATATGAAATAATTTTTTGTTTGAATTGTAATTATTTATAAGACATCATATTAAAATTTCATATATAAAACTTGCCTGTGGTTTTTCGAATCTCTCCTCTGCCAACTTGTCTTTCATTATAATTATAATATAGTTTTTATAATTATAATAATTATTCTTAAAATCCGCCAAGAGCTTATAAAATAGCAGTTTTTCCTAGAAAATACATATGGTTTGAAGCTTGAATTTTTGCCTCAAAATAATTAAAATACTGTTTTTGAACGTTTAATTTTCAAAAATTCCATACCCCCCAGCCCACAATATTATATTGGATAGTGTGGAAGGTGTGAACTCCCAACAAAATACCTCACCAGCCGCCACTGAGCAAGGTAGAGGGGCGCCGCCGTAACCTTAAAAAATCACAAGGGAACCGCGAGGTTAAAAAGTTTGGGAAACACTGACCTACACTTAACGATATTGTTTTAATATAATGCTACGGATAAGTTTGAAATGTAGCCTTTTAACTGTAATACTCTTACAGTTAAACCAGGAAAACTAATTCATGATACGAATTCTTACTGTCCTCTAAGTTCCCTGAAATTTCTTTTAAAATTATTAAAATTAAGCTGACTTAGGCCTTCGGTATAATAAGAGAGGTAAAACGGGTCTTCCAAAAGACTTTATTTGTTCAGTTAATTAAATTATAATGTATAGTACTTTTAAAAGTTTAGCCTAGTTGGATTATAATAAACAGTAATTGTTTTGCTTTTATTGTACAGATACCTTAGCTGGGAGTTATGTTTTAATGCCAAATTTTCGTTTGTAACAAATCTATATTTATCGTTATTTAATTAACAGATTGTAGATAAATTTGATTAACCCGTTACAAATTTTTTACTGATACATCTACCAAAAAATCATTCCAACAGGTCGTTTTACCGTTTTGCATATGAATATTTTAATGGTTATGGTTTTTTAGCAAATATATCCGAAAATTTACAAATTAAACCAAAAAAAAATTACTACATTTAAATTCATTACTACATATTAAACTCAGTTACTACATTTTTTATGCCCTTCAAAATCGGGTAAGACCCGAAATTCTTGGCGAACGTTTTTTAAGATTATTTTGTTGTTAAGGTCATTTCATGAATTCAACGTTTCCAAAGTAAATTCTTGCGACTCACTACTAACTGCCCGAGTTACGTATCCAACAGAACACTGCACGATGACTTACGCGTCCCTTACGTTAACGACACATTTCTAATTATACCGTAGGTTCAGAGACAAACTTCAAACCATAATAATCCCTTAATATGCAACATGAATTCTTCAAACCTACCAGGAATACCACAAAGACGACTGAAACGCCGATGGAGTAGTGACATGATACATTAACACGACTCTATTAGTAATTATGTGGACAAAAAAATGAAATTAAAATTAAACACATTTTTCATTATCTGGAGAGCTACCACTGGGTGGTGTCCTCCTCAAAGCCATCAAAACGTTTTCTTTTAATTGACACAAACTGTAAACCTTTTTGCTGGTTGTATTTTTACAGTTTCAAAATAAAACAAAATGAAAAAAAGAATATAATTACTTGATGCCTTAATGTGCATTTTAGAGAAAAAGTATGTAATTAAAGTTGTAGGAAATTATTAAACATAGGTAATATTTTTCATTATGTACATTGGCAAGAAAAATCGTGAGTGTTTCACACCAAATTTTTGGTTATTCATAGTCACCCATTTCGTTTCGTTTCACAACGACTCAAGATAATGTTTCAGCTAGTGTGTGGCTTCTTATAAGATTATATGGTGTGGGTATCGTCGAAACATGTTGCAAGACATCGAGAACAAAAATGTTGTTTCTGGTGTGCAGTGAGCCTTATAGAAAGAAAATGTTGTAACGGTAAGTTGACGCCTATGAAATATGATTAGATAAAGAATTTCTGTAAAACAAAGATAAGGTGTGAAGGTTAATTTTCTTTTGGAATAATTAGTAATTACACTGTATATCAAAAAAATTTATCTTATGACAATCAGGAATGAAAATTTAGTCAACGATTTTCGTAAAAGCATTTTGATAATGAGTTTTTCGATAACACGGTGACCAGTTTAACATTTATTTTAATTCTGTTTTAATAGTTGTCCCGACCTCACACCGTTCACTTCTTTGGTTTAACTTTAAAACTCATCACGTTCTGTATGTTTGTCCTTTCGACTGTATTTTCCATCTCAGGTTTTTTGTTATGGGAATCGAGGAGAGTTTCATTTACATGGGACATGGGTGTTAGTTGGATCCTGTCCCGTCCTTTCCTCGTACTCCCAAACGGGTAACAGTGGCAAACGACCCGAGCGAACTCTAATAAAACAACCTGCAAGGCACTTTCATCTTTCCCGTTCCACGTTTTCTATTCCAAACGGTTTTTGCGATTCGAATTAACTTTATTTCTCATTCATTCCCTAGCGGTTTTCCACAACATTTGTAACACGCTTCTCTCTTCTTCTGATCCATCCGTTATTCCCACCACTCCTCCAATCCTCGCTTCTCTATTTTCCTAACTCTTACCTAAAAAATCCCATTTTGTTCCCTCTTCACCCACTTTGACCCTACATGCAGTTTTTCTGTTTTTAAACTCCCTTCTAAACCCTGCGATGATGATTTTAAGCACGTACTCTACCAACTCACAGGGCTTAATTATTTTAAAAAAATTCCACAGTTTAGTTAAAGACTTTTTGTAAAAGAATTAAATCCCTACTCTCAAGAGATCGTAGAAATGAACGCAGAATAATAATTTTTCAACGGCGAGTGGAAAAACGAAGACGGTTATACATATAAACATCCTCGCAAATACGGACTCGTTTGTATTCATGTAACTTCTACGATGTTTAGTAAAAGCACTCTCCTTTCATCCTCGACCGACCTTCCACGTTATTTGTCAATGTGGTAAATTTATAATTACTTTCAGCCGTATTGTTACTCGTACTTATTCCATAAACTTCTACCGTTTAATTAATTTAAATACTTTGCACATTATTTTAAATTGTTTGAATATAAAGATAAATTAATTTAAGTAAAGATATTTTTATGTTCCATTTAAATTAATGAATTGCAAACTAAAATTAATTACTTTAATTAAATTGAACCAATTTCGTTAATTGAATTTGTTTATTAAACGTAATAACAAACTGTTTCATATTCAATACATTATTGAATACATTCACAAAAATTATAAATTATTCTCACCTCTATTTTTAAAAATGTACTTATGTATTCATTATTAATTACATTTTCATATAGACGTCATTTTGTAAAAAACATATTTAAATGTATTCAAACTTAATTATAATTATAAAAAACAAATACAATTTTAATAATAATTCTAAAGATAAGTAATAAGAGTTACCGAAAATTAAAAGGCTCTTCGTCTAAATATCAACCCATTGAAGACTACGAGCGAGTTCACAATTTCAACTATTGCGTGTGAGAAAATTACGTACCACATCAGGATTCGACATGGCTTGCAATGGTTTTCACTGCGTCGTACCGTTGTCGTACATACCTACGATTTTCCAGTCACAGTCTGACCTCTCCAGAAAAAGGTAATGTTGGAAAATCCGGTTCTTAAAAAATTGTACATGGAAGACGAGAGGAGTGTTTAGGTTTTATTGTATCATTAGGCTACACATTGTTTAGGGTAGATAATCAGATGAGACCTTATATTGTATGAAATGAGAGTATTATTATTTGACTAGCATTATTAGCTGGAGAGGGTGCGGTAGGGGTGCCGGTTCTTATGTTTTTCCATGTCTTGTATTCTGTTGTGATTAGATTTTATACAGTTTCTGGTGTTTTATATGTTTTATAGATGTGTACCTATACCTCTTAATCTTTTATTTACAAAAATATCTTGATTTCGCTCTATCTCGAACCATCTGCTTTTTAATTATTGCTTCTAGAATTTGAAAGAAAGTAGCAGATTGAGTACAAATAATTGTAAACTGAAACATGTTGCATATATAGTTTTGCATATATAGTGTTGTATATAGTTATTAAAATAAATATATTTTTGTCCACTAATTCAGCTTATTACGATTAAGTCAGATTGTTGTTGTTTTGATCATCAGGCTGAAAGGCTGGTTTGAACCTCTAGAGGCTTTACTAAGTAAAACGACGAGTGAGGAAATTTAAGATGCCTTTCTCACTGAGTGAAAAAACTACACTTCTTATTAGCATGCCAGTGTCTCTGAAAAACATCTGTGGTAATCAACCCATCCTAGTACATGGTTTCGTCCATAGTTGGATGGAATAATTTCCGCCACCTCTAGTGTAATAGGATAGTTGTTTACTGTAAGAAATTTTGTATTATCGTAATTTATTTTTAATGTAATGTGCAATATTATGAGAATAAATAAATTATTATTATTTAATGCATTTAAAGAAATAAAGTCTAAATTGTCTGATTGATTCTCTTTATTAATAATGGTCAGTGATTCCTTGAATTGACGAGTTATAATAGTTTCTTGAACAATAGTTGAATAATAATTATTGTAAACATAGAAATACAGTAGTCGATTGAAAAAGCAAACAAATACAAAATAATATAGTTGATGAAATAAATTAGGATGTTGATCCCTCGAATGCTGATGTTTGAATGGTAATTGTTAGAATGTCTTTTGTTTTTTGGCTTGTTACAAGTTTCTTTTTCTAAAATCTGAGAATATTTACAATCAGTTTAAGAAAACCAAAACAAGTAATAGCATGAACGGGTTCACATGACGAAGACAATACCCAGTGGCATTGTTTTGGAAACGAAAAAAGATGAAGCATAATTTTTAAAATATCAACAAGATAAAATATGAATAACAATAATAGAAAAGGTAACCAAAAGGTTAAATTAATAGAAAAGGTAACGATGACAGTAAAATGGGTAGAGGAAGAAGATGATATTATTAGACATGATGTTGTTGTTGAAATGGACTTCAATTATCTAAACGGAAGGTCAAGCAATTTTATTCGTTTCAGTCGTGTCAGGTCTTCGCTATTATCAAGTAAATTAAGCGCCAAAGAATTCGGGTGATCTGCTAATTTTCTTGATATTATGAACTTAGCTGCGTAATTTTCTCTTTCACGGTGTTGACACATAAATCCTTATGCAATGTATCATTTGTCATATACCATGGAGCATTTGTTATTATCCGTAAGACTTTTGACTGGAATCGTTGGATGATAGCAAGATTTGATTTCGCAACTGAACCTCAAAGCGATAACCCATAAGTCCACAGCGGTTTCAGTATGGCTTTGTACAGTAGAAGCTTGCTCTCTAATGACAGCTGTGAGCGTTTATTCATCATCCAATACAAATCTCTCAGCTTCATTCCTAGTCTTTTGCGTGTATTCCAAATATGTTTGAACCAGGTAAGGCGCCGATCTAAGTGCAGTCCCAAGTATTTTACATCATCTGACTGAGGAACTGGTCTTTCATTCAAAAGTTTTTAAAAATTTAAATTTAAATCAGCTGGAACGTAAATATTTAAATCAACTGTTACGAAAATATTTATAAAACTATAAACATTAAACGTAAGGCTGGACAAAACAGCATCTACTTTCCACTTGGTAAAATGACACCTTCACTTCATTCACCACAGGGTTTGCAGTATAATGAAATTTATTATTCTCAGAGCAGATAACTGCGACTAGTGTGTTTAACACCTGTACTTCTGTTCTTAAATGCTTCATTCATATAATTGGCTGACCATGTGATCAGAAATAGAACTATTTTTTGTGACCATGGAACTTGCACATCGAGTACAAAATAATTGAACCCTCCACCTGTTTGTTATGGGCCAACGATGATCAATCTAAAAATCTTTTGAAAGTTAAGTCTTTAGGAAGTCTAGCCTGGCAATTCTTATGGTAATTTCTAATTCACCGCCAACAAAAATTCCGTCTACATTTTGTTTTAGCATTTTTGAAGTTTTAAAGGTTTTGTCTGTAAGAATTATCGTTAAACAATGCGATGAATCGTGCAACGAAGGCAATGTAAATGAAGGGGAAATGAGAGTAATGTGGTCAGCACATACTGCTCAGCACGTACCGTACTCTTTTCTATTTGCTTTGCGAATAGGTTTTTACGGATATGATAAGTTTAGATACAGGAGGCATTATTGTACTATTTTAAACAATAATCTATACATTTTTTTGCTGAGGTAAAAGTTTTTAATGATAAAATTTAATACTATCATATTTACAAATAATTAATATGGTTTCTCCTCCATTATATGAAAAAATTACAATGATAGAGAATTGTTAATGCCCATTTAACACGAGGTACAAAATTTTATTTTATCTTTCCACCGAAATCCTTTATTAATGTGTGAATTATATCACGGATTTTAACTTGCTCATCGTTTATAACATTTTATTAAAAAATCGTGATTTACTGCTGTGTCATATCACACACAAATAATATATTATTCGGAAAATTGTTAAAATAAAACCCTGAAAAGAATTCAAATTTATTTCCACCATTCTTTTGTAATGTTTATCAAAAAATTTACTGTATTGGAAAACTTAATTGAGTATGAAATTATGAATGAAAAATATCTCTTTTTTTATTCATTCAGAAAATATTTTGATGTACTGCATTTTAATTGTTATTTAAATTTTTCTGGTGGAAAATTTTTATGTTTTTGGAAAAGAGAATCATATAATTTTCTAATATATAAAGTTTAGTATTAAATTTCTGTACGTCTAACTTTTATGGATGTTAAATAAAGCTATTTAACTGCATTATTATAGTCTCTGTAATACCAATAGGTGGCGTGCCATTGTCAAACTTCCACATAAATGTGTTAAAGACAATTACTGGTAAAAAGTAACTCAAGTTTTATGGCATATGAGGTGTGGCTATTAAATAACGAGACAGACGTTAAAAATTTAATTTTAATTTTATACATAATCTCTTATTGCCACCTTCAATATACACTCCTTCTCTTTCCTTACAACGCTCCATGCAAATTTTCCATTGTTGGAAACCGTACTGGAAGTCATCTTCTTTAAGCTCGTTCAGGGCTAGTGCCGCTCAAAAATGTTTTTACTGACACGTTGTACACGATTGAAAATGACCCAAATTTTTTGGAAACGATAGTAACATGTTATGAAACGTGGTTTTTTACTTATCATCCGGAAACGAAGCGCCAATCCATGCACTGTAAGAGCCGAACTTCACCAAGAGCCAAAAAGCTCGAATGAGCAAGTCAAAATTTAAAGCAATAGTGATAGGTTTTTTTATATCCATGGGATTGTGTACCTTTACTAGGTTCCTAAAGGTCAAACAATTAAACAATATTACTACTTTGAGGTACTTGCCAAACTACGTCAAAGAGTAAGGAAAAAACGCCCCGAAATGTCGAAGGACAAATCATGGGTTCTCCACCAAGACAATGCGTCAGCTCATTCCGCGTTATCTGTCAAGAGGTTCGTAGCCAAGTACAGCATCTCAGTGCTAGAACATCCACCTTATTCACCAGATCTCGCACCATGTGAGTTCTACCTGTTCCCTAAGGTGAAATCGAAATCTGCATTAAAAGGGACAATATTTGAGTCTGTGGAAGCTGTAAAAGAGAAAGCGGCACGTGTCCTGAAGGAGCTGACAGAAGATGACTTCCAGCTTTGTTTCTAACAATGAAAAATTTGCATGGAGCCTTGTAGAGATAGAGAAGGAGTGTATATTGAAGGTGACAGTAAGTGATTACGTACAAAATAAAAATAAAAGTCTTTACAACGTCAATCTCTTTATTTAATAACCACACCTCGTACAATTGCCTTGGGAATTGTGTTTCTGTAGTCTACGTTTGATCATTATTTGTGTTAATAAAGTGTTATAAGTTTAAGGTGAGACAATGTCTGGGAACATTATTGCATCCTCTTATAAACAAGAATAAGCAAAACTAATACATTTGAGAAGATTAAATCTTGATTCTGCTCAAAATTTAATTTCCAATTAGACTCTATTCCGTTGATTCAAAATGTCATAAAATTGTATTCTGTTTTAAGCGGAGAATGTATGATGGTTTAACTAAAGATTACGATTTTCGGTTTTTTTATATTTTTTAATAGTTTAAACCTAGATATACCAGAAAAAAAATATTACGTCAATAAATAACTTTAGTGAAATAATTAAGATTTTACCAGGTTTACCCAAAAAAACTATTTAGCCGGCCGCATTTGGTGTAGTTGGTAACGTGCTCGCCTGTCATCATGTGGTCTTGGGTTCGAATTTTATTCAGGTACGGCATATTTTCATATGTTACAAAAAATTATTTTATCCTTCACCGTCTGCATTAGCAGTAATTGCAGAACAGTCGGACGTAAAACAAAAAAAAAAAAAAACAAAAACTATCATTTCATTTTCAGTTGAACGTAAGTTTTTCATAACTTTATATTGATCGTTTTACAGCGTAAGAAAATTATTTAGTTTTTAAAATATCTGCATTACTGCTTTTAATATTAACAGCTGTTGGTTCAGCTATCTAACCAACTATTAATGGAAAATTTACTGATTTGTATAAATTTTGTTTTTGATTTGTGCCTTTTCCAGTAAATTCAAATTTTTAACTCTTAGGTAAATTTTTCTTAGAAACCATTAAACTTACCAGGCTGAAATTTTTGTCAGTTATTCATCTTGTACATGCACATTTACCGACATTTTTATAACTTCCACCAATGCCCCAAAAGTTAGTAATATACAAAAAAAAAAACGTAGAAAACAATTTTTAAAAAAATTATGTTATTCTTTGTTTTGTTTTTAATTTTATGGCAAAACAGATTAAATTGAAAAAGTTAGTAGTTACAGAAATCCGACAACTATAAGTGTGTAAAGCTTCATTTTTCCTAATGTTTTTATTAATTCTATAAAATATGTATCTTAAATTAGCAAATTTAACATTGGCGGTATACAAAGTGCAGTCACCTCTTAAAAATAAAACTGTTGGTTATTTATTATAGGCCTACCCAGATTACGAACGAACCTAGGCTTAGGTGTTACAATATGATTGAAAGTTGTTTAGAATTCATCGATTTTAACCTTTAAATTTATTAGAAAGGATTCATTTTTCAAAAACAGTAATTTCTAAAATTGAGAAACAAAGTGGTTTCATTAGTAAACTTTATTCGAAGATAGCGGTGTAACCATTTTTTTCTAATGATATAAATATTACTTTAGCTTTAATATATTTTCCATAAATGTTATCTCAAAATATATTTTATATAATTTAATATGATATTTCAAAATTGATAGGTTTGTTTGAAAATAGAACTTAAATGTAAACTGATACGTTAAAAGGAAATATTATTTCTAATAGAAGAACTGGTGCGCGAACCAATTTGCGTGGAAATAAAGTTCTCTTTGAATTAGTTTAGATGACATTTATATGAAACTTTTATTTTAAAATTTATGGTCAGTTAGATCTATTATGCGGAACAAAATAATTAAGGGGAGTTCATACCGCGTATCCCACCAATGTTAAATTAGCAAAATTTGAAACTCATTATCTCAGTAACTATTAATATTTGAAAGCTGTAACTTTGAGGGATTATTTATGGATACAAAAAAAGGCTACTGATTCTCAGACATTAAAATATAACAACTTTAAAAAAACGTTATGAATTCTTTTGACGGGGCCAATTTTTTTTTTAATATTTTTGCAATTTAATAAAATATTTTGCAATTTAATAAATATTTTTACAACGCTGAAAGAGGATCCAGACTACCACTATAACCTACTAAAAACACAGTAAAAAAGGCATTTCTTTATGTTTTGTTGTTTCTTAGAAAATTGGTCTTTTGTAAGAAAAAACTTGTTTACAAATTAGAATAAATTATATTCAGATATAATAAACACGGAAATAACACCAGAAAAAACTAACTTTTCTCTTTTCAACCACTGGAAAAAAATGTATATACATTATATACCACATTAAACAGAGAATTACAAATATTAATATTCAATAAAATTCAAAAAATTGATTATGGAATCGAATTTTCGGAATGAACTCCCCTTAAGTTATTAAATTGACCAAAAAGAAAACCACAAAAAGTATAATTTACTGTAAAAACGTATCAAAACTTTTCCTAAAATATTTGAAATGTTTAAATTTAAGGAAAAATGTAAGTACCTGATAAAGTTTAAACCTTATTTTATCAGTTACCAATCAAAACAGCTGAAGTGATTGATTGTAAAATGTCACAAGGTTATCTGAAATCACTGGAGATGGTTTCTCGTTACTTAAACGTGTTTATCCGTTTTTCAAGTTGCAGATAAAAAGGACATTCTTCACTCTAGCATTGGCAGTTGAGTCCAGGGATTAGCAAGCCGTTAATCTCTGTTACAACACATGGTGAGCACGTAGTTATAGCTGAAGCTAATCGTAAAGAATACGAAGTTGTAGCTTTGTTATTTTCCTACAACTTTAATATATATACATTTTTAACCTTAAATACGTACATATTTTTTTCAAGTTTTTGTAACAGTGTTTTTCTTTTACAATCAGTTTATAAATACAAAAACTTTAAGGAAAGACGAGAAAATCTGAGTAATGTCATTAGAATTAAAATAAAAACCACACTCAGTAGTGTTTCAACAAGAATAAATGTGAAGAGAAATATATATGTATATAAAATATGTAGCACTAAACTAAACTTGATGAAATGTTAATCAACATTTTGAAACATAAAGTTGTTGAAACGGGAGGTGATGATAACGATTCCTATTATTAGATGACGGTGATTAGTAGTTGAAGTAGAAAAGAAAAAGTGTTTAAATGATTAACAAAATCGTAGAGGTAAGTCTAGTGTTTTGAAACTTGAAACTTTTCAGTCTGTGAGTATCTTCGCTGTTGTTGAGGAGGTCAATCGCTAATGGATTCTGATGATCTAGTTTTGTAAATGTTTTTCGCTATGTTGTTTAATTTCTTCTTTTATGAAGGGCAGGTTTAAATCATTGTGTAATATTTCATTGGTTACGTACCATGGGGCTGGATTGATTAGTCTCAGGCATTTTGATTGGAAGCGCTGCAGTATTTCTGTATTTGATGAACTTCTGCACCCCATAGATCTAACCCATAGGTCCAAACTTAATAATAATAATAATTCTTTATTTCTGTACATAATTTCATTTACAAATATTAGTATTAATAACAGTTTAATTTATAATAATCTTAAAATATAATACAATAAAATTTTTCAAAATAATAAAATATTATACAACACTTAGCCTACCATATTTCTAAAATATAAATATTATACCAATTTTTTTAACTTCTCAATATTCAACAAAAGACTTACTTCATGTGATTTTGAATTAAAATTAAAATTAATTTCACCCAGAAATATTAAAATCAATTTTTATAAATTTTCATATAAAAACAAGTGTAATTTTATGAATAATTTTAATACATTTATTTATTTATTTACAATATATTAATTTAAATTTAAAATAACAAAATAATTTAAATTGAAATAATATTACTGTGACATCCTTTAGCCAGCTTTTTTAGTAAAAACAAAATGAAAAAAATTTTTACAATTTTGAAATTTTTAAAATATTATTTTATAAAGTATCATGTTGGATCAGATGACCTTTACGCAGTGAGACATAACTGACATAACTGATATGTTCAGACATAACTACTGGAATTAAAGAAACAATTAATTTTCCAAAAAATTTTCCTTGAAATTACTTTCAGTACTAATATCGGAAAAGAAGACTCTGACTGAGATAATAGAACAACTGAGTAACAGGGTGAATGTCATAATGTCCTACCAAACTGTAGGATGTAAAATGTATCAAACTGGTTAGAATATGTACGTAAACGTACATATAATGTCAAAAATTTTATAAAAACACATTTTATAACGAGAACACACCCTACCTAATGAAGTCAGCAGATATGGTGCTTATTCTAACGTGTAGATCATTAAAAAATGTAGTAAATTAGGCGATTTTTAACAAACTCATTGTAGCCGGTTTTGAGAAAATTATAAAATGGTGAAAAATCGCATGGAAAAACTACTACTACCGTTTGCCGATTTCGATGAATAATAGCTTCCGGTCCCCTACTGGTTACTAACTTACGTTTCAAGTTTTAACTTCATGTGTTATTCCATTCTTGAGATATTTTGTTCACCACTCAGACAGACATGGAGACCAATCGCTAAAATTCCCTATCATGAGACGATGCGACTCATATCTGGAGGCAATTAATTATTTCTAAAGGCTTACGGATAATTGGATCTATGGTAAAAAAAACATTAGTGATTTTTGTGTGTTGTCTTTAAATTGATTCAAATGATAGTCTACTATTTTTGTTTCCCAATTCCGACTTTGATATTTTGACTACCAGTTTTGGGCAGGTTTCGGACGAAATTTGTACGAAATTCGGTCTAACTTTTTGTGTACATTACGAATCCGAAAACTGTTTTTATTATCTCTTGTAGTTTCTGATATCTGGGTGTGACGGACGGATATCGGAAAATGATACACTCTTAAAGAGGAATCGAATAACACTATTTATATTTCCAAATTCCGTCTTTCATATTTTGACTACCGGTTTTGGGCCACTTCCGGTCAAAACCAGAACTTCAAAACCCATTCAGACCCACTCATTTTGTATACATTACTAATTCAAAAACCGTATGTTGCAATGTCTTGTAGTTTCTAACATCTGGGAGGGACGGACGGAAATCGAAAAATGATAGATGACAATTTTTTAAATTTCCAACAAAAAAATGTTTTTGTTTGCGTTCAGGGGGCATAAAAATGTCCGTTTAAGTCAACAGCCAAAAGGTTGATTTAAACCTCTAGAGGTTTTACAAGGTTAAACGAAGAGTGAGGTGGTTTACCACGCCTTCCTCACTTAGAACAAATATAGCCTATGCTTATCAGCATGCCAGGCCCTCCAAAAAGCATCTTTTTTGCACCCTGCAAATGACACCTTCACTTCATTCACCGCAGAGTCTGGCTGTATAATGTAATTCATTACTTTTAGAGGAGATAACTGTGACTAGTGTCTTTTACACCTCTACCTCCTCTGTTCTAAATAGTTCAGTCATATAATTGGCTGACCACGCGAAAAGAAACAGAACTATTTTTGTAGCCCTGAAAGTAGCAGATAGAGTGCAAATAATTAAACACTCTACCTGCCTGTTATGGGCGTAAAACTTCTATTTCCTGTAAAATCTCTATTTCGAAAAATCGACATGAAAACATTTTCCTTTCCTATGGCTATATTAATATAGGGGAAAAGAAAGAGGAATATAGGGTAAGAAAGAGGAAACATTGTCGGTTTTAAATATTTTAATATGTCTCTTTAAGACAAAACAAACATTTCGTTGTTTTCTCTTTTAATGGGCACTT
Organism: Catonia carolina; assembly: GCA_035578175.1. NCBI lineage: Eukaryota > Metazoa > Arthropoda > Insecta > Hemiptera > Achilidae > Catonia > Catonia carolina. The sequence goes on from JAQMRL010000005.1 coordinate 73,307,525, forward strand.
AAAACAGCCTCTTAGGTTTAGCACCGATCTTAAAAATACGGATACCATCATTGACAAAATTACAAAAAAAGGTGTAAAAAGGAGGGTCACGCTAATAAAATTCTAACATTAAGATAGGCTTAACATCTAACTATAAAAATTTCGGGTATCCTATCCACATCGATAAAACTTTATAGCTTAATTGTAAATATTTTTTATTACACATTCACCTACTCTTTATTAAGAGTACTCATACTAGAAACGAAAAAAATATCCTGGAAAAACTTATTACTGAGGTAGTTATTATTATAACTCGTTAAAAGGATTCTCGTAATGGAGTTGAGCAACTCCTCCACTGTTTTAATTTTGCTTATTGTGTAAACTAAATAAACAACTGTAATAAACTCACAAGTATTCTTATTGTTACTTCAAGAACATAATGCACACGTTTGCGTAAAAACGAACAATATAAGGTTTTCAGTAATAACTTATTTTTAGGAGCGCTTTTGTATGTATAGGTATTTTATTATGTTTATATCTTATTTGTTTATTTTGTGAGTCGTTTCTTTTTATTTGGGACTACAATGTACAATATAAAGTATGATTATAAAGTGTTATCGTTTAGATTTAAAGGGGAAAAATGGATATCTCAGTAAGTCCTTGAGAATCTTAAACAAAACTTATTTTTTGCTAACTGTTTGATTTTGATTTTATAAAAATTTGTAAAATTAAAAATTAGACTGTCACCGGATGGCGACAATAAGTGGCGAGTTAAAATTTTTAATTTTTGTTGGCCCTGAAAAGGGCCGTTTAAGCGGTGGTCGTTTTGATGGGAAGCGTCGGTCGTATTCATTGTGGCGGTTGAGGAGCTGGGTGACATGGCGTGTCGTCGTCCAGTGGAGACATCATCTTGTTCCCTCGCAGTAGTGCATCGATGGCTGCTTCGTCGGATCCGGTGGGCGTAAGGCTCGGTCGAGGGACCGCTGTGGGCATCGCTCGCCTCAGCGGGCGATGACGGTCCGGTCGACAGCTTACGGTGACGGGTCGGCGAGCGGAAGCATCATCTTCTCTCTTGCAGAGTCGTCGATTAGTCTTCGCTGGAGTCCTGTAGCCTTGTGCCGTGGTAAACGTCTTGTCTGCTGTCTGGATCGGAATTCAATCTCTTGGCTCAGTGGAGCGCTCTTTTTATAGTCGTCGAGAGCGCTGTGGTAGGAGGCGGTTACTCGCTCGGCCTTGGTGACAAAGGCCTCTGTCGGTATGTACACAAGCCTACCGCCCCTCTCGGAACTATAGGCGGCTTCTTCTGTCACTACGTTGGAAGCTTTGTAGCCGGTACCACAGTACTTAATCAAAGGGGACGACGGTGACAAGACTTTAAATGATTTGGTGTGAAACACTAACAGGGTCTGCTCATTATGGTAGTGATAATGGTATGATTGGGGGACTCACCTGATTGAGTAATGAAATAAAATATAATATGTTATAATGATTCAATATAGCAAGTATATTATGGCTGTTTGCCGTACTATTTGCTGACGGACTTCCGTGCCTGGCTGCACACTGTTCTGTGGGAGGAGACGGCAGGGTGTCGGGGAGTGTAGGAGCCCTCAAAAAAAGGGGAATGTCCCAGGTTCAGTTTCCGACTAATATCTGGGAATTTTAATTGATAAAACCGAAATTTATAGTACCAATAATCTAACCGCAGCACTCGCTAATGACCAGGCTCTTGGTGTGATTTTAAATAATCTAAAATATAAACGAAGTTTTATCTTTACGGCACCAATTAAGACCACGTGAGGTGATTTTAGACATTTCTTAAATTTTTTTTACAGTACACATTCTCAGTATTCGCTCACTGTAGGCTATTAATCTTTTCTTTTATTCACTCAGTGTTATGTTTCTTCTCTTAACGGAGATGGCCATAATTAGTCGCCTGAATTTGGTTGGGTATTCATTAAGATTTCTCGGTTTATTCCAATTTTCTCAATTCCTGATTACTTTAAACCTTTTATCCAACACTTTTAGGTCTATGGTTTAGTTTCCTAAGAATGTTTTTTGTCAACCGGTGGCCATCCATTTTATATAAGTATCTCTAAAATTTCAGTCTTCTTTATCTAATCGTGTCTATTGATCGTTCATTTCCCTTGTACAGTTTTATTCAACCTTGTAACCTATATTGCCCGTCTATTGTCTTCAGACCCATTACCTTGCGGAAGATTGTTCTCATATTTCTTTGCATTTCTTAAAACAGCCTTTTCGGTCATTCTAAGGCACTCACTCGCTTACAGACACACAAGTTTTATCACAGTATTGTAATACGTAATATTAGTTTATCTTGAGAGTGCTTTCTTCTTTGTTTTATACAATCTTTCGTCGTCTGTTGTCGTTAAATTCCATTTTGCTGGTCATCGGTTGTTTTATCTCCCCGAGGTACTTGAAGCTGTCAACTTTCCCAAATATCCGTATTGTCTCTTTTAGTGACGCGGGACTGTTTTGATATTCGTCATGTATGTTGTTTTCTCGTAGGATATTGTATTCCTTCTTTTTTTTGTTAATTTTATTGTGAGAATGTTATAATTTAATTATTTTAATTGAAATTGAAAGACATTTTATAGAATGTATTAGAAATTTAATTACTTTTAAAACAGCAATAAAATAGTAACTGTATTGGATTTTTATAAAACATAAAAACGACAGAATATATTTAGTAATTTTAACTTTTATGTTCTTTAACGTTATAAAGTTTTATGAAATAACTTGAAACTTTATTTTGTTGTTTTTTAAACCACCAAGGGAATAAAGATGATCATGATCTCTTTATTAAAAATATTCTTTAAAAGAAATAAATTTAGGTGGGGAGGATCAGGGATGAAATATTATGGATAACGACAGTAAAGAAGAGGCAGTGTTGAGACGATGGGGAAAAATTCTTTCGTCTTAATCCTCTGACGTTTAAGAGGTTTCTTTTTGGCAAAAGGGTAGAATAGGAGGAAACCTCGCAATAACTTGTTTTGGAAATTACAACTTTGTTTCGTAACTGTGAAGAGCAAGTATAGGAGTTAACTTAACACTTTAAGTACGAGTTATTCTGAAGTAGTTAGGCTACTGGTACAAGGAGGTCGCTTATTCGGCCGACTAAATGTGGTAACAGCGTTGTGGTTGAAGATGTGCTACATGCACACACCTTCACAAGTAGGTGGGGTATTTAGTTATATTTATTACCACCAGTCTACGCTCGAAATGAAATTTTATTGCTCTTACAACCTCATTTCATGTTTTTTTACAACACTTCATAAAAGTTTTATTCCATTAAGTATAATTTACTTTATTAAATATACTAATTCATTATGGTACAGATGAAGAAATTGTATAAATTATAATTAAATCTAGTTAAATTATTTCTTTTTTTCATTCAGTAGTACGTACAGTACGCTATGAAGTTTCTCTTTGCATTTCTAATAAAGCTATTGTTAAAATGAAATTACAGTTGTTATTATACTCTTTAAATCTAATATTTAAAAATGGTTACACATTTATTTTTACTTTTCCTTGCTCTTTATGAATATATTGTGTAGGAAGGAAAGAATTGTTTTCATGTCGATTTTTTCAAATTAAGTTTTCACCGGAAATACAAGTTTATAGGTCCCCTGAACCCAAAAATATATTTTTTTAGCAATTGGTGTGGGTGTATATATGTGAAAAAATATCTCAAGAACAGAATATCGTATGAAATCAATACTTGGAACTTAAGTCAGGTACAAGAATAGGACGTGACACGAACATTTTCATCAAAATCGGTCAATCGGAAATAGTAGTTTATTGGTGCAATTTATCACCCTTTTTGTAATTTTTAAAAAATTGCCTCATTTACTACATTTTTTAGCTCTACAAAATAAATAAGCCCCATATCTGCTGAAATTCTTTGGGAGGTTAGGTGCTCGTGATTAAAAATTATTTTTATGACACTGTGGCCTCAATATCCATTTTAGGGCAAAATTGCACAAAATCAAATTTTTAGAATATAATAAAACCTACAACTCTTATTCCAAGTGATTTTTTTTCTACCACGCTTAGTTTAGCGTAATTTTTGTATTTTGCAAATCAAAATCGGTAAAAAGATTAGATTTTAAAAATTGGACCCTTGGTGTGCATTTTGCAACATTAATAATGTTACTATTAATGTGGCTATATGCCTAATTAGTTATAGAAAATTAATAAAACCCTATTTATTTTATATCAAGTATTTCTTTCTATAAAGATTAGTTTTGCATCAATTATTGATTTTTTGTATTTTTAAATTCTACACAAGTTTATTTTCATTTACATATTTATGAGTTATATTTTTCATTTAAAGGTTATTTTCTTCATAGCGGCAGAGTAATTTAAAGTCGATCCAGGCCTTTCAATCAAAATTCTTAAGATTTGCTTCTGGCGCTCCTTTTTATGTAACCAATAAAACCCTACACGACGATCTCAAAATTCCGACAGTAAAGGAGCTAACCGCGTCCTTCTATAGTATATTTCACGAAAGACTAGATGACCATCCAAACCAACTAGCCCGTCATCTACTTACAAGGAACTTCCCAACTGTGCGACGTTTAAAGCGAAAATGGAGTAGAGACTTCTTGATCTGAATAACGGACAACATCTGAAGTTTTAAACGGACAATGTACCACTGTGTACCTCTTTTCCTTAAAGTTAAAATCCTCACCGCCATTTAAATATCATATGCGGAAGTCGTGCAGCTCAATGTACAGTACCGCAAAAAAATCAAACATTTTCTTTTTCAATTTACACTGTTTATTCATGTTTTAAACAGTTTATATTATTTTTTATATTGGCAAATCCTTTGAGTAATTCATCACATTATTTTTTTAATAATTTCAATTCTCTTTTACAATTTTAATTCATTCATAAGGTCTTTCTTCTTCTTATTCTTCTTCTTCTTCTTCTTCTTCTTATTATTATTATTATTATCAAGGATTAGGCATAAGCCTGTTCCAAACTTACAAATCATCCTGTACGTCTACACAAATACGAGACACTCCAGCCTGTACATCTCGACTACTGCCATCTTCTTCGAGGTCTTCTCACCTCCCTTCTTCCAACTGCAACATATTCCGTCACCTTTAAAAGTATTTTCTCTTCTGGCATCCGTTCCAAATGTTGCCTCCATTGATTCCGGTACTCCTCCACTTTTTCATTCAAGCTAAATACACCCAAGTCGGATCTAATTTCCTCGTTATGTATTAGATCCAGCCTCGAGCAGCCGTTCACCCTTCTTAAAAACCTCATTTCAGCATAAATTTTTTTAATTAATTAATTTTTCCATTTGTTTTTAAATTAAAAACACGCAATATTAAAAAATGAAAACTACCAATTCAATAACTTTAATGACCATGAAGTAAATAATAAAAATATTGATATGAAACCGTATAAAGTATTTCATTAAAGTATATCTGATTGAATTGAAAGATTTGATTGTTGAAGAAATCTGAAACAATACTTAAAACGTAGGAGTTGACTGTGAACGTTGATATTGAATCGAAACAATAAGAGTACTTTCATTGGGTGCTAAGAAAATGGAAGTGTTAAGATGAAGGAGTAAATGACGTAGTCGGTTAGAATTATTATGTTGTCGAGAAAGAATGAGGAGAAAATATTGACAGAGCGTCTAGTACCAATGGTAAGTTAATCTTAACGCTTCCATGCATTAATAGTTCCTTACTCATATTGCTATTTCTTTCAGTATTTTATAGTTTATATATATATATATATATATATATATATATATATATATTTTATAAATTGTTTTATGTTTTGTTATTTCCTCTACCATTGTATTATTACTCAGGTTGATGACCTTAGCAGTCGATGCCCTAAGACATTTTCTTAAAATAACTATTGTAATACGTTGTGCAATAACTTTTGTCGTTTTATTTAATTTAAAACTGTATGGTAATAGACAGTGAGTATCCTAATTATAAATATATCACAATTGTTTTATTTTTTTCATTTTTATTTTAAAAACTGTGTAGAGCACAAGCAAAAGATGAGAGAGCTTGATATTATCAGATAAAAATTAACACGAACAGACACGAATATAAAATAGGATATTCAGCAATGTTTTTTATTTATTAATTTATTTATTCAAGAAATTAACAATCTGTTACATACAATCAGTGAATGTGATAAAAGAAAAAAATAGCTTGATAAAAAGAACGTGAGTGGAGACACAGTCCAGTGACAGAACTCTGACGTGAATATAATATATTCATGGCTTAGTGCACATATGTGTTAAGTAACAAAACCATAATTTTTCAGGAGAGCAATTTTAAACTTTGATAGTGAATGAAGGTAACAAAATGTTCAATTTTTAAGATGGTAGTTTAATATGATACAACATTCACATAATTTGTACAACTTAAGATAAATATTCATAAAAATAAGTAATTTCTTACCAGATACTCAGCTGTTTTCCAGAGCCTTTCCGCGCTTAACACATTTGTCCGCTACAAAAGGGCACTTACCACATAGTGTAATTAATAGACATTTTTAGTTTCTCCATTTTATTTTATTTTTTTATTATAATCAAAAAAGATTTTTTTTTACATAAATCCGTTACTAATTTACAATACAATGAAATTTTATTACAAAATTAAAAAATAAAAATAAAGTACATGATAATTATTTTGAATTGCTGCTTCAGCTGACCATGTGCTAAGATGTTTACAATTAAGTTTCTTAATGCGTTTCCCTTTATTTCTAATGAATGATATAGTTATAATAACAATAATTATGATAATGAAGTCAATTATGATAACAATAATCTGAAATATAATTATTTTTTTTATAAAACTTTTGTACTAAGCTACATGATAAGTCTACTACAATTCATCATCCTCTTCATAATCAGAATAATTCTTGGGCACTCTAGCACAATTAATTATGCCATCGTAAAAAGGTTTATAATCATTTGGAATTATTTTTTGGGAGATCAACCAGTCTAAGTCAGCTTTTTTCTGTTCGGTAACTTCCAACTTATTCGGATATTTTTGGAGTAGTACAACAGACTCTCACGTTTTGTTTTGTCGTAAATTCTTCTTTTGATTGACATTTATTGCCTGGAATTGTTCATTTAAACCGTATTTGTATTTAATAATGAATGGATCACTTTTTTCGAACCTGAACCATTTTACATTCAGCCAGTTTACACGTTCTTTTTCGGTATTGAAATTTACATTGTAAAGCATTTCCTTTGATAATGATTCTAAGCTGTAAACGTCTGAATGCATCAGAGTTTTAACTTCATATGGCTTCTTTCTAGCCGTTGCTATTAATAAGGCCCATTCTCGTGTTGTGAAGATGTTTTTATACTTTTTAGCTCGCTCAATGGTCGCATGCATTGAGTCCGCCTCCAAATAGGAATGTCCAGATTCCGTAAACTTAAGGTCAATAATTTTTAAATTATCAAAGGTATTTACAGCAAACAACATCGCAGCAACAATATTTTTGTTACGATTTTGACCACCGCATGTGTCTGAGAATGATGATACATGAGAAACAGATGATGGTAATTGCTTTAGGTACTCCAAGAGACAAGTACCAATTTCTGAACTGCCTTTTCTCCCATTACACTCATCCCATACATAACAATAGCCACTGTTGTTGTAGCAGTCAAATATTGTAAAGTTATAAACATTTAATTTTCTTTTATAATACAGCTGGCTGTCCGTGGCATAAGGAACACTTAACAGTGCCTGTAAGTCAAATGTGATAGAACGATATGCTGTGCCATTATCTAAAATACATTTTTCTTTATCTTCTTTTTTCATTGTCATTGATTCTTCCTCCCTGCGCTTATGAGCCTGCCACTTTTCATGAAGAACACTCTTGTCTTGACTATTTTTATATATATTGCATTGCGTGCATTGATTCTTTTTAGGGATGTAAAAAGACAAAGGGGGATCATAATGTGAATTGAAAATTTTTCTATATACAGAAAGAGAGACAGGCTGAATATCATTTTCTTTGCAATAACTGGTTTTGTACAAATCATTATAATTTTGGAAGATTTAGATCCTGAGCTAAATACAATTTTCTACTATCTTTTCGACAATAGTGAGATGGCATACGTGGAAACATATTTATGTGGTTTTTAACATGTTCTACATTTTCGGTAGGTGTGGCATTAACTGGTTTGCTATAAATTCGCCTATCACATCCAGTGTATAAACCACTTTCGCCTATGTTATTCATTATGTTCTCTGTTACTCTGCTAGATATACCAAATGTACCACAAAAGAATTTCAAACAAACCCTTTTCTTTTCTCCACAAGTACTTTTAAGTTCATAGATCCTAGAAATAGATTTATGTTTTTTAGCCAAAACTGTTATGCGCTTCACAGGAATGTTTGTAATTAATGATGAGAGATAAATTTTCTGTTGCTTATCGTCAGCTAAAGCCCAGTACTCGTTACACAAAACACTTCTATAGTGTTCATTAAAATTTTTATTGCAGTTGAATCTACACTTGCTACAATCAACTATTTTTGGTGCTTTGCCGGCTGTAACTTTACCAGACCGGTTAATGTACGGTTTACCTTCCAGTCGCAGTCTTTTAGCAACAGTTTTCTTCCATTCATTTCTGTTCGCCTTTTTTCTTCGAGGTGTTTTCACTTCTGAAAAACATCAGATTACTTAATTAACGTTCCTTACTTATATTATTGTAAGTTTACATTAAAAAGACCTTAATTTCATTAGATGTAATTATAATTAGTTTATTATCAAGTCTAATTTGTATTATTTTTATTTCGCTAGCATCAATAAGAAATATTTTGACATAAATGAAGCAGATTTATTTATTTCAAAATAACAGATAATTAATACTAATACAAAGAACTAACCTAAACATGTGCTTACCTTTTGAAACGTTTCCTTCAAGTGCAAGGGCTACAATTTTGGAAGCTCGTGAAGAGTACTCCGGAACTAATGTTTTTGAAGAATTCATCGTAGTTCATAAATATTATTCACACTAGATAACTATAGTAAAAAGTTTCATTAAAAACAAAAGCACTACATGAAACTAGATTGTAAATTGAACTGGTTAATAAACTACAAACGAAACAAAAAAAGGTATACCCAAATAACTATAGAAAAACTTTCAAAATAAACACGTAAACTACAAACGAAACAAATAATAATATTGAAAAACTTTTAAAAAATAAACTCGTAACTTAAACACGTTCGTAAATGAAAGATAACCATGCCCTAACCTCAAATAAAAGAGTAAATTCAGTAGTACTACTAGCGCTCCTGTAGACAAATGTTGTAAGCGATCACACAAAAAAACAAAAATGTGCGTAATAATGAGGCACAGCTGTGGTATGAGCACATACCACGTTTGCGCACGAACAAACCGTATATGAACGAGGGCACAATGGTTGTAAGTTATCTTAACACAAAAGTGCGCTACTATTTTGTATTTTAATAGTCACATAATACTATTGTGAATAAAAAAAACCTGCTTTAAAGCCTGTTTATCACTTACCACATGTGTGCAATGCATCAATAGTACTTATATAGTTCCAAAAATACACTTAACTCATTTTTGCAAAAAATGTCACTTACCACATTTGTGCACTAAGCCATCGTATATATATTACACATATATTATAAGTGCAGTATTTAGATCATTACAACGGATAGTCAATTATAGTACTCAGTTAATTCACGAGATTCCGGCTCCATCGACGATTTAGTCGTCTTATTGGATTGTTTGAGAGAGTCAGCAATATTAAATTTGAAATAACAATTATCAATTCGTTTTATCATTAGTAATAAAGCATTTTAAACACAAAAACAGAAATTATATCTAATATTTTCACGTTGATCTTTTTCGACTAGGTATACTACTTAAAGAATACAGCAAGAATTAAAGAAGATTTCTCTGCTCCATCTTTGTTTTAATCTTCTAATGAAGCCTGGTGGACTCGCCATACCACTGATAAATTGATTTTTATGAACTTGTAGTTTTGAATACAATTTAAAATAACTATTTTTGATGGTGTCGCAAATAAAATGGTTTTTCTAAATCGGTGAGTAGCGTGTAATTTGAGATATTGTAGGATAAACCAGTACCACTGATAAATTGATTTTATGAACTTGTAGTTTAGAATACAATTTAAAATAACTATTTTTGATGATGTCGCAAATAAAATGGTGTTTCTAAATCGGTGAGTAGCGTGTAATTTGAGATATTGTAGGATAAACCGGTAATTATACGGAGAAACTTAGACTGGAATGTTTGAATAGTTTTTAAATTACTCTGGTTTGCGTAATTCTAAATTGAATGAATTGTTGTAATTATTCTAAATTACGGTGATTAAATAATAGTGAGGGCGTAACAACAAGATGGCCTCTCGGTCGTCTGTCTGTAAACTAACAAATGACTTTTTTCTATTAGTTTTCGAAAATATTATTTGAAGAGGATACAACAAATAGAACAATGCTTAGATTACCCTAACTATTTAATAAAATTTAGATTTAAATACCTCGGTTTAGAAAAATTAATAAAATGATATGCATTTCACTGTACGTAGGGCTTAACGGTAGTTCGGGGCAACATGATGGCCTTGCAATGTATGTTCGGTATATTAGAGCTAACTTCGCTTGATTAAATTTCAAATATATTTATGTTATAAATTTAAAAAATTTTTAAATGTATTTAAATAACAAATTTTATGTATATTAAAAAGTTATATTTTTTGAGCCAAAATATCTGGTAGGATGGTACCACCCATTCGGCTTTATCACGTATACTTAGGGCGTAACAACAAAAGGTAAAAAAATAATGGTATTCCATATTTGGTTTCTCTCACCTATAAATGAAAATTATTTTTACTCTTTTTTTAAAGTTCTGTTAACCGTGCAATAATTTTTAATACGAATTTTGTTAATTCTAAGAAGTGTCACACATTACTACATATTTCTGTATATTGTTGTTTACGTCCGCAGCCGAAAGGGTAGTTTGAACCTCTTACTAACTAAAACGAGGGGTGAGGTGGTTAATAATGCCTTTCTCATTGAGTTGAAACGTATGCCTATCACCATACCAGGCCTTCTGAATAGCACATATATTTTCAACTTTGTAAATGACACCTTCACTTCTATCACCACAGAGTCTAGTTTGTATAATGAAATTTATAACTTTCAGAGGAGATAGCTCTGATTAGTGTATTTTAAACCTCTACCTCATGTGTTCTTAAACGATTTAATGATTTAATTAGCTGACCACGCAATAAGAAATAGAACTATTTTTTTTCCTTAAAATTAACAGATTGAGTGAAAATAATTTACCACTCAACCGGTCTTTTATAAGCAGAATTATGTAGCCTACGTTACATTTTAAAAATAATTGGAATATTATAAAATTAATTACAAGAAAATGAAGTTGGAATAATTGCTTTATTTATGATCCAAGAAATTAAGTTGAATTCTTTAAGAAAATCAAATAAATTAAAAGACGAATATTATTGTAATTTATTTCCAAGGTATATGATAATCTAAAAAATCATTAAAATAAATTTGAAGTTATAAATACTAAGATTATTATTAGATTGAAATCTGTAAGAGAAGATATTAATGGACAGCGGATTCAAGTACCAAACGTAGAAAGAAATACGTGAGTTTTTGTGCTATTGGGAGAACGTGACCTGTCAAATTTCGAAATTTCCCAATTGACTCTTTCTGCTTCAGGATGTTCTACATTTAGATCAGGTTACGGTGTACGCATCCAGATCCATTTTCCCAAAAGAAGGAAAACTTTGTGGCATTTCAAATTTTCTTTTGAAATTTATTATGTCTATTTATTTTTCGTTTTAATTAAATTTCTTGTTGTTAAATTGCCTCAATTCTTTGAACTTTAGTATTAGATTCTAAATGTAAAACTTTTGAATATATTTTGAACTAAATAAGGAAATCTACATTTTTATATTCCCTCGGGAAATTTCTACCGATATTAGATTTTATAATTTCTTAATTATTTTTATGTGGTCATGATATTATTGAAGATTTAATTGAATCAATTAAATAAATTAATTGTAAATATGTACACGATTTTATTAATCATTTAGCTCATTATATTTTTTTTCTACTTCTAATAATTATACTCTCATAATCGGTATCATGATCATCTCCATCATGGTTATCGTCATCATTAGCTTCAGCTACTGTCACATTCCACCTTAGGTGGTTATTTTTGTTACATGCAAATATGCAAATACGAGATGTGGCTATTAAATAACGAGACTGATGTTGTAAAAAATTTTATTTTATACCTAATCACTTATTGTCACCTTTAATATACACTTCTTCTCTATCCCTACAACGCTCCATGCGAATTTTCTATTGTTACAAACAGGGCTGAAAGTCATCTTCTGTCAGCTCCTTTAGGAAACTTGCCGCTTTCTCATTAGCAGCTTCCACAGACTCAAATCTTGTCCCTTTTAATCCAGATTTTACCATAGGGAACAGGTAAAAGATGATAACATGTTGAAACGTGGTTTTTTACTTATGGCTCGGAAACGAAGCGCCAATTCATGCACTGGAAGAGCTGAACTTCACCGAGAGAAAAAAGCTCAAATGAGCAAGTCAAAATTTAAAGCAATGGTGATTGTTATTTTTTTATATCCATGGAATTGTGTACCTTCACTGGGTTCCTGAAGGTCAAACAACTAATCAATATTACTGCCTTGAGGTACTTTCCAAACTACGTCAAAAAGTAAAAAAAAGCCAAAAAAGACATGTGGAAGGACAAATCATTGGTTCTCCTCCAAGGCAATGCGCCAGCTCATTCCGCGTTATCTGTCAAGAGGTTCCTAGCCAAGTACAGTATCTCAGTGTTAGAAGATCTTTCTCATTCACCAGACCTTGCACCATGTGACTTCTACCTGTTCCCTAAGGTAAAATCTGCACTAAAAGGGACAAGATTTGAGTCTGTGGAAGCTGTAAAAGAGAAAGCGGCACGTGTCCTGAAGAAGCTGACAGGAGATGACTTGCAGCACTGTTTCTAACAATGGAAACTTCGCATGGAGCGTCGTAAGAATAGAGAAGGAGTGTATATTGAAGGTGACAATAAGTGATTATGTATAAAATAAAATAAAAAATTTTTTACACCACCAGTCTCGTTTTTAATAGCCACACCTCGTATCTAGGTCTGAACTATTGGAAAACATAAAAAACCAAAAATCGAAATTTTCAGTCAGAACCATCATACAGCCTCCCCTTAAAATAGAATACAAAATTGTATGACATTTCAGATCAACGTAATAGAGTAGTTGAAAATTAAATTTTAAGCAGAATCAAGATTTAATCTTCTCAAGTATTAGTTTTGCTTCTTCTCGTATATAAGAGGATGCAATAATCTTCCCAGACATTGAAATCATCCCATAAAGGTTTAGAATACAAAATAAAAATGAATCTGAGAAAAAGTTAAAATGAATTTTTTAACTGATGTTCTTTTCTGATAAAGTTGCAGATAAAAGCTGCAAATGATTTAAAGATGCAATATTCTTTAATCTGTGTGATGTCAATGTGCAATTTATTTTATTCTTAAGCCAACTTCTTCTGTAATAATTTTCTACTACTTCCATCCAACTTATGACTCAGTCGAGTGCTCTTAGCTTTCTAACCTGCTATAAAATCTTTTCAAATAGATTCTGTATTTTTACTCTCTAATTTCATTTGTAAGTATTTATAAGGATTTAAAAATGTTCTAGTTACGAGATACTCGTACTTTGACGCAAACAGAAAATAAAGTATGAGATTTATAAATTTATTATTTTCATTATCATTTGCTATTTTTTATTTAATTTTTACATCTCTTTAGTCAAAGGTTCAAGTAGATAAATATATAGACTATCAAAAAATCTGATTAGTATTCAATTAAAAGTTTTTTACCTTCTCTTGCCTATATGATAGTATAGTTTTCATGTCGATTTTAAAAATCGAGCATTCACCGGATCTACACGTTTTCAGACCCCTTGATCCCAAAAAAAGGTTTTAACGATTGGTCTATGTGCGTGTTTGTGTGTGTGTGTGTGTGTGTGTGTGTGTGTTTGTTTGAATACAGAATATCTCAAGAACGGAACATCGTACGAACTTGAAACTTGAAACTTAAGTTACATACCACTATCAGACCCGACACGAATATTTCATTAAAATCGGTCAACCGGAAGAAGTAGTTTATTCGTGTAATTTTTCAATTTTTTGCAATTTTTTCGAAAACGGATTTTACGATTTTTTTAAAATCGCCCGGTTTACAAAATTTTTTATGCTCTACAAGATAGGGTACGCGCCATGTCTGTTGAAATTCTTGGAGAGGCTGTTTTCATTTTAAAAAATTGGTTCATTTAAAGATTGCGGCGTTAATATAGCGCAAAAATTTATATATAATAAAAGTTGTAGAAAATTTAAAATCCTTTTATTTCGCACATTTTTTTGAATAACGCTTAGTTTAGCGGTAATTAGCCATTTTCTCTTTTTTTCTCACGAAAAGGTGTGAAAAATTGGTTTTTGTAATATTTTGGCCTAAGTATACGTTTTACGACAAAAGTGTATTTAATCAAACTTATAGGAAATTTAAAAACTACAACTTTTGCATAGTGTATTTTTTCTATAGAGCCTAGTTTAGCGTGAAAGAGTGATTTTCCGTATTTTCAAGCCAAACAGAGGTTAATTTTCATTTTGCGTCTTTCACTGATGATTTAAATTAGATTATGTATTGTGAGGCAAGTTTTTTTATATTTCTGATGCTTTATTACTAATATTAGGTTATATTATTCATTACTTGCACTGGCAAGAGAAAGTCGTGTGAGTGTTTTACACTAGATTTTATATTAAAGTATGAAAAATAAATTGTTAAATTTTGATATTGGCTGTACAAATTTATGAAAGAAGTTATGTTATGTTATAGTAAGAAGTTTAAAAGAAGCCATGAATAGAGAATGTTGAAAAACCCGTTGAATAGCAATAGAAAAATTTTCTAATAATAGTCGTAAAACCATTATTTTAAGAAATACACAGGAAGCCATAAAGATGTCAGCATTAATTGATCTGCCCGTAATAGATATGTAGAGAGTCAAATTGTTTACACTCAATCTGTTCGTTGCAGGGCTAAAATAAATAGTTCTGTTTGTTATCACATGATCAGCCAATTATATGACTGAATCATTTGAGAACAAAAGAGGTAGAGGTGTAAAAGACACTAATAAGAGTTTTTTCCTCTGAAAATAATGAATTTCATTATACAGCCGGATCCTGTGGTGAATGAAGTGAAAGTGTCTTTTGCAGAGTGGAAAATATGTGCTTTTCAGAGGGCCCGGCATGCTGATAAGCGTACTTTTCCACTCAGTGAGGAAGGCAATGGTAAACAACCTCACTCCTATTTTTACTTAGTAAAACCTCTATAGGTTAAATCAGCCTTTTGGCTGATGACCTAAATAACACAACCAATTCTAATTCATAGAAACCTGATTTATTATTTACTACTAACTATTATTATTTACAGTAACACCTTTTAAATCTCGGTCCTTCGCGAGAATTCTCGAACACTCCTTCCTTTTAGATACTGGAAAAATATATTTCTTTAATTACATTGGCAGGAGAAAGGTGAGTGAGAGTTTCACATCAGATTTTTTTTAAAGAAAGTTAATTCTAAGACTTTTTTAAGCACGTGTATGACCTGTTTTAAAAGCAGGAGTTAATTTGAAAAGTGTCGTAAAATTTTTGAACCTTTTTACAATATTTAAGTAAATAATTATTGTTTGGCTTCAACTTTATTTTTATTTACAAATGTACAATTTTTTAAAGCACAACTAGTAAATGAGATGGAATGAATAAGGAAAACAATGAAATGAAGTAAATAATTAAATTTTTTTTATGTGTTAAAAGATAATAGAACAATATGTTTATTTTATCAAAATGTGAGATATATATTTATGTAAATTACTTAATGCGATTTATTTCATTTATAGGATATGACAATGAAAACAGGAGAAGTGAATTAGCGATAAGAAAACGAATGGAGCGTATCAGGAGGAAGAAAATGATCTCAATTAGTGTTAGTAGGAAACACTAACATGAAACCTCTTCGGAATGATTCGAAGTGAATACATTTAACCAATGTTACCACGACGTAGTTGATGTGAAGACGAAGAAGATTTTGAAGTTAAATAGGAGAAGGTATGAGTTTAGGTATCTGAAAGGGAAGTTGGTAAACGAACGGGAAAGATTTTGAGTGATTGAGTTGGTGGTAAAGAGGAAGGATGGATATAGTCTAAGGACAAGAAGAAGTAGGGATAAATGAGGAAAATAGGAAGGAAGCGCTGTTTAATGCTGTCATCACATATTAAATACCTCCAAACAACCACCAAATTAAATTTGTCTCGTTCCAAGATTCATCACACGATCGTGTTCTAACACTTCAGTATTATAGCGAGGAAACCAACCTCCTTACTTTAAAGTAACCTCCCTTCTCACTTTTACTAACGCTGAAATGAAGCAAGTAAAGATCGTCTCACCTTCTTCTCTGCATCTAACTACATCTAAATATACACGAGGTAAATGAAAACACGCAAATATAGTCATCAAAAACACTCACACACGTTTAATATGTTAAATACTACATTACACAGGTATGCGTTTAACTTACAGATTTTGAATTAACTGCGTGAAATTATTTTAAATTGAATTAATCACAAAGGTATTTCAAAAGGTAGGCATACACCCTTCCTTTAATGTTTAGGTGTAATTAAACTTCACCTAAAACACTTTAAAACACATTGCTGCCTCTCAAGTATTTTATTTTAGAAGATGAAAAACTTAAATTATTATTTTATATTCATACATATTTTAAAGAGCAATACTTTTTGTATTTACTTATCTTTTAAAATATCTAAATTTTATATAATAGTCTTTAAAAATGTAATGTAATTTATTTATTGTAATTTAATTTTTACGAGGTGGGGAAAAGTGAATTATTTAATTAAATTAAAAGTCATAAAATAGGTGTTCTCTTCCTTCACTTTGCATTAGGGTAAGCGCACAGTGAACGCTGGTCCCAGGTCGCTGGTCACTGGTCGCTGGTCGCTGGTACTGATTAACGCGCATGCGCATAGTGAGAGCATGTAACTACGCGCTTAACCTTCATTCAGTTGTCGGTATTCAACATGATTTCCAGTAGCAGCAGTGATTTATTGTTCCTAATGGAAAACGCTTATACAAAATTATCTTTTAAAGACGATAGTTAGTGACAATAATAAAAACAGAAAATTGTTCGGCATAATCATCTTTTTCCGCAATTTAAAAAAAAATACAGACAGGTTTTTTAAATGCATGGAATGCCTCTGAAAACGTTTAATTTTATATTGTCTGAATTAGAACTCAAAAACAATGGTGCAACTTGCACAAGCAACCAATATTACCGGAAGAGAGACTTGTGATTACTTTAAAATACATGTTATTTTGAACATTTTGACTACGGATATTCAGTATTATAAAGGATTGTTTGGCCAGTAAGTAACTTACTTTTAAAGTAAGTTTTATAAACCT
This sequence comes from Catonia carolina, assembly GCA_035578175.1. NCBI lineage: Eukaryota > Metazoa > Arthropoda > Insecta > Hemiptera > Achilidae > Catonia > Catonia carolina. Next base: position 73,325,114 of record JAQMRL010000005.1, read on the forward strand.
ATGTTAAAAATTAATTAGTAAGTTGTTTATATTTACGAATACTTATATACGACGCCAAGTACATTGATCAACCTGCCAGCAAGCAGCAGGCAGGTTTATTCAAAACAAACCAGTGAGCTGATATGTGCAGATGACCAGCACGCAGCTTTCCTACCAGCGTTTACTGTGAGACGTCCGGTTAAAATATAATGGCATATTCCTACTAGCAGGCTCCCGCTTGTAAGCGACCAGCGACCAGCGTTCACCGTGCGCTTATCCTTGAAATGCAATTAAGATTACAAAGAAAGATTTAGTAGTCTAATACCTAGTAGTGGTTAAAGAAATTAAATAAATTTAGATCCAAAAGCATACAAAACCGAAATAAAATCAATTAAATATTCAAACAATAAAGATCATCCGAGGCTACCTACTGATGATTTGGAGAGTCAATTTAACTAAAAATTGGACACCAGCCACCTATCAATCCTGAATCAGGGTGACCAATGACTCTATTATCAGCGTTGCGATGTATTTGTAGCCCATTTGTCTGACATCGAATAGTTCTCTTCCAAATATCCTTACAATTCCAATCTTTTGATGTTATCTCCCATCGTATTGTCGTCCACAATTGCTTGTTCCTGTCCGTGATCTCTATTTTTTAACCACAACAGTCCATGCGTCTTTCATTACAGCCCATTTATTAAAATTTTTGATTAGCTACTCTTTGTCAAATTTCCTTCACTTTGGTGATATATTTGCTATAAACTCTTTCGATTATTGAAGTTGCAATATAACTCTATCATAGATCTTTCTATAGGACTTTGTGTTTTTGATCATTTTTATAAACCCTCTAAATAGGGTTTCTTATCCTACCCAAAATTTATAAATGTTTAAAGACACCGAAAACTCACCTTTAAACATTTTCCATTTTGTTGCCTAACAACCCACTTGTGGCTATGCACCCAGAGGTTGAATGGGGAACTTCGAGAAGTAGGATTTTGGCAAAGCTTACCAATTATAGAATAAGAAATATCTATCTCATTTGACAGTACCAGTACGCATTAACTTGTGAGACTTATTCGACATCAATCTCTCCACCAATATAAGTGCAGTGATAAATTTGTTACGAAGAGTCAAGGATTTTGCAAGGGAGGAAGGAATTTTCAATATTTATAGTAAAACACAAGAGTTACAAACAATACGTGTAAACGAGTAAATCAGTCTATCGCAAAAATGGATAGAGGATCTTCAAAGAATGAAGGGATATAAAATTTAAAAATAGGTTCCGGGATAGAGTCCTGAAGGAAGAAGAAGCTTGGGAATTCCTCTATAACTTATGGAACCGTTTATTTTAATTACAGCTTTTTAATAAAATGTAAAACGATTTGTAGCCAGTGCAAAGTAGAAGGCTTACATCATGAAGAAAAGAAGAAAAACACTTTATTTACATAATATTTCTTTACTGTGTAAAAATATAACATTGTATGCCAACTAGATAACTAAATATTCGCGTTAAAAACTGGTAAACGACCGATAAATTTCCTTTTATCAATTTTATTTTAGTATTTTTCAATGATTTAAAAAAAAATTAATTTAAAATTATATATTGTTTACATAATAACGATAAAAATAGTATTTATATAGAAATTCAATTTCGTAAGAAAGTTGTACGACTTCACCTTTCAGAAAATGATTTCAAAGTAATCGTGAAACGTATAAAATGATTCAGTATTACAATTGAATAGGTTACACAAATCGTATTGTTTTTCAAACTTTATACCATTATGTAAACCAAAACCAAAAGAAAATGTAACTGAATACATTTGGTTTAGATTTTCAAAAAATAAAGACAAAAAGAGAAATATTGTAGAAGAGAAAATGGGGAGAGTTTTTAGTAAGTTATTCATAGGTAGTTTGGTTTTGTTTTTGAATAATTCAGTAGAATTTTGTTAAAGATAAAGGGGCCACTCACCGTATATGTTTAAAAACAAAGCACCCGTATACAAGAACTCTATAAATGTTCGCTTGTATGCGTAAGGGACGAACAGTTTGCACGTTTCTGAGAGCTGCGGTGAATACGATGGAAAGGTTTTGACATTCATTTTTTATTTCAAAGATTTGAGTCGTTAAAGATTTTATTTTGAAAAATTTAAAATTATGGATATATTTGTATTGAGAAATATAGCTTAATTCTTGCGCTTCAATAATTCTTTAAAAAAACATTAGCAGAAGACTAGTTCTAAAACTAAGAGGATCAAAAGTGGTAATCTCCAATTTTTAGCCTTTTTTGGAATAGAAGAGCAATTTGTAAAATTTCTTATATTTTACAAAGTAACATGATCTGTTTGTTTCAATAGTATAAATCTGCCCTGAATCCTGAATCCTGAGTCCTGGTTGAGAGGGCTAAGAAGCCCTATGATGGCGACATCGTGTTAAGGAACACCTGGTCGCTCGGGGAACAATATAACAGAATAATTGCAACCTCAAGAAATTTAGGGGGAATTTTATAGTTTAAATAGGAAATAGGATTCTGGTTCGTGGGACATTGGAACTGGGGCTTGAAAGGAGATAATTTATTTTTAGAAGTTATTTGTGGAAAATTTAAATTAAGGGACAAGTGGGTTTAAGAGCGGCTCTTTTATTTTATTTTATTTTTCAGTGGCCTTTTTCAGTTTTGTGGGAGGCCTATTATCTTGGTGAGGGGAAGGCATGCATTTTACTGAACGTGGACTAAAGGTATAATTTAAGGTAGGGGTTAGTTTATGATTTCAGGGGAGACGGATAGGGTAGAGTTTGGCATAAACACCGGCCTTTTTATCTTCTGAGTGTTTATTAATTTAAAATGGCGGCTCTTTTCACCGTAGTGGAGTGATTATGCATAGGAACATGGGGACAACTACCAACTGGGGGGAGTGAGTCATACAAGTAGGAGGGGCATGGGCACATAAGAGGAATACAGGGCAGAATAAAAATGTGGCAACTCTAAATTTTGTTAAGTGGGTCATACTAAAATTTAGATAAAGTCGTGAAATGGTAATGGCATAGAGACTTCAGGTGGGTGTACATGTGACTTCATGTACACCTTCGATTTTCCTGTCCGTGATTCAATCCAATTCGGACTGTTTGCCGATGATGCTATTCTGTACCGTCACGGCAGATGCCTCCGCCTCAATTGCCGCGCGCTTCAAACTCAGCTTCTAGACATCACTAGCTGGTGTCGTGTCTGGAGACTATCACTTAACCCCACAAAATGCGAAGCAATCCACTTTACACTAAAACGCAATGTTCCTCCGCCTCTACGATTGGAAGGGGAACTCCTCCCATGGCAGAACAGCGTGAAATATCTAGGGGTTGACCTAGTAAAACGATTGACACTTCGACAGCACATTGACAGCAAGCTTAGCAAGGGTAGGGCCTTGTTCTCTTTACTCATCCCTTTGTTCCTCTCTCCTGCATACTCCTCAAAACTGAAACTTCTGATGTACTCCTCTATCCTACGTCCTTTCCTTTTGTACAGGTCACCGGTATGGTGGCCCTTTCTCTCCAAATCCAACAAAAGACGTACTTCAGCATACCAGAACAAAGTCCTCCGGTGCATCACACAGTTCCACTATCTTATATCCAATCTCATCGTACACGAACACCTTCTCTTCCCTTCTATGGAGGACTTTATTTACAATACCTCGAAACGGCTACACGACGCTGGGAAAATCTGCCCTTGTTTTTATTTATCAAAAATCAACCTTTAGTCAAAACTGGCATTCTTCAATACTACTTCTGTTTCAAAAGTGAAATTCTCCAAATCACCCAACCAGAGGAGAGGATTTAGGTCACATGACTGTGTTTTCATTCCTAAGTGAGGTTATGATCGTTCTGTGTTGTAGTTTTGATTGATGGTAGTCGAGCAATTCTTATTCTTCATATTACAATGCAATACTAATATTGATAAAAGTTTAAGCAGTTGAATTAAAAAAAAAAAAAAATATTGTCCAAAAATCCACAGAAAGTAACACCGACTAACGTTAGAAAAAAATTATCGAGACCAGAACTGTGGAAAAAGATTAAAACTAGTTTTCTCCACGTAATGTATTTTTTTGAAAAATAAAAATTTTTCTCCACTTTTGAGGACCAAAAGTGGAAATTTCCAAGTGTATTAATTAAATTATAGAATAACAATTACAAGTACTAATCTTAAAATTCCAAGAATGATTCTGCATAATATTAATATTTTGTTTGAGTTAAAAACTCAGCACTTTGCTTCATACAGTTTTTTGCCATTTACCAAAAATTTTGTTCAGATTTTTTGTTTAAGTTGTATCAAACTTTGTAGATTTCAATTTTTGTTTAAGTTAGGAAACTCAAGGAGAACCGACGCAAAATTTTTTATAAAATCAATTAAGTTTAAGCAGTAAATTATTCGTGCAGTTTTTTACAACTTTCTCAAAAACGGCTTCCACGATTTTGTTTCAAATCGGCTAATTTATATTTAATTTTTCGTGCTTTCCAAGCAGGGTAAGTAACACGTCTACTGAAACTCATGGAAGTTGTGCGTTAGTAGTAAAAATATTTCCTTAAAATTAGTTTTTTAACTTAATGTGCATTTTAGAGTAAAAGTGTATGAAATTGACGATGTAGAACATTTAGAAACCTAAAGTTTTTATACCAAGCATTTTAGCGTTAATTCGTAATTTCCTGTATTTGTCTCATTAAAATCTTTTAAAAATGGGATGGTTTAATACTTCGGCCTTAGTATGCATTTTTACGACAAAAGTGCATAAATATACTAATTAAAGTTATCGACAGTTAAAAAAACCTACTATTTTTGATTGAAGCATTTTTTCTCTAGTGCCTAGTTTAGCGTCGTTTAGTAATTTTCCTTATTTTTAAGTTCTAGAGAGATTAATTTTCATTTAGCGTCATTCACTCATGATTAGAATTTAGTTAATTTTCATTTTACATAATTTTCTTTTGATTATAAGTTATATTTCACAATTATTAAATTATTTAAATTGACAAGAGAAAGTCATGTGAGTGTTTCACAGCAGATTTTTGGCATTAACAAACGAATACAAAGAGAAAATATTATCAGTTATTTGTTTTTAGTGCTCTAAATGAATTTTTCGCCGTAATTTATAATTTCAAGGAATATTCGTTTAATTTTAAACATATTAATCGTAGACTAGTACATTTTACAAATGGTGACAGCTAAATGGACTGACATTTGAAAAGGGCAAAGGATCAATTGTTAAAATGACGTCATTTGGTGTTACCGTATTCGCTCACAATTTATGAAGACAGAGTAAGCCGTGAAACATTTACCGTGTATCTGTCACATCTTCAAACTACTGTGGGTTATTAATATTAAAATGCTATATATAGTAATACAAATAAAATACATTCAGTATATTCTAATCCATGAATATATTTAGTCTAAATACATACAAATTTATAAGTAAAAGATATTATTTCTTTAATTTGAATAAGGGTTAACATTATTCAAATTCTTCTGTATATATTGTAACTATTTTGGGTAAATATTTCAAAACTCAAATTATGTTTTTACTTTTATAAAAATAATTTATTCAAATAAACCAAATAAAAAAGGAAGTTTCGCTCAATTAAGAAAACAATTAGACACCACAATACAGTAACAAGACCGGAAATAACTTATGCAAGTTAAAAACTACGAGGTGCGGCTATTAAATAACGAGACTGACGTAAAAAAAATTATTTTAATTTTATACATAGTCACTTATTGTCCCTTCAACATACACTCCTTCTCTATCCCTACAACGCTCCATGCGAATTTTCCATTATTGGAAACAGTGCTATAAGTCATCTTCTGTCAGCTCCTTTAGGACACGTGCCGCTTTCTCTTTTACAGCTTCCACAGACTCAAATCTTGTCTCTTTTAATGCAGATTTCACCTTCGGGAGCGGGTAGAAGATAATAACATGTGATGAAACGTGGTTTTTTACTTATGATCCGGAAACGAAGCGCCAACCCATGCACTGGAAGAGCCAAACTTTACCGAGGGCAAAAAAAAGCTCGAATGAGCAAGTCAAAATTCAAAGCAATTAATTATGATTGTTTTTCATGAGATTGTGTACTTTCACTGAGTTCCTGAAAGTCAAACAATCAATCAATATTACTACCTGAGGTACTTTCTAAACTACGTCAAAGAGTGAGGACAAACCGCCCCGAAATGTGGAAGGACAAATCATGGGTTCTACACCAAGACAATGCGCCAGCTCATTCCGCGTTATCTTTCAAGAGGTTCCTAGCCAAGTACAGCATCTCAGTGTTAGAACATCCACCTTATTAACCAGATCTTCCACCATGTGACTTCTGCCTGTTCCCTAAGGTGAAATCTGTATTAAAAGGGACAAGATTTGAGTCTGTGGAAGCTATAAAAGAGAAAGCGGCACGTATTCTGAAGGAGCTGACAGATGATGACTTTCAGCACTGTTTCCAACAATGGGAAATTTGCATGGAGCGTTGTAGAGATAGAGAAGGAGTGTGTATTGAAGGTGACAATAAGTGATTATGTATAAAATTAAAATAAATTTTGTTTACAACGTTAGTCTCGTTATTTAATAGCCACACCTCGTTATTAACCTTAAAAGTAAAAACAGAACAGAAGAACTTCAGAGAGTGGAAAGAAGAATTCTAAGAATGATCATTAACAAAAAACATACAGTGGATAGAAAACAACAGACTTCTTCTTAATGAAATGATACATCAGGAGTACGAACCCATACAATATATTACGAGGATAAAAGATTAGCCATTTATTATCATCTAGAAAGACTCCTTTCAGAAAGACTGAGCAAGAAACTGCTAATTTACCAATAGAAAATTAAAGTTGAGAATTAATTTGCTAAGGGAAATAGAGCAAGAACTTGAGGAGCTAAGAATAACTAAAGAACAGATTTTGAACAGGGAGGAAAACTACTCTGAAAACTAACAAAGGAAAATTAAAAATCAAAACTCCAACATAAAGAAAGTATCAGATAAGTATAACATAAACGGATCAGAGATCTAAAATAATGAAAGAGTATTGGGCAAAGAAGAATAGTTCCCATCAGTCTTTCCATCTTTTACTAGATTTGCTCCAATCAGGGCATAAAAAATATATAAAAAAATCTGGTGTGAAACACTCACACAACTTTCTCTTGCCAGTGCAAATAATTAACAATAAACCTAACATTAGTAATAAAACATAAGAAATAAACAAAAAACTAACCTCAACAAACATAACCTAATTTTAATCATGAGTGAATGACGCAAAATGACAGTCGAACTCAGTTTGGCTTAAAAATACGGAAAATCACTCTATCTCTCTAAACTAGGCTCTGTAGAGAAAAATGCTTTAAATAAAAGTTGTAGATCTTTTAATTTTCTATAAATTTAATTATATACACTTTTGTCGTAAAATGCATACTAAGGCCGAAATGTTAAAAAAAACGATTTTTCTCACGTTTTCGTGAGAAAAAAACAGAAAATCGCAAATTACCGCTAAACTAAGCGTTATACAAAAAAATGTTTAAAATAAAAGTTGTAGGTTTTTAAATTCTCTACAACGTTTATTATATACGTTTTTGCGCTAAAATTTATATTAAAGCCGTAATCTTAAAAAAACAACGTTTTTACGTGATAACAGCCTCACCGAGAATTTCAGCAAACATGGCGCCTACCCTATCTTGTAGAGAATAAAAAATTGAGTAAAATAGGCGATTTTAAAAAAAATCGTAGGACCAGTTTTTGAGAAAATCGCAAAAAACTGAAAAATTATACGAATAAACTACTACTTCCGGTTGACCGATTTTGATGAAAATGTTCGTGTCGCGTCCGGTAGTGGTATGTAACTTAAGTTTCAAGTTTCAAGTTCGTACGACGTTCCGTTCTTGAGATATTCTGTTCACACACAGACACACACACACACACACACGCACACACACACACACACACACACACACACACACACACACACACAGACCAATCGCTAAAAACATGTTTTTTGGGTTCAGGGGGTCTGAAAACGTATAGATCCGGTGAAAACTCGATTTCGAAAAATCGACATGAAAACAATACTTTCCTTCCTATATATTCATATAGGCAAGAGAAAGTAAAAATAACCACCTCATGGAAATTATTACAAACTTCTGTTAACCCTTTATATATCTTTGGGAAGTATACTTACCATTGGCAATAAGGACGAATTTACTAAGAATAAGCTATTCAGTTCAACCTTACTGTCATTTTATGGTTTTATAGATGTTTTTTTGGTAAGTAGGCTATCCACATTTTGAAATTAGGACGCAGCGACTATTTGCTTCGTGATTTGCACGAATGTGGTAAGGATTCATACCAGCGTATACTACCGATTTGTTACTTTTGTACAGTGCTTAGAAAATTCGAGTATTTACGGGAAAGCAAGCATTCGTGCTAATATAAAGTTAAGATAAGCTATTCTACAATTTTTTTGTTATATAGTATTACAAAATGTTTTAATAAGCATTCTTACCACTAAACATTATTCCTATTTCAATAAACGTTTCTTGGTGAGTATACTTACCAGGACTTAACATCAACAAAAAAAAGAAGAATATCTTACTGTTCTGGCACTAGAAATACATTATTCAAGTCCCTATGAAACAAAATTTAACATTTTACAACATGTTTATTTTACCCTGTAGAGGGTTAGATCAACCAAATTTAAAGTTAAAAAAATGGTATTAAGAAGTGATTATTATAAAATATCGCTTTCCTTTTGCGGTAGAAAGTGTCTTGAACATAATACAAGTAAATCACAATGAAATATAAGGAACAAGAGCAGATGAGGGAAGATTGCCACTGCACTACGAAGAACTTTATGGCCTGAATAAAACACTCTCAAGACAAGCCAAGATCATACATTAAAATACTTTGATATTCCCTAATCAGGGAGGCGGAGTCTTAAATTATTTGCTAATTATTATTTAGTTCTAAGGCTACAATAATGTTTGTTCTGTTTTTTATCACATGGTCAGCCTATTAATCTATATGACTGAATCATTTCAGGCGACACTGTATATGGTTTTAACTGGAAATTTCGAATTTCGGTTCTTTATGTTTTTCAACAGTTCAGACCGAGATCAACCACAAAAACATTAAATTACGTGAAAAGAATTATTTTAATGGAAAAATAAAGTTTTAGAAGGTTTACCCAGAAAAGTTATCGTGTCATCAAGAACGAATATTTTTCATAATTTTATACCGATCGTTTTAGAGCAAAAAAAAATTTAGTTTTTAAAAATATCTGCATTACTGATTTTAATACTCACAGCTGTTGGTTCAGCTTTCCAACCAAATTTTGATAGAAAATTTACTTGTTTGTGTACATTTTGTTTTTGATTTGTGCCTTTTTCATATATTTCCAATTACTCTGCGTACAGCGCCCACGCATTATTTTCTCTTATCTCAACCGTGTATCAACTTTCTCTTTCTTTTCCATCGGTATTCTTCTATGAATTCTATTCAATTCTGTTAAATCGCAGGGACAAACATTTAAAACGGTAGGCATCGATTTGAGATAAGACTGCTTCCTCCACTCATGGACAATATTACGTCGGACTTTCTAGAGCTGGAAGTGCAGAAAAACAATTTATTTTGGTGCCACAAGGCAACAAAACCACAAATATTGTATACAGAGAGTTTTTAAAATAATTTAGTGAGGCCTACGTTAGCTGGTGTGAAGCGAAGCGAAGCGAATGGGGGTTGCTAGTATCTGAATAAAGAAAAAAATGTTACAAAAATGTAATATCTGTCTAGATGAAAATCAAAATATTTGAAAATATTATATATGTTTTTAATTTTTGTTATTTAAATTAGGTAGGTATTTAAAAAATGAATGCTGTTGTTTAAGGCATCAGCCGAAAGGGTGGTTTACAGCTCTAGAGGTAAGTAATTTGAGAAGTGAGGTGGTTTACCTTACCTTCCTCACTGAAATGGAAAGTAAACTTATCCGCCTACCAGGCTTCACCTTCACTTCACTCACCACAGGTGTACAGGATCTGGCTGCATAATAAAATTTATTACTTTCAGAAGAGAACTCTTGTCAGTGTCTTTTAACGTTTTTTGTTCTTAAATGATTCAGTCATTTAATTGGCTGATCATAATGATTAGAAACATAACTTTTTTTTAGCTCTGGAATTAACAGATTGAGTGCAAATAATTTAACGCTTCACTCCTTAAAAGAATATAAAACTTTAAAAAATATTCTTACCCAATGAATAAATAATGCAGTGTATTATTTTAAAATCTCTTTTGGAGTTTTTGGAGTTCTTCCTTCCCATTACTACTTAATAATTCAGTCCTGTTTGATGGAACGTTTCTTCTATGTCTCTGAAAAAAATTCTAATTCTCATTACTGCCTACTACTAGCTGGTGTACCTCAGGATCTATCTTGGCACCATGTTTATATCCTATGTACACTTCCGATGTACCGTCCCATCTACATACACTCCTTGCTTCGTACGCGGATGATACTGTAATATAGTAGCCTACTCCGCCGATCTGCCTATAACAGACAGGTGGAGTGTCAAATTATTTACACTCAATCTGTTTGTTGCAGGGCTAAAATAAATAGTTCTGTTTCTTATCACATGGTCAGCCAATTGAATGACTGAATCATTTAAGAGCAGAAGAGGTAGAGGTGTAAAAGACACTAATCAGAGTTATCTCCTCTGAAAGTAATGAATTTCATTATACAGCCAGACCCTGTGGTGAATGAAGTGAAGGTGTCATTTGCAGAGTGGAAAATATGTGCTTTTCAGAGGGCCCGGCATGCTGATAAGCGTACTTTTCCACTCAGTGAGGAAGGCAATGGTAAATCACCTCACTCCTCGTTTTACTTAGTAAAACCTCTACAGGTTCAAACTAGCCTTTTGGCTGATGACCTAAACAACAACACTCCGCCGATAACCCCGCTCAAGTATCGTATGCACTTCAGCAGCATATTTCTCGCTTAGAATCATGGTAATTCATTATTGATTAAGTAACTAAATTAAAATAACTTCAGTATTATAATTCTGTTAATTTATTGTAAAGTTTTTTAATATACAGCTGAGTGTGTATTATAATACGATTGATAGAAGTTTTATAAATGTAGGAAATACGTTCGGAAAAAATTTAGTAATCAAAATTAAATTAAAGCGCGTACTTCACAAGAAAAAAACAACAAAAAATTTCATTGATATTTTTTGGTTTGTGTGCTTTTTTAATCGTCATTCGTCCATCGTATTCAATTATGTTCAAGCGACAATCGTTCATTCATACGGTTTTTTACTGTGCATCACCCATGGTTAAAATAAAAAAAAACAACAAAAATTTATTCCCTCTGGAGGGTTTATTTTTTGGTTTTTGTTTCATTAGTATTGATTTTTCTTTCGTATTTTTTTTTTTGGAAATAATTTTGATTGAAATGTTTGAAATTCATTTCCAATTGAATTACATTCCAGAGAGTTCTCTGTAGTGAGTTAATGAAGCCTTTCAGAATTTTTTTGTTTAACTAAAAAAAGACTCGTCATCATAGAAGCCAACCATTGTATTTTATACTGACTTATTAGAGTTCGTTTTTACATAAAAAATCATTGACTGTAAAATCAACAAAAAAAAGTTTAAAATTAGAATATCGGTTATATAAGCTGCTACCAATGAAGAACATGGTAATATATAAACTGACTTTCAAAAGTCTACAATATATAGTTTAGATATATATTTTGACTAATCCGGACAAAAAATATTATCTGCTGAATTATTAAAAACCCGTTGAGTACCATCGCCGTCAGCGTGTTAAATGCTATTAATATTAAATCAAAATGTGTCAAAGCAATACCAACGTTTCCATTATAATCTGTTTCCATATTACAATCCCAAACAGGAAGAGCATTTTAAACCGTTGTTTATTGTATTTTATTGTGTTTGTAAATATACTGTTTGTAAACAATTTTTACTAAATTTTCTTCAATTGACTACCGAAGTAAATTGGCTTCAATGTTTTTCAAAAAAACTCTTGTAACACATATCAGAGTGCGTATGTTGTGCATCTAATTAAACATTAACAATAAAACAATTCAAATATCAGATTCACATGAAGAAATCGACGAGATGATTTATAATTAATGTTCGGAAATTATTTTAAGTAGATTTGAGTCGGACAACGTAAAATTTTGATTTGAATTCTTCGAGAACGTCAAACCAAAATTTGAAATGAGATGGTAGGATTGGACAGTACACATATATGACGTGATTAAAAACAGTGGAGGGACAAATTAGTACTTTAAGTTTTGAACAGTTGGAAACAAGATTGACTTACTACAAGTGTTCCGACGTGTTTTCCGGTAATGGGAAAACATGATAAGTTGAAAGTTAACAGGTGCATCTCATTAAATAATATGTCAAAAATAACAGTAAAGTATTAACATTTCAGGAAACAAAATTTCAAATAATGAGAATTTTTACTTTCTCTTGCCTATATGAATATATAGGAAGGAAAGTATTGTTTTCATGTCGATTTTTCGAAATCGAGTTTTCACCGGATTTTCACGTTTTCACACCCCCTGAACCCAAAAAACATGTTTTTAGCGATTGGTCTGTGTGTGAACAGAATATCTCAAGAACGGAACATCGTACGAACTTGAAACTTAAAACTTAAGTTACATACCACTACCGGACCCGACACGAACATTTTCATCAAAATCGGTCAACCGGAAGTAGTAGTTTATTCGTATAATTTTTCACTTTTTTGCGATTTTCTCAAAAACTGGTCCTACGATTTTTTTAAAATCGCCTGGTTTACTACATTTTTTATGCTCTACAAGATAGGGTAGGCGCCATGTTTGCTGAAATTCTGCGTGAGACTGTTTTTACGTAGAAACATTTTCTTTTTAAGATTGCAGCTTTAATATGCATTTTAGCGCAAAACTTTATATAATAAAAGTTGTAGAGAATTAAAAATTCTACAACTTTTATTTCAAACATTTTTTTGTATAACGCTTAGTTTAGCGGTAATTTGCAATTTTCTGTTTTTTTCTCACGAAAACGTGAGAAAAATTGATTTTTTAAACATTTCGGCCTTAGTATGCATTTTACGACAAAAGTGTATATAATTAAATTTATAGAAAATTAAAAGATCTACAACTTTTATTTATAGCATTTTTCTCTACAGAGCCTAGTTTAGAGAGAAAGAGTGATTTTCCGTATTTCTAAGCCAAAATGAGGTTGATTTTCATTTTGCGTCTTTCACTCATGATTATAGTTTATTGAGGTTAGTTTTTTGTTTATTTCTTATGTTTTATTACTAATGTTAGGTTTATTGTTAATTATTTTCACTGGCAAGAGAAAGTTGTGTGAGTGTTTCACACCAGATTTTTATAAGATAAAACATTTTAATTTAAATGTATACTTAAACTTATAATCAATTAATGTTGTTTAGGTCATCAGCTGAAAGCCTGGTTTGAACCTGTAAATGATTAAGTGTAAATAATTTGACACTCCACCTATCTGTTACGAGCAGGCACAAATGGTTATGTACAGTAAAGTTCAGGCTATTGTTGAACGTCTATCTGAAAGAGTCGGGTATCAATTTAGATGATTTGCTCTTTTTGAAACCATTTTTTACAGTTATAACGAGTTTTTTACGCTTTATAAAAACTTGTATAGGGTGATTCAAAAAGAGCGCCGGTTTTTAAACGGCTGGTAAATTTTTGTTTATCGGTTGGCAACATTGTTTGACCTCATTTCTATTTCGGAGAACATTCCGATTGACGATTCAGTTGTAGTTTCTCTTGTTCGCAGTGTAATACTCTCGCAGTCTCTGTCTAACATGGAGAAGTTTACTATTGCGCAACGAGTGTTAATCGTCAAAACATTTTACCAGAGTGGAGAGAGTTATGCGGCTACTGTCAGGCGACTTCGCGGTACTCTAGGACGTATGAAGCACCGAATGAATCAACAGTTTCCAGGCTCATGAAAAAATTTTTTGAGACGGGTTCAACAGTCGACCTTAAAAGTTCTGGACGTCGTCGTTCTGGCCGAACTGAGCAGAACGTTGCGTTGGTTCGTGACAGTGTGGCTGTTAGCCCAGCAAAATCAATACGTCGCCGTTCTCAACAATTGGGTTTAAGATGTTCTTCTGTACGGAGAATTCTTCGGTACGATCTCCAATATCACCCGTATAAAATTCAGTTGACGCAACATTTGAAAGTGGCAGACCATCAGAAGAGACGACAGTTTGTTGACTGGGTATTGAGAAAACGGCAGGATGATGACACCTTTGCAAACAAAATCATTTTCAGTGATGAGGCGCACTCATAAACGCTTAAACGGTTTTGTTAATAAACAGAATTGCCGTATGTGGGGTTTAGAAAACCCCACATACGGAAACTTGTCCCACATAGTCGAAACTTGTCGTGCAGTAATATCCAATTTCATGGACAGAGTTGATGCGTGCCAGCGCAGTAGAGGAGGACACATGCATGACATCATTTTTCATACATAAAATCGGAAGGTAAGATGAACTTGTTGATGTATTTATTTTCAGTTTTTCAATAAAATAAATCTCCTAATTTGATATATCAAAACCGGCGCTCTTTTTGAATCACCCTATATTTTTATTACTATATCAAAAACCTTTGTCCTTGCCATAAATTTACCTATATAAGCGCTGCCAATTTATTTAGTTTGAGTTTAGTTTTTGATTCGCCATCGACGATTTTTGATCTGTCAGTTAGTAAAATATAGGGTAATTATAAATGAAATATACACTTTCGACAGCTTGTTAAACATCAGAGTGGTGTATTTGAATATAGTAAATGACATAGGTTTTTAGGAAATTTTTTTAAGTTTATGTTGGTACAACTGTTGCTAGCATTTGGTTATTGGCTGCTTTTCTACTTGAGTAGTGGCCATTTTGCTAGACTGGTCTTTGACCACTGGTTAATGGCCACTACTCAAGTAGAGAAAGCTTATTGTGTTCTTGAATTAGCCAAAACAAACTCGGTTACGGTTGTGAAACGTCATTTCAAAACAAGATATGGTAAACCATCACCAACAAGGCAATCAATCTATGACTGGTATAAACATTTTGAAAACAGTGGATATCTGTGTAAAAGGAAGAGTACTGGAAGACCTTCCGTTACAGAAGAACAAATTGATAGTGCTCGTGATGTTTATGTACGAAATACAGAAAATTCAACTAGATCAGCAAGTTTAGAATTCCAAATTCCTAACCGACTGTGTGGAAAACTCTGCGGAAACGTTTGAAAATCACACCTCATGAATTGGAGTTAGAACAAAGTTTAAATAGCAGTGATGAAGTCGTACGTAAAATGTTTGTCTGGAGATGCAACATTGTGTTGAAAATGACGACGCATTCTTTAATCGCCTAATTTTTAGTGGTGAATGTAAATTTCACATTAGTGGAGACGTTAATTGACATAATGTCAGAATATGTGGCACAGAAAACCCAAAAATTATTTTACAGCATACACGCGATTCCCCTAAAGTAAACGTCTTTTGCGCATTATCTCGTGAGAAGGTATACGGGCCGTTCTTCTTTCACGAAGTGTCAGTAACCGGAGTAATTTATCTGGACATGTTAAACGAATGGTTAATACCTCAACTCCAGGAAGATAGCCATATCTTCCTTTATGTGCAAGATGGAGCTCCAAATCACTGGCACTTACAGGTCAGAAATTATCTTGATGAACGTCTTCCTAGACGATGGATCGGCCGTGCAAATGAGGAAAACATTGTGTTTACGCTGTGGCCACCTCGTAGTCCAGACTTAACGCCCTGCGACTTTTTCTAATGGGGTTATGTAAAAGACAAAGTTTTTGTACCACCACTTTCTGTAGATATCAATGATCTAAACCGACGTATCGCAAATACTCTTGCTACAGTTGACCGTCATAGACTTAATCGTGTGTGGGAAGAATTCGACTACGGTGTTGATATCTGTTGATTTACAAATGGTGGACACATTATTTAATTTACCCAGATGCCGAAACGGATCTTAGAGATAAGTGTCACACTATATTCAATTATTAGTAAGTAATGTTGTTTAGGTCAATAGGTGAAAGACTGGTTTGAACCTCTAGAGGTTTTACTTAGAAAATCGTGGAGTGAAGTGGTTTACAATTTTGCCTTACTCACTGAATTGAAATTGTGGTGGTTATCATCCCTTCACGCCCTCTGAAAAGCACGTACTTTTATTTAATTACCACAGGGTCTGGCAGTATAATGATGAAATTTATTACTCTCAGAAGAGATAACTATGACTAGTGTCTTTTACACCTGTACCCTTTCTGTTCGTAAAGGCTTCTTTCATATAATCGGCAGATCATGACGTGATTAGAAACATTTATTTTTTTGTTACCCTGAAAGTAGCAGATCGAGTGCATACAATTTAACACTCCATCAGCTTGTTAAGGGCAAGACAATAAGATCTGCTTATCAAAAAAATTATTCTACAGAGCTCGCGGTTCAAAAAATAATAAAATAAAAACTAATACATCCCAATTAACCATTTACAACTACCTTTGGCCAATTTGAAGCTATGAAAGTCAGCTTTACTGCTGTGCAAAACCATCAGTATTGGCAAAAATTCAGCGTTTCCAATCAAAGTTTTTACGGGTTATAATTAACGCTCCCTATTATGTAACCAATAAAACGCTACACTCAGACCTAAACGTACCCTACATAAATGACGTTTTCTTAAAACTCTATTCAAAATTTAGGAAGAAGCTCGTGAACCACCATAACCCATTGATCTCGAATCTGGCCACGCAGACTCTCCCAAGCAATCCAATAAGACGTCTTAAACGTCGATGGAGCTGGGACTTCATCAATTAATTATGAATTAATATGAATTAATTAAAGTACTGTAAATGACTATCCATTACAGTGTTCTAAATGCTGCACTTATCTATTCACGTCGGAGTTCTGTCACTAGACTGTGTCTCCACTAACGTTTATTTATCATGTAATTTTTTCCAAATTTTGTGTAATCACATTCACTGATTGTCTCCAACAGATTATAAATTTCATAAATAGAGAGAAAAATAGTAATAAAATAGTGTACGATTTCTTAATTAATGTAAACAAAGTTTGTTAGTTAAGGTTCTTTATAGTTTATTTATGAACAATTTTGTAAAACAAAATTTTGTCTGATGTAATATTTAAACATATTACAAAATTTAATTTTGTAACAATTCACTAATTTTCCTTCAGAATATAAAGGAAAATACAACATGACAAGTGATTTCATAGTGAAAAATGTTAAGATGGAAAATTTACGTTGGCACGCCTGACACGGTTTCTGATTGACTGACTGACAGATCAGTGCTGACTACTGACTGCTGACGCCATTCACCCCCTCTCCCTTTTATCGTATATTCTTCACCATCCGTGCGTTGTTGAGAAAGGGGTGATATTTCTTGATAGCTGCTGAGTTTGGCCTATAACAAATATAATACCTTCTTTCCCTACATTTTCCCAATTTTCCCCATTCCTAGAACATTTTCATTCTTTTTCTCCGTTTAAAAAAACGAACAAAGGCATATTCTCAAAGGAAATTAGATATAGAATTTCCTTTCTTTTTTTACAAAAATAAGGGATTCTTCATATAATTTCTTTAAAAAATTTAATTTTGCTTCCCAATCATAATGTTGACTTAAAAGTTCAATATCTAAGGGATGAAAATAACCATATTTTTTGAAGTTGTTCATTATTTCTTATTTATAAAGCACGAGTGGAGTGAATAGGCTTATTCACTAAACATATTTTCCAAGTAACATGATTAAATGAAAAATAAATAAATAAAATCATTAAAGACTTATTTTTAACGAATTTCAAGTTAAGAAATCCGATAAGCTAAAGTGATTTGAAGTCCTATTAAAGAAGAATAATTTAATGATATTATAATAATATTAAAAGCCAAGGTTTGTTCGGGATCCGGGCACAATAAATAATAAACTTTCGTTAACTTATAACATTTATTTATTGATAAAATTAATAATTAAAAACAAATTACAACTAAGATACTTAAACTAAATTAATTACAAAAACGGAAAGATTAAACTAACTTAACTAAAAATGGAAAGACGTTTACATTTTTAACAATTTTACTTTCTACTTGCAACCAAATACAGTGTGTATACTAAACAGACATTTTCTGACTGAAAACATGTACGGTGAAACCTCAATTTCAAAAAATCGACATGAAAATAATACGATTCTTCCCTATATATTCATATTCAGGGCAAAAGAAAGAAAAAATGAAATATGAAAAATATATTTGAATCTTAAAATCAAAAGTTGTTTGTTTTGACCAATTAGTAATTATATAGTTCCAATCATTATTTCCTATTTTCTGCACAGAACAAGGTTAAGCGTGGGTTTTGAATAACTAAAAATAATTTTTCTCTTTTAATGTAAACGTTTTCTCATAGTTGTAGTTTAGGTCATCAGCCGGAAGACTAGTTAACCTGTTGTGGCTTTCCTAAGGAAAACGTGAAGTGGGTGGTAAACTACCACACTCCTCGCTGATTATTATCCTCACTGAGTTGAAAAGTATACTTATCAGCATGCCAGGCTCTCAGAAAAGCACTACTTATTTACCACCCTGCAAATGAAGACTTCACTTTATTGACCACAGGGTCTGGTTGTATGATGAAATTCATTACTCGCGGCGATAACTGTGATTGGTGTCTTTTATATCGGTACCTGTTCTATTGTTAAATGCTTTATAATACAGAGTGATTATAAATGAAATAGACACTTTTGACAGCTTCTTAAACATGAAAGTGGTGTATTTAAATATAGTAAATGATAGAGGCTTGTAGGGAATTTTTTAAAGTTTGTGTTGGTACAACTGTTGCTAGCATTTTGTTGTTGGCTGGTGTTACAATGACCAGTCTAGCAAATTGACCGGTACTCATGTAGAGAAAGCTTATTGTGTTCTTGAATTAGCCAGAACAAACTCGGTTACGGTTGTGCAACGTCATTTCAGAACAAGATCTAGCAAACCATCACTAACAAGGCAATCAATCTATGAGTGGTATAAACATGTTGAAAACAGTGGATGTCTGTGTAAAAGGAAGAAAGGAAGACCTTCTGTTACAGAAGAACAAATTGATAGTGTTCGTGATGTTTAAGTACCAACTCAAAGAAAATCAACTAAATCAGCAAGTTTAGAATTGCAAATTCCTTAACCACTGCGGAAACGTTTAAAAATGACACCTTATAAATTGGAGTTAGTACAAAGTTTAAATAATACTAGTGATAAAGTCGTACGTAAAAAGTTTTGTCTGGAGATGCAACATTGTGTTGAAAATGACGACGCATTGTTTAATCGCCTTATTTTCAGTGATGAGTGCAATTTTCACATTAGTGGAAAAGTTAATAGACATAATGTTAGAATATGGGGCACAGTAAACCCAAAAAATAACCCTACAGCATACACGTGATTCCTTTAAAGTAAACGCTATTTGCGCATTATCTCGTAAAAAGGTTTACGGGCCGTTCTTCTTTCTCGAAGTGTCAGTAACCGGAAAAATTTATCTAGACATGTTAAACGAATGGTTAATGCCTTAACTCTAGGAAGATAGTGATAACTTCATTATTTTACAAGAAGAAACTCCACCTCACTGGCACTTACAGGTCAGAAATTATCTTTATGAACGTCTTCCTAGACGATGGATCGGCCGTGCAAGTGAGGAAAGCATTGTGTTTACGCCGTGGCCACCTCATAGTCCAGATTTAACGCCCTGTGACTTTTTCTTATGGGGGTTATGAAAAGACAAAGTTTTTGTATCACCGCTTTCTGTAGATACCGATGATCTAAAACAACGTATCGCAAATGCTCTTGCCACAGTTGACCGTCATATACTTAATCGTGTCTGGGAAGAATTCGACTACCGTGTTGATATCTGTCGTGTTACAAATGGTGCACACATTGAACATCTGTAAATATTTTCAATAATAACTTAATGAATTATTCTATATAATCTTGTATGTAATTACCTTAACTTTTCAAAAATAAATTTTCTATAAGCTATCGAAACTGTCGATTTCATTTATAATCACTCTGTATAATTGGCTGATTAAGTGATAAGAAACACAACTATTTCTTGTAGCCCTGGAACGAGAAGACTGAGTGCAGATAATTTTACACTCCACCTGCCTGTTATGTTTTCTTCCACTGTAAATCATAACTTTTTGTTCTATGTATAAATAAAAATAACAGAAAGGAGAAATTTGTTTTTATATTATGATTTGTATTTCTACGTAATTATTCGACATTTTAACGCTCAGAAATTATTTCTCATAGTCTTCTTCTTTTTCTTCTTTTTCCAAACAAGGGTAAGGCCGCAGTCTGTTCCTAAATCACACACTATCATCTATCTCCAACTTTTCCTAGGTCTACCGGCATCTCTTTTACCTTCTGGTGCATACCAGTGCGCCTGCTTAGGTATCTTGTGATTTACATCCTTGCCATGTGCTGTCTCCAACTTTGGAGATAACCCTTTATTTTTCCGTTCAATTTGTAAATACCCAAATCTGATCTTATTTCCTCATTATTTATTCTGTCCAAGCGTGGAAACCCTTGGACCCTTAGCCTTTTGCATAAATCTCATCTCTGCCATCTGAATTGTGCTACGGATCAGCTGGTGAAGACATCACATGATAATTTTAATGTATTTTATTATGTAGATACGATTTTGTATTGTTGAGTATTTTATAAACGTAAAGTTCCATGTTTCTTTAATTTGTTTTAATTTTCTTTTAATTGGTGAATGATCAATAGCTTTGATATTTTATTTTGACTTTTATTTTATTCAACGTAGATTTAAGTTTTTTGTTTTGACAATTATTTAAAAAAAAAGTGATTACACCATTTTCCGCGTGCAAAGCCGCGACGGGGCATGCTAGTAAGTGAAATAAAAGATGATTATTATTATTATTATTAACACATAACTTCTCATACTCTAAAACATAATTTTTGAGCATTCTTATGTCGAATAATTTCATAGGAATACAAATTAATATTTAAATTTGTTCCCTTCTGTTATTTTTATTTATACATAAAACCGAATTGAAATTGATGAAATTTGCATATTATACATAAAAGTTGTTCAAGTTGTTTAGGCTTTTGGTGTAGGAGGTTATGAGGGCGTAGGGGTAGAACGTTATAGAAAGGTTTGGTTTGATAACAATCAGTTAGTTTTACAGGAAAAGTTTTTAAATTCACTGTAGGGGTTGAGAGTTTGGGTTTCTGGTTTGAAATGGAAGGCCTACTTCTATTCTTCGATTCCTTTGTTGTTATGCTTAAAACTTGTCCCACCTTTTCTTACAACTACTTCAATACTTCAACACTCCTTCACCTTTACCCTACCCCCAAAAAACCACCCCTTTTCTATCTGCTGCACTCTTTCACCCTATACCTCCCACTTTCTATTCGATCTTCTTATATACGTATACGCAGAACTTACAACAAAGAAAAGAGTCCTACCGATTCATTGTTACTGCGGGACGAAGGATGTAAGAATAAGAAGTTATAGCGTCGACGAAACTTTACAAAACTTTTGGAATATCTGTTTGAAAATCAAGAAAGGGGTATTTATTTATATTTAAACCTATAACCAATATGTTTTCTCTTCATTCCAATTCTATAATACAAGTTAAAATTACCTTTCTTAAAAAGAAAATAACCTTCTTAGAAAGAATAAATTTTCTTTTCTTGTTCAAAAATAAAACATAGAAACTTTTGTTAACATATGAAACTGTGTAATTTTTCCAACAAATTTAAATAAGAATAAAAAGTTTAAAGCACTGTTAATATTTTTCATGTAACCCAAACTAATACCGGGAAAATAGGGATTTTTTTAAATTCTTTTATTACATAAAAATGTGTGAATGGAAAACGACAGAACCCATCGAAAATAGTAGAGGGATAACCCAACAATTTTGGAAAAATTAAGGAAGCGTCAGAGCGAAAAATTATTAGGACGCTCTTTTGTCAGCAATAGACCTTAACCTTAATCCATGTTAGTATTTATCATGTAATCCCAACCAATAGGAGGAAACCGGGTAAATAGTGATTTTTTATTTATTCAATACATAAAGTAAGTTCACCTTGGCTGTCTGGGGTTTGCAGATGACTTGGCCTCGTTGAGTGAGTCTGTAGAGGAACTAAAGAAACAAATAACAAGCTTAGGACGGTTAGCGGAAAGGTTTGGACTCAAGATCTCCTTCGAGAAGACGAAAATAATTGGGAACACTAACATGGACCCCAGGATTTCAGTGGGAGGTCAAGTAATAGAAGTGGTACGGAATTTCAAGTACTTGGGGGAGGAGGTATTGAACATAAGTTGCAATGACAGGGAAGCATGGGCGGAAAGGACCAAAAAGTTAATGAGAGCTCAGTTCATCACCCACACCACATACAACAAGAAGTCAATGTCGGTAAATACAAAGGTAAGACATTACAAAACGGTAATACAACCTGCAGTGACTTACTGTGGAGAGACCCTAACAAAACTGTCGCAAAAAACTAAAACCCACAGAATCCTGACGTTAGAACGAAGAATCCTTAGAACCTGTATTGGTAAGAGAATATACAAAGATAATAGTTGGAGACTGCTACCAAATAATGAAGTCTATAAAATTTCGGAGCCAATACTAGACACAATTAGGAAAAAACGAATCTCCTTTTTGGGCCATATCCTTAGAACACCGGAGAACAGAGTACTTAGACGACTTATTGAAAGTGTCTGGGATTTTAAAATCGGTTTGAACTAGACGAAGGAGGTCAAGGAGGACTTGGAAAGGTTTGGGTTGACGCTGGAGGATGTTAGGTTCAAGTCTGAGAGTTATAGAAAGTTGAAGGATCTGGCTTTGGAACCGGAAACCAAGACTAGAAGAGTGCAGAGGGTGACGGAAGAACTCCGGGCTCAGAGATCACAAAGAATGAGGGAATACTGGGTAAAGATCAAGGCTCAGAGATCGAAGTAGAGTCTTTCATGTTGTGGCTGAAGTGGTCCATTGTGGCCTCACAAGTAAAAAAAAAAAAGAAAAAGAAATGTAAGTAGAAATCGTATTTACTCAAACTTCAAATATGAATCCCAAATTTTCGAACCTCAAATATTTAAACTTTAAAATTTTAAACCTCAAACTCTCTCTCTCACTCTTTAACTCTCTTTCTCAAAATTTACTTGCATCTCATGGCTGGTGACAACTTTTAAAAAGGTTCACCTTATATCTACAGCAAAACAATTGTGATTTCTGTATCTACTCTTTGAGAGGAATCGAATGACACTATTTTCGTTTCCGAATTCTGACTTTGATTTCTTGCCTTTTGATTTTGGACCACTTATGGTCAAAAACAGAACTTCAATCCCAATCCAGGCCCACTAACTTTTTGTGTAGCTAAAGAAACCGAAAGCCGATTGTTGATAGTTTTTAAAGTTTTTGACGGACGGATGTAAGAAACTGACAGAAGACTATTTTTAAAAAGTGCCACCAACTGTCAATCATCTGATTAAAGTTCGTATTCTTTAAACGGGCGTATTTCCCCTCTGTGTTTGTGAGCATTTCTTTCACCCGCCAACTTACAGCCAATCATTGGGATAGTTCTCCTTCCTTTTGGAAGTCAAAGTTGGTTGAACGGGGTTGGTAGGAGAGGAAGCCTTGTCGACTATAAGTTTCCTGATTTCGGATATAGCCTAGGCGAGCGAAATTAATAACATTGGAACTTCAGACTGGAATAATGGTTTAAGAAAGAGGAGGTATTTGAAAAAGTAACCTAAAGAACGAGGAGAAGAAGGAGAAAGAGATAAGATATTTAGTTGGAGGTAAATTCATTCGTATATTATGGGTTCTTAAGATTTTGTTTGTATTAAAGTCGCAGCAGAAAAAGTTTGGCTATATTAAAAATAGGCATAATTAATTAGGCGGTAATTAAAGAATAAGATTTTCATTAAGTAATGTACTAAATATTGTAGTAGAATGAAAATAACCGTAGCTTTACGAGGTGTGGCTATTGAATAACGAGACTGACGTTAAAAAATGTTATTCTTATTGTCTACATAATCACTTATTGTCATCTTCTATATATAAACTCCTTCTCTACCCCTACAACGCTCCATGTGAATTTTCTATTGTTGGAAACAGTGCTGGAAGTCATCTTCTGTCAGCTCCTTCAAGACACGTGCTGCTTTCTCTTTTACAGCTTCCACAGACTCAAATCTTGTCCCTTTTAATGCAAATTTGACCTTAGGGAACAGTTAGAAGTTACATGGTGCAAGATCTGGTGAATAAGGTGGATGGTCTAACACTAAGATGCTGTATTTGGCTAGGAACCTCTTGACAGATAACGCGGAGTGAGCAGGCGCATGGTCTTGGTGGAGAACTCATGATTTGTCTTTCCACATTTTGGGCGTTTTTTCTTTACTCTTTGACGTAATTTAGAAAGTACCTCAAGATAGTAATATTGAGTAATTGTTTGACCTTCAGGAACCCAGTGAAGGTACACAATTCCATGGATATAAAAAAACAATCATCATTGCTTTAAATTTTGACTTGCTCATTCGCGCTTTTTTGGCCCTCGGTGAAGTTCGCCTCTTACAGTGCATAGATTGGCGCTTCGTTTGCGGATCATAAGTAAAAAAAACCACGTTTCATCACATGTTATTATCGTTTCCAAAAAAATTTGGGTCATTTTCAATCGCGTACAAAGCATCAATATAAACATTTTTGCGAGCTTCATTTGAAACATTTTTGAGCGGCACGTGTCCTAAAGGAGTTGACAGAAGATGACTTCCAGCACTGTTTCCAACAATGGAAAATTTGCATGGAGCGTTGTAGGCAGAGAAGGAGTTTATATAGAAGGTGACAATAAGTGATTATGTATAAAATAAGAATAAAATTTTGTACAACGTCAGTCTCGTTATTTAATAGCTATCTATACCTCGTATTTATTCAATATTTTCTTGCTGTACTGATAGAGCTGGCGCCCAATATTTTCTTATTATTATTCGTTGTTTTTAAATTTGCACTAAATTTTAAATTTGCCCACCAATGGAAGTTGTAACTTAGGTGGTGCAATTTTTAAGTGTTGAAATTTCGGCCGTCATTGTAAACTATGCAAAACATACAACAAATAGGTTAGCTCCGCGTTCATAAACATTAACACTAATAACATGAAACATTAATATTTATACATAATTTATCTAAATTACATTATCAAAACATAGGAACTTAAAGGAAATTCTTTAATCGGATTATCCTCAAAGTACAACGATATCGTAGTAAAAAGGATATATTACAGGAACGGTTATCAGAATTTGTTTCCCCCAATTTATCTTTCATGGTTTCCCCATTTTCCTCTTAATATAAGCTTACAAAGGAGATGAAAACAGGACACCCTGTCCGACAGATTGATTGATAATAAGTTAGTTGAGATATTATTATGTTGTCTGTCATCGTCAGGCGCATCAAAATCACTCCCACCGACCTTCTAAAACAACTAAACTTCACTACTAACCCTGTCATGTCGTATATCATATCAGCCGTTCAAAGGGTGTTCTCCACCCCATGTTATATTTCAATATGTTATTATTACCGTCAATATAATGAATATCATATAACATGTCACATATAAATTTATTAACAATAAATTTATTTTTGAATTTAAAATATTAACTAGGTTTAAACTTCTTCTAAAAAACCCAACAAATCTTCTAAAAGTTTATTAAATTTCTGATAAAGTTGAGTAATATTTTATAATTTATTGGCATTGCTCATAACAGACAGGTGGACTGTTAAATTATTTCAACTCAATCGTTTAGTTCCGGCTACAAAAAAACAATTATTTTTCTTATCACATGATCAGCCAATAAATAACTGAATAATTTAAGAACAAAAGTTGTATAGGTGTAAAAAACACTATAATGCTTTTTAAGGTTGATGAGCTCTGCTATTCAACGCGTTTAGACCAATAAGAACGTTTTCCAGTGTTGTCAGCTTGTGTGAATGTTCCAGCCTGACAAACATTACGTGCGCATGCGTATGAGACAAAGTAGTTCACTCGTGCCTTCCATCTCGTACTGACCATGTCAATTATAGAGCGCGTTTTAACATGAAATAATTTATAATATAATCAGCTGTTTGTATGGTCATTGGTTATAATTGTTATTGAAAGACCAAAAATAATGGCTGACGAAATAAATAACAAAGCTACGAGAGCAAGTATTGGCAACGTTGCTGGCAAGTCATTGGCTAGCTATGAAATGGGTAAGAGGCAATGCGTACGTTCAGAGCTCATCAACTTTAGTATAGTCGGAGTTATCTCCTCTAAGAGTAATGATTTCATTCTACAGCCAGACCCTGGGATTGAATGAAGTGAAGGGGTCATTTGCAGGGTGGAAAGTAGATGCTCTTGAGAGAGGCTGGAATACTGATAATCATACTTTTTCACACAGTGAGGGAAACAATAGTAAACCACCATACTTCTTGTTTTATCTAGTAAAGCCCCTAGAGGTTCAAACCAGCCTTTTGGCTGTTGACCTAAACAACAATTTGTAATCTGTGCCTCGTAATCTGTTGAATTTCAGAACAAAAATCAATCCGATAAACCAATGCGACGAGTATGATTATGTGTAACGCATAAATAAGTTGTAGCTTGTACAGACTCAGACCGGCTATTCCTAAAAAAGTATGCTTATTTAAATACCAACCATCAAAGTATACTGGTAACCACCGTGAAGTATTCAAATCCGTATAAAATTACTACCTATACTAGAATTTCCCACGGAACCTTCGTCTCCGAAAATCATCAGTTATACAGCTGACTCCTGGCGATGACTTTACCACTAGCCCAATCAGGTGGGTTAATAATAATGTGACAATATCTAGAAGGAAAGTGTGTTCGAGAATTCTCGAGAAGGACTGAGATTTGAAAAGTGTTAATGTAAATAATAATAGTTAATAGTAAATAATAAATTGTGTTTCTAAGAAATATAAATATAACGCAAAAATGGTTATGTATAGTATAGGTTAGGCTATTGTTGTACGGCTACCTAGAGAAGTCGGGTATCTATTTAAATAATTGGCTCTTTTTCTAACCATTCTGTATAATTATAATGAGTTGTTTACGTTTTGTAAAAACTTGTATTTTTATTATTATATCGACAATCTCTGTCCTTCTCGTGACATCCATAGCTTCACCTATACAAGCGCAGACGGTTCAGTAAGTCTCAGTTTAGTCTTTGATCTGCCATCGACGAGTTTTGATTTGTCAGTCAGCTATTTCGTGTACGAGTAGGTCTGCGAAGAGAACCAGCGTATATTGTTGACATTATAT
The DNA here is from genome assembly GCA_035578175.1 of Catonia carolina. NCBI lineage: Eukaryota > Metazoa > Arthropoda > Insecta > Hemiptera > Achilidae > Catonia > Catonia carolina. The sequence goes on from JAQMRL010000005.1 coordinate 73,352,499, forward strand.
AATCGTCATTAACTTTGTAAGTAGAATTTAGTTTATTTAATGTTATTAATTTATTGTAATGTCACCAACCGAGGCCGACGACACGTGGTAAAATCTTGTTTGAAAAATTGGTGGTCCTGAAAAGGGCTATTGTTAGCAGTCGGAAGCGGCGAGCCGGCTTGGTAGAAGCGGAGCCCGATGAGTAACAGCTCGGCTGCCGGGTTCAGGCCTAGCCTTCCCTCAGCGGCAATTGAGTCACCACTACAGCGTGGCAGTGGTAGCCCCCAGAGCCCCGCAGTGTCTGGTTGGCGTAGGCCGTCTGCCGATAGCGCGGCCGAGGCGGTTCTCTCCGGGTCAGCGAAAGCTGATCGATCGGTGTGGGAATTTAGCGTCAACCACCGGTGGCGTAGACCGGGGATGATGCGTCCGGTCTCGTCTTCTTTGGTCTGGAGCTCTTCTTTCATGGTCTTCTCCGGTTGAAAGTTGATTGAATAGTTACTCTTGCGGACTAGGGCTGTCGCTTAAATCCCTCTCCGGCGAGTCCATTTCAAGGTAGAGGGGAGGCGGTGTAGGCTCTGCGCGTCTGTAGTGCTACTCGCGGCATGTACTGGAACTGTCTGCAGGCGCTAATGTTGATAGGGTAGTCGGCGACAGTAATAATATTAGTTGTTTTATTATAAGTAATTTAACTGTAGTAATATTGTAATTCATTCATTGATTTAAGTAAAATTATTAATTTTAATTTATAGTGCTTAATAAATATTTATTTGTGATTTTAAATGATAGATTGTTAATTATTTAACACTCTCACTGCTGATCCCGTCAATTGACGTCACGAAACTTTTCTGTTTTGCGGATCCCGTCATTTGACGTCTTCGGATTCCCTGCATTGTATTAAGTAATATTGAACGTCTATGAACGGCATTTCTTGTGTTACATACATTATTTTAAACTTTTAGTTGTAAAATACACCACTAAAGCGCTTATTGAAAGTTTTACTTCCTGTCTGTAGTTATTTTAACGTATGTTTACTAAGCGTGTTTCTAACCTACAATTTGTGTTCTGCAACGCTTGCGTTCTTCGTCATTATGCAACATGTCATTGAATGATGATGAAAGTATTATTATAATATAATGATATCATTTTAGTTGTAAATAGGTTTGATAATCGTGTATTTTAGTGTAATACAATATTATTAGGCCACCTCCGTAGCGTAGTGGTAGCTACGGAGGTCCCAGGTTGGATTCCCGGCTAGGGTCTGGAAATTTCCCAAGTTAAATCCCACCCATAGTCACTAATAACCGAGTTGTGAATGCAACTTTAAAAAAATGAACTAAAAAAAATATAGGAGTATTTAAATCAAGTTTTAATATTTCTAGTACGGTTCACTTCTTATTTTTTCTCTAAAAAACGTTCTATATGTTAGCTTATTTTGAAGCACAAAAAGTACTTAGGTTAACAACACATAATGCACGTTAAAGGGAAGATCATAGCTTTAATTTGAGGTAAGTGACAATGAAATCGGTTCAAAAATGAAATTAGAATAAAATCTTGTAAAAAAGTCATAAATAGGCAGCATGGTACATAAGTATTGAATTCAACTCCCAGCTGTGAAAGTGTTAATTTACCCAAATCCCGAAACGGAGCTTAGAGATAAGTGTCACAATAATAATAAATTCTAGATAATGGGTGATAATGCATAAAATAACTTAACGTGTCTATAATTTTTCTAAATGCCAAAAGATTGAGTGAAATTGTTTTTTGGTTTTGGTATTAATTCTTCAGAATTACATTAGAATTTATAACAAAAGTTTAAATTATAGACGCTACTACAAAGGAATTAAAAAGTTACATTGTATGTTTTTTATTGATAAATTTTACTGAAAAAGGCCATTCGATTATAAAACGGAAAAAGTGGTATTATAATAGATTTTAATAAATAATTGAAAGGTTTTTGGATTGATACGGTAAAAAGTGGATTATTGAGACCGTACACGGTTTTATAGAAGGGTCGGAGGAAAGATAAGGGATACGAGAGGGATAAGGGAAAGGTTTACTATAGGTTACGAGTACATTCGGGATATACAAAAGCAATAGCAATTTGAGTAATCTTGTTTTGCTGGTCGCACAAGGGAAGGGATTAGTATGGGTCATACGATATAGCTAGCTTATACAAGTGAAAACGCTGTTTGCAGTCACCAGGCTCACTCAATATCTCTTCTGCACTGCTTTGTGTACTCCACTATACACTATACATCCTAGGTCCAATACTGCTGTCCCTTTGGCTTTCTACGACCTCACATTCAAATGCAAAGTCATTCAATATTATTCTTTCAATATTGGTTATCGTTTATACCTTTATATTATTTTTATGTTTATAATCTTATTTTGCAAAGTGTCAAATTTAATATCGCGGTAGTTATTTTGTAAATTAAATTTATATTGTTTTAACATATTCATGTAAAAAAATCTAGTGTGAAACACTCACTCGATTTATTTTTCCAATGTAAATAATGAAAATATAACCTATGTGTAATCATTAGTAACAAAATAAAATTTAACCTAAGTTTAATCATGAGTGAATTACAAAATTAAATAAAAACCTCTGTACAACATAAATATACGGGAAATTACTAATTGACGGTAAACTAGGTTCTGCATAAAAATGCTCCAAATGAAAATTAAAGATTTTTTATTTCTTTCAACTTTAACTTCATGTTCTTTTATCATGAAATTCATACAAATGTCACAATCTTAAAAAAATCGATTGGTATGTTACAGATTTTTATGAGCATAGTAGCCCTACATAATATCACTAATATGCTTTTCACGGTTGATGAGCTCTACTATTCTACACATTTAGACCAATCAGAACGTTTACCAGCGTTGTCAGATTGTACCTGACAAACATTACGTGCGCATGCGTATAAGAGCCGCAATAAGTCACTCTCGTGTTGCATCTCGTACAGAACACATCAATTATAGAGCATGTTAACATACAATAATTTATAATATAATCAGCTGATTGTATGTTTGTAGGTTACAAATTGTTATTGAAAGACCAAAAAAGTGGCTGAAGAAATATTTAACACACCTACAAGAGCAAGTATTAACAACGTTGCTGGCAAGTAATTCGCTAGCTATAAAGTGGGTAGGGGGCAATGCATACGTTCAGAGCCATGGCGTTCTCTAATTACTAAAGAACGCCATGCCAGAGCTCATCAGCCTAGAAAAGTAATATAATTGACTTTATTTAATTAAACCAGGTCGGTCTAGTGGTAAAGTCGTCCCCGCAAATCAGCTGTTTAACAGCTGATTTTTAGAGTCAAAGGTTCCTGGTTCAAACGTTCATAAAAGTAGTTACTATTATACGGATTGAATGCTAGAAAGTAGTTTCCTGTGTACTTGATAGGGGAGTGGGTTTAACTAATCATACTCTCTCAGGAATTATCGGCCTGATTCTATACAAAACTACACCTCTATTTATGCGTCACACATAATTATGCTTAACCTATTGGGGCATGGAGTTTCTAAGTGTTATTAAATTGAACAGGTTGCAACCCACTCACACACACACACACACACACACACACACGCACACACACACACACGCACGCACACACACACTCTCACACACACACACGCACGCACACACACACACACACACACACACACACACACACACACACACACACATTAAGAATTAAAAAATATTTTTTTTTATTCCAGGAACATCTACCATCTATTCTACTCAATATAAATCAGATATTAAACATACCTCAACTTATTATAATTAAATATTGGTATTGTCTTGACAAACACATGAACATGCTTATGCATTGATGTATTTATATTTCAACTGAAAATAAATACATGATATCTAAAAGGACTTAATGACTTTTATATGTCAGGTGAAAGTCATCTTTTATGTATTTGGTGATTTTTTTTTATAATTATATATTTAATAAATATATTTGAAGTTTTTGATAGAGATCAAAAAACATTCTTATATTCGTTAATAAAACTCAAAGCATCTATTTACTTTTATATATTTTTAATTCAGGTACATATTTTGAAAAACTTTTCTTTAAAGAAGAAAATAATGCATAAAAATAAAGAATAATATAAACATAAAGATACTTTATTATTATGTCAGTATACTACTTCAACATTCCTTTCCTATTCATTCAAACATGTAGCTGAAGGGAAAACGTAAAAGAGTAAAATAAATTTTACATAAAATATCCAATAACTTTCCTATAAAATTTGAAACAATATTCATGTTGGATACTAATTTAAAGAAAAATATATTTTTTCAATAAATTCATGTTTTTATTGCATATAAAAATAAATATACTGCATCGAATTAAATATGCTTTAATTTGTACTAACAATGACAACTGTAGGCCTATATCAGTTAAGTTACAACATAAATTAATTATACGATTAGGTTACACATACGAGGCATGGTTACTAAAATAACGAGACTGACGTAAACAATGTAATTTTAAACATAATCACTTACTGTCACCTTCAATATACACTCCTTCTTTACCCCTACAACGCTCCATGCGATTTTTCCATTATTAAAAGACAGTGATGGAAGTCATCTTTTGTCAGCTTCTTCAGAACACATGCCGCTCAAAAAAGTTTCAAATGAAGCTGACAAAAATATTTGAACTGACACTTTGTACGCGATTGAAAATGACGCAAATTTTTTGAAAACGATAATAATATGTGATGATACGTGGTTTTTACTTATGATCCGGAAACGAAGCGCCAATCCATGCCCAACATTATGTTGAAGAGCCCAACTTCACTGAGGGCCCAAAAAGCTGGAATGAGCAAGCAAATATAAAAAGGGGTACACTGAGCCGAGAGATTTAATTCCGATCCAGACACAGAGAGATTCAATTACATTAGTCTACAGCATCGACGAGACATCCACCACGGCACATGGCTACAGGACTCCAGCGAAGACTAATCGACGCCCCCGCAAGAGAGAAAATGATGCTTTCGCTCGCCGACCGTCACCGTAAGCCGTCGACCGGACCGTCATCGCCCGCTGACGCTAACGATGCCCACAGCGGTCCCTCGACCGAGCCTTACGCCCACCGGACCCGACGAAGCACTACTGCGAGGGAAGAAGACGATGTCTCGCTGGACAATGACACACCGTGTCGCCCAGCCTCCGACCGCTACGACGACTCTGACCGACGCTTCTCCAAGACCGCTTTAACGGCCCTTTTCAGGGCCACCAAACAAATAATGTTTGCCACTTAATGTCGCCATCCGGTGACACTTAGTTTGGCTTTATAATACGGAAAATTACTCTTTGATGCTAAATTCGGTTTTTTAGAGGAAAATTGTTAAACGTCTAAAAACGTGTACATCCGGTGATAACTCTATTCCGAAAAAAATACATGAAAACAATACTTTTCTTCCTGTTTATTTATATAGGCAAGGGAAATTAAAAACCCAGTAAATATATTTTAAAATTCATTGTATGCCTATATTTACTATAACAGAAGGTACAAACTGTATCATAATGGAAACCCTAAATTAAATTTATTTTTAATAACGTTAAAAAAATAATATTTTGAAATATGAAAGAAAAATAAAACAAAAAAATATCAAGTTAACATTTTTCTTTTATATTATTTGAATTAGACCACCGCATTCACGTCCATTGTTTTTACATTACCAAATTTGAGACCAGATCCCTGAGTGTTCTTTTCAAAATTGCACCACAATCTAAAGTAAGTATTCGCTTACATTCGGTAACAAAAAAAAACCTTTTTTAAGGCACTCTTATTTTCTTTAAGAGCGACTGGAATAAAAACGAATGAGGAAAATGAAAGTAAGAGAAGAGAATTTTACAATACAAGTATTCTGTTGTGTTTCTAAAGTACTTTTACATTACTTACAAATAGAGTTCCATATAATAATGTACCAAAGTATTGTAATAATGGTTTGAATACAACCTTTGTTATTAGTTTCTTTGGTTCTGCTATTATCGTTTTATGTTTGATTGTTATGAGAAAAAAATCTTTGACGTAACTACAAAAAATATAACTGCAGTTTATTGATTAAATATATGTTACTTTTATTCAGAATTTAACCAGAATACGACTCTAAAATTATTGTTTTTATGCAAACATAAAAATTAATTTGAACATGGTTTTAGGTTTCCTTGAAAAATTCAATTATCTTTAATATACTAACTCTTTTAGACAAAGTAAATTTTGTACTAAAACTTTACTTCAAGTACAATTTTTGTCCATCCAAACTCTACTAAATATACGAGTTAGTTTTATACAACGGCATTATATCTACTCCTTGTTTCCTTTTGTTCTTAGTTTGATCTCTTATTTTTTTATGAAACAATAATTCATATTGCCTTATTTGTAGCGATGAAGTAATCTGATGCTTTGTTGGAGAAATTATTATTTTTTTAATTTCATTTTTGAAAATTAATTAATAATACTAGCCATAAATTATTATTTTTGATTTTTTTAATATATATGTTTTATGGCCTCTACATCACCCCTTATAGCCATCCCTAGCCTGCGAGAATCAACAAAATACAACCAGGGAAGTGGGACGGACCTACTAAGTGGAAGAAAGTCAGCAGAACAGATTGAAGTCCTTCTTTGTTGCACACCTATCGTGGACTAAGGGGAGTCAAGACATACACAAAAGAATAAACATCTAAAATAACGAAAGTTAAGTATCAAGTGGGGCACCTTATGATTTAGGTGCCAATGATTTAGGTCTCCATGTGATCATGGTGACAATAAAAATTTGTAACAAAAACAATAAAAAAAGAATATCAACACCACAGTTAACAAAATACAAATAGCAATTAAAAATAATAATAATAACGACCCAAAACGAGGATGAGTGCGGAAAATCTTCTGAAATCGGGAGTCCAATGTAACTTTGTAACACTGCCGGGCTACTCGATTCACCCGATCTTTCCCTCGTTGACCGAAATTTAAGAACTTAGAATGTAATTACTTAAAAACACTTATAACTGTTAATAAAAATACGTGAGACTATTTTCTTAAAGGAGCGTAAGCCGAGTCTAAAAATATCAACGTCATTATTTTGACACAAACCATTCAGTCCCTCAACACACCTCAGACTACCTCTGTTCATATATTGGAATAATAAGTGATTCCTGGTTATAATTTTGTCGTTGTTTTGGTCATCAGCCGAAAGGCTGGTTTGAACCTGTTGAGATTTTACTAAGTAAAATGAGGAGTGAGGTGGTTTACCATTGCCTTCCTCACTGAGTGGAAAAATACGCTTATCAGCATGATGGGCCCTCTGAAAAGCACATATTTTCCACCCTGCAAATGACACCTTCACTTCATTCACTACTGCGTCTGGCTGTATAATGAAATTCATTACTTTCAGAGTAAATAACTCTGATAAGTGTCTTTTACACTCTCTCTTACCTCTTCCGTTCTTAAATGATTCAGTCATTTAATTGGCTGACCATGTGATAAGTAACAGAACTATTTATTTTAGCCCTGCAACGAACAGATTGAGTGTATATAATTTGACACTCCACCTGTCTGTTATGGGCAGGGTTCTAATGTATGGAACACGATACCCAACTGCAGATAAATAAACCTCCACGTTTACCGACAATGCTTTTTATAGGAATAGCAGGTCCTCAAGCTGGCGCCTATCACTTAACGTCCAGATATCGAAGGACGAGCATTCCTCCCTGTAGGAGTCACACCTATGTCCAATACTCCATACTGCTCATCTGATTGTTATTTTTGTTTGTAATCTTGCGTTTAGTTTAAATATTGTATTTTGTTTTTTTTATGACCACAAAGGATCACTTTAGTCTCTTTGGTTAGTTCTTTTCCTTCGGCAGTTTATTTCCTTTTCATTTCTTTCTTGCCAATACTTTTTCATTCTGTCGGATCTTGCTTTTCTCAATTCGTCTGAACAAACCTGTTCTTTTCGTTTAATTGTTCTTACTGATAAAATTTTGTTTTTGTCATTAATTGTTTTTTTGTAAACCGGTGTGCGATCTTTGACATCAGTAATTATTAGATTTAATTCTGTTCTGTCTTTTTTGATTTCTTCAAGCCAAGGAATTGTAGCTCCTTCTGTTTTTGCACACATGAATTTTTCTAAAATTTTTCTTAGTAATCGGTTTTCTGGAGTTCTGAGGATATGCAAAAAGAAAGAAAGTCTCTTTTTGCGCATTGCATCAGTGATTGGTTCTATTTCTTTTTAAATTTGTTCTCTTGGTAAAAGACTGTGCTGGTTGTCAATTATGTATTTCTTGTTTATGCAGGTTCTAAGAATCCCTCTTTCTATTTTTCTGATTGTTTCTTTTATTCCGTTTCCATCAATACTGAAGAGGGTTTCACTGCCGTACATTGCTTGTGGTCTTAGAACTGCTTTGTAGTGTTTAAGTTTTGTGTTAATGGAAAGACATTTTTTGTTGTAAGTGTTTTTAGTAATTTGCTGTCCTTTGGAAAGTTTAGAAATTCTCTCATTCCATGCTGCCCTCTCATTAAGATTGTATGTGATTGTTTCTCCAAGATATTTAAAACTCTCTACAATGTCGATAGGATTCCCATTAATATTTATTTTGTTTATACATAACCGGTCAATTGTACAAATGTATTCAAAAATTTGTATTTTTAGGAGCCATTTCCGTGTTCTAAGTCGTATTTATATAGCAATAAAGTAAATCTATTCTATTCTATACACTTCAGTTGCAATATTAAATTATTTTTTTATAAATTACTGCAGGCCTTCGAGCCAGCCCAGTCAATCAGCTGGTAGAAAGTCGCTATTATTTGTTAAGTAACACCCGTTGGGCAAGCGACTTTGTATGGTGACCAGTTGACAGCCATCCATGAACGAACTCTAATAGGGGTCCCTGTTCAAACTCATGTCTAATCCACATCAAAAAAAAAAAATACAGCAAAAAGCAGCGATCAAATTGGGTAGTTGTCAACAATGTACAGTTCCCAATAACAAATAAAAGCTAAAAAAAACGTACTGAAATTTCTTTATAATATTATTGTAACACCTAAATCAAAAGTTAAATAATTTTTAGGAGAAATCGCCGAAGAGTTTGAAATTAAAACAGGTGTTAGGTAGGGTGATTGAGTGTCATCGGTTCTTTTTAACACTGTGAGATGGAGAAACTTATTGAGGAATGAGACATGGAACTTGCCGTTAAAGGATTGTTAAACCAATTAGTAGGCCTACACATTGGAGAATCAAAGAAAGGTAGGCTTTAAAGATAAACTGTCTTGGTTTTCCAGGTGACCGAGCAATCGTTTCTAGGAACACGAAATAGCAATTGAGCAAATCAACAAATAAATAAAACAACAAACAATTAAAAAAGAAATTGAACAAAGCAATAAAACAATCAACAAATAGCAATAAAACAAGCAGCAAAGACAGAACTACAAAGAAAACTAAATACATAACGAACATTAAAATAAAGCAAATAATTTTAAACTCTACCTGCCTGTTATGGATTTTCAATTATTATTTGCACTCGATCTGCTAGTTCCAGGGCTAAAAAAAAATTTGTTTTCTTATCACTTGGTCAGAAAATTATATGACTGAAGCATTTAAGAACAGAAGAGGTACAAGTGTAAAAGACATTAGTTACTGTTATCTCCTTTAAGAGTATTGAATTTCGTCATTATACAACAAGACCTTCTGGTGAATGAAGTAAAGGTGTCGTTTGCAGGGTGGAAAGTAGATACTTTGTAGAGGGCCTAACATCCTGATAAGCATATTTTTCCATTCAGTGAGGAAGGCATTGATAAACCACCTCACTCCTCGTTTACTACGTAAAGACTCTAGAGGTTCAAACCAGCCCTTTCGGCTGATAACCTAAACAACGTACAATTTCGAACTACCTATGTTTTAAGGGGAGCAGGCAATTTTCATTATTCCTATACCTGCAATACTAACTTAGGTTGATTTTGTGTAGGAACCGTTAAAGCTACACAGCTGAGCTTTGGCACACCTATCTACAGTATCTTTTTACAAATTTTCACCAGAGCTTTTTCATTTATCTTCATCCAATCTAAAATTATTTTTATTCTCAAAAAATGTTTAAATGTAGCCCAAATTTTTTTCATGAAAAAGACACCCAAAAAATAAAAACTCCAAAATTTTTGAAATACCTCTGGAGTAAATACACACCTTAGTACTAAAATGTAGTGTGTGAAATTTCACACTCCTAGGTGGGATGGTTCCTAAAATAAGTGTACCTAAAGTCAAAAAATACAGTATGCGGAAAATGCGGATATAGTAAAAGCATAATACCGTAACAGAAACACCTATTGCCAATTTTGGAATTAACTTCCAAACAAAACACACACCAATATTTGGTCTACGGCTGATTCCTACACGTTCTAAAAATTATCGTTTTTATGTAAACGCGATCTCCGTAATGTTAGAGCAGTAACATAATTATATTCATCTCAATTTACAAGAATGAAAAACGTGAAAAAAATATCAAAACTACGTACCTCATCAACGTAAAAACATAATTTTTCTCAACAGGAAAAGCAACGAATGTCGTGTTATATATCAATTTAAATAGGGGAAAACGATCTATCAATGTATAGTAAAATTGAAAAATCAATATTTTTTATTAAAATCAGTCTGCTTCCCCTTAAGCTTTCCATGTTCAAGAGAAGCAAATTATATATTTTGGGTGCCAAATAGGCATGTCGACATGGTAAAGATTATTTTTGCTAATTGCGGAAGCCGTAAGCGTTTATTTCTAGTATTTTAGTAATGATCTTTACGTAGTAGATATAATCTATTTTTGTAATCCCCTTGTTAAAATTTCTTAGATAAATTTTTGCTTACTTTTACCACTGGAAAATCAGCGAAAAACTGCTTCGTTTAATATCTTGAAGGTTTTTATTTTTTTATAATTGATTACTTGCCTATTTCTGAAAAAAATATTTTCTTATTGTGACAATAATAAAACAGAATTAACTTTTTATATTAATCTAGTTTATTTATTATCAGGGTCGCGTCTATTATACCAGTGGACTTGAAGTCAGATTATAGTGTTTCGGATATGCAATGTTAAGGATGTATAACTACGTCGAGAAGAGAATAAGGAATTCAAAGATAGATGTAGCAAGGAATAGAGGTAGGCCTAAATTATTTTGATGTAAAGGAAACCCTGCGTGAAAGGGTTGAAAAGAGGAAAGAGCCCTTGACAGAAGACAATAGAAAAGGAAAATTAAATGGACAATTCCATTCCTCTCATGTAATATTCAAAATCGCTAAAATGAAAAGAAAAATTCAAAAAATGTTTGCCAAGTGCTTTCAATTTTGAAAAAAAAATTGTATTAAAATATTGTACGGACACTATTGTACAATATTAAGATGCAAATTGTTATAAAAGTTTGAAATTAATCTCAGTTAACGTTTATAAACGTTTAAAACACTCCGCAGTTTTTTTAGGATACCGACTTGAATTGATTACATTTACGATAAATTGTTCTATATTTAAGTACATAAAAAAGAGTGCGTGTTAATATTTGTGCAATATGTCATCAACCATGAACTTTTTCATTTAAATTTTACGCCTAACTTCAATTCTCTCCTCGAGATGAGTCTGAAAAGCTCTTACATGTAAAACCTAAAATTCTAGTTGGACCGTTCGAAATAGTGTTGGTAAAGGTAAATCAATTATTGTTTCGATTTCTTGTTATTCAAGTGTCTTAAGTATAGTCAAGTTTAGTTTTTACTTAAGTTTTGCAATTAATTTATTGTTAATTCTATTAATTGTGTCATTAAATACTTGTCATAAGTTTGTGTGTTATTTATTATACCCAGACCCAGAACGAACTTAGGATTAAGTGTTACAATAGGCCTATATTAAGTTCTCTTCAATTTCCATTAGTTTTTATCCCTCTCTAAGTAATTGTTTCTCCCCATAGCAGACAGGTAGGGTGTCAAATTATTTGCACTCAATCTGTTAGTTGGACGGCTAAAATAAATAGTTCTGTTTCTTATCACATGGTCAGCCAATAAAATTACTGGATCATTTAAGAACAGAAGAGGTAGAGGTGTTAAAAGACACTAATCAGAGTTATCTCCTCTGAAAGTAATGAATTTCATTATGCAGCCAGACCTTGTGGTGAATGAAGTGAAGGTGTCATTTGTAGAGTGGAAAATATGTGCTTTTCAGAGAGCTCGGCATGCTGATAAGTGTACTTTTCTATTCATTCAGGAAGGCAATTGTAAACCACCTCACTCCTCGTTTTACTTAGTAAAACCTCTACAGGTTCAAACCAGCCTTTTGGCTGATGACCTAAACAACAACACAAGTTATTGTGTTGGTAAAAATTAGATTTCCATTATTAATCTGCTTTTATTATCCTAAAGATATTAAATTTTAAAAAATTTGGTAAATCACTTTGCATTTTTTTCTACTCTTCCATATTTTTACTAAATCTATGTAAACGTTTTACCTTAATAACCAAGTAACTGGGAATTAAAGTAAACAATGAATGTTGTGCTAGCTTGTATAGTGCTCTTGGCAAACACGCTTACGTACACTAACAAACAAAGTATCCAAAACCAATATTCTCATCGCTAAGGATGGTGGATAATGTGGTCATGAGAAATTATATATAGCATATATAACAAGAAAGCCAAAATTTATCTTCATCGGTTCAATATTTGTATACAACACCACAGGATAGGTAGGCAAGAAACTAAGAAAAAAGTGATTACCCAAAAACGAATTCCAATAATTTGCTGTTCGCTAGGACTGATTGTGCATAGTAAAATTTTCTCTAGGTATATTTAAAAAATTAAAAAACCACCCATGTTAATGGCTTTAATGAGGACATCACCCAGTGATAACTTTCCAGAATAACGATAATTGTGTACTTTTTACTGGGATTTGCACCCAGGCTCCTAATTCCAGTGGTAAAAAACTACTTATATTTCCAGTGTACTGATTAGTGTTAAAACTATTAACTTGTGATTGTAATTTGTAATAGCGACAATATCAAATTGTGTTTTGAACATGATATTGTTTCTTTTTGTTAGTTTTCACGACTTTTTTTTAAACAAACCATGTAAATATCCACATAGTTTCCATTTTTACTTTCTCTTGCCTACATAAATATATAGGAAGGAAAGTATTGTTTTCATGTCGATTTTTCGAAATCGAGTTTTCACCGGATCTACACGTTTCCAGACCCCTTAAACCCAAAAAACATGTTTTTAGCGATTGGTCTGTGTGTGTGTGTGTGTGTGCGAGTGCGCGCGCGCGCGTGTGTGTATGTGTGTATGTGTGTATCTATGTGTGTTTGTGTATACAAAATATCTCAAGAACGGAACATTGTACGAACTTGAAACTTGAAACTTAAGTTACATGCCACTACCGGACCCGACTCGAACATTTTCATCAAAATCGGTCAACCGGAAGTAGTAGTTTATTCGTGTTATTTTTCACTTTTTTGCGATTTTCGCAAAAACTGGTCCTACGATTTTTTTTTAAATCTCATTTTCTTAATTTCTTATGTTTTACAAGATGGGGTAGGCGTTATGTTTGCTGAAATTCTTGGTAAGGCTGTTTTCACGTAAAAAGATTGTTTTTTTAAGATTACGGCTTTCATATGCACTTTAGCGCAAAAATTTATATAATAAAAAATACAGAGAATTTAAAATTCGACAACTTTTATTTCATACATTGTTTTGTATAACGCTTAGTTTAGCGATAATTAGAAATTTTCTGTTTTTTTCTCACGAAAACGTGTGAAAAATCGATTTTTTAAAGATTTCGACTTTGGTTTGCATTTTACGACAAAAGTGTTTGTAATCAAATTTATAGGAAATTAAAAGATCTACAACCTTTATTTGAAGCATTTTTCTCTACAGAGCCTATTATAGTATGAAAGATTGATTTTCCGTATTTTGAAGTCAAACTGAAGTCGGTTTTCATTTTGCGTCTTTCACTCATGCTTAAAATAAGGTTATGTTTTTTGAGGTTAGGTTACTTCTAATGTTTTAGTACACATTTTAGGTTATATTGGTCATTATTTGTATTGGCAAGAGAAAGTTGTGTGAGTGTTTCACACCAGATCTTTATGTTTCAAACAGAGCATATTTTTCAAGTCCGTCAAGAAGATACGGTGTGAAAAATAGCATGAATCAAACCGGAAATAAATTCAAGATTATTGTTTTAATCCATTAAAGTACGCCATTGTACATTCAAACTTATTAAATTTAAACTATATTACGTGTAAAATTAATACTGTAATAACTTTTTTAGACCAGTTTTGACGCAAAAAAATTTAACACGTTTCTGACTATTGGTAGGAATGCAACTTAATAGTTTATTATGACTATAAAATCAACAAGTTGTGTGTAACTTTCGTTGTTTACAAAATTTCGTTGCGCGCCATTTGTATGTTTGTGTTTGCCGTATTGTTTTTGGAATTTAGTTCTAATATTCTGTTACGGTTTCACAGTATATTTTTTTTATAATGTGTAAATATTAGTCTTTTATTTGGTGTTTATTGTGATTACTTAGGGTTATTTTTATCATTATTTTTTTAACTTTTTATTTTATTATAAACATTTTTACTCAAAAAGTGGTGTTCTTTACAGATAAATATTTTTATTTTCCGATTCCTTTTTTTATTGTTAATATATAAATTTAATGAAAGATTACATTTAGAGCTTTAAATAAAAATTAATTTATTAACGAGGTAATCTTGTAGTTGAACTATTTTGACAATAGTTTAAAATGCTCAGGATCAGGTATCATTACTTTATAAAAAACCGGTAGCCACAAACATGTTCATATTCTACCCATTACCCATGTGTTGCTAATGCATAGAAAACGATATAACTGTCACCGGATAGCGACATTAAGTGGCAAACCTTATTTGTTTGGTGGCTCTGAAAAGGGCCGTTTAAGCGGTGGTCGTCTTGAAGGGAAGCGTCGGTCATAGTCGTCGTGGTGGTCAAGGAGCTGGGCGACACGGCGTGTCGTCGTCCAATCTTCCCTCGCAATAGTGCATCGATGGCTACTTCGTCGGGTCCGGTGGGCGTAAGGCTCGGTCGACGGACCGCTGTGGGCATCGCTCGCGTGAGCGCGTCGATTAGTCTTCGCTGGAGTCCGGCAGCCGTGTGGCGTGGTGGACGTCTTGTCGATTGTGTAGACTGGTGGAAGTGAATCCCTCGGTGTCTTGATCGAAATTGAATCGCTGCTCAGTGCAGCGCTCTTCATATAGTTGCCAAAAGTGCTGTGGTAGAGGGCGGCTACTGGCTCGGCCTTGATGACAAAGACCTCTGTCGGTGTGAAGCCGAAAGGTTTGTCGGTGCACCGACAAAGGCCGGGAGAACTATTGAAGGCCGGCAACACAGTAAATGATTATTTAGAAGGGGTGGCGGTGACATAACATTAATAAATTATTGGGATTTTTTCCTTCAAAACAGACATTTAAAATTATTAATTAATAATTCTCAGTAACCACTAAAAGTCTGCAGTAATGTTATACATTCTTGAATAATTAACAGATTCTTGAATAGATTATCAAAATTTTATTTCGGTTTATTTATACTCGGAATGTTTACTCAGATAGAATTTTTACTAGTAACCAATGGTTATAAATCATCTCCTCATTATTGCATATTTTGAATAAATCATAAATTTATTCTATTTCGGTTAGTATTTAAATGAAGATATTTTGAATTCCAGGAAGTAAATTGTTGTACTTGCATTTTATAAATAATTACTACTCATAGTTCAGGTTCTAAAAATATCTTAAAATAGTTTTATTGTACATTATTTTAAAGTGTTCAACATTCTATAATGTATTATATATTTTTTGGAACAAAAAAAACAAATCAAAACCGAAAACTAACAACACTAATAGTGTTGTTAACACTTTCAGTACCAACGTCCGGAAAACAGGACGTTCATATATTTTACGGTGACAACATTCGGTTTTCCGGACACCCGTAAGTTATGCATAAAGTGCCAACGTCCGGGCCGAACATTTACTAAAATCATTTTTAAACAAAAATTAATAGAATAATGTATTTTGAAACCGCCTCCGTGGCGTAGTGACTAGCGGGCTAGCATGTAAAGCGAAAGGTCCCGGGTTAGAATCCTTGCGAGGATCTGGAAATTTTAACACGTTTAAACCATTTTTAAGGTACCAAAACCCACAGTAGTCGCTAATAACCAAACTGTCGATGCGATTTTAAATAAATTTTAAAAACTAACTTATTTTGAATGTTTTTAGTCTTTTTATTTTTAACGATTTATTTTTTTATGAACAGAATAAAGTTTAATTTTTAACAGGAAATTTTATACTTCTGAATCATTGAAATTTTGGTTGGCAATGAGAGGCTCATGCCTGCAAGTTGTCGAAATAACGGCTGGATTTTTTTGTCCACCCTTATTCAAATTAAATGGCTTTAGATCAAACTTTTTATATTGTTTCGGCACTGATAGCGTCAATAACTAATAATTATGATTAGACAGGGATGTATCGTGTCACCTTCAATATTTAATATTGTAACAAAGTAGCAGTTCGTGATTATTCCAGAAGTTGAAATTGTTGAGGAATTTTTTTTTGTAATCCCTAATGTGTGTACGATGCAATCTGTTCAATTCAAAACAATAAGCAACCCCATGACCCAATGAGATGAGGATGATGTGTATGATGTGTAAATGAGGTTTAGTTATGTACAGACGCAGATCGACCATTCCTGAGAGAGTATAGTTAATTGATCCCCAACCATCAAAGTACACCGGTGACCACTGTCTAGCATTCAAATCCGTATAAAAGTAACTACCTTTACTAGGATTTGAACCAGGAACCTTCGTCTCCGAAAATTATCTGTTGCAGCTGGTTTTGGCGACGACTTTAGCTCTAGACCAACCCGGTGGGTTTTTGAGGAAATAGATTATTTATTGTAAGAAATTGTTTTTATTGCATGGGGTGTAATATGTTGAACAAAGATAATGAGTAGCTAAATGTGAATGAAATGTTTTGAATGGGAATACTTGGAAAAAAATAGTTGGTCTTTTTATACCTGTTATTGATAATTTCAACTATGTTTTGGATTATTCTACTAAAGCGTAGATTGGGTCTCCAATTGTGTCTTATATGTAAAAATCTTTGCCTTTCTAGAAATGATAACCACCACAGGAATTTAAAGGCTGTACCTCTTTATAATTGAGTTCAGTTAATTTTGCGACTAAATTATGAAAAAGTGAGTACTATTAACCCTAGAATCATAGCGCGTAGTCTACCAGACTATACTACTTTTAAATTATCATTTTTAACCTTTTTGTAGTGGGGTGTTCGAGACCGTTCTCCCTCTCCCTTCCTATCTACCCTAACTCTTAGTGCTAACCTTGACTGTGAAGTGGTAACTTGTGTCATTGGTTGTGAAATTGGTGTTCGTTGTCTGACAGACTACGCGTTATGATTAATGTACTTTTTTCGTTTATGTAAATAGTTCAACTTTTTTGTTTTTTATCTTGTAAATATAAATTTCTCAGCTGTAAATCTATACATACCTACTTACAAAAATATAGTACGTAAATTATTGGAGAAATAGTTTTTAAAACTATTTCTCGGCGCAGTAGATACGTTTGATGAAATGTCTGCTGCGATGTCATGCTCTAGGAAAACCAGGAGATGGCCCCTTTGCATTTTTTATGGTATAATTAATAGTACACTTATAAACTCATACATTATATATGTACATCAGTCACTGAAAAATAAAAAGAAGCCAATGTCAAGAAGAGCTTTTGCGAAAAATATCAGCGAGCAACTCACAGAGGCACACCTTTTGCAGAGACAAAAATTGACAAATTTATCTAGGAGCCTAAAGCGATCCATTGACGAAGTTCTGGGTAAAAGTAATGAAATTGAAGACAACATCCCTCAACCATCGAAATCAAGAAAGATTTGTGCTTTTTGCCCTAACAAAAAACGAAGGATGACTCGTTTTGAATGTACGAAATGTAAAAAGCATATTTGTATGGAGCACCGTACAATGGTATGTGTTCATTGCAGCAAAAATCAGTGAGAGGCTTCAAACTGACTTAATATCTTTCAACATAGTAAATTTATTATTGTATATGAATTAATAAAGAAATATTGAAAAATTATAATTATTGTGAGTATATTATTGCGAGTAGTCTGAGAGACTACGCGTTATGATTACTGTACCTATTGACAGCGTCATGATTCTAGGGTTAAGACGTTTGTCGCCAGCTTTTCGGCTGTTGATCTAAACAACATCATAATTTACGTGTAATCAACAATTTTTTTTAAATTTCCTGTTTATGCACATTTAATAGAAACGTACTAAGTTGGTAAGTATATTAACATAGTCGAGTCAAGGATAATTTGCTTAGTAAACAAATTTTAACTTTGTTAATTGAATGTGGATTAACTAAAAGAAATCCCTACAATAGAATGTAATTGTAAAGTTTTAGTTAATTTGAATTTTTAAACATTTGCGGTAGAAGTCGGAGTACTTTAAAATAGGATGTCGTATGAGAGAATTTGGTTAAAGGAAAAGCACGTATATGTATATAAGAGAGTAAGAGACTAGAACAGAAATAACAATAAGGTTATAGGGTACCCAGGTTATGCTTTGCTGGAGTATAGGCCTAATAATGGTAAAGCACTAGACCTAATGCAGGTCACAGATAATCTTATTTTAAGGGCCAAGTTAAGGAGAACGGGGGATAAACTAAGAGGGCAATCTACCGGTCGGTTGTAGAAATTGTAATGGGGTGAGGGGATCACAACCTCTAATTGGTAAACTGTATAGAATAGTAGAAAATGTTACGCGGGAATGGTAGGTAGGTAGCTTTGTTATCGCCGTTACTGTAGCCATACCTACTGGGTGATAGTGGACAAACGATTTCCTTTTATAGAACCAAATCCTTAAATCTAATTAAATTTGTTAAATATAACATGAAGCTTTCTTAGTAAGTTTCAAGATGGATTTTTTTATATTGTTATTAATCAGGTAGAAAATGTGTCATTTCTTTCCCTAATATTATTTTATAGGCTACTCACACTTCTCTGCCCAAGTTTGTTTTCTTCTTCTTCTTTGAGCGCCTATCCGCTACGGATGTGGGCGACCATCATGGCTATTTTGACTTTATCCGCTGCCAACTGGAACAATTGCATGGAGCTCCTACCAAACCAGGTTCGCAAGTTCCCAAGCCAGGATATTCTTCTCCTACCGGGCTTCCTCTTGCTATCTATCTTTCCCTGCAGGATGCGTTGTAACAATTCATAACGTTGCGAATTCCTCATGATATGACCCAAATATTGCAGCTTCCTTGCTTTCACAATATTAACAAGTTCTGTGGTTTTCTTCATTCTTTGCAGAACTTCAACGTTGGTCACTTTATGGGTCCATGGTATTTTCAGAATCCTTCTGTAGAGCCAGAGTTCGAAGGCTTCTAGTCGGTTGGTCGTTTCTTTTGTTAGAGTCCAGGACTCCACTCCATACAGCAAGACAGAAAAAACATAGCACTTCAGAAGTCTCAGTTTGGTCCCCAAAGTAAGATCATGACTTTTGAAAGCCGCACCCATAGAGCTAAAGATGTTCCTAGCCCTACCAATGCGACTCTTGTCTCCTGTGAGTTATCCCATGCCTCATTAATGACTGTTCCGAGGTATTCGTACTTAGAGACTCTTACAATTCTTTCTTGATTTATATACAGGTTAGCACCCCTAATTTGTTTTTTGCTAACTACCATGAATTTAGTTTTGGAGGTGTTTATGTCAAGTCCATATATGCTGCTTGTTTCTTGGATTCTGTTCATGAGCGTCTGCAGTCCTTCTATTGAATCCGCAAAAACAATTGTATCATCCGCATACCGCAGGTTGTTAAGCCTGAGTCCATTAACTAAAATGCCCTCCTCTAAGTTTTGTAGAGCCTCTTGAAAGATGTGTTCGGAGTACAGGTTGAATAATATTGGTGATAATATGCACCCCTGTCTAACCCCTCGCAGGATTTCCACTTCATCTGTATGCTCGCCATCAATCCTCAATATGGCCGTTTGATTCCAATACAGATGTGATATTATTCTGAGATCTCTTCCATCGATTCCTGTCTGTTTCAATATTTCAATCATTTTCCCATGTTTGACACGGTCAAAGGCCTTCTGGTAATCAATTAAACATGCAAACACATCACAACTGACATCCCTGCAATTTTGAAACAGGACCTGAACACTAAATAGCACCTCTCGCGTTCCGACTGCATTGCGAAACCCAAACTGATTCGGGGCTATTTCTCTTTCGCACAAACGGTATATTCTTCTGTGAATAACTTTGAGGAAGAGCTTCAACATGTGACTCATTAAACTTGTGGTACGATAATCTCCGCATACTTTTGCCCCTGGTTTCTTTGGTAAGGCTACGAATTCCGACTTCAACCATTCGGAGGGAATTTGACCCGATTCATAGATGGAATTGAATATTGCTGTGAGCCATTGCAGTTGTTCTACATCAACCATTTTGAAAAATTCAGCTTGTATTTGGTCTAATCAGCTTTTTTCCCCTCCTTCATCTGCCTAATTGCCAGTTCAATTTCCTCCTTTAAGATACGTGGTCCTTCATTATCTGTTATGATGGGTTCTTGCCTCTCTCTAGCATCATAGAACAGCTTTTCTAGATATTTTCTCCATACATCCTTTTGCTCATCGTTACTGACCACTAAGTTACCGTCTTCATCCATCAGTTTTCCCCATCTCTTTGTTTTCTAGATAATGTTTTCCATTTTAATTAATAATATTTTGCACTCGATCTGCTAGTTCCAGGGCTACAAAAATACATTTTTCTTATCACAATAAGTATTTATTAATAAATTACATTATATTATAATTACTAGTAGGGCTATATTACAATAAACTACATACATTATTAACAGACTAAATAGATTACAAATTGTTATAAAAGTTGAGACATAACATTTTTAACACGGCGTAGGTATTAAAAAGTTATAATATGCTGTGACGTAGCAGTTCAGATCAGTCCGAAGCCTGCTGCCTCTCGGGCGTCTTTTGTATGAATATGTCTAATAATGTCTTCTAATAAAAAACGATTTCAGTATAGGTAGGTACTTATCATTTTTTGTTAAAACAAAGGCGTAAGCTGATTAATTAACAGTACAAAGCCCGGTTTTGTTTCTAATCGACTGGTTTAATGAAGTTCTCCACGCTGTTCTATCTAGTGCTTAAAATAGATTATTAAAATTATTAAGTTTATTATAAATTAAGAACTAATTAATTAGAGGATAATAGAAATAAAAAATTATTAAGATACAATTATTAAAATGAAGCCCGATTATAAAACAAAAATTGTTTAAAACTATAGTAGCAATTACAAACGAAATGACATTTTATAATTAAAAAAAGTGGCAAAAATATTTTTTCAGTCGTAAGTTGTACCAAAATATCTAAACATTCCAGGAAATTTGCACCTGTAGAACTTAGTTGCCCCTCCTGGGGAGTACAAGACCTTGTCGTTGGTGGAGGGGCTAGCGTGTTCCTATGACCCTGCGAGCTATGCCGGCGGTAGTGTAACTACTGGTAGGGCCACCCAAGCCGGACAGGTCAAAGGGTAGGAGCCAGACTAAGAAGTACTCCAACCCAGCGTGTTGGGCTAATCCCCCACACGTTGGTTAAAAACGGATTCAAAGCACAACACAAAGCCTCGGAACAGGACTGGATTCTCGGAATAATAAAATATGATGATGGACCGAGGTGTCTGGAGAGGATGGATCGAGGCAATGGCACACCCTACGCTGAGAGGCAGAAGGGGCAGATAAAGAAGAAGAAGAAGAAGAACTTAGTTGACAGTATAACCTATCCTAAAGTCCGTAAACTTGCGTTATTGTTAAACAAATTTTTCGAGACGGGAGTGTACGAGGTGTGGCTATTAAACAACGAGACTGACTTTGAAAAAAAACGTTGTGGCTCTAGAAAATTCTTGAACGACTATTACACGTAAGAAAAATTGGCGTTTGGTATGTGATCTCTCGGCTTCGTGTAATACTGCATTTATTTTTGGATGGTGTAGTTAATCGTGAATTAATACATCAGTTTATTGGAATGTTAGATTTGCACAAACGAGAATTCTTTCTTTGTTTTATTTAACGTCGCATCAACTACAGTGGTCGTAAGCGACGACATTGGGTTGTAACTGTGAAAGATGAATTGATTTTTCTTTGTAACGTATGAAAATATGCCGTGCCTGAGTGGGATTCGAATCCAAGACCGCGTGGTGAGAGGCGATCACGTTACCAACTACGCCAATGCAGCCGGCGTTATTTCAGCAAAATAACGCATCTGACATTCATGTCATATCATTCATCCTTATTTGCGACACTGTATACGAATTTTCTTGCCATTGAAAATGCTAAGTACTCCGAGCTATTATATGTGGAACTGAAAAAAATAAAGTGCAAAATTTAAAAGGAAAATACGAAACAATAATTAATGTTAACAAAACTCTGTGAAAATATTTTTTAAATTATATTCTCGCAAAAATTTCTTGTATTTAATTAACTCTAAAAAGTAAAGGTTTGTTTTGTTAACAAAATGCCGGACGTACATTATAATATGCTACTTGACATTTTTTTTTAAAGGCTTGAACCGTAAACATTTTATTTGAACCAGAAATGACTGTAAGGTTAGTGAACAATGTTGCACGCGACAAAATATCATTTTAGTAAATTCTTGTAAAATTCAGCAAAGATAATTTCTTGAAGTGAAAAAGAGGTTATTTATTCAAATTAATAATTGAATATAAATCAAAGAATCTGGTGTGAAACACTCACGCGACTTTCTCTTGCCAATGTAAATAATGACCAATATAACCTAACATTAGTAATAAAAATTAGAAATAAACAAAAAACTGACCTCAAAAACATAACCATATTTTAATCATGAGTGAAAAACGCAAAAAGAAAATCGACTTGTTTGGCTTAAAAATACGGATAATTACTCTTTCACGCTAAACTAGGCTCTGTAGAGAAAAATTCTCGAAATAAAAGTTGTAGATCTTTTTATTTCCTAAAAATTTTTGTCGTAAAAATGTATGCTTAGGCTTAAATTTAAAAAAAATCGATTGTTTACACGATTTTATTAAAAGTAAACAGAAAATTGCTTATTACCGATTAACTATAGCTACGTTAAACAAAAAAATGTTTGAAATAAAAGAAGTGAGATTTTATATTTTCTACTTTTTTGTTTTATACATTTTTGCGCTAAAGTGCATATTAAAGTCGAAATATGAAAAAGACAGTTTTTGTTTACGTGAAAACAGCCTCTCCTAGAATTTCAGCAGACATGGCGCCTATCCTACCATGTAAAGCATAAAAAATGTAGTAAACCAGGCGATTTTTAAAAAAATCGTAGAAGCCGTTTTTGAGAAAATCGCAAAAAAATGAAAATTATACGAATAAACTACTACTTTTGGTTGACCGATTTTGATGAAAATGTTTGTGTCGGGTCCTCTAGTAGGACCTAACTTAAGTTTTAAGTTTCAAGTTCGTACGATGTTTCGTTCTTGAGATAGTCTGTTCACACACAAACACACAGAAAAGCATGTTTCTTTGGTTCAGGAGTCTAAAAACGTCGAGATGCGGGGAAAAATCGATTTTTTGAAATCGATATGAAAACAATACTTTCCTTCTTATATATTCATATAGGCAAGAGTAAGTAAAAATGGGATCCTTGGATCAAAGTAATAGTCTGCGTATTTTGTTGTTTAGGTCATTAGCCAAAAGGCAGATTTGAACCTGTAAATTAAAACGAGGAGTGAAGTGTTTATCTATGCCTTCATCACTGAGTTAAAAAGCTTATCAGCAAGCCAAATTTCTTAAACACTATATTTGGAGTGTAGCATACACAAAGCGAAAGGTGGATAACAGGGGCTGTAAAAAGGAAGAGGATAGAAGCCTTTGAAATGTGGTGTTATAGAAAAATGTTAAAGATTAGTTGAATGGACAAAATAAGTAATTTAGAGGTTCTTGAACGAAAGGATGAAAGAAGAAGTATACGAAAATATCTTAACAAAAGAAGCTCTGTAAAATAAGCCAGATGAACCTCTGTCAATAATATTAAGGTAATATTAAGGGGATGAATTGTAGAGAGAGGCAAAAAAAGGTTAAAGGTAAGGAGAGGAAAGGTTAGAATATTATTAAAGCAAATTACAAAAGATGTTGTGTTGCATGTATGCAGGTTTGGAACCACTTGGTTGTAGAATTGTATCAATTAAGTTGAGAGACTGATCACAAAAAATATATATTGTAAGACTTAATATTGTCTACAACTTTTTTTTGTATAGCCCTTTTAAGAGCGCACTAGTTATGTAATTAATGTAATTAAATTCATTTTCCCTTAAGCTGTTTTGGGAGCTGTCGCCTCCTTGCGTGGTACTCCCTCATCCTCCTACTCACCACCTGTCTCTCCTCCTCTGTCCAGATTCTAGTCTTGGACTCAGCAGAATGGAAATTCCCGAAAGTCTTAATCTTGTGCCTAAAAATGTCTCTGTTCATAATGTCGTTGCCCGAGATGTCCAACGTTATGAGGTCTTCCTCCACTTCCAACCATCTGTCTCTGGTTTTAAGTCCTTCCTGGCTTCTGATCAACTTGTAGGTCTCATTTTCTATATTCCTAAACCTCATTAGATGTCCGTAATATTGCAGTCATCTTTTCCGACACTTTGGTCGTCAACTTTTATTATATAAGTTTTGCGCTAAAATGCATATTAAAGCTGCAATCTTATATAAACAATTTTTTTACGTGAAAACAGTCTCTTTAAGAATTTCAGATGACATGGCGCCTACCCAATCTTGTAGAGCATAAAACATTTAGTAAACCAGGCGGTTTTTAAAATATCGTAGGACCCGTTTTTGAAAAAATCTAAAAAAAGTGAAAAATTACACGAATAAACTACTACTTTCGGTTAACCGATTTTTATGAAACTTTTCGTTTCGGGTCGGGTAGCGGTAAGTAAAACACACACACACACACATAGACAGCCACACAGACCAATCGCTAAAAACATGTTTTTTGGGTTCAGGGGGTCTGAAAACCAGTAGATCAGGTAAAAACTCGATTTCAAAAAATCGACATGAAAACAATACATTTCTTCCTATATATTCATATAGGCAAGAGAAAGTAAAAATTCGTTTTTTTTCTTTCTTTATCTTCGGATCTAAGATAAAAAATAAATAAAGACCGCTACAAGTTATTTTGGATCCGAATTCTTTTTTGGATTAACCAATTCTGACGAATTATATACTGATAAACTGAACCCAATATCTTAAGCATCACGATGTTTCTAACGAACTGTACTCGTTGCATTTAGAGAGAATAAGAAGGCAGGAAAGGGCCGGTATCCCTTCCTTACACGAAGATCTTTTTCCTAACTCCTTAACTCCTAACCACCCTAAAATCACCCTTTATTACAGAATTAATTTCATAGCTTGCCACATTCTGTTACTATTTGTACAATAAGGGACAACAAGGATGTTCTTCTAAAAACAATTTGCATAATAATAAACCTACGAAATCTGTTTTAACGTTCGAGCTCTAAAACGCATACTCAAGGTTTATATTCACCACCTTATGAAATAGAATAAATCATTTTTTCTTATACAAATGCAGAACAAATATTAGAAGTGAAGATTAACAGAATAAATTCAAATTCAAATATTTGTTTTACTTCCTCTCGCTGAAATGAAATACACGTAAGAAAAGTTATGTTTTCCTGACAAATTTTAAAAGAAAATTTTTTTTTACCGGAAATATTCATTTTCAGGCTCTCTGAACCCAAAAAAAGTGTTCTTAGCGATTGGTTTTTCTCTGCGCGAACAAAGTATATAACGGAATATTTTACGAAATTAAGGGGAGATGGCACGATGGTTTTAACTCAAAATTTCGATTTTTGGTTTTTTAACTTTTTCAATAGTATAGGCCTAGATCTACCAGAAAAAACATCAAATTATGTCAAAAATAATTTTTTTCCGAAAAAATTAAGTTTTTATAAAGTTTACACAAAAATATTATTATGTTCCCCGGAACGAATATTTTTTACAATTTTATATTGCTCGTTTTAGTGCAAAGAGAATTTTAGATTTTAAATATATGCATCACTGTTTTTTGTATTCTCAGCTGTTGGTTCAGCTTTCTAAACAACTGTTGATGGGAAATATACTTGGTTTTGTACATTTTGTTTTTGATTTGTGCCTTCTTGTTTCTTGCGTTTTTCCGTGAATTTACATTTTTAACACTAAGTATATTTTTCTCAGAAACCAATAAACCTACCAGGCTGAAAATTTTATAAGTTACTTATCTTGTATATCCACACATACCGACATTTTTATGACTTTATCAGGTGCTCCAAAAATTAGTAATACGTAAAAACTTAGAAAACTTTTTGTAAAAATTTTATGTTATTCGTAATATTTTAAAAAAAATGGTACGGTCTGAAGATTAAATTGAAAAAATGCCAGTAGCTCGAGAAGAAACCCGACACCTATGGTCTGTAAAGTTTAATTTTTCTATCTTTTACCAATCCTATGAAAAATATACAGAAAAATAGCAAATTTAACATTGGCGGGATACAAAGTACAGTCTCCTCTTAAAACATGTTACATTACGTAACATAAGGGGGTTCGACACGAATTTTTTTATAAAAATCGGTCAACCGGAAGTAGTAATTTATTCTTGCAATTTTTAACTTTTTTCAGTTTTCTTAATAACTGCTCCTACGAACTTTTTAAAAAAAATCACCTTATTTACTATGTTTTTGAGCTCTGCCAGATAGCGTTAGCGGCATGTCTGATGTAATTCATAGTAAAAAGTGTTTTTTAAAGATTGAAATATTAATATAATTTTTAGGGCAAAAGCGTATGTAATAAAAGTTTCAAAAAATAAAAAACCTAAAACTTTTATATCAAAATTTTTTTGCAACGCTTAGGTTAACGTCAATAAGTGATTTTCGGAATTTTCTTGTTGAAATCGGTTAAAAATTGGGGTTATAAAAACTTCGGCTTTAGTATATACGGCTTTAGTATATATTTTACGATGAAGGTTTACTATTAGTATTATATACGTCAGTAATATAAGTGTTTACAGTAATTATTAAGTAGTTAAACACTGAAAACAATTGTTTCTTAGTCTAATATTAGTTACTATTAATAAATAAAAAAATATTGTGTAAAAATCCCCACAGTATTGCAGTTCGTAACGTACTTAAGTCTTCTTGTAAAGAGAAGTCTGCAGATGGAGTTTTAAAATGGCGTGGCACATCTTATGTTAACACTGGACTGTTGCCCACTGGCTTTCCAAGGTATACTCAGGTAAATCAATATTAGTTATGATACCTCATGAGACTAAACGTGGTACCTCTGGTACTGAATGACGTCACATCCTCAAGGCACGAGTGTGGCGATATCTTGGCTTAAGGGTTGATAGATGATTGCTTGGCATTATCTGCGTCCAAAACATTTCGAATTAATTGTTGCCAGAAGCTAATATCACTTAATTAATTAACAATCAAAATCAGTTCCAGTTTAGTTCCATATTTCTAGGTTACTGTCGATTACAAAAGCCTCCATGATGAATTTACGATTGAAACAATAATTAAAAAAGTTAATCACGTCATTCTATAATTAATTTATTGGTTTCCAAACCAAACTAATAACTCTGTTAATTAGCTATGTTGCTCATAACAAGCAGGTGGGACGTTAAATTAATTACAAACGATCTGCTAGTTCCTGGGCTACAAAAAATAGTTCTATTTTTATCTAATGGTTAGCCAAGAAAATACAGGAAAGACGCAAAGTGAAAACCAACCTCAGTTTGGCTTAAAAATACGGACAAACACTCTTTCACGCCAAACTAGGCTCTGTAGAGAAAAAAGCTCGACTTAAAAGTTGTAGATCTTTTATTTTCCTATAAATTTGAATATAAACACTTTTGTCGTAAAATGCATACTAAGGCCGAAATCTTTTAAAAAAATCAATTTTTCACACGTTTTCGTGAGAAAAAACTGAAAATCGACAAATACCGCTAAACTAAGCGTTATACGAAAAAGTTTGAAATAAAAGTTGTAGGATTTTAAATTCTCTACAAATTTTATTATATAAATTTTTGCGCTAAAATGCATATTTAAGCCGCAATCTTAAAAAAAAACAGTTTTTTACGTGAAAACAGCCTCACCAAGAATTTCAGCAAACAGCGCGCCTACTCTATCTTGTAGAGAATTAAAAAATTAGTACA
The DNA here is from genome assembly GCA_035578175.1 of Catonia carolina. Lineage (NCBI taxonomy): Eukaryota > Metazoa > Arthropoda > Insecta > Hemiptera > Achilidae > Catonia > Catonia carolina. The sequence goes on from JAQMRL010000005.1 coordinate 73,380,817, forward strand.
CCAGGTGATTTTTTAAAAAAATCGTAGGATCCGTTTTTGAAAAAAATCGCAAAAAGTGAAAAATTACACGAATAAATTACTACTTCCGGTTGACGGATTTTGATGAAAATGTTCGGGCCGGGTCCGGTAGTGTTGTCCAACTTAAGTTTCAAGTTTCAAGTTCGTACGATGTTTTGTTCTTGAGATATTCTGTTTACACACACACACACACACACACACACACACACACACACACACACACACACACACACACACATACACACACAGAGACCAATCGCTAAAAAAATGGTTTTTTGGCTTTTTTGGATTCAGGAGGTCTGAAAACGTGTAGATTCGGTGGAAACTCAATTTAGAATAATCGACATGAAAAAAGTAATTTTTTCCTTTTAATTCATATATGCAAGAGAGAGTAAAAACTTTATGTTTAATATAAGAAATGTTTCATTAGTGTTTTAAATAGCAGTTCCACCGGGTTAGTCTAGAGGTAAAGTCGTCGCCAAAATCAGCTGTTTAACAGCTGATTTTCGGAGACGAAGGTTCCTGGTTCAAATCCTAGTAAAGGTAATTACTTTTATACGGATCTGAATACTAGACAGTGGTTACCGGTGTACTTTGATGGTTGGGGTTTAATTAACCATACTCTCTCAGGAATTGTCGGCCTGGGTCTGTACAAGACTACACCTCATTTACACGTCATACACATCATCCTCATCTCATTGGGTTATGGGGTTGCTTATTGTTCTAAATTGAACAGATTGCAACGTACACAAATTAGGAATTTTAAAAAAAATATCAGTAAACGTCACGGACGGCTGGTGCTGTATTGGTTAGCACAACTGGTTTCTACCCCGGTCAGGTGTAGGGACAGTTTGGCATCAACCCTTTTCATTTATTCTCCTTCACCAGCTGCATTTGAACAATGTGCAAAACAATCGGAATTCAAAATAAGTTGATAGCATTTTTTTGGACACGCTGAAAAGTGTTCTAGAGCACACTGACATATTATACAATTTTTCACGACTGATGAACTCTAAATGTATGCATTGCCCCCTACTCACTTTAAAGCTAGCCAAAGACTTGCCGACAACGTTGCCAACACTTGCTCTTGTAGCTCTGTTGAATATTACGTCGGCCATTTTTTTGGTCTTTCAATAACAATATTATAACCTATAAACATACAATCAGCTGAGTATTATTATAAAGTATTGCATGTTTTTTTTACGCCTAATTTGTGTACGTTGCAATCTGTTCAATTTAGAATAATAAGCAACCCCATGACCCAATGAGATGAGGATGATGTGTATGACGTGTAAATGAGGCGTAGTCTTGTACAGATCCAGGCCGACCATTCCTGAGAGAGTATGGTTAATTAAACCCCAACCATCAAAGTACACCGGTAACCACTGTCTAGTATTCAAATCCGTATAAAAGTAACTACCTTTACTAGGATTTGAACCAGGAACCTTCGTCTCCGAAAATCAGCTGTTAAATAGCTGATTTTGGCGACGACTTTACCTCTAGACCAACCCGGTGGGTCGAGTATTGCATGTTAACGCGCTCTATAATCGATGTGTTCAGTACTAGATGCAAGACGAGAGTGAACTATTGCGGCTTTTATACGCATGCGCACGTAATGTTTGTCAGGTACAATCTGACAACGCTGGCAAACATTCTGATTGGTCTAAACGTGTAAAATAGCAGAGCTCATCAACCGTGAAAAGCATATTAGGAAAAATGTTTCCTTGGACATAGTGTAGCAACCCGTAAAGTGAAAGTATAACGAAACAAATTTATGAATAGATAAATTTGAATCTAATTTGTCTATAAGAATCAAAGTTGGTTGTAAGAATTTAGTAAAAGTTAAAACAAAAATTTAGATACTGTCTGTACAAACGAGAAAGTTAATTAAAATAGGATTTCTCCATCGTCGATAACAAATTTTGTAAGATAACAAAATATCTGAATGAAATTGGAACTGAAACAATTTAGAAAGAAAAGAGAAGAGTGATAAAAGTAAACTATTCTCTCTCCTTTTCTATATTTTTTGAGTGTGTGTATTCTATAGTACACACACACAAACTGGCACTCCTCAACACAAACAATCGTTTGAGCGTTTGGTAAGAAACACTTGAAATGAAGTTTTTCTCAGTATAAGGCTGATGTAAGATGAGCTCGAAATCATCCCCCGGGTGTACTGTCGGAACGAATTGGGAACTGATAGATGGAGTTCGTGTCGGTAGAATTGCGGGGAATACGGGGGAATTCTCGTGGCTCCATCAAACTTATACTCTAAACCCTTCGTTCAAAGTGTTCGTTTTTCCTAGTCTGGCTCAAGAACTATAATACATCCTAGTAGAAAAAGAAAGAAATATATTTGTGTTCGATTGGGAAAAGGAAGGAATAAGTTATTGAGACGAATATCCACTTTTATCACCTGTCTTCAGTAAAACGGTTCAACCAATAAGAACAAAAATAATCAAGCGTACTGGAAAAATAAAACTTCTAAAGGTATGAAAATGGTGAACAAGTAGATCATATTTTGCATTAAAGATTACTAAACTATAGTTTATAATATAATAACGTTCATATTGTTTTTAGTGTTTGTTTAAAAAAAACCATATTATTTTAATTTCAATAACTATCTCATAAAATTTTGTAGAATACTTTTCTGCCCATAACAGACAGGTGGAGTGTCAAATTATTTACACTCAATCTGTTCGTTGCAGGGCTAAAATAAATAGTTCTGTTTCTTATCACATGGTCAGTCATTTAAATGACTGAATCATTTAAGAGCAGATGAGTAGAAGAGGTAGAGATGTAAAAGACACTAATCAGAGTTATCTCCTATGAAAGTAATGAATTTCATTATACAGCTAGACCCTGTGGAGAATGAAATAAAGGTGTCATTTGCAGAGTGGAAAATATGTGATTTTCAGAGGACCCGGCATACTGATAAGCGTACTTTTCCACTCAGTGAGGAAGGCAATGGTAAACCACCTCACTCCTCTTATTACTTAGTAAAACTTCTACAGGTTCAAACCAGCCTTTCGGCTGATGACCTAAACAACACAGAATACTTTTACATCAAAGCAACGTAGAATGCCTTTAACTGCCTTTTACAAAAAAATTGGCTAATTTGTTAACTACCGTATTTCATCGATTCTAAGACGCACATTTTAAAAAATTTTTCCGTTCCCAAAAATGTGGTGCGTCTCAGGTTCGATGGCGTCTTAGAATTGGTGATGAAACACGAATTCAAAAAATTCTAATATGGGTCTACCGTATATTACAATAGATGTGTAATACTTGGGAAAAATCCGGTTACTGTTCGAAAGTAAGAAATTCCGCAGGTATACGTAAACAATGCGTATACGTATGCGTTCATTGACCTGTTTCAGACAAAGCAAGTGAGGAATTTTGTCAGGAATTTTGTCACTTGTAGCCTAGTCGGTATTGGCCTAACGTGTCAAATAACAAACCATTTGAAGAGTACGTGAGGCAAGAATATGAAGCTTGGTTGTTTTCTGACAATTTGCCTTTGACACCTTTTGGCAAGATAAAAAAAGCCCCTGTTTCAAAAGTTGCAGAGTGGATCTCCGCTGCTTGGCGAAAAATACCAGATGTCATAGTGCAACGATCTTTCAAGAAATGCTGTATAACCAATGCGCTGGACGGTTCGGAAGACGACATTCTATGGGAAAATAATTGTTCAAAAAGGTGATGCAAGTTCCGACTCTGAAGACAGTGATGTAGCCAGTGAGATTTGTGATAGTGATTAAAATACATAGTTAGGTTATAGTGTGATGTGAATATTGTTTGTACTGTTTTGTAAAAATTTCAAGTAAGTAAATATACCGTTATAGTTATCTAACTTCGTACTATGTATTTATTTTACGTTTCCAGAGTTGTATTTTACTTTTTTAAGTCTATTTTATACTTTTTTCCTGTTTTGACGTAGCTAAAAATGTAGTGCGTCTTAGAATTGATGAAATACGGTATTTATAAATTTAAAAAAATTCAAATTATGAAAAGGTCACCGATAGTGTCTTCATTGAATTTAAATCCAGTTTCTCAGTTAATAAACAATATTGTAACACCTAAGCCTAGGTTCGTTTGAAATCTGGGTAGCAAAATTAATAAAAAACAACTCTTTTAAACTTATAATATTATTATTTTATTGATACGATTTATAATTAAATAATTCATAATTACTTTTATAGTATAAACTAATATTTGATTACTTTAATTAATTTAATTGCAAAACTTAAGCCTAACTTAAACTTGATTATACAATTAAAACGATATCATGTAATAATCAAAACAAAAGATTTACCTTTCTAAAACCAATTTCTAGTCCCCGTACGCAACGCTTTATTGACGTAATTCTGAACCGATCCCGTAACAACACTATTTCGACAGGCTCGACAACATTTTCCGTTCACAATTCAAATAATTTAAGTAATTCTGACTAACTGACTCTCAAAGGTGCTAACTATTTTTATACCTACGGTTCAGATAGGTTTCCAAACAATCGAGATCCGTTTAGCTATTTTGCCACTATACGGAATTAAAATAAAAGCAAACGTTTCTGCTAGTTTTTATTTTCGAGAACTCCTGTTCAAAACATCTATTCTTCGCTATCTATTATCCCTGTTAAATACATCAAACTTCATAGAATAGATTATACACAATTTCGTACAATGCATAATTTATTCCCTCAAGTATTTTAAAAATAATATTGCAATATAATTCAGTACAGGATTACAAAGTAGATAGGCCTACATTTACAATAGTTCGTTATGAAAATAGCTGGAACTTCCATGGAAAAAAATTAAAAATCACTATTTTAATGATTTAAACGATCACTGTTCTTACAAGATATAAAATAAGGAAAATAACTTTAAGGTCATCAGCCAAAAAGGCAAACTTGGCTATTTTACTAATTATAACGAGGAGTGAGGAGGTTTACCATGGCTTCCTCACTGATTTGAAAAGTATATTATCAGCATTCCAGGCCCTCTGAAAAGGACCTACTTTCCACCTTGCAAATGGCACCTTCACTTTAATTACCACAGGGTCGGGCTGTATATTGAAATTCAATACTCTCAGAGAAGGTAACTCTGACAAGTGTCTTTTGCACATCTACATCTTCTGTTCTTAAATGCTTCAGTCATATATTTGGCTGACCACGTGATAAGAAACACAACTATTTTTTGTAGCCCTGAAACTAGCAGATGGAATGCAAATAGTTTAACACTCAACCTGCCAATTATGAGTATGTAAAATAGTTAACAAAATGGAACATTCTGAAGTTTACATTTTACAAAGATATTGTTATTCTCATGGTGAGTTCCAACCCATACAAAGAGAATCAACCTCACACAAAATACAGATACAGTCATATATCTCGGCCTGACTTTCGATAAAAAAATTTCTTGGAACATAAATACTAAACAAACACGTTTATTGCTAAATTTTAGACTTAAACTTTTATATTCCCGACTATGTGAACGTTTAAAATTACTCCTGGTTGAAAATTGAGCATGCATTGTTCTTTTTTGAAGCGTACATGAATTTACGGTTCAGCTAAACATTTAAATTTACAACTCATTCAGGGAATTTAGACAAAAAAAATTTTTTTTGTCATCAGTCTCTCGACTGGTTTGATGCAGTTCTCCAAGCTGTTTTATCTTGCGCAAGTCGTTTCATATCTACATACCTGTAACACCCTAAATCTTTTGTAATTTGTATTATATATTCTAATTTTTGCCTACCCCTACAATTTACTCTCTCAATATTACCCTCCATTATTGATAGCCCAATACCTGGATGTCTTAAGATATGCCCCACTAGCCTATCCCTTCTTCTGGTAAGATGCTTCCATATACTTATTTCTTCATCCACTCGCCTAAAAACCTCTAAATTACTTATTTTGCTCACCCAGCTAATCATAACATTTTCCTATAACACCACATTTTAAAAGCTTCCATCCTCTTCTTTTCTATAGCCCCTATCACCCACGTTTCACTCCCGTATAATTTTATTATTATTAAAGCTATTAATAAAGCTACACTCCAAAAATAATGTTTTAAGAAATGTTTCCTAATCTGTAAACCAAACATTACCAGTTCTAACACAAGTACCCCTTTTTGTTATTAACGAAACCTTACACACAGATTTTCAAACTCTTTTCGTTCGAAATTGTATCGAATCCCTATAAAATCCCTTTTATGACAAAGTGCAAATAACCCATTTTCATTTTACATTTACTTGAAAATCTCGCCAACTGCCTAAAAAGGCGCTGGAGTAAAAGTTTTCCTAATTTATTGAAATTAAAAGTATAAAATTAAAAAAAAACTAATCTCAAACCTTAGGGTGGTACCAATGAGAATCATTCCTTATCAACGCCTTTCATGTCATTCCAACACAATTAATTATCATCAAATCTAATTTTATTTCAATTTTGTAGCTGTTCGTAATAAGCAATTAATTGCCTTATTAGTGATACAAGATTTTTATAGCTTATTTGAACTTATGTGAATTTATTTTATAATTTTACTGGTTCCAGATCCGTGTGAACTTATTTTGAAGTGAAATCCAAAACCTGTTTGTTGAAAGTTAATTGAATTTGATGTAGCGTTTCAACTTCTAATGAAATTTAAATTAATAGAAAATAAGGAATAAAACGCAAACAATTGAATTTGATAGTATGAAAACTGATATTTGATGAAGACGATTGAAAATTTAAAATTTACTGATAAAATTGAATTTTACAAAAAGTTACTGATTGAATTTTAATTTATTGATGACACTCTATTCTACAATTCTATAAATATGCTAAATATTATATTTTTAACATAAAATGTTAAATTGAATTTATATTTTATCTATTGAGCTCAAAATATTTAAATAATTAATTAATAGTTAGGATTCTTGATATTTTCTTGAAGTCTCTGCCGTTCCATGTGCCTTGTTCCATTGACCGGGATCAAATGGGAGACTTGACTATTGTTGCAATTGGTTTTATAGTAACTTTTCGATTCTCTTATCTCCTCTTATCTGCTTGTTTAAAAAATCATTAAGTTGTTTAATTCAGTTTTATAATTCAATTGTATCTTGATGTTCTGCTAATTTCCTTTTTATTATTTTTTAATCTATTCAAATTATTTATTCAAAATTATACCTTCTTTTGTTTTATGATTCCACTTCTAATAAATTTAAATCTTTGGCATCTGGAATAATTATATATATTTCTGATATTTTCTTCTTGAAGTTTAGTTTAATATATTTAATTTTTGATTTAAAATATTTGGATAATAATTGGAAATTATTTATTATGATGATTATTTAATTATTTATTTAAAATTCTTCAACAACTGATTTCTAAGTTTGACCTTCGATTAACGATATTGTGAATCATCATCCATTCTACAAGCTCGTCATGATCCTGGAGCTCCAAATCATCTTTTCACAAGGTTTCCGAAAAAAAATTCAGATCGTAGCATTTTCCCTTTATTAATTCTCTCTTAATTAATTATTATTTATCCAATAATTGTTACCTTATCTATGTTATCTGCTTACGGATTTCTTTTTTATTAGTCGTTTTAACAAAATTGTCGCTCGTCAGCCAATACGGCGGCATCTCTAGCTCTTCCTTGCGGCAATCCAGGGTGCCGTGGCAACCCGGTTGCGAACCACTAGTTTAATGGCATAACATTAAATGTATAATTTTCTATTGGAAGTGTAGAAACAATATTAGTCAATAGGAACTAGAAAATTTCACCAAAATAAATAAAATATTTTTCTACGTATCTAAATTCTTTAATATGCTAATAACTTAATTTTCAAATAAATACTGTAACTTTACAAAAAATATTTTTAATATCATAAAATCAATAAACTTGTTTTTATAAATAAAATTGTATAAAATGAGTTTATTATAGAGAAAATTTTAATTAAAAATCTAACAATCTTATAATAATATCTACTAAACTAATTAAAAATAGCTTGACATATTCTCCTGAGCTATTTTGTTTTTACCTCACTTTATTGAATATTTTAATTACAAAAAAATATGGTAAATCCTAGTGACGTACGTATTAATTATATTATACTAAAAGAAAAACTGAAAACTTATTTCCTATTTATTTAATGGATAAATGGAAAACTAATTATTTTTCCATCCAATTCCTCACAACAAAACAAGGTAAAAAATGTTTAAAAAAAGAAAATAGGTTAGCTTCTCTTTTCTTTGAGAATTTGATTAATATTCTCTTTTAAATTTAAAGGAAATAAAATAATGAAAATATTTAAATTAAATTAAATTTATTCATGAATAAAATAGATAATACAATATAAAGAAATTTATATTGAAAAATACATTAATTTGACGCTTATTACATAAGTGAGTTTTCTTGAATATTTTAAAATGCATCTTAAGAATAATATTACTTGGGGGACGTATGAATAGAATACATTACTAAAAATCTGGTTTCAAACACTCACACAACTCTCTCTTGTCAATGCAAATAATGACCAATATAACCTAACATTAGTAATAAAACATTAGAAATAAACAACAACCTAACCTTATTTTAAGCATGCGTGAAAGACACAAAATGAAAATCGACCTCAGTTTGGCTTAAAAATACGGCAAATCACTCTTTCACGCTAAATAAGGCTCTATAGAGAAAAACTCTCAAAATAAAAGTTGTAGGTCGTTTAATTTTCTATAAATTTGGTTCTATACACTTTTGTAGTAAAATGCATACTGAGGCAGAAATCTTAAAAAAATCTATTTTTCACACGTTTTCGTGAGAAAAAAAACAGAAAATCGTTATTTACCGCTAAACTAAGCGTTATATAAAAATGTATGAAATATAAATTGTAGAATTTTAAATTTTTTATATATTTTATTATATAAATTTTTACGCTAAAATGCATATGAAAGCCGTAATCTTAAAAAAGCAAGTTTTAAAACAGCCTCACAAAGAATTTCAGCAAACATAGCGCCTACCCTATCTTGTAGAGCATAAACAATTTAGTAAATTAGGCGATTTTAAAGAAAATCGTAGGACCAGTTTATGTGAAAATTGCAAAAAAGTGAAAAATTATACGAATAAACTACTACTTCCGGTTGACCGATTTTGATAAAAATGTTCGGTACCTAGTAGTATTCTGTTCACACACACACACACACACACACACACACACACAGACCAATCGCTAAAAACAAGTTTTTTGGGTTCAGGGGTCTGAAAACGTGTAGATTCGGTGAAAACTCGATTTTGAAAAATTGACATGAAAGCAATACTATTCCTCCTTCTATATTATATTCATATAGGCAAGAGAAAGTAAATATTCGTATATAAGGATTTTAAGATGTTGTATTTATTGGATGGTAAATTGAAACCAACAGGTAGAAATATTGTGGTATTTCATACGTCATTAATAATTGAGGTTAGTGGTTTCAATGTGTGTAGGTTAATTACGGTGTCCTTGATATTATTTTTCCGTATTTAAACAAAAACTGAATTAATTAATAAATCTTTTTAATTATATTAATGCTTTTAAAAGTTTGTACTAAGGCATATCTGTGAGGATCAACACCGGCAAAAATTTAACTGAGTTAATTACAAAGAAAAAAAAGTATTAAAAAGGGCTGTTATATATTTCTCCAGCGCTTTTTATTATCCATCTGGATAATATTATCCGCAGGCGGAGACAATCTTTTGATTCTGTTGTCCAAAAATAAATCCTGCTGAGATAAAATTTAATATTATATCATACGCTGATGATATTTTGATAGTAAAAAAGACAGAGGAAATGCTACAGAAAGGAGTTCACACCCTGCAGAGAATATGTGGTGACTACAACCTGACCTTATTCGCTAAAAAAACAAAAGTTATGGCTTTCAGTGAGAAATTCCTAGAGAGATCAAAAATTGTCATGAACGGATTGTAGAACAGATATCTAGTTTCAGTTATTTGGGGTGTAAAGTATCTTTTATCGACGATGATGTGACGAATAAAATCAATAGATTTTTGCCGTATTTGTGGGACAACTCACAGAACAAGCACAAAACAAGAGAAGAAATAGAACTAAAATTCTACAAAACTATGGTGGTGCCAGTTATAATGCATTGCAGTGAGAACTGGTTGGTTTCAAACGGAGAACGAAGTCAAATCAGAGCAGCGGAAATGAAATTTGTTCGGACAGTGAAGGGCTGTACTTTTGATATGTATGACGTGTAAATGAGGTGTAGTTTTGTGCAGACTCAGGTCAACCATTCTTTAGAGAGTATGGTTAATTGAACCCCAACCATCAAAGTACACCGGTAACCACTGCCTAGCATTCAAATATAAAAGTAACTACTTTTACTAGGATTTGAACCAGGAACCTTCCGTCTCCGAAAATCAGTTGTTAAACAGCTGATTTTGGCGACGACTTTACCTCTAGACTAACCCGGTGGGTTAACGTATAAAAGTAACACATTACCTAAAACGGTGATTTTAGTTACGGTGATTAAATCGATGATTCATTGTATTTGTTTTGAATGAATTGTCACACGATAAAAGCTTTATCATCCGCATATGGTCAACCAATTAAATGAGTGAATCATTAAAGAACAGAAGAAGTAGTGGTGTAAAAATTTTACACATCTACTTCTTCTGGTCTGTATTTAATACACTTGTCACATTTACCTCCTCTGAGAGTAAGAAATTTCATAATTATAGACCTACAGTCAGACCCTGTGGGGAATATATATATTTTTTTTTTTTTGGTTTAACGTCCGACTGTTCTGCAATTACTGCTAATGCAGACGGTGAATGATGAAATGATTTTTTTTGTAACGTATGAAAATATGCCGTGCCTGAATGAGATTCGAACCCAAGACCGCATGATGAGAGGCAAGCACGTTATTAACTTCGCCAATTCGGGCGGCTGTGGGGAATAAGTGAAAGAGTCATTTTCTGGGTGGAAAGTAGATGCTTTTCAGAGGGCTTGGCATGCTGATAAGTATACGTTTCCATTCAGTGAGGAAGGCATGGTAAACAATTTGACTCTTCTTTTTTGATAGTAAAGCCTCAAGAGTTTCAAACCAGCCTTTTGGCTAATGACTTAAACAACACATCTTAAAATGTGGCCACTGTTGTATCTGTATTAAATCAGATAAAGGTAAGTGAGCTGTTGTGTAAATCTGTTAGGGAAGATTGCACGATGGTTTTAACTCAAAATTTCAATTTTTGGATTTTTATGTTTTTTCAATAGTTTATGCCTAGATCGACCAGAAAAACATTAAATTACCGGTACGTCGAAAAAATATTTTTTACGAAAAAATGAAGATTTTATCAGGTTTACACAGAAAAATTATCATGTTACGAAGAACGGATATTTTTCATAATTTTATACTGCTCGTTTTAGTGCAAAGAGAATTTTAGTTTTTAAAATATCTGCATTACGGTTTTTAATATTCTCAGCTTTTGGTTCAGCTTTTTAAACAAATGTTGATGAGAAATTTACTTGGTTGTGTACATATTGTTTTTGATTTGTGCCTTCTTGTTTCTTGCGTTTTCCCGTAAATTTACATTTTTAACAATAGGTACATATTTCTCAGAAATCAATAAACCTACCAGGTTGAAATTTTTACCAGTTAATTATTTTGTGTATCCACATATATACTGACATTTTTATGACTTCCTCAGGTGCTCCAAAATTTATCTATATGCAAAAAACGTAGAAAACAATTTGTAAAAATTTTATGTTATTCGTAGATTGTTAAAAAAATGAAATGGTCCAAAGATTAAATTAAAAAAAAGCCTGTAGCTCGAGAAGAAACGAGAAACCTATAGCGTGTAAAGTTTAATTTTCCTATCTTTTACCAATCCTATGAAAAATATACCTAAATATAGCAAATTTAACATTGGCGGGATACAAAGCACAGTCTTCCTTTAAAAAGACCTGTTATGTACAAACATACTTGTATTTCATAATTGACTTGTAGTTAAATAATTTAAATGGTTGTAAATATTATTGATAGTAGTTGAAAAATATTATAACATAGGTTTCCTATGATTTTGGTGAAGGAATTTTTTGATATTTTCCTGTAAAAGAAGTTAAGTTTTTGACCACTGCATTGACTAGTCTATTAGATAAAAAAGCAATGATCATTAATTTTATTAGTTTTAACTTTCACCTTTTAAATTAAACACTGACGTAAATAAAACTGCTACAAACAGTTGTCCTACCGAAGGAAGTACCTATATTTAAGAACTAAACATGAAAAGAACAACCGTTGTCAGTTTTATTGTTGGTGCAGTTAAGCAATAAAATTCGAAAACAATAAAAAACAGAAGGAAAGTGCTCAGAAATGTTCGTTCAAGAAGAACAAAGATAGAAAACAAAGCTAGAGAATGATATAACACAGTTTCTGATACTTTTCTCTACATGGTAGAGAGAAACAGACTTTACTGCATGATTTTTCTTTTATTTATCGGTAAATAATATATGTTATAACAGGTGTCGCAGTGGTCTCCTTCTGTTACATTATCTATAAACGCTATTCTTTCTAAATTTGTGGAGATCTGTTACATTTTTTTAGTAGTTGTAGAAAAGTTTTGTTCGTTAAATTAGCCGCAGTTCACTCGGAGTGCTTTTTATGAGGTAAGTTATATCTAATATGTAAAATTTCTGCTCTCCAAGGATAAATAACATAATTTGTATGTATCATTGTTATAGCTATTTAAATAATTTCATATCTTTATGACGATAATAATATTCTTGCCACCTCTGTAGCGTAGTGGTTAGAGCGTTAGCCTGCCACCCGGAGGTCCCGGGTTCGATTCCCAGCCAGGGTTTTTAACAATTGGTGTGTGTGTATGTTAAACAAAATATCTTAAAAATGGATAGCGTACGAAGGTTTAACTTTGGTAACCGAAACGGTTAACCGGAAGTAGTAGTTTATTCGAGCGATTTCTCTCTTTTTACGATGTTCTTTTACTACAATTTTTGTGTTCAACAAAATAGAGTTTGCATCATGTATGCTAAAATTCTTGACAGCTGCGCTTTCTGGGTAAAAAACTGTTAATTGCAGTCTTAATATACTTTATACGACAAAAGTGTATATATTGAAAGTTATAGAAAATAAAGGGAACAAGGGAAAATAAAATGAAAAATTTACAATTTTAGTAAGTAAAATAAATTTACAATTTATATTACAAACCCATGCTCAGTTAGCTTAAGCAGGGATGCTGTGAATTGGTAGAGCCTGTGAATTGAGTGGGGGTCAAACTTAACCTTTGGTAATACACTGAGATGGAGGGTCTCAACGCTGACACGGCCCGTCCCAATATTTGATGGGTAATGTTTTCTGTAGATATACAGGAATCGTAAGGTTGTTCCAGGGACGGTATAGCCGAATAAGCATCCACTGATCAACTGTGGCAAAGAGGAAGTGGCCAACGGCCTTGACGGCAGAAGAGGAAGAGATTCTTATTGGTAGAGAGGGCGGAAGAGCCTAAAGGAGCACACATCGAGTGCAAAAACAGGGTAGGTAGGACACTGTGGGTGGTAGCGAAAGCAACCTGCTTAGGAGAAGGGAACTCTTAGAAGAAACTCCCCTGGCCCTCCAGGTTGGGGGTTAAGGTGACAGACCTGCACTCTGTCACTCATAAAAACTACTACAATGCAAAAAGTCCTAAGACTAAGCCTCGAAACAAACAGGGAACTCGGGTTAGAAGAAGTAGGGGTAGGCCGGAAGTGACATGGTTGGATGGGATGCAGAAGCAATGTCTTTGCGGCGGCTTTCCGATGGGGACTGGCGAGACAGAGAGAGGTGGTACTTAGGAAGCGAGATATGGCTGGGGCTATAAATCCTCACATGAATATTTACATGTGAGGTGGAAAGCGAAAAGGAACCTCATGTCAAAGAAATGAGTTGTAAGGATCGATACATCGATATTTGGATTTTTTTGTAGATTTTAATCAGGGTATTTGGTGTGAAGGAATGCCGAGACCTTCCAGTAGGTTTCTTAAACCCGAATCAGAGCTACCCGACGCAATTGCAGAACCACTAAATAAAAGTGAAGGCACTCCTTTCAAAAGAACCTTCAGCATTGTCAAACATCAAAATTTTGTATAATTTGTTCTAAAATGTATAATTTAGAAAGTGTAATGAAAAAGTTTAAAATGCAATCAACACTTATCTTTTATCAACACTTAAGCTGCCGTAATTTCTTAATTTTTGAGAGAAAAGTCTGAATTTTGCATTACTTTTGTCAGAATTTAATGCGAAATTGCTCAAATACAAAATCTTTGACAATAGGTCCTATTTTGGATTCCAGTTCACATATATTGCAAAAATTTAAAATTCTTAAAGTTTAACAAAATCCATAACATTAAAAAAACAAACAAATAAAATTTTCTTAAGCTTTAAATTACTTTTTCAAATTTGTAACAGTAGATCTGTACTCCATTTTCTTCGTAGGTGGTGGGGTGTTATTGTCTCAATATTTTCTGTGTTATATTGTGGTTTGTTAAATTTCTGTTAAGTTTAGAATATATGAGTTTATTATCTTCTGTTATAAAAGATAATTAAAAAAAAAGAATTGATGCCTAAGTTTTTACAGTAATAAATATTTTAGTAACATTCAGTCTAGTAAAATGATTATTGTTCTATATATTAAAAACGTATGCCATAAAATGTTTGAAATAAGTTATGCAATTTATACAACAAAGCGATTACTACAATTTGTATTTTTGCACAAAGAAATTGCTGTGCCTGGGAAAGTAATATTTCAACGGTGAACTCATTCTAGGTCTTGAAATATGCTCTACCATTTTAGCCTCTTTTTCAAGCCCCCACAATTTAATACTCAAACCCTTATACAAAACCCTAAATGCTTCAAAACTCATACTTCAAAATACCAAACGGTTTTAACAACCTCTAATAACTTATAATAATTATTTTCCAATTGTTACAACCCTCTTTTTATTTGCTGTCTCTTTTCTACTTACCCTTGTTCTTTCCTTTCAAATCTATC
This sequence comes from Catonia carolina, assembly GCA_035578175.1. Taxonomy (NCBI): domain Eukaryota; kingdom Metazoa; phylum Arthropoda; class Insecta; order Hemiptera; family Achilidae; genus Catonia; species Catonia carolina. Next base: position 73,395,858 of record JAQMRL010000005.1, read on the forward strand.
TCCTTCTTACTCATTGACAAATTTCATGTTGTATTCTACAACGTATTTACGGAAACTTTTATAAGAACTAAACTTACTTACGTTTTAAGAACAATGAACCTCATAATTTTTGATTATTTTAAAATTGCAACTTGTAACTTTATTTTGTGAAATGCATTTTCATTCCGAATTATTAGTTTTCTAACAAGGTAAATGCATATAATCTGTATTTATATCTACGTATATAACATATAGTTATGTTAGAAAATAATATATTATTTTTAAAGTTTCTAAAACAATGAAACTTTTTTAATAAACTTTAAAGATGTATAGTGTTTAACACATCTTTAGTTTTGTTTTTTAGTTTAATATTCTAAATTTTCTTTATGATAGGATATTACGTTGTTTATAAAATTTAAATTGTGAAATCAAAAATTATAAAATGTTAGTAATAAAAATTGTTATCTTCCTTACCCAGATGTTACTAGATTAAGTTGCCTAGTGCTTACTGTAAGGTCCCGGCATCGATTACCGGCTAAAGTTTGGGATATTAATACAAGTTAAAATATTCTCCCAAATATTCTACGATCAAATATTCTGCAATCTATAGAAATTGCTAATAACTAAAGCAAATTATACAATTTAAAATACGAAATAATAATTTTAGTATCTTGTCACCATCGCCCCCTTTGATTAAGTACTGTGCTGCCGGCTATCAAAGCTTCCGACGTAACGACAGAGGGAGCCACCAATAGTTCCGAGAAGAGTGGTAGGCTTGTGGCGGCGTACCGACAGAAGCCTTTGTCATCAAGGTCTTACCAATAACCACTCTCTACCCCAGCGCTCTCGGTAATTATATAAAGTGCGCTACACTGAGCCGAAAGAATTCAATTCCAATCCAGACAGCATCGACAAGACATCCACTATCGGCACACTGCTACCGGACTCCAACAAAGACTAATCGACAACCCCGCAAGAGAGAAGATGATGCTTCCACTCGGCGACCCAACAGCGTAAGCCGTCGACCGGACCGTCATCGCCCACTGCCGCGAGGGATGCCCACAGCGGTCCCTCGACCGAGCCTTACGGCCACCGGATCCGACGAAGCAGCCATCGACGCACTACTGCGAGGGAAGAAATATGACGTCTCCGCTGGACGACGACACGCCGTGCCACCCAGCCTCCGACCGCCACAACGACGACGACCGACGCTTCTCCAAGACGACCACCACTTAAACGGCCCTTTTCAGGGCCACCAAAAATTAAAGGTTTTAACTCGCTATTTAGTGTCGCCATCCGATGACAATCTCATGATTAAAATTAGGTTATGTTGTTTTTAATTTATCATTGTTTACTCAAAATTACATATAGATTACTTGGTTCATTATTCAAATTGAAAAAAAAGCTGAAAGCCTGGTTTGAACCTCTAGAGGCTGTACTTAGTAAAACGAGATGTGAGGTGGTTTACCCTTTGACCTTCCTCACTGAGTGGAAAAGTACGCTTATCAGCATACCAGGCTCTCTGGAAAGCATCTAATTTTCACCCTGCTAATGACATCTTCACTTCATTCAGCTCAGGGTCTGGCTGTATAGTGAAATCCATTACTTTCAGAGGAGATAACTCTGACTAGTGTGTTTTACACCCTACCTCTTCTGTTGTTAAATGATTTAGTCATTTAATTGGCTGATCATGTGGTAAGAACATAACTATTTTTTTGTCGACCTGGATCTAAAGCATCGATTGTAAATAATTTAACACTTCACCTTCACGTCATGGGCATAAAACTGTCTATGGTTTTTATAAGAAGATAAAAAAGCATGAGTGAAAGTTTCAGGACACGCCTTAAGACAAATCCCTACGGTTTTTTTTTTAAAGAACACTAATAACTCACTACCTTTCGCTTAAAAAATTTAATTGTCTTTTTAATTTATTTTTTTAATAATAATTCTAAATGCTAAATCTCAAAAGGCAGAGAAAGATACTCTGATTTGTTGTATTGAATCAAGGACTTTCAAAAGTTATACTGCGTAAAAAAATAAGTCCATTTGTTAAAAGAAAATGGATAATTTAACTATAATTTTATTTATAACTGAAGAAAAATTGTTTTCATCGGTTCAATATTTGCATTAATTTTATTCAGACCATACCAACGAACTAGCCCGTAACCTAGCTGCAAGGAACTTTCCAACTATGCGACTTTTAAAGCAAAAATGGAGAAGAGACCTCTTGGTTTGAATAATGGACAAAACGCGTAGTAGTTATAAACGGAGAATGTACCACTGGGTACCTCTTCTCCTTAAAGTAAAATTCCACACCGCCCGTTAAATAATATTATTACTATTATTACTAGTCGTAAAACTCCCAAAGTGGAAGACGCTAAGTAAAGATGGTTCAGTTTTGGGGTTTCTTGTTGTTCTTTTTATTTGCCCACCAGTTTTTCATTTCTTGCGAGAATTTAGCTTTTCTTTCTTCACTCCATTTTACTCCAGTTCTTGGAGCTTTTGTCTCTGGTTTAACTTCCCATTTCTCAACCTTCCTCCTAAAATTGTTTCTTGTGTCCAAGTCTTCTTTCACAATATTAGCCATTTCCAAGTCTTTTTTAACATTTCGGATCCATTCTCCTCCATTAACGAGGGGTGCTAGGTATTTTACTATTTTTTTGTTAGTCTGTGATCGGGAAGCCTCATTATATGGCCATAGAATTTAAGGCGTATTTTCCTCATGTCTGTCTCTACATTAGAATATTCTTCAACTTTAGACGTTTTCTGTAATCTATATCCATTTTCGGTCCACCTCGGTCCCAGAATCTTCCGGATTATCCTTCTTTCTTCTTTCTTTAGATTTTCCATATCTGTTTTCCTGTTTAGTGATAAAGTTTCGCTGGCATATAGCATTCCTGGTTTAATTACTGCATTGTAGTGTCTAATTTTGGTATTTAGCGATAAACATTTTTTATTATAAAGGTTCTGCACCAATCCCAGGCCTCTACGAGCTTTTTGTATTTTTTCTTGTTGCGAATATTTTTCAGAGATAGTTTCTCCTAGATAAGCTACTCTTTTAATTTCTCCAAATTTGGTTTGCAAATTGGCGATTTCTAGATTCGTTGTCGTAAATACGGTCTTTTCAAAGGATATTTGCAAGCCCACTTTTTCAGCACATTCTTTTAAAGTTTCTATTTGTTTTACCGCCATTTCACTAGAATCTGTTATTATTGCGAGATCGTCTGCAAAGGCTAAGTAGGGGATTCGGAGGTTATCTTTCTTGGTTCCCAGTGAGATTGGTTTCCTCAATATTGTGCAGTTCAATATACAGTACTAATAAAAATTAAAGACTCAAATATTTTACTTAGATAAATAAAACATTTTATTTTGATTTCCAAATGTATTCACGTTTAATACAGTTTTACCTTTTCTAAGATATAAAAAATATGAACTTTTGGAACTGTCGTATTTTAGTGACGTATAATAAATGACAAGGTACAATATAATGCTTTTTACGTGACATCAACCTTTCTTACTGAATGATAAAAGCTAAACTTGCTGTTGAAAAAACAATGAGGCTGAATATACAAAATAAAAATGAACCTACTTCTGTTGAAAATGTGGCGAAACTCTGTAGAGAACGGCTCGTGGAATGGATAGATAGTGAAGAGTGCGTAGTGACGTGCCAGATGCTTGTTTTGTTATTCCGTCCTCTAGTGACTTGAAACAGTCGACTAAATTTGGGTGAGTTGTAAATACAATGACAGTCCTTTTCTATGCTTGGCGGGCGGTTCAAACTGCCGATTTATTTATCACTTGTAATGCACCGTGAAAGTAAATAATACAGCGTTTTATAATGCATCGAGTACCTGTACGACCGTACAACATAAACAGAACAAAACTGCTCTACTATTTTAATACTGTCCAACAAAAATATTTTCCCACCAAGAATACCGCAGATACAGAGAGATAGAAAATGGGAATATTATTTAAAAGGTAAATGAATAATTTATATTCTGCATTTCATAGCTGCATTGGATTTCATATGCTGCAAAATTTTAAAAACGAATACCGTGTATCTTCTCATCTTCTAATCCGTGATACTATTGAATTATTTTAAAATGCAAAATAATAAAATTTAAAACATCTCAACTCAACGTGTATTGGAATAATATTTTTATCAATATTCTCGAAAAATAATATGACAGTTGTGCAATAAAACTGAGAGAATTTATAAAATTTGTAAATAAATTCTTCTTTTTCTATTGAATTCAATTTTAATGTAATGAACTAAAAGGTATTGTGACACCTAAAACCAAGGTTCTTTCTGGATCTGGGTCTAATTAATATTAAACAGACTTCCTTAAACTTATAATAATTATTTATTTACACAAACTAACAATTAAACATAGATTACTAACAATTTACAATTGGGTTAATTAAATTAAATTAATAAAAACGTAAAGCTAACTTGTGTTTTGTTTACGTCATCAGCTGAAAGGCTGGTTTGAACATCTATAGGTTTTACTAAGTAACACGAGGAATGAGGTGGTTTACCATTGCCTTTCTCACTGAGTGGAACAGTATGATTATCAACATACCACGCCCTCTGAAAAGCATTTACATTTCACCCTGCAAATGACAGCTTCACTTCATTCACCACAGGGTCTAGCTGTATATTGAAATTCATTACTCTTAGAGAAGATAATTCTGTATAGTGTATTTTTTTCTCTACCTCTTCTGTTCTTAACCCTACAGCCTGCAATTTCATTTTTCTAGACCAGCAGAGAATTTCTAGTCACCGAACCGTAAAGAAATCATTAAAAATTTGCTATAAATCACAAACCTTATCACGTGACATCAAAATAACAAGAAACTTAGGAAAATAGAATAAATATATTACTGAAATTTTAATCTGAAAGTAAGGGATGCTAATATTATTTGAAAATAATTTTTAGACAAATATCTTAATAAAATTTTAGATTACACTATTTTTTAAACCTTTCTTATGCTCAACTTTCAAAGTTCATTATACATGAATTATTTTATTTCATGTTTATTTCAAAATAAAACCAAGAAAATGAATCTATTGTCACCGGATGGCGACATTAAGTGGCAAACCTTATTAATTTGGTGGCCCTGAAAAGGGCCGTTTAAGCGGTGGTCGTCTGTCGTAGTCGTCGTGGCGGTCGGAGGCTGGACGACACGGCGTGTCGTCGTCCAGCGGAGACGTCATCTTCTTCCCTCGCAGTAGTGCGTCGATGGCTGTTCGTCGGGTCCAGTGGGCTAAAGGCTCGGTCGAAGGACCGCTGTGGGCATCGCTTGCGTCAGCGGGCGATGACGGTCCGGTCGACGGCCTACGGTGACGGGACGGCGAGCGGAAGCATCATCTTCTCTCTTGCGGGGTCGTCGATTAGTCCTCGCTGGAGTCCGGCAGCCGTGTGCCGTGGTGGACGTCTTGTCGATGCTGTATCGGAGGCGGCGAGCCGGCGTGGTGGAAGCGGAGCCCGAAGAGTGACGGTTTGGCTACCGGGTTCAGACCAAGCCATCTCTCAGCGGCAGTTGGGGACCCACTGCAGCGTGATAGTGGTGGCCCTCAGAGCCCCGCAGTGTCGGGTCGGTGTAGGCCGTCCGCCGATAGCGCGGCCGAGGCGGCTCTCTCCGGGCCGGCGAAGGCTGACCGGTGCGGGAATGTAGAGTCCGCCACCGGTAGCGTAGACCAGTGATGGTGCGTCCGGTCTCGGCTGGGCTCGTCCTCTTCTGTCTTGAAGTGAAGTGAATCGCTCGGTGTCTTGATTGGAATTGAATCCCTGCTCAGTGAGCGCTCTTTAAATAGTCGCCGAGAGCGCTGTGGTAGAGAGCGGCTAATGGCTTGGCCTTGATGACAAAGGCCTTTGCGGTGCTCAGCCGAAAAGTTTGTCGCTATGCCGTCAAAGGCCGGGAGAACTATTGAAGCCGGCAACACAGTAAATGATTAATTAGAAGGGGTGGCGGTGACACTATGTTCAAAACTGAAGAAAACATAAATACAAAATACATCATGTAAACCAAGAAGTAACCAAATTCAGCTCTAGGACATCGTGGTTTCAACAGAGAAACACAAGCATAATATGCAACTAAAACTATTATATTATACGTAAAAAAGTACTTAATACATTACTAAACTAATGTACAAAACAGCAACGCTGTCTGTAAATGAAATTAAAACTAAAACGACAACATTGCAATACTATGAAGCAAATCCGATTTTGCGACGCGACCGGTTCAAGAAGCGGTAACATCGTCTCAAAATCGACGATTCCGGCTCTAGGGTTAAATGCTTTGTTATGTATAATTGGCTAACCATATAAGAAACACAACTATTTTTTCAAGCCCTAGAATAATAGATCGAGTGCATATAATTTACCACTCTACCTTTGGAAGACGTATACTGTAGCACACTATTTTAATAACATTCTTTGTAGTTTAATTAGTATTAAAGTAACTAACATTACAGTTTCTAATTACTAATAAACTAAAACAATACCGTAGTAATTCCAGTAGTAGAAAATAAACAGTGAAGCAGTAAGTCGATCTATCCTTGAACATGGAAAACCATAGTTGGGGAGTATAATTTTCCCACCGCTACTTAAAATAAAAAAAAGTTTTTTGTATAAGTTGTAATTAATAAAATTAACAATTTATTGTAATGAATATTGTAACCTAATGGGAAAATAAATAAATAGGCAAAACCTGGCACAAAATTACTTCATCAACTAACTATGCTCTGCTTGGATGTTTCATCCAAAAAACCAATCCCTTTTTGTATTTACACTGGAAATTTTCAAATATGATTGTCGATAAAATAAAAAATTCTAATAAAAGCTGTTACATATAATTTTTACGTTTTTTATTAATAACTTCGTATTCAGATTAAATCATTGACTTTAAAAAAAATCTGATTGGAATTTAATTCCTATACCTACACACACACACACACACACACACACACACACACACACACACACACACACACACACACACACACACACACACACACACATACACACACACACACACACACACACACACACACACACACACACACATATATATATATATATATATATATATATATATATATATATATATATGTATATATATATATATATACACACACACACATACACACACACACACACACACACACATACATACCGACCAAACGGTAAAACGTATTTGTTGGTTTCAAAAGACGTGATAATATGAATTTCTGATGAAACCTCGATTTTTAAAATCGATATGAAAACAATAATTTCTTTTCCTATATACGAGGTGTGGCTATTAAATAACGAGACTGACGTTGTAAAAAATGTTTTTATTTTATATATAACGACTTATTGTCACCTTTAAAATACACTCCTTCTCTACCCCTATAACGATCCATGCAAATTTTCCATTGTTGGAAACAGTGCTTGAAATCATCTTCTGTCAGCTCCTTCAGGACACGTGCCGCTCAAAAATGTTTCAAATGAAGCTGGCAAAAATATTTTTACTGACATGTTGTACACGATTGAAAATGACCCAAATGTTTTGGAAACGATAATAACATGTGATGAAACGTGATTCTTTACTTACGATTCGGAAACGAAGTGCCAATCCATGCACTGGAAGAGCCGAAATTCACCGAGAGCTGAAAAAGATCGAATGCGCAAGTCAAAATTTAAAGCAATGATGATAGTTTTTTTTATATCCATGGGATTGTGTACCTTCACTGGATTCCTGAAGGTCAAACAATTAATCAATATTACTGCCTTTAAGTACTTTCTGAACTACGTCAAAGAGTAAGGAAAAAACGCCCCGAAATGTTGAAGGACAAATCATGGGTTCTCCACCAAGACAATCCGCCAGCTCATTCCACGTTAGCTGTCAAGAGGCTCCTAGCCAAGTGCAGCATCTCAGTGTTAGAACATCCACCTTATTCACCAGATCTTGCACCATGTGACTTCTACCTGTTCCCTAAGGTGAAACCTGCATTACAAGGGACAAGATTTGAGTCTGTGGAAGCTGTAAAAGAGAAAGCGGCACGTGACCTGAAGGAGCTGAAAGAAGATGACTTCCAGCACTGTTTCCAACAATGGAAAATTCGCATGGAGCGTTGTACGGATAGAGAAGGAGTGTATATTGAAGGTGACAATAAGTTATTATGTATAAAATAAAAATAAATTTTTTTACAACGTCAGTCTCGTTACTTAATAGCCACACCTCGTATATAGAGGTAAGAAGTAAAAATATATTAGCACAATATTCAAATTTGAACTGGTTTGTATGAAATTGGTTTGAAGCATTTTTAATTAATTAATTTAATTTGTAGATACATTTGTCATTAATACGAAAATAATATAAGAATTAGGTAACGCCCTAGTTGAAACAAAAACAAAAAATATATAAAAAAATGCAGGCGTATAAAAGTTCAGGTTATTTTCCTGAATTACTAATTACAGTTTCGTTTTTATTCTAGCCAATTTGTCACCAACAAAAGAACATAAATTTCTTTACACCTTTTTAATATAATGTGTAACTCTTGTATATAAGGTACCAAGACGAAATTACTTTTTTATTACGCTAATTACTCTTAAAGCAAACACACACGTATAAAATACACTGGTTATTTTCTCTTGTGCTTGTTAATTTTATAAAAAAAAACACAAAAAAGAAAAACGGCACACACGACAAGGTAGGGCACTCTGATTACACAATGTTAATTATTCCGTGTTCTACTTAGTTTGGAACGACCTCTATCGATCGACATTGTAACTACTACTACGGTAATTTGTAATTCATTTTGTACCCTTAAGGTAAAAAAAGAAGAAAACATTAATTAGAACAGGTTTTAAATTTACACCAATTCATTTGGTTTCCAAAATTGATTATTTTAAATTACAATTCCGTAGTTAACCTGTAGACTACTCTTAAAACAGAGAACAAAGTTATTACATACATTTACTTGTGCTTTTTCTCGTTATCTTGTTACTATTTGAATTTATTTCAATTAATAAATAAATGCATTCACTTTTACTTTCTCTTTCCCTGTATGTATATATAACGAAGAAAAGCTCTATTGTTTCCATGTTAATTTTTCGACATAAGGTTTTTTCGGGATATACTGGTTTTCAGGTCCACTAAATTCATAAAATATCTTTTGAATGTTTTTTTTTCTCTTTAATTCTTTATTTACAACTGTAAAATGTTACAACAAGCAAATGTGATGATTATCGTGATTATGTAAATTACATGATAGGCATGAGAGGGGTAGGGCCCCCATTGGTGCCTCCCCAAGAATGAAATGTGTATATCAAATTAGCATGTCTCTACTCCAGTGTCTTTTAAGGCGTCTAGGAGGATTGTCAGGTAAATGGACGGAGGAAAGTGAACGCACCAGGGGGTTCTCGTGATCGTGTGACTTGTCGTGAAAGCGTTTGTATAGGTATTCAATGGAATTTTGTACAAGTGGTGTTTTCAAATCTGTATGTAAGGTTTTGTTGCTAACGTAAAGAGGTGCTTTTGCCATAAGGCGTAATGTTTTTGACTGGAATGCTTGAATTCGTTGCAAGTTAGAGGGTTTGGTTGAACCGTAGATTTGGGATCCGTAGGTCCAAATAGGTTTCAAAAGAGAACAATATATGCGTAATTTTTGTGCCATTGGTAATTTTGATCGTTTGTGAAGTAGGGAATATAGAAGTTTAAGTCGGGAATTCAGTAATAAACGTTTCCGTTTGATATGTGTGCTCCAAGTTAGTCGTTTATCAAAAGTCAGACCGAGATACTTGACCGTATCTGTTTTTGTGAGAGGTTCATTGTCTATGTATACTGGTGGGCAATCACCATGACGGAGTGTGAAAGTTACGTGAAGGGATTTTGTCGTATTAAGTTTTATTTTCCATGTTTTACACCTTTCGTGTATAAGATTGAGATGATGTTGGAGTGTTAGTGAAGCGTGTATAGAGTTTTGGTCTAAGGCTAATATCGCTGTGTCGTCAGCGTAGGTAGCAGTGAGGGTCTGGGGTAGGGTCGGTAGGTCTGAAGTGTATACAGAATAGAGAAGTGGGGCTAAAATTGAGCCCTGAGGCACGCCGGCTAAGACAATAAAGAAATTTGAGTAAGATGATCCTAAACGAATTCTAAAGAATCTGTCAGATAGGAAGGAATTTATGATAAGGTAGTAGGTAAATGGTAGTATTTCTTTTAGTTTGTGTAAGAGACGTTTAGTTAGAATGTTTTAACGTGTTTTACAACTTGTAACATGTATTGGTCTGTATGCTTGTGTGTGTGTGTGTGTGTGTGTGTGTGTGTGTGTGTGTGTGTGTGTGTGTGTGTGGACGAACAAAATATATTAAGAACAGGATACAGTACGAAGTTAAAACTTGGAACTTCAATTACAATTTCAGCAAAAATGGCGTCTACCCTATCATGTAGTGCATTAAACATGTAAAAAATGAGGCGATTTTTTAAAAACTCATAGGAGCTGTTTTTAAGAATATAGCAAAAACGTGAAAATTACACGAACAAACTACTACTTCTGGTTGACCGATTTTGTTGAAAATGTTCGTGTTGGGTACGTCACTTAAGTTTCAAGTTGCAATTTCGTCCAATTATCTGTTCTTGAGATATTCTGTCACACACGCACACACACACACACACACACACACACACACACACACACACACACAGATATTGATCTGTGCCCTAAAACCATGTTTTTTGGGTTCAGGGGTCTGAAAACGTGTAGCCTATATTAGGTGAAAACTCGACTTCGAAAAATCGACTGAAAAAATACTTTTCTTTCTGTATATTTATACAGGTAAGAAAATGTAAAAACTATAATAATGTTATAACTCAAATTTAACAAACTATTGAAATAAAAAATTGTTATCTTTTAAATTTTATTAACATTTTTATTTCTGTCTGTTTTTGTTTTTTATTTTATTTTTTTATCAGTGCTATTATTGTTGTACTGTAGTGTTATTTTTTTGCTACGTGTTTTTTGTAGTTAGAGTAATCCTCCTCCAACCACGGGCTTTGCTCTTTTGGAGGAGTAATAAAGGAAATGAATGAAATAAAACAAATCTCTCAGTACCTGGAGGAAGCTGGGCGGGGAAAGTTAGTTATAAATAAATCTGTCATTAAAAAATATATTACGCGTAAACTGATAATTATGAAATATTTTTTTTATTGTACTAATATTGTATCAAAATATATTATATAGTTTTTATTTAAATAACTGAACCTCAAGGAAGTGTTGTTGGGCTACTGTTGTATGTTTTGTTTATTTAAGATTTACCGACTACAGAAAATACAGTTTTAGTAATAAAAATACTGCTGTCCTTGGTGTGGATGAAGATCCGACTGTAGATTCACGGTATTTGCAAGATTTTCTGATGTGCAAGAATGGTTACAGAAGTGGAGAATTAAGATGAATGAAACTAAGTCAGTCCATGTGACACTCACTCTACATAGACGAAAGTGCCCACCAGTAGTACTTAATGAGTTTTTGGTGCTACAGTCAGGAGATGTGAAGTACCTGGGGCTTCATCTGGACCGCCGACTGACGTGGAAGAAACACATTTTGACGAAACGAAAACGATTGGACTTAAAAATGAGAAATATTTTTTGGTTAACTGGGAGACGCTCACAACTGTCAACTGATGAAAACTGTTGCTGTACCAGATAATATTCAAGCCGGTGTGGACGTACGGGATACAACTCGGGGGTCCACAAAAAAATACCAATATTGACATTTTAGAACGTTTTCAAACAAAATTATTACGATTATCTCTTAGGATACCATGGTACATACGAAAAAATATTTCTATAACGATATAGCTACGACTTAACTCAGTAAGAAAGGATATTATACGATTTAGCAAAACATACGAACAAAGACTAAACGGACATCCAAATCATCTTGCGATAAACTTACTGAACAACATTGACTATACGTTTACAAGACTTAACAGATACAATGAGTTGGATTTACTTAACAGATTCGAACACAATTGACTTTTTATTTTCGATATTGTTATAAAATATGTATGGGTATAAAATTTTTTTTAAATTTTGATTCGTTTCAAAATTAATTTTTAAAATTACAAAAAGGTTATCTGTAACAATTATTATTAATGTATAGTGTTGTTGTAAATTTGCCTTTTCTATGTTAACCTTTTTACTTATTGTTCTTGTTCCTTTATAACAGAACAGATTGTAATTTTGCTGATTTGATAAAAAACGTAACTGGACAAAAATATGTTGACTATTTTCAGTAAAAGAACAGAAGCTGATAAGGCTATTCAGTATGCAAAAAAATATTCTATAATAAATTTTTAAGTACATCGTAACTGGAGTTTTTCGCTCTCAAAAATATGCTTTGATAGACCAGAAAGGCTAAAAAGATTTTTTGGAATATCATTTTCAATGATATTTATAAATTATTAGCAAAAGCTGTAGATATTGAATTGCTAAAAACTTTTTCATAAGGGAATTTATTTTCTGTTTAAAACTCTTTTACAGTGTAATATATCCCATGATACTTTACTTGTATATTTTTGATACCCTTCTCGTACTTTGTAGTCGTTATTTGGCAAACATTAATCACAAGGAAATCGTGTTTAATTCCGTTATAACTTCCCTTTTTATATTTCCCTTTAAATCCCTTGGATTTTTTCATGCTCCCGATAAAATACCTCCGTTTCTATCCACTTAAACCACTTTTTATTCCACTTACAAATCTTGTATTTTCACTTATAAAGAAACATTTCCACCTCCGGTTTCTTTGTATGTTATTATTCATTTTGTGGCCGGAAAAACTCTGTTTTTCCATCATTTTTCATCCTGCCTTACACTTAATATTGTTTTTCTTCTGTGTTTATCTTCTGTAAAACAAAAAATGAAAATTTTTTTATCTACAATCTAAAGGAATTTAGTAAACCAATTTTTTTCCACTTTTTTGTAATTACTTTGTATTAAAGTCATATTTCTTTTGAGTTTATTTAAATTGATTTGCTGATGTAGTGATTAAATTATTGATAAAAGTAAATAAAATATTTTGATTTCTTTTAGCTTTTCTTTTAATAATTTCTTGTAAAGTTTTGTTTTAATAACAGTTAATTACATAAAATAACTATGAATTATAAAAAAATATTAAAATTATTAACGCTTATTGTAACACCGATTATTCCTCTTTGTTGTTATTTTTAAAATTCCTATATTTCCAGTATTAATCTAGAATTAATTAATTCGAGAAAAAACTAATTCACACAATTTGAGTAAAACAGTTTTTTCAATTTCTCATTTTTTTCAAGAAGATGTAGCAGTTGAAGTAGATGGAAAGGTGATAATTATGTCTACTTCTATTATTATTATTATGTTTTTTTTTAACTTTTTTAGCCCTATATTGGGCAATACTACGGGGTTAAATATATATAAACGTAAAATATTAAATTTTGCTTTACAGGGACTCGAATAATGTATTTTTAGTGTCAGAATGGTAATATATTTTTTGATGTTAAGTCCTGGTAAGTATACTTACCAAGAAACGTTTATCGAAATGGGAATTACATATAATGTTTAGTGGTAAGAATGCTTATTAAAACATCTTATAGTTAGCTACATTACAAAAAATGTGTAGAATAACTTATCTTAACTTATTTACTTAACTTAACTTAATCTTAACTTATTTATTAGCATGAATGCTGGCTTTCCCGTTAAAAAATTTAATTTTTTAAGCACTGTCCAATAGTAGTAACAAAAACACACGGTATCGTAGGCTGGTATGAATCCTTACCACATTCGTGCAACTCAGGAAGTAAATGGTCGCTGCACGCTATTTCAATATTTGGATAGCTCACTTACCGGAGAACATCTACAACACCATAAAATGCCAATAAGATTGAACTGCATAGCTTTTTCTTAAATAAACTCCACCTTATTGCCATTGGTAAGTATACTTAACAAAGACCTACAAAGGATTACAGTTGCAGAAATCAGTGGTTTTGACTTATACGTGATAAATTTTGAGACCCAAGCCGAGACCTCTGTTGTAGACTAGTGCATTACCATTACTATTTCGTTTTGTATTTTACAGAAACAATAAAAAACAAGTTATTTTTACACGAAAAAAATAATTTTTTTTCTGAATAATATAATCGGCAGCTAAATTCCAGTGAAATCAATTTGAAACCCACTGCACCATTTAATTCATAATTTATATTTCAGTTATGTGACTTAATTATTAAAATAGGCCGAGTGATTATAGAATAATTAATGTAAATATGAAATTTTTTGACTTATTTAATAAAAACAATATAAGACAAGTACGAATGGCATATAAAAGAAATATATTACTTTTTTCACTGAATACATAAAAATGTATGTAACCGACGGTTCCCTTTTAATCTTACAGGGAAAAATATTTTCGTTACAAAACCGATAGATTTACATTTTTCATGAAATATTTTTCATTTTTTCTTTGTTTTTTTAAACAAAGAGAAATTTTTTTAGCATCACAATGGAGGAAAAAAGAGACAAAGTATATACGTGTTTCTTTGATCTTAACATATTTGAAATTTTATGTTTTCCCCTGTTGGGATTTATAAGGGTGTTTTTTTAGTATTTTTGTTTTATTAAATATAAAATATTCAGAAACCCATTTATACGATAATAATAATATATTCTGGATAAAGCTAAAAGAATCCGTAAAATTGGAAGAATTCCGTTCGTTATTGATTCAAGTTTTAAAAGAGATATATACTCTACTAAAATATGGCAGTTCGGAAATTGTACATTTTCACCTAAGTAGTAGAAAACTTATTTTATAAATATAATATATTTACCATTATTTTGATTTCTTCAACCTATATTTTCTTCTAATTCTGTAGCTGCCGTCTGTTCCAAGACGGTTGTCAGAAAATGAGTGTAGGATATGTCAACATAAACCTGATAAGCAAAATAATCAAAATCTGGTGTAAAACACTAACACAACTTTCCCTTGCCAATAGAAATAATGAGCAATATAACATACGTTGAATCATGAATAGTCTAAACAATGTAAAAAGAAAATCATAACCTGATTTTAATCATGAGTTAATGATCCAAAACGGAAATAAACCTATGCTAGGCTTAAAAAACCGACAAACATAAATGCACTAATTGAAAATCACTAAACTAAGCTCTTTAGAAGAACAATACTTGAAATAAAAGTTGTAGATTGTTTTATTTTCTATAATTTTAATAATAGATATTTTTGTCGTAAAATACATACTAAGGCCGCAATATTAAAAATAAATCATTTTTACCGATTTTTATGAAAAAAAACATAAAATCACTAACTGACGCTAAACAAAAAAAATGTATATGATTAAAAATTGTAGAGGTTTTATTCTGCTACAACTTTGATCACTATACGTACCATATGTACTGTATAGGAGCTAACATCTCCTTCTCGGGCTTCCAACAATCCTATTACCGGTACGTTGATAAGCTGGGGCTAAACGGTGCAAAAGATTTTCTCTTATCCGTGGCAGTGGTTTCTTTTATGAAATTTTATTCTCTCATCTAAACCAATCATCCCTTATATCCGGATTCCGTAGTCTAACTTCCCAGTTTTGCGCAACACAGGCAGGTGGAGTGTCAAATTATTTGCACTCGATTACCTAGTTCCAAGGCTACAAAAAATAGTTCTGTTTCTCATTACATGTTCAGTCAATTATATGACTAAAGCATTTAAGAACAGAAGAGGTAGAGGTGTAAAAGACACTAGTCAGAGTTATCTCCTCTTAGAGAATTTCATTATGCAGCCAGACCGGAAAATTATACTCCCCAACTATGGTTTTCCATATTCAAAATTAGATCGATTTACTGCTTCACTGTTTATTTTCTACTACCGGAACTATTACGGTTTGTATTATTGTATTAATACCTAATTATAAACTTTAATGTTAGTTACTTTAATACTAATTGAACATTATTATTAGAATGTTATTAAAATAGTGTGCTACAGTATACGTCTTCCAAAGGTAGAGTGTTAAATTTTTTGCACTCAATCTATTAGTTCTAGGGCTACAAATAATAGTTGTGTTTCTTATCACATGATCAGCCAATTATATGACTAAAGCATTTAAGAACAGAAGAGGTAGAGAAGTAAGAGACACTATACAGAATTATCTCCTCTGAAAGTAATGAATTTCATTATCCAGCCAAACCCTGTGGTGAATGAAATGAAGGTGTCTTTTGCAGGGTGGAAAGTAGATGCTTTACAGAGGACCTGGTATGCTGATAATCATACGTTTTCACTTAGTGAGAAAGGCGATGGTAAACCACCACATTTCTCGTGTTACTTAGTAAAGCCTCTAGAGGTTCAAACCAGCCTTTCGGCTGATGACCTTAACAAGAACGACGTCCCAGTTACAGCTCTTGATTTTTCAGTTAAAGTTTTAATTGTTGTGTGAATAGTTGTGTTCATTAAAAATAGATTTTATGACATTCTTCTCAAACAATTATTCCGTTTTATTATGAATTATGACAGAAATAACAGAAATTTTACATTGCTTCAAATATTTTATTGAAATAGTGCAAAAATGTCATAATGATGGGTCTACCGAACAAAATTGAAACAAATACAAACGATTTATTTCTCCGCTCAATGCAGAATGAATTTAGACCAACCTAATCACTCTCTTTTTTTTTCTTAAAGTATCTTGTTTATATTGGAATCTGTTCAACTCAGAACAATGAGCAACCCAGTGATCCAATCAGATGAGGTTGATACGTATAACGTGTAATGAGGTGTAAACTTGTACAGATCCAGGCCAAGCATTTCTGAGAGAGTATAGTTAATTGAAGCTTTACCATCAAAGTACACCGGTAACCCCTATCTAATATTCATATTCGCATAGAAGTAAATACCTTTACTAGAATTTAAATCAGGAAAATAAAATTCGCCTCCGAAAATCAGCTGTTAAACAGCTGACTCGTGACGACGACTTCACCTCTAGACCAACCCGATGGGTCAAAATAATTTGACTTATAGTGAAATTGTAATCAGAACATATGTTATTTAGTGTAAACAACCATCTTTGTAACGTATTGCTTGAGTCCCAGGTCCGTGTAGTTGGAAGGAATGCAGTGCGTTGTTATAGTAGCGGGAGAACGAATGAGTTAGTAGTGTTTCACAGCTGATGCATTTGTAGTAGTATCATGTACTAACTAGACTAAAAAAATCTGGTGTGAAACACTCACACAACTTTCTCTTGCCAATGCAAATAATTAATAATAAACCTAACATTATTAATAAAATATTAGAAATAAACAAAAACTAACCTCAAAAATATAACCATATTTCAATCATGAGTGAAACACGCAAAATGAAAATCGACCTCAGTTTGGCTTAGAAATACGGAAAATCACTCTTTCTCTCTAAACTAGGCTCTGTAGAGAAAAATGCTATAAATAAAAGTTGTAGATCTTTTAATTTTTTATATATTTCATTATATACACTTTTGTCGTAAAATGCATACTAAGGCCGAAATCTTAAAAAAATCGATTTTTCACACGTTTTCGTGAGAAAAAATTAGAAAATCGCTAATTACCGCTAAACTAAGCGTTTTACAAAAAAAAGCTTGAAATAAAAGTTGTAGGGTTTTAAATTTTCTACAACTTTTATTATATAACATTTTGCGCTAAAATGCATATTAAAGCCGCAATCTTAAAAAGAAAATTTTTTTACGTAAAAACAGCCTTACCCAGAACATCAGCAAACATGGCGCCTACCCTATCTTGTAGAGAATAAAAAGTTTAGTAAATAAAGCGATTTTTAAAAAAATCGTAGGACCAGTTTTTGAGAAAATCGCAAAAAAGTGAAAAATTACACGAATAAACTACTACTTCCGGTTGACCGATTTTGATGAAAATGTTCGTGTCGGGTCCGGTAGTGGTATGTAACTTAAGTTTCAAGTTTCAAGTCCGTACGATGTTCCGTTCTTGAGATATTCTGTTCACACACAGACACACACACACACACACACACACACAGACACACACACAGACACACACACAGACCAATCGCTAAAAACATGTTTTTTGGATTCAGGGGGTCTGAAAACGTATAGATCCGGTGAAAACTCGATTTCGAAAAATCGGCATGAAAACAGTACTTTCCTTCCTATATATTCATATAGGCAAGAGAAAGTAAAAATATTCTTATCATCCGGCGCATTAATTTAATAAATACCGATCGGGTTATTAACTTGCTCGGATTCATAATATTTAAATTACCAGTTTATATAAAAATATGTAAATAAATAAATGTAATAAATACAAATAAATATGTTAAATACGGAAGATTTGAAAACGAATGTTTTGTATCAGAGTAATACGACAATCGTTCTCCCAGCATGCGTCACTCATTCATTTTATCTCACCCTTACCCTTCGCCCCGCAACTGCATGGAGCTTGGAACCACACAATAGTTTAGTTTGCTTTAATAATTCTCAGAAATTTTAAAACAGATATCAATTGTTTGAGTATTTTTATAAATTTTAAAACTTTTAAGAAAAATCTTGAACAGATTTGCACCAAGTATTGAAATGGTTCTAAAAGGCATCAAACCTACAAATTCCCACATCTCCATATATAAGCACTAACACATTTATACAAATAAAATACATGTGCACACAAACAAATAATAGGATAACCAGAAAAGCAGACGAAAGCTGGAGGTGAATGTAGAAGGAGCAGAAGTTGAGCATAAGGTGGGACCATTACTGTCAAATTAGAAGCGACCACCTGCATAAACATGAGGTGGAACCATACACCCTTCCACCATGCCATTTTCCTACAATTTCCCCTTTCCCCACATCTTTTCCTCCTTTCATATCCACAGTTTCCCCAACACCATCACGTTACCCCCATCCTCAGATGGACGTGACTATTTTCTGCAATACCAGCAGTTGGAATTTTACTACAGTAGTCCAATTCTCAGCGTAAATTTTAGCGGAATTGAGGTAATTCACTGAAATAACGACGTAAAAGTATTTCTACAAAATTTACATACATTCCGTAACGGGTATATATCAGAAACAATCATTAATTAAAAATACTGCCTAAGGACAAACGTAAAACGAAATTGTTGTTAAAAATAATATTCAATGTAAAAGTATGACTAAAAACATGAAAATGTAATTGGTAAACTTTATTTTTTGCTAAACAATTCTGTTATTCAACCAATACTCTTAAAATATGCAAACTAATTGGTATTTAAAGAAAAATTAACGCCAGTTACTATTAAAATTTTGTTCCAGTTTACTTTATTCATCATTTAAAATTATCTAATTTGTTTTAATATTCGAAATAACTAATTTATATTTTCTTAGGAACTGTTTAATAGTTCACCTTTTTCTCGTACTGTTCCTTCCTTTTCTTCCCCAACCTCCTTTTCTCCTTCTACTTCTTTTCCTCTTTCTCCTCCTCTTCCTTTTTCTTCTTCTTCTTCTTCTTCTCCATCTTCCTCTACTTTTTTATCATTCCTTAATTTATTTTCCTCCTTTTGCTTCGTCTTCATCATCATTCCGATCTGATAGTTCCTTAGCATTGCGCATTTCAATTAACTTTTGTTGTCATGGAGATATTGTTAAGAATGGTTGAAAGTTGAGTATTCCACAAACCAAAGATATATTTATTTCCGCACTGAGAGATGAATTATAAAGTATGAGATACCTGGAAATGGATAAATTGTGGGCCTAAAAATAATTCACAGTATTAACCCTTACTGGGCTATCGACGGATGTACCCACCAAAAAATCTTTAAGAACTAAATTTAATTTTTAAAATGTAGTCTATTAAATTATTAACGATAAAAGCACGGAAAACTTCGAAAAGTTGAAAAAGTACCTCGGCGATATAATACATGTACAACTGAAAATACAGCAAAAAGGAAACAAATAGCAGCAGACGATGTGCACTTGTAAAAAATTAACCACCTGTATGAGAAAAAAGCAATCTTAAGACAAAACAAACCAAGATCAGACATTATGATACAGTGATTTACTTGTAAATCAGTGTATGATTGTAAGTTTTTTAGATGGACCGAAAAGAAAGGTCTGCTAGAATCAAAGAAATTTAAGAGAAGATTATCCGCAAGATTGGTCCGTAGATAAAAGACAAACAGCGTAAATTACACAAAAATGAACGATTAATGGAAACAATAAAGAAATAAAGATTATAGTTTTTTTTTTATTTGTGGGGCTCCCAAACTCCCCTACACCCCGCCGTCACCACCCACTACTATGGCTGGTCGCAAGCAGGCGACGTGGCACAGTTGAACAGCAATAGAATATCGCCTCAGTGTACTGCACCATTAAAACTCAACATAGTCATGCTTTCTTCACTAGAAAACAGTCAGCCGCCGAGCCCAACATATACCACATATACACGAATAACATAAAAATACATAAAACGACTTAAAGATAACGCAATATTTACAGCCTTCTATCACAGTATCCTGTATAATTTTTCTTTAATTTTACCATATTTGTGAAACAGATCTACCTTTTCATTTATTCCATTTGCTGAAGCTATACATCTATTGATTGAAGCTATTTTACTTCTTGTGGCTCCAGCAAACAGCCTTAAACTTCTTAAAGCTGTGCACGGCTCCCTCAGAAAAATCTTCGAGATATCCGGAACATCAACTCATGAATGCAGAATGTTGTAAATGTATAGAATTTCCATCACTATACGCCGCGTGCTCACACTCTGAAGCTCGTAGAATGAGAGGGAATCCTTATAACTATCAGCTTTTCTCCCAGATCTACAATACAACTTACGAATAAGGTTTTTCTGCATACTCTCTCCATTTTCTTTTCTGTGACGTCTCTTCTATAGTTCCATACCGTCCAACAATATTCGAGGACAGGATGCACAAGCCTCTTATAAAGTCTAAGTACTGACTTCTCAAATTTGAAATCACGACTAATCCAAGCTATGAGTCCTAAATTCCTTAGAGCTTTTGCAGCTATTGAAGCTACTTGCTCATGGAGTGATAGCGTGGAATCAAACAACACACCAAGGTCCATAGTGCTGGTTTTTCTTATGATTTCATCATGACCAAGGGTGTACTTGTGTACATAGCTCATCGCTTTTCTAAAATATGTCAACAAAAGTTTTAGTTGAGTTTAAAGAGAGACTGTTTTGCAGTGATCACAGTTGTATTAAATCAATATCCCTCTGAAGTACCCTGCACTCAGATGCGTTATTAGATATGGCACAAACTTTCAAATCATCTGCGTACATATAAATATTAAATTTATTATCATAAACAATGTCGTTGACAAAACTTACAAAAAGCAAAGAACCAAGAATCGAACCCATTTCTCCACAACCTATTTCTGATGTCCTCATTCCCCCCCCCCCCACCGACTATTACAGTCATACAGGAAGCCATTTTCTATCAGCTCCTTCAGGACACGTGCCGCTCAAAAATGTTTGAAATGAAGCTTGCAAAAATGTTTGTACTGACACTTTGTACCTGATAGAAAATGACCCAATTTTTTTGGAAATAAAAATAACATGTGTTGAAACGTGGTTTTTACTTATTATCCGGAAACGAGTCGCCAATACATGCACTGGAAGAGCCGAACTTCACCGAGAGCCATAAAAGATCGAATGAGCAAGTCAAAATTTAAAGTAATGATGATTGTTTTTTGAATATCCATGGATTGTGTACCTTCACTGGGTTCCTGAAGGTCAAACAATTATTCAATATTACTTACTTGAGGTACTTTCTAAACTACGTCAAAGAGTAAGGAAAAAACGCTCCGAAATGTGGAAGGACAAATCATGGGTTCTCCACCAAGACAATGCGCCAGCTCATTCCGCGTTATCTGTCAAGAGATTCCTAGCCAAGTACAGCATTTAAAGCGACAAGATTTGAGTCTGTGGAAGCTGTAAAAGAAAAACGGCATGTAACCTGAAGGAGCTGACAGAAGATGACTTCCAGCACTGTTACCATCAATGGAAAATTCGCATGGAACGTTGTAGGGATAGAGAAAGAGTGGATATTGAAGGTGACAATAAGTGATTATGTAGCCTATAAAATTAAAATAAATTTTTTACAACGTCAGTCTCGTTATTTAATAGCCACACCTCGTATTTTTAATTTTTCTTATAGTTCAAGAATATTTTATTGTCGTTAAAAGTCTCTAACACTATTAATTTTTTTTGACCTAAGTGAAATATATGAAAAGGACAGTTATGTTTTCAAGTCAATATTTTCACCAGAGTTTTCCTCGTTTTCAGATTATTTGATCCCCAAAAGCATGCTTTACCGATGAGTCTGGGTGTGTTAGCAAAATATCTCGAAAATTGAAATTTGTAGACTACGAAGTTACTTAAAACTTAACTTAGCTACCACAAGGGGACCCAACGCGTACATTTTCATCAAAATCTGTCAACAGGAAGAAGTAAGTAGTTTACTCGTGTAAATTATAACTATTTTATGATTTCACAAAAACGACTCATACGATTTAAAAAAAAAATCGCGTTATTTACTACATTTTTATGTTCTACATGATAGGATAAGCGCCATGTCTGTTGAAATTTTTGAAGGGCTGTGTTTTGGTGGTGAAAGCGTATAGTATTATACGTTGTAGAAAGTAACAAAACCTATAGCGCTTATTCCAAACAATTGTTTTTCTAAAGCGCTTAGTTTAGAGTCAATTATTGATTTTCTGTATTTTGTTTTTTTTTGTTCACGAATTTACCTGCTATGGATCACGTTACCAAGTTGTTCCTCTGGCCTACTGTATTTGCCAGCTTCCCTTGCGTTCGGCCCATAACGCCTTCATTCTCGCGCTTTGTTGGTGTCTTCTTTCCTCTGACCATTCGCCGCCATTTCCCCGGCGCATCCTCCTGCTCAGATTCCCTTATCACTGCTCTATAGTGCTCTCTGTCCTGTGTGTCCCGCGGTGTTAATCCTATCTGTTCCAGATCCAGTTTAGTTTCCTTGGCCCATGTGTAGTTCTTCTTTCCCCGGTTCACAAAGTCGAATACCTGTTTGACCAATCTATTGTTACTCATCCTGCTGAGATGCCCAAAGAATACCAGTCTGCGCTTCCTCATCCGTGAGACGATGCTCTCTGAGAATTTATACACGTCTTGGTTGTGCTGCAGTCTCCATCCCTCCGTGGTCATTCTGCCCCCCATTGTCTTCCGTATTATCTTCCTGTCCAATCCCTCAATCTTCCTGAGGCCCCTATTGAGAAGCAGCGTTTCACTGGCGTACAGTGCTTCGGGTTGGATTACCGTGTGATAGTGTCGCTTCTTAGCATTTTTGGAGATGCACTTCTTGCTGTATACGCTTCGTGTTGTCCTAAATGCGTTCCACATCTTCCGTATTCTTTCCTCTATCCCGGGCTTATCCAGACCATTTGTGTGGATGTGTGTGATTTGTGTGTCTCCCAGATACTTAAACGATTCGACCTGTTGCAATGTTCCTATGTTAGTCTCGATGTCCTCTTGTGTTTTGTGGCTTGTTATGAACTTTGTTTTTTCTGCCGATATATATAAACCCACTGTGTTGGCCACTTCCTCCAGTAGGTTAACCGCCTGTGCTGCCTCCTCCAGAGTGTCGGTTATTGTGGCGAAGTCGTCCGCGAAAGCCAGGCAATCTATTGTGAGTCCCTGTTTCTTATATCCTAGATATATTGGCTCTATTGCCGCCTCCCGCATCCGCTTTCTCCAGTCCCTAACTATTTGTTCCAGCACGCAGTTGAAGAGTATAGGGGAGAGTCCGTCCCCCTGTCTCACTCCCGTTTTAATCTCGAATGGTTTTGAGATTTCCTGTCTTAGTTTGACCTTGGAGAAAGTCCCCGTTAGAGCGTCCTTTATAATATCGGCTTCCCTGTCTGGGGTTCCTAGATTTCTTATAATGATATCCAATATCTTCCTGTCGACTGAGTCAAACGCCTTCCTGAAATCAACAAAGGTAACCATTGTTGTTTTTGCGTTCTGTATTTTGTTTATTATTATGGGTAAAAAAATTGGATTTATTTCCGTTTTGACTTTTTCTGTTAAGGCTTTTTGCGACGAACATTTGGCTATATAATAAAATTTACAGGCTAGAAAATAAATCAACCTATATTTCAAGCATTTTTTTCTAGAGTTTAGCAATCAATTAGTGATTTGCCGTATTTTTAAGCTGTTCTACAAAGATTTATTTTTATTTTGCTTCATTCGCTCATGCTTAAAATAAGGTAATTGTTTTCTTTGACATTGTTTATTCACGATCAAAAATAGGAATACGGGTTTTATCTTTATCATTTTGTTTAAAATAAAATTCTCAACAATTTTCATTAAAACTTTTTGGGTTTATTCGCAATTTAACAAAGTTATTTTACGCTAAACTTAAAAAAGTAATTTTTCTAACCCTACTTTATAATTTTTTCACGTATTTTTCTTCAAAAATTAAAAGCAGTTGACTACATTTCTGCGACTCGTTTTTTTAAGTTTCCCAGATTAAAAACCATAAGAAACCACTAAAATGTTTCCTTATTTTATCTTCTCAGAACGTCAGTATGACTTTATTTCACTCTTTGCTCAGAAATTATGGTGAAATCTTTCACCAGGTATAACTTGCAAGCATTTCCGAATCTATGTTTGTATGAACTTATCGTCTTATTTTTAACTATAAAATTATCTCCATAGAGATTGCATTGCAACTTATAATCATTCGGTATATTTAATTATTTACATTAGCAAGAGAATATCGTGTGAGTGTATCTAACCAAATTATTATTTTTCGATTTTAATTACTTAAATATTTTCATTTAAAAAAGTCCAATTAATATAAGAACTATTCATAATATAAAAAACAGATTTTACAACAACAAAAAAGTTACAGAAAACTCTGCATAAAAGGTGACATATCTGGTCGATTTATTTATTACTTCTGTGACGTGGATTAATCGAAAATATTTATTCTGTTCGAATAGCTCTACATGATTTATTTTTACCCTAAGGATATTTTTCATGTGGGAATAATTCTAAAATTGATATATTTTAATCTGTACCAGCAAAAAAAAATTAAATTTTAATTATTGAATCTAGATATTAAAAATTATTTATTTATTGTCGTTCAAATTTATTATTTATTATTATAATTTATTATTATTGTTGTTTTATTTATCTAGGTTCAAATCTTAGTAAAGGTACTTTTATACGGAGTTGAATGCTAGACAGTGGTTACCGGTGTACTTTGATGGTTGGGGTTCAGATAACCATACTCTCTCAAGAATGGTCGACCTAAGTCTGTACAAGACCACAACTCATTTCCACGTCATACACATCATCCTCATCTCATTGGGTCATGGGGTTGCTTATTGTTCTCAATTGAACAGATTGCAACGTACACACGTAAGGGATTACAAAAAAATTACTGTTGGTTTTTAAATCAATGATAAATAAGAGTGCCCATAACAGACAGGTGGAGTGTCAAATTATTTACACTCAATCTGTTCGTTGCAGGGCTAAAATAAATAGTTCTGTTTCTTATCACATGGTCAGCCAATTAAATGACTGAATCATTTGATAACAGAAGAGGTAGAGGTGTAAAAGATACTAATCAGAGTTATCTTCTCTGAAAGTAATGAATTTCATTGTACAGCCAGACCCTGTGGTGAATGAAGTGAAGTTGTCATTTACAGAGTGAAAAATATTGCTTTTCAGAGGGCCCGACATGCTGATGAGCGTACTTTTCCACTCAGTGAGGAAGGCAATGGTAAACCATCTCACTCCTCGTTTTACTTAGTAAAACCTCTACAGGTTCAAACCAGCTTTTCAGCTGTTGACCTAAACAACAACAACGATAAATAAGAATCGTTACCACTAAACAAGTTTTATAAAAGATTGTAGATTTTTGATGTATTACATGAAAACAGAAATACTTACAGTTTTTTTAACCTTTATTCAAGAAATTCATAACCTGTTAAATACAATCATTGAATATGATAACAAAAAATATGGAACAATACTAACATGATAAATAAACGTGAGTAGATACACAGTCCAGTGACAGAACTCCGACGTTAATAGATAGGTGCAGCATTTAGAACACTGTAATGGATAGTCAATTACAGTACTACGTTAATTGGTGAGGTCCCGGCTCCATCGACGTTTTAGACGTTTTACTGGATTGTTTGGGAGAGTCTACGTACCAAGATTTGAGACCAATGGGTTATGGTGGTTCACGATTTTCTTCCTAAATTTCGTATAGAGTTTTAAGAAAACGTCATTTATGTAGAGTGTAACGTCATTTAGGTCTGAGTGTAGCGTTTTATTGGTTACATAATAGGGGGCGTTAACTATTCTCCGTAAAAGATTTGATTGGAAACGCAATTTAAAAAAAAAACATTTACTACGAGAGCAGAGGCTTCCAAAGAATTTCAGCCGGCTTGGTGCTTAACTTTTGTTTACAGAGCTTAATTTACCGTCAATTAATTATTTTACGTATTTTTAAGTACTACAACTGGTTGATTTTCATTTTGCGTCATTCCCGCATGATAAAAATTAGGTTATTCTCTTCATATGAAATGGTTTACTTATGACTGAACATAGTTATATTTGTCATAAAAATTTTCAAAAAATAGTTATGTTTCTAATTACTTGATCAGCCAATTTTAAATGAAGCATTTAAGAACAGAAGAGTTAGAGGTGTAAAAGACACTAGTCAAGTGTTACTACCTCTGAAAGTAAAGAAGTATATTATACAGCCAGAATTTTTGGTGAATGAAGGAAATATGTCATTCTTTGCACGGTGCCAAATAGATGCTTTTTGGAGGGCTTCTATGCTGACAAGCATACTTGTCATACTCAAAAGAAAAGGCAATGGTAAACCACTTCAATCGTCATTTTACTTAATAAATTATCAAGAGGTTCAAACTAACCTTTCAGCTTATGACCTATACAACAACATTAACACATTTTTTTATTATTTATACGAGGTGTGGCTATTAAATAACGAGACTGACGTTGTAAAAAATTTTATTTTAATTTTATACATAATAACTTATTGTCACCACCAATATACACTCCTTTTCTATCCCTACAACGCTCCATGAGAATTTTCTATTGTTGGAAACAGTGCTGGATGTCATCTTCTGTCAACTCCTTCTGGACACGTGCCACTTTCTCTTTTACAGCTTCCACAGACTCAAATCTTGTCCCTTTTAATGCAGATTTCACCTTAGGGAACAGTTCCATTTCACCTTAGAGAAGTCACATGGTGCAAGGTCTGGTGAATAAAGTGGATGTTCTAACACAGATGCTGCACTTGGCTAGGAATCTTTTGACAGGTAACGCGTAATGAGCTGGCGCATTGTCTTGTTGGAGAACCCATGACTTGTCCTTCCACATTTCGGGGTGTTTTTTTCTTACTCTTTGACGTAGTTTAGAAAGTACCTCAAGGTAGTAATATTGATTAATTTTTTTGACCTTCAGGAACCCAGTGAAAGTACTCAATCCCATGGTTATAAAAAAAAACAATCATCATGGCTTTAAATTTTGACTTGCTCATCCGATCTTTTTTGGGTCTCGGTGAAGTTCGGCTCTTCCAGTAGGTCTATATGGATTAGCGCTTCGTTTTCGGATCATAAGTAAAACACTAGGTTTCATCACATGTTTTTACTTTCTACCTGAACAGGTAGAAGATAAAAACCCTAAGGGAACTCTTAGGGAACCCTAAGATGAAATCTGCTTTACAATATTTGAGTCTGTGGAAGCCGTTAAAGAGAAAGCGGCACGTGTCCTGAAGAAGCTGACAGAAAATGACTTCCAGAACTTGTTCCAACAATGGAAAATTTGCATGGAGCGTTGTTGGGATAGAGAAGGAGTGTATATTGAAGGTGACAATAAGTGGTTATGTTTAAAATAAATTTTTTTTACGTCAGTCTCGTTATTTAATAGCCACACCTCGTATTGGCAAAAGAAAGTCATACGAGTGTTCAACACTACAATTTTATAAATTTTGTTTTAAAAATATTTTATATTTAAAAAAGTATTTTTTTTACACATTTCGTTTAATTTAAATTTAATATTATAGTACACGATGTGCATTTTTTGTGGTGTAGCTTCTATATTGGTAAGAAATTAATAAAATGTAATATTTGTAAAGGAGTCGTCAGATGGTGTAAGTGGTTTTTTATAACATTTATTAAATTTAAAAATAGTTTATTTATTAGATATTTCACAAAGTGTTGTTATTAATATTTTTCATGAAAGTTAAAACTTATTAGATGTTTTAACCGTTTTTTTTCTGTTATAAAATTGGTATATAAAATACGTGACTTAAATAAAGGGGTTGGTTCAAAGAGAAATAAATTGGTGTATTGGTATTGTACTAGCTTTAACATTGTATTTTCTTATGACATCTGTCACCAGATGCCAGCCTCCGGAAACGTAGGCATTTGGTTTGTTGTTACTTTCATATAACTCTCGATTCTATTCCATAACCAACCCTCTCTGATCTTTCTCGTTCTCTTTCTAGTTAGATTGTTGTTCGTCGTTGACGTTATTTTGACTGTTATCATAATCGAATTTCCGTTTACAAATGTTGGGTATGGAAAATACGGTGTTACAAATTTTACATATGTAAACACATTTCTAAATTATATATACTATATTTCAATTACATAAACTTATTAATACACAAGAAAAATCTTTCACAGAGAATTTCAATTTTACTTTGTTATATCATTCATTTAATGTTTATTTATTATCAAAAATGAAATTTTCATTGTCATAATTTACTCTTTATATATTTTGTATAATATATTATTTAAATTATTTGTTAAATACAATAGGCTTGTCAAATTTAGTGTATTGTTTCTGATTGTGAATATAATTTTCAGTTCTCGTGCTTGTAAAATCTACCCATAACAGGTAGGTGGATTGCTAAATTATTTGCATGATCTGTTAATACCAGAGCTACAAAAAATAGTACTGTTTCTTATTACATGGTCAGCCAATTATATGACCGAAGCTATCAAGAAGAGAAGAGGTACAGGTGCAAAATACACGAATCAGAGTTCTATTCTCTGAGAGTATTGAAGTTTATTATACAGCAAGACCTTGTGGTGAATAAAGTAAAACATTTGCAAGGCGGAAACTAAATATTTTTCGGAAAGCCTGTCAATCTCATAAGCATACTTTTCCACTCAGAGAGGAAGGCAAAGGTAAACCACCTTACTCTTCGTTTTACTTAGTAAAGCTTCTAGAGGTTCAAACCAGCCTTTCAGCTGAATGCGTAAAGAACAATTTATAAAATATTGTAACACGTAAGCCTTGGTTCACTCGGGATCAGGTTGTGAGAGATATTAAACAGATTTATTTCAAAGCTACAAAAATTGTTTATTCATTGATACAATTAATAACAATTAAACTAAGCATACTAATGTAAAATTTATTATATATATAAGTTATAGAGTAAGATACTAGTGGTAAGTTTGTAGCGTGAACTTGACCCATATTCCAATTAGTGGACAAGGTCACATAGTCAGGTTATACACTACATTTTTTTAAATTAAAAATAACAACTCCAGTAATACTAGGTGTATATTATTATTATAATTTTTAAATAGTATAAATAAATTTATAAAATATAAATACTGGCATAATATAAATAGTTATTTGTTAATTAATATTCAATATCAGTTAATCTTCAATAGTTTTAAAAAATGTATAATAATCTACGAACAACAACGAGATTAAAATGAAGTACTACGTGATTCAAAAGTGCAACTAAACTATAATTAATAAAAAGTGAAGTAAAAATCGAAATGAAGATAAACAATTAAAATAAATACATGAATAACTGAAATAATATAAATAATATCTTTTAAAACAGTGATTTGAATTTTACGAACATTTTTAAAATTGTAACCACTCCTTGCCCGCGAACATAAATCCCATGTTCACCGCAAGTTTGGCGAAGTGATACAAAAAAATTTAGGAAAGGTAAGGTTGTTGCTGTAATATGAAATAAAGATAACAAATTGGTAAAATTAATAATAGATTTAATTAACAAGTATTTCTCCAAAATAATTACCAAGAAGTACCAATCAGCTTTTCTTAAAAAAAATATATATGTTTAGTTTTACATCAATAAAATTAACCTGAGATTAAATAAAACTTTAACGATTTTAAATTACCAAAATTTGCTCACGTCAGCGATATATCTAAGTAAATAATATATTAAAGGCTGCCTTTGTACTTTATTAAATCTTAACAAATTTAGAAAAATAATTAAATTGTTTTAATCATAAGTCAAAACCAGAATAGTAAGTTACTTCTTTGCTTCATTTCTTTTACAAGAAAACAATAATTATAGTAATAACAAACAGACAAATGAATAATAATTAAGAAACATTTGTACCAAATTCGACTACACTTAGATTGCAAGGCTTTAAATAAAAATTAATATTTGAATAATAACAAAATATACTGCACAAGTGTTAACAGCATACGAATTACAATTTCTTTAAATTTTGCATAGTATAAATAATATTAATAATTTAGAAAACTGGTTTTGTTATTGCCTGCTGCTTGACTTTAGGTGATTACGTTTAGAACCATTGACACATAGTTTGGTTGTTCACTTCAAATTAAATTTGGTATTCTCAGTCCATGCCTGTTGATCGGTAACTCCAATCCATACCTGCGACCCTGGATTTAAACAAAATCCATCTCGCATTAAAATATTATTAAGATAAAAAAAAATCACTGATTACGGTGATCCAAAGTTTATACAGTGAAGTAGAATTTACATCAAAGTGAGTCAGATTAACAAAATTACACTTAATGGTGTGATTAATAATTAATTAACTGGTAATCAAATCAAGAATTCTTAATAAAATGTATCACAAACCAATTACGTAATAAATTACATATTAATTAGCAATTTACAGCTTTTTTATAGCAATTACAAAATATAAGATCAATTCTTTCTATTTTCTTCTTTTTTTACATCAAAAACATTTATAAAATTTTCCAACAAGAAAGTATCAGAAAATTACGTGTAGGTTCAAAGCGACCACACCCAAATTTTACAGAACTAATTGTATTTTGCATATAAAGAATTCTCAGCATTTGCTTAACCAGAAAAAATAAAGAAGAATGCTTACCATTATAAAAAAATGGGTAAACCTAGACCATCAAAAGCAAATAACCGAACACGGAAAGAACTTATAAAAAAAATTTACACGCAAGACGTCACAAAAAAACTGATACATAAGGAAATGAATAGAAAAACAAACCGAGGTACTTGTAACGAAACCAATTGCAGAATAAAAGTAATTCTGTTTTAAAACAAACTTAACAAACATTTAAAACTTTTCATTAAAAGTTATAAAGAACAAATCGGAACGGACTATTACACGACCAGTAATGCCGACCGTACTGTTTGACAAACCAAACTCGACTCATTCTAACCAGGAAAACTCTCCAGTAATTAGACAGCGGAAAATAAGCAGGACAATGACATTGCAGAACCAAACAGCTGATTGCCTCGCCAGTTCGAACCGTAACCGAGTTCCCAAAACATCCGACAGATAGCAGAAGCTTACAGTAACTATTAGTAGGAGCGGTAAAGAAAAATAAATATGAAATCAAATTGTAACGTTTGCCATATAGACGTTACAAAATATGTAATCAATATTTAAAATTTAATATGGTAACTTGAACTATGAATTTGTTGAGCTTTAGGCCAGAGACAAGCTTGGTGTGAACATCATGTATGAAAGTGCTCCAGATAAATATTAAAATTATTAAGTAAAAACCGATGGAAGTATCGTATAATATGTATCAGTAAGAAGATAAACACGTAAGCAACATTTACCATATAATTAACAAACATTAATTATCAATATATCAAGAAAATTCATATTTAAATTCAAGATTACAAGCTATCAATAGACGCCATATAAATGAACAAAGCTTTGCTTCAGTAATTCATAATTTTATTAAATTAAACCGATAAATAAAAATAACATTTCAAGTACATAATTAACTGATATTTTTTTTTTAAATTTATTCAATTACTTAACTTATTCAAAATTATCTAAATAATATTCTAAATTTAATTCAAAAGACCAGTATTACAATAAAATTATTAAAAATTCCGATTGTCATTTGTTCAACTTAAAATTTTTCATTGTTGTATAATTTAAGATTTATTAATAAAGAACAATAAACAATTATAGTACGTATTTAAAAACCCTGAGAATATTTAAAATTAGAGTCATAATTTTTTAAAATCATCAATTATTTATTTATTTATTAAATTAAAAGTCTTAGAATTTAAATCTTGTGTCTATTTATTTTATTTTTAATTTGTACAACCGTAGTGTTGCTACAAGTTGATAGTTAAGGCTTTAGTTCTAAGAATTCTTTATTATATTTTTCTTTATGTTAATAGAAAAATAGTCAGTCTTGTACTCAACCGCATACAATGCAATGCACATGTATGTTTTTACAGAGTAAAT
Source organism: Catonia carolina (assembly GCA_035578175.1). Classification (NCBI taxonomy): domain Eukaryota; kingdom Metazoa; phylum Arthropoda; class Insecta; order Hemiptera; family Achilidae; genus Catonia; species Catonia carolina. The sequence goes on from JAQMRL010000005.1 coordinate 73,428,380, forward strand.
GTAAAAGTCTTTAGTTCACATCCCATGTATTTGGATATAAATAAAATTGTTTTTTTAAAAAGTGTTTCGATTGTTTTCGAGACCTAACTTATACATATACTTTTTTAAATTTACTTAAATTTATATTAATATTTTGTAAACTTTTTGTACAATATTTTATAATTTATATAAATTTATTATATATTTAATATACTAAATACAATGGATTACTTAAATAAATTTTTTTATTCCCTAATTTTTGTTCGTTGAAATCTTACACTAATAAACTCTATTTCCTTTTTCTTATAATACAATACAAATAAAAATTCTTAAAAAATGAATAAAACCTGCAAGGGAAACTAACTGTTCACTTTAAGAACAATAAGCAACTCCATGACCTAATGAAATAAGGATGATATGTGAGTCGTGTAGTCTTGTACTGATTCAGTCCAACCATCACTGAGAAAGTGTGGTTAATTTAACCAACACCATTAAAGTACATTTGTAACCACTGTCTAGTAATCAAATTCTTATAAAAATAACTACATTTACTATGCTCCTATAGTAAAAATTGAGGGTTTTTAACACTGCGGGCTTAAAATCCCTTAGGGAAAAGGTGTATGTATAATATACGATGTGAAAAGTTAAAAAAACCTACAATATACTTTTCTAAAACGCTAAGAAAATTATTAATTTTCTGTACTTTTCTAAATTTTGAAATCTGTAAAAACAGGATTTTTTAAAGATTTAGGCCTTTGTAATGCAATCAACGACAAAAATTTGTATAACCAAAGTTATAGATAAAAAAACAATCTATAACTTTTATTTCAAATACTTTTTTCTCCATACCTAGTTTATCGTCATTTTTAGTAATTCTCCGTATTTTTATGTTTAACAGAAGTTTATTTTATTTTGTGTCATTCGCTCAAAATCAAAAGCAGGTTATGTTTTATGTGTTACATCGTTTACTAATGATTATATATACAACATGTGACTATTAAATAACGAAACTGACGTTGTAAAAAATTTTATTTCTATTTTATACGTAATCACTTATTGTCACCTTCAATATACACTCCTCTATCCCTGAAACGCTGCATGCAAATTTTCCATTCAAACATTGTTGGAAACAGTGCTGGAAGTCATCTTCTGACAGCTCGTTCAGCCTACGTGCCGCTTTCTCTTTTACAGCTTCCACAAACTCAAATCTTGTCCCTTTTTAATGCAGATTTCACCTTAGAGAACAGTTAGAAGTCACATGGTGCAACATCTGGTTAATAAAGTGGATGTTCTAACACTGAGATGCTGTACTTGGCTAGGAACCGCTTGACAAAAAACGCGGATTCAGCTGGCGCACTGTCTTGGTGGAGAACCCACGATTTGTCCTTCCACGTTTTAGGGAGTTTTTTCCTTACTCTTAAACGTAGTTTAAAAGTACCTCAAGGTAGTAATATTGATTAATTGTTTGACCTTCAGGAACCCAGTGAAGGTACACAATCCCATGGATATAAAAAAAAACAATCATCATTGCTTTATATTTTGACTTGCTCATGCGAGCTTTTTTAGCTCTCGGTGAAGTTTGGCTCTAGTAAATAATATTGATACTGGTTTTTCAAGACTGAAAAAACATAGTGTTTTTGACTCAGGTTATAGGTTTTGAAGAACATTGTTACACTTATTACCTTTTTTTTCTAACTGTTTTACTTCAAAGTCATCATTGTATTTATCAAAAATATTAATTTATTACTGTTTTCAATTTCATTAACATTATAAAGAAATCGTAATCATGTTAATTAACATTTTTATCAAAATTACTGATTGTTCTATTTCAAGTGAACAGATTGTAATGTTGCAGAATTGTAAAAAAAAATATTAAATTACCATTCGTTAGGGTTACACAAACTAGGTAATTAAATTACCTTAGGCTACTTTGTTTTCACTTTCCAAAACGTATTCTGGACTTCTTCCTAATAACTTAACCAATTATTTTATACTATACTTTCATCTCTACTTTAAAAATATATTGTCATAATTTGACATGTTTTTTGAGTTCTCTTCCCTGTATTCTTTTCTTTACAATTTATTTTTTTATATATTAGATCTACATTCATATTTTGGAATTCATAATTTTATATTTTAGCATAAAAGGTTTTCTTCCTGGAAATTATAATAAATATTGTTTGATATTACAATGCTCGTTATCATTATTTATGATATTTTTCGTAATATTTGATATTTCTATAAGATATTATTAGCCTACTTCTGAAGATTTTTTTCAATAAATTATTTTATTATTATTTTGATTAAGCCTTATATTTTTTCACCGTGCTTAGTAATTTAGTTTTTATTTCATTTTTTTATAAAATGAGCATATTTATTAAGAGTATCTAGTCTAAAAAAGTATATCCGTTATAAAATTGCCTTTTATTAACTTGTTAACCTTTCCTTCAAGAGAATAAAACCTTTTTATAATTTAAACAATAATTGTCTATTTATTTATTTCCTTTTAACACAATATTATTTAAATTAAACGTAAATGAAATTTATTTCCGTTCAATTGTTTACTTTCTCTAGCTCTTTATGAATATAATTTATAGAGGAAGGAAAGCATTTTCGTTTCCATGTCGATATTTCAAAATGCAAGTTTTTATCGAATATACACGTTTTATCCTAACCGATTTTAAAACCGAGTCTCGTTGTGGTATCTACTTTAAGTTTCAAGTTTCAACTTTATTCGATATTCCGTTCTTGAGATATTTTGTTTTCTTTTTTTTCATTTATATTTTTCTCTACATGCTAGGGTAAGCGCCATATCTACTAAAACTCGTCGAAACTGTGCTCTCATAGAAAAAAAAAGATTTGTTTAAGATTGCAGCCTTAATAAATGAACTTTTAGGTAAAAAAACATATAGGTTATTAAAGCTGTAGAAAATGATCAACCTAAAAATTTCATTTCAAGTATTTTAGTGTCAATTATTGATTTTCGGTATTTGGTTCATAAAAATCGAAAAACATGGTTTTTAAGATAGCTGTTTTTGCATGCACTTTCCGTACAAGTAGGACTATACATAACTGAACTTAAAGACAATTAAAAACCTACAAATTTTAAATCAAAATTTTTTTCTACAGAGCTTAGTTTAGTATCTATTAATGATTTTTCGTATTTTTAAATCGAATAGATATTGAATTTCATTTAGCTCCATTCACTCTTGATTTCTGCTCATAACAGACAGGTAAAGTGTTAAATTATTTACACTCAATCTGTTCGTTGCAGGGCTAAAATAAATAGTTCTGTTTCTTATCACATGGTCAGCCAATTAAATGACTGAATCATATAAGAACAGAAGAGGTAGAGGTGTAAAAGACACAAATCAGAGTTATCTGCTCTGAAAGTAATGAATTTCATTATACAGCGAGACCCTGTGGTGAATGAAGTGAAGGTGTCGTTTGCAGAGTGAAAAATATGTGCTTTTCAGAGGGCCCGGCATGCTGATAAGCGTACTTTTCCACTCAGTGAGGAAGGCACAGGTAAACCACTTCACTCCTCGTTTTATTTAGTAAAATCTCTACAGGTTGAAACCAGCTTTTCGGCTGATCACCTGAACAACAACACTCTTGATTAGAATTATATTTTTCATTTTACATTGTTTACTAATGATTAAACAATAATTATATGTTTAATTATTTACGTTGGCAAGATAAATTTGTATGAGTGTTTCACAACAAATTTTTAATTACTAAATTAATATCAGCAATAATTATAATAACAATAAACTAAATAATTACTGTGAATAATAATGAAATATTTTAGTAATTAAAATTTGATTTATTAATATCGATAAATAATATAGTATGTAATAAATTTCAAAATATGAATACTACAAACATTATTTATAAAACTAAAATTTTATAATAATTAATTTTAAATTAAATATTAATTTGAACATTTATGTATAGTACAATATAATATGTACCTTGATTCCAGCAGTATTTGCCTAGCTAACCCGCGTATTGTGTTATGTTTGCATGATCAGGGATCGTATTGGGTTTGTTAGGCTAATTTAGTGAACGCAGCTTGTAAATAGGCGTAGGTAGGCTAATTGCACGCATATTACACTACACACTATAATGAGTGATTTGATTAAATAACCATGTATATGTATATATTCACACACACACACACACATACACAAACACAACACAGTTTTCATTAATGAATTAATGCAGTAACAAGCATAAATTTAAACAGGAAACTGCATACGTAAAGTGGATTTACATTTCTATACAGAACGTATTCGTAAGTACGGGATCGTTTCATTTTATGGTAATACATAAACATTCAAACCAAGCAAATTCAAATAGCTTACTCGTTTATTAGTACAATTCGTAAAGGTTTCATAAATTTAAATTTGCATTGGACCTTAACTCATTTTTCAATTTAAATTCTAATTCTAATTTTTGTTTTTTAGACGTCAAATCATCTTTTTTTTGTCAATGTTGTCTCTGTTATTAATTAAATTGCACAAATGTTGTCAATGAATCTCAATCAATCTTTATAAAATCCATATTCAATAATTTGGTGTGAAACACTCACATAACTTTCTCTTGCTTATATAAATTATTTTTAATATTTATTTTTAATCCTTAATGTGTGTACGTTACAATACGAGTATGTTTAGTTCTGAATAATAACCAACCTCATGACCCAATGAGATGAGGATGATGTGTATGACCTGTAAATGATGTGTAGTCATGTACGAACATAGAGAAATTGGTTAATTGAACCCCGACCATCAAAATTTATTTTAAACTTCATATTATTGAAATTTCACGCTGTACAATATGACAACTAGTGAAAAAGATAAAACTATAACTACGTATTAAGGTACTTTAAGGAGAATACCACTTAGCGACAGGACTCCAGCGTTATAAGGTTGTTTGTCTATATTTATTTGTTTAAATTTTGAAAATTGTGTAACTTACGTACGTAGCCAATATAATATAGTGTACCTTATAATGTCTCTGCTCTATCGTCTGCGTAGACGCCTTGGGGGATTACCTGAGTGATGTTCATTGTCTAGATCACGAATAAGGGGGTTCCGGTGGTTGAACAGTTTGTTCTTAAATCTGAGATAAAGTCTGTAGAAAGAACCGTTGACATAAGGTATATGTATGCCCTTGTGAAGAGTCGCGTTAGGAAGGAGCGTTTGTTATGCGTCGGAGAGTCTTGGACTGAAATCGTTGGATTTGAGCTACATTTGATGGTTTTGCTAAGCCATAAATCTGGCTTCCGTACGTCTGCATGGGTTTGAAGAGAGTTTTATACAGAAGAACTTTTGAGGGGAGTGTCGGTTTTGAACATTTCGAAACTAGTCGAAACTAATTGTTTCATTCGATCGTCTAGAGCCCTTCTCTTTACATTTACATGTTTATTCCATGTGAGACGACGATCAATGTATAACCCAAGGTATCGGAAGAGGCACTCTTTGGAAGAGGCGTATTGTAAAGAAATACTGGTGAACACGTTTATCGACGCAGCGTAAAGATCATATGAAATGTTTTGTCTATATTAACTTTTATTCTCGATTTAATAAACCACATTTCCAAACGGGATAATGAATGCTGAATATTGTAAGACGTGATCGTGGGGTCGTCGGATGAAGACTAAAACAGCGTCATCAGCAATAGAAAGACCATCAAAGTACACCTGTAACTGTCTAATGTTCAAATCTGTATAAAACTATTTACTAGGATTTGAACTAAAAACTTTGTCTCCGAAAATCAGCTGTTAAACAGCTGACTTGCGGTGACGACTTTACCTTTAGAACAGCCTGGTTGCAAATGTAAATAATGAAAAATAAAACCTTTTTTTTATTTAACGTTCGACTGTTTTGCAATTACTGCTAATGCAGACGGTGAAGGATGAAACGATTTTTTGTACCGTATGAAAATATGGCTTGCCTGAATGGGATTCTAACCCAAGACCGCATGATGAGAGGCGAGCACGCTACCAATTACGCCAATGCGGCCGGCAATGAAACTTATGTTTAATCATTAGTGAACATAGTAAAATGAAAAATTATTTCATCAAGAAGTCACAGAGTCAAAAAGATTAAAAGACGGCGTCTTTCTATAGTAAATTTCACGTGCGATTTGATATGCCAACCAATTAGCCCGTGTTTAATTATTTTTAACGGTTAAATTTAAAATACACTATTTCTGTATATATATTTAATATATTAATTTTTAATTAAGTATTTGTGTTGTTTAGGTCATCAGCCGGAAGGCTGGTTTGAAACTTTAGAGATTGTACAAAGTAAAACGAGGAGTGAGGTAGTTTAAAATGTGTTGCCTTCCTTAATGAGTTGAAAAGTATGCTTATTATCATGCCGGGCCGACAAAAATACACATATTTTCCACCCTGCAAATGGCACCTTTACTTCATTCACCACAATGTCTGGCTGTCTAATGAAATTAATTACTTTCGGAGGAGATAACTCTGACTAGTATCTTTGACACTTCTACCTTTACTGTACTTAAATGATTGAATCATTTAACTGGTTGACCATATGGCAAAAAACAATTTTTATAGTTCCGGAAATAACAGATTTAGTGCAAATAATTTGAACAGTCCACCTGTCTGTTATGGGCAGACATTTTTGTCAGTAAAAAAATATAAATTATATATTACTCATATTAACATTCATGCCTGGGTTGGTTAAAAATTTATTTACAGAAATTGTGTTTGGAAAATGCATTTACAAAATGATAAACGTTTAATTATCTCTGCTATTATGTTAAAACAATGGTTACAATACATTCTAAAATGAAATATTTAAAATTTGTCATAGCTTTTATAATTGTGATATTGTAGTGAAATGCAACTCCAATTTATTATTACATTGTAATGAGTTGAATAACATATTATTACCTAGAGTATTTTCAAAGTAATATTAACTAAATTTTGTAATTACAATAATTGTAATAAAGTAACGTCACAGCTTTAATGAATACAGAATAAAAGCTCAATCATAAACACATATTGTAAATAATCTGGTGTGAAACACTCGCACGACTTTCTCTTACCATTATAATTAGAAAAACATTACCTATGTTTATTCATGAGTGATTGACAAAATATGAAAATCAACCTTTCGTAGAACTTAAGCACAGGAAAAATCACTAATCGTCGCTAAACTAGTCTCACCTTTTGCCAAAATCAGCTGTTTATCGGGTGATTTTCGGAGACTAAGGTTCCTGGTTCAAATCCTAATCCTTGAAATTTTATGGTCATTGCAATAAAAATCACTTTATTCATAATTAAAAGTACATACTCTAAAATACAATATTACACCTACATTTAGTATTTGAAGACAGTACGCAAAATAATAAAGGTACTGTACAGAGTACTGAAATTACAATTATTGTGTCCGTGAAAAAATTCGTTAAGAACTATAATTGCCACGATTAACTCACTGGTGACTGAACAAATCTTGGACTACATGAAGATGTTCTTTTCGAAAGTCCTGAAGTACCCTAGTACTCTTTAAAAAAATGGAAGCCAGTAAGAGGCAGGTGGAGTGTTAAATTATTTGCACTCCATCTGCTAGTTCCAGGGCTACAAAAAATATTTCTGTTTCTTATCACTTAGTCAACCAATTATATGACTGAAATATTTAAAAACAGAAGAGGTAGAGGTGTAAAAAACACTAGTCAGAGTTATATCCTCTAAAAGTAATGAATTACATTATACAGCCAAATTCTGTGGTGAATAAAGTAAAGGTGTCATTTGCAGAGTACAAAGTAGATGCTTTTTAGAGAGCCTGGCATGCTGATAAGCTTAGGCTACTTGTTAACTCAGTGAAAAAGGCAATTGTAACCCACCTCACTCCTCGTTTTAAGCCAGCCTTTCGGCTGTTGACCAAACAACAACCCAGATCCCGAACGAACATAGATTTAAGTGTTACAGTATGATGATACATTGTAATTTATCATGAATTTTTTAATAGATAATTTTAAACTTATCATGTTATTTTTGTAAACATGTTGTTCGTCATCATCATCATCATTTCCTTTACGGATTAGGCCAATCGCCTGTTCCAACATCACACCATCTCTTTCTTGGACGCCCCAAACATCTCCTTCCTCGAGGGCGATACTTCAGCGCCTGAAGACTAGCTTTATCAGGTGACATCCTAAGTACATGTTCCTGCCACCTATTTCTGTACCTCCACATTTTATCAATGATTGTTTCGCCTCTCTTCAGTTCTTCTCGAATCGCGCTACTTCTAATGTGTTCTCTCCGGCTACATCCCTTCACAGATCTCAAAAATCTCATTTCAGCTGCCTCCAATCGACTTAAATCTCTCTTCTTTGGTGCCCAGGTCTCACTTCCATACAGTAAAATCGGCACCGCCATTACATCGTAGAGCCTCAACTGTGTATCTTTCCTGGTTCGATTCTTAAAAGTCCTATTGATATAACCACAGACATGCTGAAACTTGCTTATTCTAGTGCTTATCTCTCTATCAACGTCATACGTTATATCAACTCCTAAATAAGTGAAGGGTGCTACCTGCTCCAACACTCTATCATTTAATACAATTTTTGACCTTATGGGGTCCTTCCCAATAAAAGCCATTATTTTGGTCTTTATTATTATGTTGTTCGTGTATTACAAAATAGATATTACAACTGTTCTTGTGTAATAGATGTAGTACAGTTGTATTAAATACATGTTACACGTATAATAATTACAATAATGGTAGAATGTGTTTGCTGTTAATGACCAGGTGCATAATAACAAATGTAGATCTGACCATTGTTATAGTACTGTTAACAATAGGCCCTAATCCTGATTGACTATGGGACAATTGATTAATTATGATTAATGTGATTATTATGTTTGATGTCCCTCCGAATTATAATTGATGAATGTAATACGAATACATACAACCTTTTAAGAAGCTCATAAAATTTCTGTTGTTTGTTCGTCTATTGTATCAATAAATATAACGGGTGATTCAAAAAGAGCGCCGGTTTTTAAACGGCTGGTAAATTTTTGTTTATCGGTTGGCAACATTGTTAGACCTCATTTCTATTTCGGAGAACATTCCGATTGACGATTCAGTTGTAGTTTCTCTTGTTCGCAGTGTCGTACTCTCGCAGTCTGTGTATAACCATGGAGAAGTTTACTATTGCGCAACGAGTGTTAATCGTCAAAACATTTTACCAGAGTGGAGAGAGTTATGCGGCTACTGTCAGGCGACTTCGCGGTACTCTAGGACGTAATGAAGCACCGAATTAATCAACAGTTCGCAGGCTCATGAAAAAGTTTTTTGAGACGGGTTCAACAGTCGACCTTAAAAGTTCTGGACGTCGTCGTTCTGGCCGAACTGAGCAGAACGTTGCGTTGGTTCGTGACAGTGTGGCTGTTAGCCCAGCAAAATCAATACGTCGCCGTTCTCAACAATTGGGTTTACGATGTTCTTCTGTACGGAGAATTCTTCGGTATGATCTCCAATATCACCCGTATAAAATTCAGTTGCTGCACGAGAAACAATGTTGTTGCTTCGTGAACGGTTCCAGGATCGCATCATTTCTCGTAATTCCGACCATCAATGGCCACCAAGGTCGTGTGACTTGACGCCTTGTGACTTTCATCTTTGGGGTCATCTGAAGTCATTGGTGTATGCCAAGAAACCCCGAAACATCAATGACTTGAAGGAGGAAATTCGACGGGTTATCGGGCAAATGGAAGTCGAAACTTGTCGGGCAGTAATATCCAATTTCATGGACAGAGTTGATGCGTGCCAGCGCAGTAGAGGAGGACACATGCATGACATCATTTTTCATACATGAAATCGGAAGGTAAGATGAACTTGTTGATGTATTTATTTTCAGTTTTTCAATAAAATAAATCTCTTAATTTGATATATCAAAACCGGCGCTCTTTTTGAATCACCCTATATTTATAGAAATTCTGTTTATTATATTTAAAATTTCGAAATAAAATATTTTGCCATTCTTTTTTTCTCTTTCCCGGTATAAATTAATATACGTTGAATATAATATCCCTCATATAAATATTACATTAAATAGTGAGAAATAGTGAGAAATATTAAATAGTGAGAGAAATAGTGAGAACCTGCATAGGCAAGAGGAACAAAGTGGAAGGACACTGGAGACTTTTGCCCAATAGTGAGGTTTACAAAACTATTGATCCAGTAACTGAGACGATGAGGAAAAGAGAATATCATACCTCGGTCACATATTGAGATATCCAGAAAATAGATATGTCAAACAGATATGGAATTTCTGTTGTGGACTCGCTCTCAAACCGGTATGGATGAGAGAAATAAATGAAGATCTGGAGGAGATGGAATTAAAAATTGAAGACCAAAATAAATCCGAAAAATTAAACATCATTAAAAGCTTTAAATTTGCACCTCCTCCAACTAAACAATATAAAACGAGTGTTGTATCAGATGAAGTGAGACTGGCCCGATTGCTTAGAATGAGGGCCTACTGGGAGAAGAGAAAACAACGTAAGACTAAATAAATGTAAAACTAACTTAAAGTGATCAAGTGTGGTCGTAAAAGTAAAAAAAAAAAAAAAATGTTGCATTGCAGTATGTTCAATTCAAGACAATAGACAACCTAATGGCTCAATGATATGAGGATGATGTGTAAATGAGTAGTAGTTTGTAGAGACCGAGACCGAGTAATTTCTGAGAGAGTATAGTTAATTGAACCCCAACCACTAAAGCACACCAGTAACCGCTGTCTAGTATTCAAATCCGTAGAAAAGTAGTTACCTTTACTAGGATTTGAACTAGGAACTTCGTCTCCGAAAATCAGCTGTTAAACAGCAGCTGACAAGCGGCAACGACTTCACCTCTCGCCTAGACTAACCCGGTGGGTGTATGATGTTATAAGATAAGAAAGTATTGGTTTGATGTTGATTGTTTGATATCGAGTTTTCACCGGACACGTTTCCAGGGCCCTGGGTTAAAATTTAAAAAAAGTCATGTTACAGCGATTTATTTTTTATTTATGTGTAAATACTCGTACAATATCAGGAACGGAATTTTTACGCAGTTGTAACTTGAAACGTAAGTTAAGTACCAAAAGAGGACAAAACACATAGGTTTTTTATTAAATTAATTAACCGGAAGTAGTATTTTATTTGGCCCAATTTTTCACTTCTCTGCAATTATATTAAAAACGGCTCCTACGAATTTCTCTAAAGTGATTTTATGAGCATTTACTATGTGTACCCTGCAAAATGATGTTCGATAAGGTAAGCAAAATAGGAAATTTCTGCTGAAATTCATGGGAAGGCTGAGTTCTCGTGTTTGAAAATTCTTTTTTAAGTTTTTACGGCTTTAATATGAATTTTACGACAAAGGCGTATAATTAATGTTATAGGAAATTATAAAATCTACACCTTTAATATCAAACATTTTTTCTACAACTCTTAGTTTCCCGATAAATTATCAATTTTCTTTACTTTGGTCATCGGAATCGCTGAAAAATGGCATTTTTCGTACTTTTCAGGCCTTCATAGGTTGATTTTCATTTTACGTCATTCACTCATGATTAAATAAGGCTATTTTTTTTTAAATTTACATTGTTTACTCATGGATAAAAATAGGATATAAAGTTCATTATTTACATTACCAAGACAAAGACGTGAGAGTGTTTTCCACCAAATGTTTTTGTTAATGAAATTAAGGCAAAAACCTATGTTTTTGTTCCATATTCATCAAAATTCCAATAATTATTTTGAACCAGGATGGAATTTTACGATATAATTGGGATTTTTTTCGTTCCTTTATTTTTATTATTACAAAAATATTTTTAAAAAGAGTATTTACATTACACAAAATAAAAATAACATTCCATCCAGTCAACAATTCTATAATACGCCTACATATATTTCTGATTTTTTTTTATTTTCACTTACTAAAACAATTATATGAAATATTTGAGATTTTTCAATTACACCAAAACTTAACAGTGTATAAAAATATTATACGTTACTTTTATAATATACAGTATATATAAATTCAATACGTTTTGATTTACAAATGAAATTTTAGTTCAGAATAACATTTTTAGATTTAAGTTTTATACCGGGTGTCCCACGAAGAGGTTGCTATTTTTGAATTAATATTCTGGACGTATCGCACACTCTACAGAGTGGAAACGTTACAGTTATAATAAATACATATGTAAAAAAGTACCCTCCAGTTTCAATTTATGTATTTAAATAATAAATTGACCCACCGGATTGGTCTAGAGGTAAAGTCGTCGCCAAAATCAGCTGTTCAACAGCTGATTTTCGGAGACGAAGGTTCCTGGTTCAAATCCTAGTAAAGGTAGTTACTTTTATACGGATTTGAATACTAGACAGTAGTTACCGGTGTACTTTGATGGTTGGGGTTCAATTAACCATACTCTTTTAGGAGTGGTCGACCTGGGTCTGTACAAGACTACACCTCATTTACACTTCATACACATCATCCTCATCTCATTGGGTCATGGGGTTGCTTATTGTTCTGAATTGAACAGATTGCAACGTACACATATTAGGGATTAAAAAAAAATTCTATTTACATTTAAAAACATTATATATTTTATAAGCTAAAATATATGATGGGATGGCCCCACCTTCGGCTTTATCACGCAAAGTTAAAGCATAACAACAATATAGCCTCCCGGTCGTCGGTCTGTGAACTAACAAATGATTTTTTCTATTCGTTTTCGAAAATATTATTTGAAGTGAATACAGCATATGTAACCTTTTTTAGATTACCCTAAATTTTTAATAAAGTTTAGATTTTAATACCTCCGTTTAGAAAAATTAATAAAATTACATTAATAAGATGGCCTCGCGATACCAGTTCGGTATCTCAAAGCTAACTTTGCTTGATTAAACTTCAAATATATTTACGTTAAAAAAAACTTTAAAAGAAGTATTTAAATAAAAAAATATATTTACAGAAATGTAAATATGTAAATATTTACAGAAATTAAGCAAAAATATCTGGTAGAAGGGTACCGCCCATTCTGCTTTACCTCGTTTAGTTAAAACATAACCACAAAATGGCCACCCGGTCGTCTGTCTGTAAACTAGCAAATGACTTTTTTCCGTTATTTTTCGAAAATATTATTTGAAGTGAATACAACAAATATAACCTTGCTTAGATTACCCTAAATTTTTAGTAAAATTTAGATATTAATACCTCCGTTTAGAAAATTAATAAAATGGCAGACATTTCAGTATACGTAAGGCATATCGATAGGTCGGAGGAACAAGATGGCCTCGCGATGCCTGTTGGGTATCTCAGAGCTAACGTCATTTGATTAAACTTCAAAAATATATTTATGTTATAAATAATAAAAAAACTTTAAAATACCTATATGTTTAAATAATAAATTCTATTTACATTGAAAAAATATACGTATATTGCTTTTTAAGCAAAAATAGCTAATTACTGCTAAACTAAGCGTTATACAAAAAAATGTTAGAAATAAAAGTTGTAGGTTTTTAAATTCTCTACAACTTTTATTATATAAATTTTTTCGCTAAATTGTATATTAAAACCTAATTGTATATTAAATTGTATATTAAAGCTAATTGTATATTAATTGTATCTAAAGTAATCTTAAAGAAACTTTGTTTTTACGTAAAAACAGCCTCACCAAGAATTTCAGCGAACATGACGCCTACCCTATCTTGTAGAGAATAAAAAACTAAGTAAATCAGGCGATTTTTAAAAAAATCGTAGGACCAGTTTTTGAGAAAATTGCAAAAAAGTGAAAAATTACACGAATAAACTACTACTTCCGGTTGACCGATTTTGATGAAAATGTTCGTGTCGGGTCCGGTAGTGGTATGTAACTTAAGTTTCAAGTTTGAAGTTAGTACGTTGTTCCGTTCTTGAGATAGTCTGTTTACACACACACACACACACACAAACACACACACACGCGCACGCACGCGCGCGCACACACACACACACACAGACCAATCGCTAAAAACATGTTTTTTGGGTTCAGGGGGTCTGAAAACGTATAGATCCGGTGAAAACTCGATTTCGAAAAATCGACATGAAAACAATACTTTCCTTCCTATATATTCATATAGGTAAGAGAAAGTAATTTGTGGTGGGACGGTACCGCCCACTCTGTTTTATCCTGCATAGTTAGGGCATAACATTAAGATGGCCTCTCGGTCGTCTGTCTGAGAACTAACAAATTTTTATTTTTCTATCTGTTTGCGAAAATATTATTTGAAGTGAATACAACAAATAGAACCTTGCTTAGATTACTCTAAGTTTTTGTAAAATTTAGATATTATAACCTCCGTTTAGAAAAATTAATAAAATGGCAGGCATTTCAGTGTACGTAGGGCATGTCGGTAGGTCGGGGCAACAAGATGACCTCACAATGCCTGTTCGGTATTTTAGAGCTAACTTCACATTATTAAACTTCAATTTATTTTATACATAAAAACTTTAAAATAACTGCTTATGATTAATCAAAACGAAATGGCGGAAAGTAATTTTATTTGCATAACCATTTCAAATTGGTGATTTGTTTTAATGTTAGTTAAGTAATAAAATGAAAGAAATAAGAAAGTGATAAATTATTAATGAAAATAGCCTGTTTTCTTAATCTTTATTCTAACTAACGTCTAAGAATAGGTATGCTGATCGATTTAGAATGGTAAAAGCAGCGGTTTTTTCCATCTGTATCCTATTGTAAATATATGTGGTTTTAACCACAAGATTATTTTTCATTTTTGATATTTTTTTCTTATTCCGCCATTTTGTTTTGATTAATCATAAGCAAATGAAACTCGAGGGTACTTTATAACATATCTATTTATTATAACTGTAAAGTTTCCAATTTTTAGAGTGTGTGATTCGACCGGCATATTAATTTAAACATAGCAACCTTTTTGTGGGACAACCGGTATATTAATTTTGGAGTTTTGAAAATTCCACAGTCTAAATATTATTATTTTTTTAGTTTATTAATGTTTCACTTGAGTAAGTAATTTTATATGTTTTCTTAAGTTGTTTGTATTGTTATGAAATTCTTTACACTTATTTCTTTGAGTCTATAACGATGTTTTTAATTATGTAATTTTGAATAGTCCCTAAAATTCCTTGAATTAAAAATTTTATATAAGAAGAAAATACAAGTTACAATACTTTTTACATTTCAAAAGGTTTCTACATTTCAAAGGGTTAATGAATAACAGGCATATGGAGTGTTCCACTTGATCTGCTAGTTCCAGAGCTACAAAAAGAAGTTCAATTTCTTTTCACAAGGTCATCCAATTGAAGTATTTAAGAACAGAAGAAGAGGTTTAAAAGACGCTAGTCAGAGTTATCTCTTCTGAGATTAATGAATTTCATTATACAGCCAGACCCTGTGGTGAATCAAGTGAAGGTGTAATTTGTAGCGTGAAAAGTAGATGCTTTTCAGAGAGTCTAGTATGACTTTTTTACTCAGTGAGAAAAGCAATGATACTGGTCACTTCACTACTAGTTTTACTTAGTAAAGCCTCTAGAGGCCAAATCAGCCTTGTCATCTAATGCTTCTTTGTGCGTCCGTTACACCCAAATGTTAGACATTACATTAGATAGCAACAAACGATTTTTGGACGTAATCTTCCACAAAAAGTTACTAGGCCAAAATTGGGTTTAACCTTCTAATTTTGACTGGAAGAGGCCGAAAACCGGAAGTCAAGAAAACAAAGATGAAATTTGGAATCAAAAATAGTGTTATTCAATTTCCTCTTAAAGAGTAGATAAAGAAATAATTCGTTTTAAGTTCCGATTTTAACCGGAAAGGGCCCAAAACCGAAAGTCAAGAAACGAAGTCAAATTTGGAAATAAAAATATTGTCATTTTATTATTCCTAAAGAGTAGATATATATACAGAAATCAAAAATTGTTTTTGCCAAAAATCAAAGGTAAGACTTTTTAAACATTGCCACTAGCCATGTGACGCGTCGTCATAAAAGGAATTTTATTGTTGACACATTTTGAAAATCCAATTTCACAAGCATTTATATAAAACTAATTTAGATTGCTTTAATTTGTAAATAAAATTACTTCTTTGACTACAAAAAACATCTGAGGGTGTAATTATCAGAACAAACACCCAGAGAAAGTATTTTTTTATAGTATAGGCCTAAGGTAACATAACATAAAAGTTAAAACGTGTTGGCTTATAAAAGAATACAAGATGACTGTCACGTTGTAATAGCCTTCCCTTTCCTTGTAATTCCAACTTTAACACCGACATAGCCTACCATGTTGGTCAATTTTGTTTTCTGATTGTATTGCGGTTGAAAATGGTTATTACTGTCGTCTAGATGATAATACTGTTGATTTTATTTTATTGTATTCAGTTCTTTAACATGTAATAAAGTAAATAAAATTTTCTCTACCTTTTATTTATATAATAGCACTCCTTTTTCAGGAAAACCCTCTTATATTCAGTATTACTGGAATACAAAATAGCTTTTCTGTTAGTATTTGTAATATAAGCTTGTAAATATAACTTAGGTACTTTATTTTAAAATATTCATATCTTTTTTCTTAAATTTCCCTTATACGTATAAGTTTTGTTACTAGAATTTTTCTGAATCATTTTATAAATGTATGGAATTATGATGTAGATTACTTGAATGATGCTTTATTTTTCATTTTATTAGTGTATCTTAACAAGGTGTAATAATTTATTAATTTAGGTGTAATAAAAGGTCTGCAATAAGTTTTTTAATTTAAATATAACTTTAAGAAAAACTATAAAAGTAACAAATATAACGTTCTTTGAATTTAAAAAAAAGCAATATTCACTTATGTGTTTCACAAACTTTAATCAAAACAAATGTTAACTAGATTTTAAACTGCACGTAATTATTTTGAAACAAGAGGCAAATAATAATTAGTGTCATATAGTTAAAATTGTACAAATTAAAAACTCTCCAATTTTTTTTCAAGAATCTTTTTACAAAGCCTAGTTTAGCGTCAATTAGTGATTAGCAATATTTTTAAATTTCTAAAGAAGTTCATTTCCAATTAGCATCATTAACTCTTTCTTAAATTGGTCTTTTCCATTTTACATTATTTAATAATGTTTAAACATTTTTTTCTTGCGCGGTCAACCGCTTCCGCATACCGATTCAATTTAATTTCTCGGCCTGTACATTCACAGACGCTTAGCTTAAAATAGACACATTCAAATAAAACGTCAGACTCTGGATGACAGACGAAATCAACTATTTTCATTGATATCGTGACGATCAAAACTTCTACTTCATTTAAAACTACAAGTATATAAATCTTTTCTGAAACCGATTTGGAATTATGGTGGCAAAATTTACGGCGCAGTAAAACATTTGAGTCTACAACGAATTCAACGATTTCAATCTAAATTACTCAGACAAATAACTGACGCACCTTTCACGTTACTAATCACACATTGCACAACGATTTACGTGTTCCATACATTGACGACACATTTTATCACATCTATTGTCGGTTCAAACGCAAACTTGAGTATCATAAAAATCATCACATTAGAACGATGGTATCCCCAAACGTACCCGGAAATCAGCAACGCAGACTAAAACGACGCTGGAGTAGAGATATCATAGCGCAGTTGTAAATTCTATCAATTTATTATCCAAGATTAATCCACCGTTTGAGTGGCACTATTGAGTGGCGGTCTCTTTAATGTGATAACGCCATTTTTGTTTTTGTAAATAACATCACATTCACTGGTTGTATTTTGTACAGTTGTGAATAAATAAACTAGGTTGAAAACTGAAAATATTTTGTTTGTAACCCTAATGTGTTTACGTTGCAATCTGCTCACTTCAAAACAATAAGCAACCCAATAAATAAATAAAATTAGGATGGCGTGTATGACATGTAAATGAAGTGTAGTCTTGTACAGACCCAGGCCAACCATTTCTGAGAGAATATTACTAATTGAAACCCAACCATCAAAGTACACTAATAACCACTATCTAGTATTCAAATATGAATAAAACTAACTACCCTTAATAGGATTTTATCAGGAACCTTCGTCTCCAAAAATCACCTGTTGAATAGCTGATTCGTGAACATGAATATTGAACTTTAGATTAAACCGGTGGGTCAAGGTGAAACATAGAATATAATATTTTTCATTATATACATAGGCAAAAGACAGTCGTGTAATAAATAAGACCAAATTTTTTTTAATCATTATAGAGCTCTGATAACCTTTCCCTGAACGATCTGGTGGGTTTCCAATATCTTTATTCGCAATTATTACAGATTGTTTTATAAATACCAGGTAGGTCATTGTGGTATATTGTATTGATGTATTTTTTTCTTATAAGGGGTGTTTTCTGGTGGTTTTTGGATTTTATTAAATATATTATATTTATTTTATGCTAATACACACTCAAATGTTTAATACATCAATAGTGTAAATCATGAGCCTAGGACTTACTATAAACTTAAAACAATTAGTTTTTATTTTAAAATTACATGTATATTATAATTAACAACCAGTCTATTATATTATTTGCTTACCTTCCTTTATACAACTATCATAATGTGTTTCTTGTTCAAAACACACACATACACACACTTACACGTACACACGAGCACGGGCCAAGATAATGACTGTAGTATGTTTTCAGATCTGGGTTATTTGTAAAGTAATTAAAGATTATTTGTATTAATTATAATATGTATAAATTATAATGTATAGTTATACATATTAATTACAAATTTTTAAAACATTAAACAACAGACCTAAAATGTTGGATAGTTTAAAGAAGTCAGAAAGAATATTAAGAAAACTTAATGAACCGAACCAAATTCAGACAGCTAATTATGAACTTTAAGGGCTTTCATGAAGAGCAAAAACATAACATCGGGTGGACAGAAGAGCGAAGACAAGCCTATAGTGAGCGAATGATGACAAGGCTGCAAAAAAAGGCTTCCAGAAACGTCTGAAGTTACCTCACATGTTCCAAAATTGGCCCAATAAGAGAAAAAATATAACTAAATGAACAAATAATTGAACTAGCCTACTAACAAACACAATTAAATTACATAATGTTAATCAATTACAGAACTTAAACTTACTTGACTAACTTACAGACTTGACCTATAATAGATAACTTTGATAAGAACCAAAACGATTACTTGTCTACAATCACTTGCTATCACCCGTACAGATATCAGATGAATTGATGTCCCATAGCCAAGCGAATGAGAGGGAGATATGTGGCATAACTACGCATGCGCCAAAAGGTCTTTACAAATAAACCAGATCTGAAAACATACTACAGTCATTATCTTGGCCCGTGCTAGTGTGTACTTGTACGTGTGTGTATGTGTGTGTATTGAACAACAAACACATTATGATAGTTGAGTAAAGGAAGGTAAGCAAATAATATAATACGCTGCTTGTTAGTTTACTGCATGCATAAACACTTGCTCACAACAATGAGTAAAATTATCTAACGTTATTGGAACGGTGCGTATGGCTTGTGCGAGTGAGAGCGTTATGCATTCTCTCACTCCCACGGCTAGGGGACTTTAGTTCATCTGAATACTCTACGAACAATTATCGTAAATCAGATCCGGTCCCGTAACGACACTATTTTGGACCGCCTGACATTGTCCATTCACAAATTCAGCCATAAACTAAATGACTACAAAGGTGCTAACTCGTTTATTCCTGCGGTCTAATAATTCTTCAAACATTTGAAGCCCTCCGCCATAAATCTGCCGCTTCCCTAGTAGAAAGAATCAAAACAAAAACAAACTTTCTACTACATTCGATTTTTAAGAATTCCTTTTCTAAATATCTCATTCATTGCAATTCACTGTCCTTGTTCAACATGGTGCACCCCTATATAATACACATATTTCTTAACCATGATGGCAACTTATAACAAATAAATAACTAATTTATTACATTGCATTAACCATTTCTCGACTAATCTAGACTATGTTACAGAAACAGTAAACATTTTTCACATATTATTTATTTTTGACAACTGTACTGTATATAGTCTGTAACCCCTCAGAAATTTTTCAACAAGTTCTACACGCAATACAAAAGCATTACTCCGACCTACATCTGGTTTTAACGATTACTCCCAAGAATTATAATAAATGTTTTTAAATTAATTTCTTGATCCAAACCGAGATACAAACGTGGAATCTTCTCCTCGTAGGCTGGGGCGCTAATCAATCCCCCAATTGAAGCGGTCATTATTCTCACATAGCTTAAGTTACGACACATCAATGTAACCGTAAAAAGTATAACTCCTAATAATTTCGGTAGTATAAAAATACTGTAACCAATTTTTTAAGAAATTATATTTTCTTAAAATTAAACAATATGTTAAAACGATTATACAGGGTTATTCACAAAGTTTCCACTACGATTTCTATGGTTACTCTTACTCTTTTTCATTTTTCAGAACACTTTCGTGTTATTATGTTTAAAATAAAAAAAAAATTTTATTGTTACCTTCAATATACAATCCTCCTCTATCCCTAAAAAAAGCTCAAATGAGCAAGTCAAAATTTAAAGGAATGATGATTGTTTTTTTTTATATCCATGGGATTGTGTACCTTCACTGGGTTCCTGAAGGCCAAACAATTAATCAATATTACTACGTTGAGCTACTTTCTAAACAACGTCAAAGAGTAAGGAAAAATCGCTCCATGCGAATTTTCCATTGTTGGAAACAGTTCTGGAAGTCATCTTTTGTCAGCTTTCTCAGGACACGTGCCACTTTGTCTTTTACAGCTTCCACAGACTCAAATCTTGTCCCTTTTAATACGGATTTCACCTTACAGAACAGGTAGAAGTCACATGGTGCAAAATCTGGTAAATAAGGTGGATGTTTTAACAGTGAGATGCTGAGGTGCTTGGCTAGGAACCTCTTGACAGATAACGCGGAATGAGCTGGCGCATTGTCTTGGTGGAGAATCCATGATTTGTCCTTCCACATTTCGGGGCATTTTTCCTTACTCTTTGACGTTGTTTAGAAAGAAGCTCAACGTAGTAATATTGATTAATTGTTTGGCCTTCAGGAACCCAGTGAAGGTACACAATCCCATGGATATAAAAAAAACAATCATCATTCCTTTAAATTTTGACTTGCTCATTTGAGCTTTTTTGGCTCTTGGTGAAGTTCGGCTCTTCCAGTGCATGGATTGGCCCTTCGTTTCCGTATCATAAGTAAAAACCACGTTTCGTCACATGTTATTATCGTTTCCAAAAAAATTGGGTCATTTTCAATCGCGTACAGTGTCAGTACAAATATTTTTGCGAGCTTCTTTCAAACATTTTTGAGCGGCACGTGTTCTCAAGGAGCTGAGAGAAGATGACTTCCAGCACTGTTTCCAACAATGGAAAATTCACATGGAGCGTTGTAGGGATAGAGAATGAGTGAATATTGAAGGTGACAATAAGTAGTAATTATGTATAAAATTAAAATTAAATTTTTTACAACGTCAGTTTCATTACTTAATAGCCACTCCTCGTATTACTTTGAACTCATAAATAAATGTAATAATCTCATGGTATTATTCTGGAATTTTTTAATATTGTTTTAACACGTAGTTTAAGTTGAAGAACCTGAGAACTATTAATCAACAATGATTTCAAAGCAAAACAATCTTGTCATAGAGCTGTTGAACTTTATTTCATTAATTCACGTCTAAGGAAGTGATTAAGGAGTAGAAATTCAGTAAATATTTATCTTTCATTTACTTCCGCTACTTCTCTTAAGATATTTTACATATTGAAGATTTGAGAAGATTACTTTTCTTTCATATCCTTAATTACAATTTACTGTGATCAGTTGTATTTTTGTAAAAATTGATTTCTTTTATTAACGATTTGTCAATAATGTACTTATAATGCAGAACGATGTTAATCATTGACTTTAAAATACATACTGCTTGTTTTTTATTTACGTCTACTATACTGAACTTTGTAAAAAAATAATTACATAATAACCCCGCTAATCCGAACTTACTGAGACCAAAATATGTTCAGATTATCAAAAAAAAAAGTCAATTTCACTAGAACATTATGCAAAAATAGGTAAAATTAATTATAATTTATATTATAGTAAAATATACCTATATTTTTTTTAAATCACAAATGTTTGTACGTTGCCATCTGTCCAATTATGAACTACAAAATAAACCAATGACCCAATGAAACGAAGATTATAATTATGTATGACTTATAAATGAAGTGTAGTTTTCTACCGACTCAGGCCGATTATTCTTGAAAAAGTGGTTAATTGAACCCCAATAATAAAATTACACCGGTAATCACAGGCTATTATTTAATTTATTTTAAAAGTAACTGAACACTTAATTATATAATATACATTGATTGCTGGTGTTCTTTGATGGTTGGGGTTATATTAACCATACTCTCTCAGAAATGGTCGTCCTGACCCTGTACGAGTAGGTATACTAGGTAATTTTTCAATTGATTTATTTAAAGTTGTATCGACAAGTTGACCATTAGCGACTATGCTGGGTTTTGAAATTGTAACGCTGGATTTTAACGTGTTAAAATTTCCCGACCATAACCTGGAATTCAACCCAGGACCTTTTGCTTTGTAGGCTAGCGTGCTACGCTATGGAGACGGTCAATACGCACTCATTATTGGCATGCTCTTGACGAACTCCGTATAAATTTAATTAAGAATACAGCATACATCTGACACACACAAATCTCAAGAACGGAAAATTGTACTATATTAAAACTTAAAACTTAGGTTAGGTAGCAATAGACGACCCGGCACAAAAGTTATATTAAAATCGATCAACCAGAAAATATTAATAGTCTACCTCACTGCAATTTTTCACATTTTTCTATTAAAAATAAAACGGCTCCTACAAAATTATTAAAAGAAAATGTCACATTTTTACTACACTTTTACAAGATACTGCTTCTTGATAAAAATTTGTTTTTTTTTTAGTTTTTGCTTTAATTTACATTTTAGGAAAAAAGTGTATATAGTTAAAGTTACAGACAATTAAAATACCTAACACTTTTATTCAAACATTTTTTTTCAACAAAACTTAATGTCAATTACTGACTTTTTGTATTTTGCTCATTAAAATCGGTAAAAATTGGGATTATATAAGATTGTGGCTTTAATACACATATATTATAAAAGTGAAACCTATAAATTTTAATAACAAACCATTTATTCTTCAAAACGTTGTTAAAGATCAATTAATGATTTTCCGTATTTTTTAAACCGAGTAGAGGTCAATTTTCTTTTTGCGTCATTATCTTATGATTAACATAAGTTACGTTTTCCATTTTATATTGTTTACTCGTTGTAATATGATGTAGGTTACATTGTTTATTTTTTAAATTAGCAAAAGAAAGTCGTGTGGGTGTTTCACATCAGATCTTTTAAGTTCATTTGAATACATTATGTAACAGTTCTGATGTATTTGTAGAATTAGCATTGACTGCGATAATAGATTTATCATGTGCAAATGTCACCACTATTGTGTCGGTATTACCAGACAGAAGCTACGTAGCGACATTTAAATATACTACAGTACAGTTCCAAGAACGCTACTCAAAGTAGGACACCTGAATATAAAATACAGCTTGGATATATCGTCAAGAAAGTTCATTTGGAAACATTTATTATGTAAACAAAAAAAAAGAAAAACTAAAACTTAAATAAAAAAGTTTTAAATTTAAACTAAAAGTTTTTAAAACGAAATTTGTTTTAATTAAATCGTTATTGCACTCGTTTATAAAATTTTATAATTTTAGTTCTTTGTTTACAGAATAAATTGAAAGAATTAATATTTCATACATATTTGTAAGCCTAAATCTAGTATGAAACACTCAACGAATTTCTCTTAACAATATAGAAAAAACCCTTAATTTTAATTATAAGTGGATGACGCTAACTAAAAATCAACCTCTGTTCAACTTCAATAACGAAAAATCACTAATTTACGTTAACTAAGTTTTCAGAAACGAATGCATAAAAAAGTTGTAGCTTTGTTAATTTTGTACAACTTTGATTTATAAATTTTCCTCAAAAATGCATAAATGGAAGACATAATTTAAAAAAAAAGTTACTATGAAGGCACAAGCGTCCACAGATTTCTGCCGACATAGCATTTGTCCTATCGTGTAATACCGGGTCATCGGGAAAGATTGTATCCATTTAAAAAAAAACTACTGGATATAAAGTCATATTTTTTGTAATAACAGAAAATACTAATGTTTTTTTCTGTTTTTTTCAGGAATGGGTGTCAACTGGTGACCATACAAAGTTGCTTGCCCAACCAGTGCTTCTTAACAATTAATAGCGACTTTCCATCAGCTGACTGACTGACTGACTGGACTGGCCCAAAGTTCTAGGAGAAAGTAAAAATTAAATAAAAGTTTTAGAAAATTTTATTTAAAAGTTTTAAGAGGAAACTTGTTTTAATTAAATCGTTGCACCCATTTATAAAATTTATAGTTTTAGTTTTTTTGTTTACAGAATAAATTGAAAGAAATTAATATTTCATACAGCTTTAATAGAACCTATTTTAAATTGTGCCTCGGAAAGCAATTTCATTCATTACCTCCTTTAAAAATAATAACAATAATACAATTACTAGCAGAAATAATACAACGCTTTCGCTTTGTGTTTTAGCTCGTGTTTTAATTGCCATTATAAAAGCCATTAACTTAAATTTATTAATCGAACCCCTAACAAAGAATTTTACATAAAGTTATTGTTTAAATTATTATTTTCTCTTTTAGCTGTATTTAAATATATTTCAAGAATTTCATTGTTTAATACTTTAAAATAACCTTTTAAGTTCCAATAATGTCTTAACTTCTCTTTTGTAAACTTTTCTAAGAAATTTTATTCATTCCTTATTTATGGTTTTAAATATAACTAACTTTAACGATATGTTTGTTTTATGCTTCAGTAAATAACGGCAGTTAACAATAATGTTTTTCTTTTGATTTGAAAATTATTAAAATTGTATAAACAGAACAATACTTCAAGTATTAAGGTGAGATATTTCAGCCGTAACCGTTAAATAACAGAAATGTGGTAAGCTAGAACCAACAAAACTTTAAACTGGTTCAAATTTCTGAAAATGGTATTGAAACACTAAAATGACTTTCTCTTGCCAATGTAAATAGTTAAAAAATATAACCATTGTTAAATCATTAGTAAAAAATGTTGATTTTGTTTGGGCGCGCGCACGCGTGTGTTTGTGTCTGAAAGGGTTGGTTTATGGTCTAGGCGCCACTGAGATGTCGACACATTATAAAGTGGTTTACCAATGTCTTTTTTCACTGAGTGTAAAAATATGGTTATCAGCATGCCAGGCTCCCTGAAAATCATAAACTTACCACCCTGGAAATGAGACCTTCACTTCATTCACCCTAGAGTTTGGCTGTATAATAAAATTTATTACTTGCCTATCAGAGAAAATAAATGTGATTATTGTCTTTTACACCTCTACCTTTTCTGTTCTTAAATGCTTCTATTATTTAATTGGCTGACCATGTGATAAGAAAATATAACTATAGGCCTATTTTGTATCCCTGGAACTAGCAGATCGAGTGCAAAATTTAACATTCCACCTACCAGGTATGAGCAATAGTAAACAATATAAAATTAAAAACATAACGTTATATTAATTCCGAGTGAATGACGCAAAATGAAAATCAACCTGTGTAAAAATTAATAAATAAAAATACATAAAATCACCAAGTGACGATAAACTAAGCTCAGTAAAAACCATGATTTAAATAAAATTTGTAAATGTTTTACTTCCTACAACTTTGTTTATATTTTTGTCGTAAAATCCAAACTAATATGCTTTTCACGGTTGATGAGCTCTGCTGTTCCACACGTTTAGATCAATCAGAACGTTTGCCAGCGTTGTCAGATTATACCTGACAAACATTTAGCGCGCATGCGTATAAGAGCCCCAATATTTCATTCTCGTCTTGCATCTCGTACTGAACACATCGATTTTAGAGCGCGTTAACATGTAAAACTTTAAAATATAATCAGGTGATTGTATTTTTATAGGTTATAATAGTTATTAAAAGACCAAAAAAATGGCTGACGAAATATTTAGCTGAGCTACAAGAGCAAGTATTGGCAACGTTGCTGGCAAGTCATTGGCTATCTATAAAGCGGGTAGGGGGCAATCTATACGTTCAGAGCTTGTTGTTGTTTAGGTCAACAACCGAAAGGCTGGTTTGAACCTCTTGAGGTTTTACTAAGTAAAACGAGGAGAGAGGTGGTTTACCCCTGCCTTCCTCACTGAGTGGAAAAGTACGCTTATCAGCATACCGGGCCCTCTGAAAAGCACATATTTTCTACTCTGCAAATGACACCTTCACTTCATTCACCACAGGGTCTGGCTTTATAGTGAAATTCATACTTTCAGAGGAGATAACTCTGATTAGTGTCTTTTACACCTCTACCTCTTCTGTTCTTAAATGATTCAGTCATTTAATTGGCTGACCATGTGATAAGAAACAGAACTGTTTATTTTAGCCGTGCAACGAACAGATTGAGTGTAAATAATTTGACACTCCACCTGTCTGTTATGGGCAGTTTCAGAGCTTATCAGCCTTGAAAAATATAGGGTGATTCAAAAAGAGCGCCGGTTTTGATATATCAAATTAAGAGATTTATTTTATTGAAAAACTGAAAATAAATACATCAACAAGTTCATCTTACCTTCCGATTTCATGTATGAATAATGATGTCATGCATGTGTCCTTCTCTACTGCGCTGGCACGCATCAACTCTGTCCATGAAATTGGATATTACTGCACGACAAGTTTTGACTTCCATTTGCCCGATAACCCGTCGAATTTCCTCCTTCAAGTCATTGATGTTTCGGGGTTTATTAGCATACACCAATGACTTCAGATGACCCCAAAGATGAAAGTCACAAGGCGTCAAGTCACACGACCTTAGTGGCCATTGATGGTCGGAATTACGAGAAATGATGCGATCCTGGAACCGTTCACGGAGCAACAACATTGGAACCGTTCACGGAGCAACAAAATTTTATACGGGTGATATTGGAGATCGTACCGAAGAATTCTCCGTACAGAAGAACATCGTAAACCCAATTGTTGAAAACGGCGACGTATTAATTTTGCTGGGCTAACAGCCACACTGTCACGAACCAACGCAATGTTCTGCTCAGTTCGGCCAGAACGACGACGTCCAGAACTTTTAAGGTCGACTGTTGAACCCGTCTCAAAAAACTTTTTCATGAGCCTGCGAACTGTTGATTAATTCGGTGCTTCATTACGTCCTAGAGTACCGCGAAGTCGCCTGACAGTAGCCGCATAACTCTCTCCACTCTGGTAAAATGTTTTGACGATTAACACTCGTTGTGCAATAGTAAACTTCTCCCTGGTTAGACACAGACTGCGAGAGTACTACACTGCGAAAAAGAGAAACTACAACTGAATCGTCAATCGGAATGTTCTACGAAATAGAAATGAGGTCTAACAATGTTGCCAACCAATAAACAAAAATTTACCAGCCGTTTAAAAACCGGCGCTCTTTTTGAATCACCCGTTAGTATAAAGCTGCAATTTTACAAAATCCGATTTTTTCCGGTTTTAATGGAAAATAGAGAAAATTACTGATTGACACTAAATGAAGCGTATTTGATATTTTTATTCCCTAAAATTTTAATTTTAATTATACACACTTATGTACTAGAATGTATATCAAGGCCGCAATGTAAAGAAGAACGCAATTTTTATCACGCCACAGCACAGATCCCTACCAAGAATTTCAGTACGCATAGCGCTTACCCTATCTTTTTGAGCATAAAAATCGTAGTAAATGAGGTGATTTTGAATATTTTGTAAGAGCCGTTTATGATAAAATTTTCAAATACGTATAAAAATCAAAACTACTACTTTTGGTTAACCCATTTTGATGAAAATGTAGTTTGAAATTCTTTTCTTGAAATAAATTTTTTTCACTTTCATACGGACACAACAATCGCTAAAAACATGTTTAATATGTGTTCAGGGTGCTTGAAAACGTGTATTTTCCATGAAAACTCGATTTTGAAAAATTGACATGAAAATATTTTTTTCCTTCCCTAAAATATTCCTACAGGGAAAGTGAAAATAACAAATTTATTTGACGGATGAAAAGAATTTAATTTTTTTTTATGTGTAAGCACTTCTACCTACTGTAAGTATATCCTTACTAAGAACTGTCTTTAAAATTAAATAAGGCTAATATTAACATATTATCTTTCATTTTAACTGGTTTCACATACTTATTATTTTAGTTCTAATTTTTTTTTAGATCTTTAACTGCTTTGTAACAATATACTTATCCTTAGAAAGAGGTAAAATATTACGTGAATGAAGCAGATTTTACAAAAACGTGGATGATTTTCATTAAAAGAAATTAATTCTTGTAAAAAGTATATCCTAAGCTTATTTGTGTAATTATTTCTTGTAATAAGCTTAGGTCTTTTAGTAGGCTTCTTTATTATTTATGTAGATTCTCCTTTAATAAAGGAGTTATGAAAAATAAGGATAACCAACAGTACTTAAATGCAAGTACTTTTACAATAAAAAAGTTAAATTAATATTGTGAATTAGGGTTGTTTTACAAATCCACTTACTTAGAGTTAATTACTTGATCTTATAAATACCTTAACTTTAGTTTTACTTTATTTTGCCCTGTATAAATAAAAAAATATAGGGAACGAATAACATATTATTTTCATGTCGATTTTTCAAAATTAAGTTTTCACTGAAAATACAGACTTTCAGGCAACCTGAATCCAAAAAATACATGTTTTTATCTATTTGTGTGTGCTTATGTGTGTGAACAAAATATTTCTATAGTCGTTTGCACGTTCAGTTGACAAAACGGAGCATTTTAGGTGAGTGTATTTCTTATGGGGCTCTGACTGCTACTAGCACATACACAAACATCGGCTTGGTAGATTAATCAAAGCCATCTTAACCAATAACATTCCCCTCCTACGCGCCACATCCATAACAAACCTTTATAATGCAGAGTAGTCTATAATGACTATTAATTAATAATTAACACTATAAGTTTATACTGGACTTCATATATGGATTCCAAATGTGAAATATTTTTTGATATCTGTACTGGGAAAGATATTTTAGATTTGTAATAAACGAGTACGTTATTTGTTTACATTTATCACGCAGTGTTTAGAAAGTCTAGCGAGGGATTGTAGAAAAGGCATTTTAGTATGTCTGCGTTAAATTAGGAAAGATATTCATTTTAACCTCCTAATAGAAGAATGTTTTCATAGATGTTTTTTCAATTTTGTAATTCATTAAATATCCTTAATGATACATATTTTTTTTCTGTTAAGCAAAACTTGAATAATTGTAGTTTTACCTTAAAAAGTACGTGTTCTAAAGAGGTTTAAAAATTGTATTTATATACGCATCCAGACAAATGCCTGATAATGTTTACTTCAAGCCCAATGCCTTACCTAATGTAGGTCGTCTACCTCAACGTCGATCTGTGTCGGAAGATCAAAATCATACTTACGCCGAGGTATTGAAAAATAATACTAGCTCTTCTGACGAGCGGCTACAAAAATTATCACAGCAGATAGAAATATTGGTTCAACAAATGGGGACTTTAATGGACCTAAATGGACTTTAATGGTTTTGTCAACAGTCATTAATAAACTATGTAAATGATTAGTCTGCGAATAGGGCTTTGGAATATAAATGGCTTGTCTCATCGCAGCCAGAAAGTTCAAACTTTTATTAATATGAATAATCTTGATATTGTTTTAATATCTGAAACACATTTTACTGATAAAAATTATTTTAAAATGTCTGGTTTTTCATTTTATGAAACTCAACATCCAGATGGAACTGCGCACGGCGGAACAGCTATAATTATTAAGAATACATTAAAATATTGTGTAATGCCGGATTATAAGACTCCTCATATTCAGGCAACATCCATTCAAATTCAAGATTGGTACGGTAACTTAATGGTATCATCGGTCTATTGTCCACCCCGGCATCGTATTAGTTAAGACATGTTACATGATTACTTTCAAACATTAGGCTGTCGTTTTCTTTCAAGAGGCGATTGGAATTCTAAAAATGTAATTTGGGGTTGCCGTCTCACCACCCCACGAGGTAGAGCTTTGAAACTTTGTACAGATGCTAATAATTTAAATATCTTTTCAACAGAACAACCGACATATTGGCCCACGGCGGTTAATAAAATTCCGGACGTATTAGACTTTTTCGTCAGTAAAAACTTGTCAAAATTTTATGTAGATGTTGAACCTTGTTTCGATAGTTCATCTGATCACTTGCCAGTGATAGCAACAATCAGCACTCATGTAATAAAGAAACAAAAACCTCCTAGTCTTTATAACAACAGGACCGATTGGGATGCATTTCGCCAATGTATTGACGAGGTTATTTATTTAAATGTGCCGCTTCAATGTGGAGATGACATTGATAATGCCACGGAATACTTTAATGTTCTGGTTCAGAGAGCAGCTCGGAAAGCAACTCCTGCAGTTAGTGCTTCTGTACCTGAGGGTTACAACTATCCCCGAGAGGTAAAAAACAAGATCCTGGAGAAACGGAGACTTCGCCGCGTTTGGCAGGCTAGCAGGAATCCAATAGACAAGACTGCATTAAATAGGGCATCCCGTGATCTAAAATTTCTGCTTCTTAAAATTAAAAATGACACTTTCAAAGACCATCTTGAAAATTTGTCTAATTCTGACAGGGATGGGTACTCTCTCTGGAAAACTACAAAGTACTTAAACCGACCTGTTCTTACTATTCCGGATGTCAGGGATGCCAATGGTGGCTGGGCGAAAAATAATAAACAAAAAGCAGAATTATTTGCACAACACCTTTCTTCAGTATTTAAGCCTCATCCAGGAGTGCAAAACGCCGATGATCAAGACATTTTGGAATTTCTAAACTCACCTCTTCCGATGAGTCTGCCTATTAAACCTTTTACGATACAAGAAATCAAAAATATCATCTATAGCCTTAATATTAGGAAAGCTCCTGGATATGATTTAATTACTGCAAAAATTCTTCAGCAGCTTCCAAATAAAGCTTTGATATTTCTTGTTTCATTGTTCAATGGAATTTTGCGAACCACCCATTATCCGTCCCAATGGAAGTACTCTCAGATCATAATGATTCTAAAACCTGGAAAACCAGCTAGTAATGTTACATCTTATAGACCTATTAGCCTGTTGCCGGTCCTTTCTAAAGTGTTTGAAAAATTATTTTTAACGAGATTGAAACCCCTTTTAACCGAATTCAATCTGATACCAGATCATCAGTTTGGTTTTCAAACTGGCCATTCTACAATTGAACAGGTTCATAGGATTGTTCATGCGATCACTTTATGTTTAGAAAATAAAGAATATTGTTCTGCAGCATTTTTGGACGTCATGCAAGCATTTGATAAGGTGTGGCATTGTGGTCTGTTATATAAATTAAGCCGGCCGCGTTGGCGATGTTGGTAACGTGCTCGTCTCTCATCACGCGGTCTTGGGTTCGAATCCCACTCGGGCATGGCATTTTTTTCATACGTTACAAAAAATTCATTTCATCCTTCACCGTCTGCATTAGCAGCAATTTGCAAAACAGTCGGACGTTAAACCAAAAAAAAAAAAAAATATATATAAATTAAAAATGTTTATACCACAACCCTTTTATCTGCTACTAAAATCATACTTAGAACGTCGGGTTTTTCAAGTTAAATTTCAAAAGGAGCTTTCATCTTTTTGCAACATTGAATCTGGAGTGCCTCAGGGTTCAGTTCTGGGACCAGTACTATACGCTTTGTTTACTGCCGATGTACCCGAATCCGAAGGTGTAATTACAGCTACTTTTGCGGATGATACAGCGATTCTGGCTTGTTGTGAAGACCCGCATATAGCTTCGGATAAACTCCAGAACCAATTAAACGATATTTTGTTGTGGCTTCAGAAGTGGCGGATAAAAGTGAATACAACGAAGTCTAGTCATGTCACATTCAGCATGAATCAGAGAGTTTGTCCTCCAGTGCGACTGGATGAAATATTGCCTCAAGAAAGTGATGTTAAATATTTAGGTTTACACCTAGACAAAAGATTAACATGGAAGAAACACATTACGATGAAACGCAAAGAATTAGATGTGAAATTTAATAAACTGTATTGGTTGCTAGGCAGAAAGTCATCTCTCTCATTGGAAAACAAAATAGCAGTGTACAAAGCTATGCTCAGCCCTGTCTGGAAGTACGGCCTTCAACTATGGGGGACTGCTAGTAACAGTAATATAAATATTATTCAAAGGTTTCAGAATAAAGTATTAAGAAATTTGATAAATGCTCCTTGGTATGCAAGAAACGCTGAAGTGCACGAGTACTTAAACATTCCATTTGTTAAAGAAGAAATAAGAAGGCTCAGCGAAAAATATCACGTAAAATTGTCATCGCATATAAATCATTTGGCTTTGAATTTACTGGTCAATAGTGAAACCACCAGACGTTTGAAACGGCATCATGTTTTGGATCTCCGTGACAGATTATAAAGAGACAAAAACTAAATAAAGAAAATAACACACTAAAATAATTAAACAAAAAATTAACAAAATAATTTACATAAATAACTAACAGGTTAAATGTTTTATGACTTAAAAACAATTATGAATGGAAAAAAATAGTTAAATTGTATACAATGTATTTTTAGTTGCTTTGTTTTATGGAAGGGCTTTAATGGAAGCCCTCTCCTTCATGTTATTTTGTATTATATCGTTCACTTATAGTAACTTCTTACTGATTGTGTATAGTAATTATTTATTAAAAAAAATATATATATATATACGCATCCAGATGCCTTTAATTGGTGTTTTTAGTTTGGCTAATAGCAGTGACGATTCCCATAAGATCCATTGTGTCAACTGAAAGTGCAAACGACTATATAAAGGAATGTCGTAAAAGTTAATACTTATTTGAAGTTAAATAGCAAAAGAAGCCCCAACACGATCATTTTTATTACAATTGGACTACCGAAAGTAGTAATTAGTGAGATTTTTAAATTTTTCGCGATTTCCTCAAAACCGGCGCGATTTCCTCAAAACCGGCTGCTATAATTTTTTTAAATCGCTTCATTTAATATAACATATATAGTTATATTATATAATTAGTTAGTATATATTATATATTATATGTTGTTTAGGTCATCAGCCAAAAAGCTGGTTTGAACCTGTAGAGGTTTTACTAAGTAAATCGAGGAGTGAGGTGGTTTACCATTGCCTTCCTCACTGAGTGGAAAAGTACACTTATCAGCATGCCAGGCCCTCTGAAAAGCATATATTTTCCACTCTGAAAATGACACTTTCACTTCATTCACCACAGGGTCTGGCTGTATAATGAAATCCATTACTTTCAGACGATATAACTCTGATTAGTATCTTTTACACCTCTACCTTTTCTGTTCTTAAATGATTCAGTCATTTAATTGGCTGACCATGTGATAAGAAACAGAACTATTTATTTTAGCCCTGCAACTAACAGATTGACTGTAAATAATTTGACACTCCACCTGCCTGTTATGGCAAAGTATTATATATATAGTTATATATACTATAATATATATAGTTTCATGCTTTACAAAATAGGGTAAGCAGCATTTCTGGTTAAATTTTTGGGGGTGTGCTCTCATGGTAGTATGTTTTTGTTAAGTGGTTGCTGCCTCAATATGCATTTTAGAGAAACTATGTATATGATTATTAAAGTTTTAGAAAATAGAAAAAAACCTAAAACTTTTATCTAAACATTTTTCCTACAACAACGGTCTTTTAGCGTCAATTCGTGACTTTCTCTATTACGCTCATAAAAATCGGTAAAAAATTGTTTCTTTTTAGATTGCAACCTTAGTATCCATCTTACGGCAAAAAAAAATATATAGCCTAATTTAAGTTATAGAAAGAGGCCGCCTCCGTAGCAAAGTGGTAGCGTGCTAGCTCACAATGCGGAAGTCTCGGGTTCGATTCCCAGGTAAGATCTGAATATTTTTACACGTTAAAACCCACCGTTACATTAACCGCCGTTTATATAACTACTATTAACCGTTTACTATTAACCGAGCTGTTGTTGATGTGATATCAAATAAATTTTTCAAAAAAAAAACAATAGAAAATAACAAACCTACAACTTTTATTTTAATTAATTATTTTTGTACAGAGCTTCTTGTAGCGTCAGTAAGTGATTTCTCGTAATTTTATGTTCTGGAGAGGTTAATTTTAATTTTGCGTCATTCACTGATGTATAAAACAAAGCAATTTTTTTAATTTCACTTTTAGTAATATGTTACTTTTCTGAATTTAAATGGCCACATTTTATTTAAGTTAAGTTTCGTTTAAATTCTGATTAAGATTTAGTACAATTATTTGTATTATTTTTTTTAAATATATCTTTATAACCCACTGGATTGGTTTAGAGGTAAATCCTTCGCCGCAATTCACCTGTTTAACAGCTGATTTTCGAAAATGAAGGTTCCTTGTTCAAATCCTAGTAAAGATAGTTACTTTTATATGGATTTGAATAGTAAACAGTGGTTCCCGTGTATTTTCATGGTAGGGGTTCAATAAACCATACTCTCTTAGGAATGGTTGGCCGAGGTCTGTACAATACTCCATCTCATTTACACGTCATACACATCATTCTCATCTTATTGGGTCGTGGGGTTGCTTATTGCTGTGAATTGAACAGATTGCGAAGTACACGCGTTAGGGATAAAAATATTGCCTTTGAAAAAATTATAAAATGCGAATAATCAAATGATTATTAATTGAAGTTTATTATTCTTTACATATCTGATTATACATTTCAAAATTCTATGGATACATAAGCTTTAATGTAAAAAAAATATAACTGAAAAATTCTTAGGGTACCAGGTGTAGTTTAATATAACATTATAAACAGTGAAGACATAAATTTACATTAAGACCACAAAAGTATATTCATAGAAATAAATTATTAATGAATACAAAATTATTATTTCATTTACACAGTGTTCTTAATTAAAAATAATAATTTATCAGTCTACTCTCATAATATTATTTTAGTATTAACAACTAACGATTAAGAAATTTTATTTTATTATTTCTTTGATTTTTGTACGTATAATGTAGTACAATACAATAATTAGTTGGTTATATATATATATTTTGCAATTAGAAGTTTACTGCCACAGGAAATTTTTAATTAATTTTCTCCTTCATTATTGTATTATGATAAATTCTGAATTATTTACTTAGCTATATTATAATTCGTGTGCAATTATTAATATAATAAAATTCATATCTGTTAATTTACAAATGTTAGTATACTATTTGGTTTCAGTTTTCACCGATTTCAGCAAATATGCGGAACTATCCACAGCACTTTAAAAAATAGTACCAGCAAAACACGAGGGTGAGATTTTATAAAATATTAGCATTGACTCTACTCTATGACAGTGAAACTTGGGTGCTATCAAAGCGAGAGGAGAGTAGATTGCAAGCATCTGAAATGAAATTTCTTTGACATACATAAGGGTGCAGTAGATAAGATCGTAACAGGAATACCGAGATAAGGAAAGAACTCAACATCTTCTCTATAAACAATAAGGAATACCTGAACAGAATGCAATGGTTAGAGCATGTAAACAGAATGCGGGAGAATAGGATACCTAAGCAGACACTGGGCTATAAGCCGGAGGGCAGAAGAGAACGAGGACGCCCTAGAAAGAGATGGGCAGATTTGAGAGGTTCGGAACAGGCAGAAATGCCTGATCCTTGAAAGGCAGAAGAAGAAGAAGTATACTATCTGGTGATTAGCGACTATTAATTGCGATGTAGAATATTTTAGTTGTTCTGAACAGTGTATTACTATTCAAGATCGATTTTAAAGACCAACAGCAATTACATTCCTAAATGAATTAAGAAATTTGAACTTTTTCCCCATTATAACAGTATTATACAGGGGTATCGAGGAAGGTTGCCATTTTAAACAATTACAGTTTGAAATCTACTGAGGATAAAGTCATAATTTTTTGTAGTGAACAGAAAATATTAAAAATGTTTTACATACCTTTATAAGTGAGTACCGACGGTTGCTCTGCACACTTCTAAATGACAATCGACCTCTGTCCAAGTGCGCTTTCTCATGTCGAGTGTCACCCAAGCAATATCAGTTGCAATACGTTGTCGTAGATAATTCTTATTTTGAATCTTCTGATTATTGCCATGATTTTTACATAACCCAAGAAGAAAAAATCAGATAGGGTTAAATCTGGACTTCTCGGAGGCCAAAGCACAGCACCGGCCCTAGCAATCCATTGGTCAGGGAA
Source organism: Catonia carolina (assembly GCA_035578175.1). Lineage (NCBI taxonomy): Eukaryota > Metazoa > Arthropoda > Insecta > Hemiptera > Achilidae > Catonia > Catonia carolina. The sequence goes on from JAQMRL010000005.1 coordinate 73,464,856, forward strand.
CCTTTCCTTTAGGGCTTGGCGCACTAGAAGAGTGAAATGAGGAGGCGCACCGTCTTATTGCCAAATTATGTTAATGTTTTTTTTTTTCAATTCAATTTGTTTAATTGGTAGTACCGTCGTACCAACAAAAAAATTATAATATTTTTTTACGACAAAAAGTTTGACTTTATTTCCAGTAGTTTTTAAACTGTATTTTAAAAAAAATGGATAAAACCTTTCTCGATGATTCGGTATATTATGAAACGGTTCTACGCGTATTTCACAGTTCTTTTATCTAGGAAATATTGCCTACTGTTATCTAAAATATTTGCCCATAACAGGCAGGTGAACAGTTAAATTATTTGCATTCAATCTACTAGTTTCATGGCTATTTCAAATAGTTCTGTTTCCTGTCACATGGTCAGCCAATTACATGACTAAAGCATTTAAGAACAGAAGAGGTAATGGTGTAAAAGAAACTAGTCACAGTTGTCTCCTCTGAGAGTAGTGAATTTCAATATACAGGCAGATCCTGTGGTGAACTTTGTATGAGACGAAGAGTAAGAATGGAACAATCTACTGCGCATGCCCAGTTTTTCTATTACAATCCCAAAAACATACTGACACTCATAGTTCATTGGAATTGAACACAGTCCTCATTTTATTAGGCAACGAGTAGTAGTCTACAGGAAATATTGTTTTGATTTGGCTATTCTGTTTTTACGTTTTAGGCTACATTAATACAAATGAAACAAACAGCATAGAGGAAACCAGAACACAATTGGAAAGGTTGGAGGAGCTGGCAGGGAAGATTGGACTTCAAATTTCATATACAAAAACGACAATTATGGTGAGGGAGCCTCTCTGCATAGGTAAATTCAAAGTTAATGGACAAGATATTGATTTGGTTAAAGAATTCAAATATCTAGGTGAGATAGTTACTCATAACCTTAAAGAGAAGAGAATCTTGCTTGAAAGACTAAATAAATTAATCAGATCCCTAATTACCACAAAAAATATATATATAACAAGAAAACTGTGTCTATAAACACAAAAATCAGGCATTACAGGACAGTAGTGTTACCAGAGATATTATATGGGTGTGAAACATTATGGGATCCGACAGTCAAGTATGGAGGAGGAAGAATGGAGACAACTGAGAGGAAGATTGTTAGGAACTGTATAGGGAAATGGAACATCCAAGAGGGAAAATACCAGAACATCTCCAATGCAGAAGTGTACCAGAGGATAGACCCACTGACGGACGTCGTGAGAAGGAGGAGGATATCTTTCCTGGGGCACATCCTAAGAATGCCCGAGACAAGACTATTAAAAAGGCTAAAAGAATTTTACTGGAAGAGGAAAACCCAACCCAAGTGGCTCAGAATGGTTGTGGACGACATGAGGGAGCTGAATATAGAGAGAAAGGATTTGGAGGAGAAGTCTGGAAATTACAACCTACTGAGAGACGGAAAGATAAAATTCAAGAGAACGGAAACCAACAGGAAAAAAATGGTGATATCCAAAGCGGAGAGGAAGAGTAGATCTGACCGAATGAAGAACTACCACGCGAGGTTAAAGGTGAAAAGGAACAATAAATGAACTTACAGTGGTCCCCTGTGGCCGTACAAGAAAAGAAAATACAAATAAAAGTGTTTTAAATCGTTAAAACTCATTCCGTTTCTTTTCATTTTAATTCTTCACATTTTATTCATTATTCTGTAGTGTTGTTATAAAATAGTTATTTTTTGTCATCAGTCTCTCGACTGGTTTGATGCAGTTCTCCAAGCTGTTCTATCTTGTGCAAATCGTTTCATATCTACATACCTGTAACACCCTACATCTTTTATAATTTCCTTTATATATTCAAATCTTTGCATCCCCCTACAATTTACTTCCTCAATATTACCCTCCATTTTTGATACCCCAATATCTGTATGTCTTAAGATATTCTCCACTAGCCTATCCCTTTTCCTGGTAAGATGCTTCCATATACTTCTTTTTTCATCCACTCGCCTAAGAATCTCTAAATTACTTATTTAATCCACCCACCTAATCTTTAACATTTTCCTATAACACCACATTTCAAAAGCTTCTATCCTTTTCTTTTCTAAAGCCCCTATCACCCACGTTTCACTCCCGTATAATGCTACACTCCAAACATAATGTTTTAAGAAAATTTTTCTAATCTGTAAATCAATGTTTGTAGTCAGTAAGGTGTTTTTCATTTCAAAGGCTTTTCTAGCTTGAACAATTATACTTTTGATATCACTTGTGCTTCTACCATCCTTTGTTATTTTACTCCCTAGATAGCAGAATTCTCCAACTTCCTGTATGTTCTTGTTGCCTACTTTTAAATTTCCCATCTCATCTAAACCACTCTTGCTGCTGCACAACACTTTCATTTTGTTATCTTATTAGTTATCTATCCGTGTATTTTAAGTTTATCATGTCGACCGTTTAAAAGCAGGGTAAAACAATTCGAAGTTCGAATAATTCGAATTTCTAATAATTATAATAATCTTTATTCCATATCTTGTAACTGTCTACAACATGAAGGCAAAATCCACAGATCAGTATTAAAAATACAACCAAAATACTTTCCATCTGATATCTACCACGATTCCAAAATATTTTATGACTAATTTTTTCTATTTTTGGCAGAGGCCTTTAACTATTGTATAATACTAATATTTTATTATTTAAAATATTGTAACATGTACAATGATATTCTAGAAATAGTTAAGGAGATAAAATATGGAGTGTATATTGAACAAGAATAATGGACTGAAAAGAATGGAACTTTTGTTTAGGAATTCTCGGAAATTAAAACTACGTAGTAGAAACGTTTGATTTTTTTTTGGAGTATTTTTACAATGTTCACGATTGTTTGGTGAAACTATTAGACCGTAGGTATAAAACAGTTAGCGTCTTTCTAGTGAGCTATTCTATACCTGAATTGCGAATGGGAAGTTTTGTCAGATTATTCGTTATCGATCATAATGTAGAAAAACTATTTTATTACGAAAATTTCGTTTACTAATTGTTACTTTTTGACCTCATCAGGATTATTGATTAGTTTCTTAAAAATTTGTTTTGTCAACCGTTTGTCATCCATTCTATATAATATCACTAAAATTAGAGTCATCTACTTTTCGTTTCCATTAATCGTTCATTTTCCTCGTGCAATTTCGTTCTCGATCTCGAATCTCTCAATTTTCTGTGATTCTCTTAGATCAGCCTTCCAGGTCATTGTAAAGCATTCACTCCCGTACAGACTGTTTTGATGTCCGTTATGTATTTAGTTTTCGAAGGAAATCTGTAGTTCTGCTTTATCTGCTCTTTCCTTTAACACATTGATTCGTTCTATTGCTGCTTCTGTGTTCCTAGAAACAATTGCTAGGTCGTATACAAAAGCAAAACAGTTCATCTAAGGATGGCATATTCTTTGATCCTCAAATGTGTATTTGTCTTAACAATCCTTTAATGACAAGTTCCATTTCTCATATCTGAATAACTTTCTCAAGCACACAATCAAAAAAAACCAGTGACAGTCCATCATTCTACCTTACCCTTGTTTTAAGTTACTCAGATTTAATTAAAATAAACTATTATTCATGTATTTTTACTTTTCCTTGCCTATATGAATATATAGGAAGGAAAGTATTATTTTCATGTCGAATTTTCAACGGATCTGCACGTTTTCAGACCCCCTGAACCCAAAAAACATGTTTTTAGCGGTAGGTCTGTGTGTGCGTGTGTGTGTGTGTGTGTGTGTGTGTGTGCGTGTGTGTGCGTGCGTGCGTGTGTTAACAGAATATCTCAAGAACGAAACATCGTGCGACCTTCAAAATTGAAACTTAAGTTACATACTACTAACGGATCCGACACAAATTTTCAACAAAATCGGTCACCCGGAAGTAGTAGTTTATTCGTGTAATTTTTCACTTTTTTGGATTTTCACAATAACTGGTCCTACGATTGTTTTTAAAATCGCCTGGTTTACTAAATGTTTTATGCTCTACAAGAAAGGGTAGGCGTCATGTTTGCTGAAATTCTTGGAGAGGCGGTTTTCACGTAAAAAAATTGTTTTTTTAAGATTACGGCTTTAATAAGCTATACATTTCAGCGCAAAAATTTATCTAATAAAAAATGAAGAGAATTTAAAATTCTACAAATTTGATTCCAAACATTTTTTTGTATAACGCTTAGTTTAGCAGTGATTAGCGATTTTCTGTTTTTTTTCTCACGAAAATGTGAAAAATCGATTTTATTAATATTTCAGCCTTAATAAGCCTATGCATTTTACGACAAAAGTGTAAAATCAAATTTATAGGAAATTAAAAGATCTACAACTTTCATTCAAAGTATTTTTCTCTATAGAGCCTAGTTTAGCGTAAAAGAATGATTTTCCGTATTTTTAAGCCAAACTGAGGTTGGTTTCATTTTGCGTCTTTCACTCATGGTTAAAATAAGATTATGTTTTTTGAGGTTAGTTTTTTATTTATTTCTAATGTTTTATTAGTAATGTTAGGTTATATTGGTCATTATTTGCATTGGAAAGAGAAAGTTGTGTGAGTGTTTCACACCAAATATTTTTTTTTACTAAGTTACTAGCTTGAAAATGTAAAATTTCAATACAAATAATTTTAGATGAGACGACGTACAAAATAAACTAGTAGGTTGTTATAAAATCTATTTTAATTAAACTGCGTTATTCTAATCAATATGAATTTAGTATTACAAGATTTTATACCGTCACATCCAGATTTTCCCGAAGGGTACCTTTAAAATTTTCATTTTTACTGAGAATTATAATTTACAGTATAATTATTATTATTATTATTACTGAATGGAAGTTTAACTTTCTTAACGTCGGCATGTAGCCTAATACATGCTGCGTAAATGTTAAAATCATATTTACATGATAAATAAGGTTAAATGTTGATTACAACTTGTTACAGCTTTTCATACATTAATTATAGGGTAGCCTTCTAAATGATTTACTATTTAGAATTTGAATTTCACAGTCACATATTTATTAATTTAAATGGCAGAATGGAATTTTGGTATTCATTTACTTCTGTAATTTATGAAAATATAATCTAGTCACTGTTTTTAATTTTATTATAAATTTTCTTCTCTTGTTTAGTTGTTATTCGTTACTTTAAAACTTTTAATCGTCTTAAAAAACTGTCTAAGAATCATGGTTTACAGAGTAGAAAATTAAAATTAAAATTCTTATAAAGAAAAAGTTAATTCTTTTTTATCCTTAAACTTGAAAAATTCTATCTCGGAATGCATAATTTATGAACAAAAGGGTTATTTGTGCAAAGAAGAAGTAAACGTGAACAGCAAATCTTTACGTAATAGGTACAAAGACCTGAACAATTTTCAATCATGGCGGTCAAAATTATCACCTTATCTAAAAGTAAATAAATCTTTACTTAAACCAATATGGATGTATGAGTGCCAGATCTATGGCTTAAGTAAACTTAGGTTTTGGTAAACTACAACGTTTCCAAACTAAAATGCCTAAGACAGTTCTTTGTTAACGTACTTTCATACGTTTCCAATTAAGTAAAATCTCTCTATTACGGATCTCTTTATTGTGGGAATCTCTCTTTAGCGGCATTATTTGCCGACCCCGACCCTTCCGTTGTAAAGGTATAAAATGTATTTAACTCTCGTTGTAGCGGCTAAAAAATATCTTCAGGATATGGACTTAGACGTCTTTGTAGGGGTAGTCAATGACTTAGCCTCTTCAGCAGATGTTGACGATGATGCAATAATTGAAAATTTCTGAGCCCAAAACAACGAGGAAGAAAGTGAAAATGACGATGAAATGGAAACAGAAATAGCGCCTATTCAAATAAACAGGCATTAGAAGTTATTCGTATTGTTTCTACGTACTGTCATTGCCACAGGAGAAAAGCCCTCAAACAAATTATATTTTTTAATATTGCTTTTTATTGAAACGTAGTAAATTACCAGTTTTTAGTTTGTCTAAAGTTAGTTTTTTGACGGGCTTTTTGAAATAACCGATTAATTTTTAATTAATTGTAATATATAATTATTTTAATTTCTAATCATAATTATAATTCACTCAACACTCCACCTGTCTGCTATGTGCTTTATCATGGTGTAAGAAAAACTTTAGGAAATGGAAACTGTTGACAAAAGAATTTGATGAACTGTGCATATGTGGAGTTCTACGAAAACTGAAACATCTTTTACTCGATAATAAGTTCGATCATTGCTTAAAAGAAGATATTCTTACTATTGTAAATGACAAACCATTCAGGTTGCAGAGTTTTAGAAAATGTTCGATAATCTAGATGAGAAAATTAACTAAGAATGTAAGTACAGTAGAATCTCAGTAGTCCGGGCTGTTCGGGACTGAGAGGGTGCCGGATTACTGGATGTGTTGGAATTTTGGAACTATAAACTATAAATTTAAATAAAAAATGAATATGCATTGATTTCTATGTTATTTTAAATTAAATAAGCTAATTAAAAGAAGTTTGCTGAGTACTTCTGTAGTCATTATACTAAACACAATTATCGGCTATTGACATCGCCTAGTCCGGTGTGGGGGTGCTCGTGTTCTGAGAATAATTACGTTTCGTTGTCAATTCAGCATGAAGTATAGAGTATGGTCCAGTTCTGGGTTTAGGATAAAAGGCCAAAAATTATTCCATTTAACAATAATTAAGGTCTGCTTATTCATTTCTTTAATCAAATTCTAAACATACATGTTATATTAAATCCGCCGTAATTAGGTCGAGTTGATTTCCCTAATTCAATTTAAATCTTTTACTAAAATCTGTCCTGGGTGAGGTTTCATACTTTTAGACCTAATATTTTAAGGGCCGGATTACTGGAGGGACCGGACTACTGCACGGCCGGACTACCGAGATTCTACTGTAGTATAAAAAAGAATTAATCTTAAAAGCAGAAAGAACGTAGGCTACTAAAAAAATAAAGTTCCTAGTTTTTTTAATACGATCTGATTACCTACTAAAAGCGTTCCAATTTACTACAATTAAAGTAACGTTAATTAAAGTAGATTATTTCACTTGAAATTACACGGAATATGTCTATGAAACAATTTTTATTACAATTAATTAATTACTATTGCAATCAAGGATTATTACAAACCAACGATATTAAATTGCTCTAATGAAAGCAGTTCATTAAATTCAATTAATTGCCACTTTATTAACTAATGAATGAACTAGATTCGACTTAAGATTGTGGTAGAAGAGAAGCGGGTTATTAGATAAGATGAAACGTACTGTATTCAGAGCTCAGATCTAAGTGAATTTTAGTCCGGGCTAAAACGTTTCTAAACTTACTGTTAGGAACGCCGCGGCATCTGTCGGATTTACTTTGAACTAACAGGAAATCTACTTTACCGACCACGCAGTTTTTATTTAAAATAAAACTTTACAGTAGCTTTACCCATTTATTATTTTTTTCTATCGCTTCTTACAAATAAAATTAAAACAATTTTTGTCGGTTTATAAAATATTTTAATAAAATTTTTTGGCATTAGCCGTCGCTGCTAATTGTTAATTTTTTTCTTTAAGTCCAAAATTTTGAAACTTCTCAATCTGAGGTCGTAATAACAATTTATTCGTAAGGGTTTCTATGAGGTTCAAATCCCTCAAGAATTTAAGAGCCGGATTACTGGAGGAGCCGAATTGATTTTTTTTTGTATTTTGTGGTTTTGTTTTGTTTTTTGTGGTTTTTTTTGGGTTTAACATCCGAGTGTTCTGCAATTACTGCTAATGCAAACGGCGAAGGATGAAATGTTTGAAAGTAAGAAAATAATGGTGAATTACATAATTAGTTTAGAACCAGTAGGGGTAAAAAATAATTCAAAGGGTGTTCGATTACAGATTCTGTAAGATGAATGTTAGATAACTTTGCCTTTCCCTACAACTCGTATATTCTGTTCATCAAAAATCTACTCCTAAGTGGATGAAAATGGTGTTCAAACCTTAAATAAATATTTATTGTTTACTATGTTCCAGACGAGTTAGATGACTGAATTTGGCTGATGTTATTTTAAACTACTGCAACTAAAATAATTACTCTTTAATTTGATTTAATTTAGCTTCAAAAATTGACTACTCTTAAAATGTTTTAAAGGGTGTCCAACCTTTAAACCGATATTTATTTATTTACTAAATTCCGGACGACTTAGACAGCTGAAACTTAGTGAAGATGTTAAGTATAGTATTTCTACAAAAAATGTTACCTTAACAATACAAATATTATCCGCAAGAGGTACGTACGAGGATGGTTAAAAATTTGAGGTTTTGTTTTGTCATCCAGTATATAGGCCTACGGTTCTTCATAAAAGTTTAGTCTTATTACTTTCTCTTGCCTATATGAATATATAGGAAGGAAAGTATTGTTTTCATGTCGATTTTTCAAAATCGAGTTTTCACCGGATTTATACGTTTTCAGACACCCTGAACCCAAAAAACATGTTTTTAGCGATTGGTCTGTGTGTCTGTCTGTGTGTGAGTGTGTGAACAGAATATCTCAAAAACGGAACATCGTACGAACTTGAAACTTGAAACTTAAGTTACATACCACTACCGGACGCGACACGAACATTTTCATCAAAATCGGTCAAACGGAAGTAGTAGTTTATTCGTATAATTTTTCACTTTTTTGCGATTTTCTCAAAAACTGGTCCTACGATTTTTTTTAAAATCGCCTATTTTACTCAATTTTTTATTCTCTACAAGATAGGGTAGGCGTCATGTTTGCTGAAATTCTCGGTGAGGCTGTTTTCACGTAAAAACGTTTTTTTAAGATTACGGCTTTAATATAAATTTTAGCGCAAAAACTTATATAATAAAAGTTGTAGAGAATTTAAAAACCTACAACTTCTGTTTCAACTATTGTTTTGTATAACGCTTAGTTTAGTATGCATTTTACGACAAAAGTGTATATAATTAAATTTATAGAAAATTAAAAGATCTACAACTTTTGTTTAGAGCATTTTTCTCTACAGAGCCTAGTTTAGCGTGAAAGCGTGATTTTCCGTATTTTTAAGCCAAACTGAGTTCGATTGTCATTTTGCGTCATTCACTCATGATTAAAATAAGGTTATGTTTTTGAGGTTAGTTTTTGTTTATTTCTAATATTTTATTAATAATGTTAGGTTTATTATTAATTATTTGCATTGGCAAGAGAAAGTTGTGTGAGTGTTTCACACCAGATTTTTTTTCTAATCGTTTCAATTACAATTAAGTGATATTCCATCATGCGGTCTTAAGTCACCTGAGGAATAAAAATATTGGGATAAAGTAACCTTCTTTTACATGATTTAGCACTACGGTTGTAAGCCATAGGCTGTTCTTTATAGTGCTGTAGAGTACAAGGTCTACCAAACAAGGCCACCACGTACAGATTGCACCTCGAAATCTGGACCTAACAGACCATCCCCGGCAGAAAAATTTGCCAGTTTTGATCAGTTCAATTTCTTTTTGGTGCACGAAAACGAGGTCGTAATATTATATATTTATTTATATTCAAAAACATATACACTAGTTATCGGATACGGTGGCCTTCAAGGGACTGGCTAGTTCTGGCCACTTCAAGCGATAGTCAGTATACGAGGTGAGGCTACTAAATAACGAGACTGACGTTGTAAAATACTTTATTTTAATTTTATACTTAATCTCTTATTGTCACCTTCAATACACACTTCTTCTCTATCCCTACGACGCTCCATGCGAATTTTCCATTGTCGGAAACACTGCTGGAAGTCATCTTCTGTCAGCTCCTTCCGCTTTCACTTTTATAGCTTCTACAGACTCAAATCTTGTCCCTTTTAATGCAGATTTCACCTTAGATAACAGGTAGAAGTCACATGGTGCAAGATCTGGTGAATAAGGTGGATGTTCTAACACTTAGATGCTGTACTTGACTAGGAACCTCTTGACAGAGAACGCGGAATGAGCTGGCGCATTGTCTTGCTGGAGAACCCATGATTTGTCCTTCCACATTTCGGGGCGTTTTTCTTTACTCTTTGACGTAGTTTAGAAAGTACCACAAGGTAGTAATAGTGATTCATTTTTTGACCTTCAGGAACCCAGTGAAGATACACAATCCCATAGATATCAAAAAAGCAATCATCATTGCTTTAAATTTTGACTTGCCCAATCGTGGTTTTTTGGCTCTCGGTGAAGTTCAGCTTTTCCAGTGCATGGATTGGCGCTTTGTTTCCGGATCATTAGCAAAAAACCCACGTTTCATCACATGTTATAATCGTATCCCAAAAACTAGGGTAATTTTTAATCGCGTACAAAGTGTCAGGACAAACATTTTTGCGAGCTTCATTTCAAACATTCTTGAGCGGCACGTGTCCTGAAGGAGCTGACAGAAGATGACTTCTAGCTCTGTTTCCAACAATGGAAAATTCACATGGAGCATTGTAGAGATAGAGAATGAGTGTATATTGAAGGTGAAAATAAGTGATATGTATAAAATAACAATAACGATTTTTACAACGTCAGTCTCGTTATTTAATAGCCACACCTCGTAATTTATGGCCTGTTTTTGTAGCAATGTTCCAGTTACGGTCATGTTGTTTGCCCATTGCAAAGTAAACGACTTATAAAGAGCTTCTTCTTCATCTTTTTTGACTATGTCGAAGTCTCTTCGATTTATCTATACCTTCAACAAAACTATTCTGAATTTTATCTCTGTTTTTCCAACTTGCGGATAATGTCCAGTGTCTAACGTTGAAATCCCTTGTAATATCCTCGTTCATTTCACCGTTTTCCAAATACCAAATAATTTACGCTTTTTCCATTACTGCCAAATGTCTACACGATGACGCCATACTCAACTGTGTATAAAACACAAAAGTAACTGACGCCACTACGAATAACGGACGGGTTTACACAAAATATTTGAACTCAACTTGAGTAAACAGGGCAATAAAACTGTAGATCAGTGTTATATTTAAGACACAAAACGAAAGGATAGGCTTATTAGTAATTAAATTTACGACACGAACTTTTTTTACTGTAACTGCACGTTGAGACTAATGCTAAAATTAACCCTTTATAGAGCAGGACTACGGAGAAAAATCTGGTGTGAAACACTCACACAACTTTCTCTTGCCAATGCAAATAATTAATAATAAACCTAACATTATTAATAAAATATTATAAATAAACAAAAACTAACCTCAAAAACATAACCTTATTTTAATCATGAGTGAATGACGCAAAATGACAATCGAACTCAGTTTGGCTTAGAAATACGGAAAATCACGCTTTCACGCTAAACTAGGCTCTGTAGAGAAAAATGCTCTAAACAAAAGTTGTAGATCTTTTAATTTTCTATAAATTTAATTATATACACTTTTATCGTAAAATGCATACTAAGACCGAAATGTTAAAAAAATCGATTTTTCTCACGTTTTCGTGAGAAAAAAAAACAGAAAATCGCAAATTACCGCTAAACTAAGCGTTATACAAAAAAATGTTAGAAATAAAAGTTGTAGAATTTTACATTCTCTACAACTTTTATTATATAACGTGTTGCGCTAAAATGCATATTAAAGCCGCAATCTTAAAAAGAAAATGTTTTTACGTAAAACAGCCTTAAGCAGAATTTCAGCAAACATGGCGCCTACCCTATATTGTAGAGCATAAAAAATGTAGTAAACCAGTTGATTTAAAAAAAAATCGTAGGACTAGTTTTTGAGAAAATCGCAAAAAAGTGAAAAATTATACGAATAAACTACTACTTCCGGTTGACCGATTTTGATGAAAATGTTTGTGTCGGGTTCGGTAGTGATATGTAACTTAAGTTTCAAGTTTCAAGTTCGTACGATGTTCCGTTCTTGAGATATTCTGTACACACACACACACACACACACACACACACACACACACACACACACACACACACACACACACACACACACACACACACACACACACAAACACACACGCACGCGCACACGCGCGCGCGCACACACACACACACACACACACACACACACACACACACACACACACATACACACACAGACCAATCGCTACAAACAAGTTTTTTGGGTTCAGGGGGTCTGAAAACGTATAGATCCGGTGAAAACTCGATTTCGAAAAATCGACATGAAAACAATACTTTCCTTCCTATATATTCATATAGGCAAGAGAAAGTAATATACATATTGTATTATGTTAAATTTTGCTTTATGCAGACTTGAATAATGTATTTCTAGCGCCAGAATAGTAAGATATTTCTTTTTTGTTGATGTTAAGTCCTGATAAGTATACTTACCAAGGAACATTTATTGAAATTGGAATCACATAATGTTTAGTGGTAAGAATGCTTATTAAAACAACTTGCAGTACAATATAACCAAAGAATTTGTAGAATAGCTTATGTTAATTTTATATTAGCCTGAACGCATGCTTTCATGTAACAAAAAGCTCAAATTTTCTAAGCACTGTACAAAAGTAACAATAAAACAACATGGTAGCATACGCTGGTATGAATCCTTCCTTACCACATTCGTGCAACTCACGAAGCAAATGGTCACTGCGCACTAAATTCAAAATGTGGATAGCCTACTTAACAGAAAACAACTATAAAACCATAAAATGCCAATAGGGTTCAACTGCATAGCTTATTCTTAAATAAAATCGACCTTATTGCCAGTTATAAGTTTACTTACCAAAAAGGTTAGGAAAAAAAACACGTTAAAACTAAACAAAATTTTGAATAACACGCTGACTCATATAGCTGAATCCTGAATCCTGGTTGAGAGGGCTGAGAAGCCCTATGATGGCAACATCGTGTTAAGGAACACCTGGTCGCTCGGGGAACAATTTTACCGAATAATTGCAACCTCATGAAATTTAGGGGAAATTTTATAGTTTAAAATTAGGAAATAGGATTCTGGCTCTTGCGGGATTGGGACTGGGACTTCAAAGGAGGTAATGTATTTTAAGAAGTTACTCGTGGATGAAAATTTATATTAAGGGACAAGTGGGTTTAAGAGCGGCTCTTTTCTTTTTTTTGTTTTTCAGTGGCCTTTTTCAGTTATGTGGGAGTTTTATTGTCTTGAGGAGGGGAAGGCACGCACCGTACTTAACGTGGACAAATGGTACAATTTTAGGTAGGGGTTAGTTTATGATTTTAGGGTAGACGGAAAGGGTAGAGTTTGGCATAATCACCGGCCTTTTATTTTCTAAGTGTTTAATAATTTAAAATGGCGGCTCTTTTCACCGTAGTGGAGTGATTATGCATAGGAACATGGGGACTACTACCAACTGGGGGGCGTGAGTCATACAAGTAGATGAAGGGGCATGGGTATATAAGAGGAATACAGGGCGGAATAAAAATGTGGCAACTCAAAATTTTGATAAGTGGGTCATACTGGAATTTAGATAAAGTCGTGGAATGGTAATGGCATAAAGACTTCGGGCGGATGTGGGCGTCGGTACAAGTCCTGAATGATCTGGGGTCCGTCAGTTTTCCCGGCGTCGTGGAGCCGTTTCGAGATATTGTAAATAAAGCCCTCCATAGAGGGGAAGAGAAGGTGTTCGTGTACGATGCGATTGGTATTATCATATAGCTATTATTGACAGATAACTATCATAGTTGAAAATTCATACAATTATTGTCATTAAAACTGATAAAAACTGGTTAAAATCACAATTTCAACCGATGTAAACTATATTTTTTCATAACGGATGTAATAGCGGACCAATCTTCCCACAGAATTGTGGTCGCACTTACCGATAGGTAATTGCATCCAATGTCACTATATACAATCAATAACTGAGTCGTATAGTTGCAAAACCAGATATATCCATTTTTTTTTTAATAAGTTTTTATTGTTTTCTTTAGCACTATACCTTAACGCACGTTTTGCTCCAGTGAGTTTGTTTCAAAACCAGCTACATTTCATTAAAAATTGCTGTCCAATATGAGGGTTAGTTGCAAAAGCAGATAGACAACAATGTCACTTGCAAAACCAGATACATCCAACATAACCTAACTTGATCATGTAGGCATGCTTCGTATCCCAGAAAACATTACGGTATTTCATTTAGTCTGTGATGAATGCGGAGGGCAACACAAAATATCAATATGATGGGAATAATATCTATTTGGTTTTGTAATTATGCACCAGTGACATTAAAAAATGTAGAGTATATTTTCCCAGTTGTGTGGGCCATTCTTTTTTACCACCAGATCGTGTATTTTTACGAATCGAGAAGGAAGTAAAAAATCATCTGATCCTATTTTAAGTCCAGATGAATACAGAAAAATACTTTCAAAATACGGCACTGTGATTATTTTAGCCGACAAAGTATATGACGGTAAGACGGTGCTTCAAAATGTTACTTTGCCACCAGGAAAATGGAATTTTCGTTTCAATCCTACAAAGAGATTTTATTTTAAAAGAAATGAAAACCAGAACAACATACTTGTTAGTGGGGAAGTTCACTACAAAACAGACCTAGGAAAATATAAATCAGTTTTAAGAAAGGGGTGCGTAATAAATGACGTGGAATGTCCAGAAATCATACAAAGTGGCAAAAATATTTTTCCACTTAAGGTGCACGACGTTACCAATTTACTTTTGAAACATTTTGGTCCTGACTGGAAATGTATAGATTCCTTAATATATTTTAGAAACATAGTAGAGAATAATCCATTTGGAGTTGAACCGACTGAAGAAGAGCATGACAGTGTTGAAGATGGTTGTGCAAATCGTGATGAAGTTGATGATTTTATGGTGTAGTTTATATTTTTTAATAAGTAATCGATAAAGTTTCACGTCATTAAACCAAATTTACCCAACAGCAAAAGTTATCATGAACAGCATAGAGTATCTATGCAAGTTAGGTCTCGAAAACAATCAAGACACTTTTTAAAAAACAATTTTATTTGATTCTACATACATGAGAATCGAACTAAGACTTTTACATATACACTGTAAAGAAAACATACATGTTCATTGTATGCGGTTGAGTACAAGACTAAACTATTGTTCTATTAACATTAAGAAAATTATAATAAAGAATTCTTAGAACTAAAGCCTAAACTATCAACTTACACTAGTATCTTATTCTATAACTCCTCCACCCCTAAATAAAACTTCCGGGGGATTCGGACCACCGAATTCGGGTGAAGTTTTCCTAAATAATTTGTGATACACAAAATAACAAATAAAAACAATTGATAAGACATATAAAACTATTGTCCATATACTAATTTTATCTGTAAGAATTACAGTTCTTTGTGTGATTGTAGAAACTCTATTTAAATTGATTTTGTCCAATTCTAAGTGTTTAATATTTATGGAGAGTTCAGGTTCTTGTTCTACATGAAGGTCTAATTCGCTAGTATCCAAGAGTTTTGGATGTCCTTTTATGTCGGATGAATGCTGAAGTATTTTGTTTTTGTAAATAATTTGATTATTATTTGGATTTAACAAATAAATTCCTTGAAGTGTTTTGGACAGTGTTTCCCTAGAATTTTCAAATTTTAATGTTTCTTTGTTTGGTAGTATTGCCAAATATTGAGACATTTCTGGAACCCATTTAATTATATTTTCATTTATTTCCAAGGCTGTGTATTTACAGTTTGTGGTTGTTCCTGAGCTGATAATCGCACTTTCACAATTTAAATCGTCGTTCACTAAATTTTCTGATGAGCATAGATATTTTGATTTAATTTTATTTTTACAATAATTGCTTAAACCTAAAACTTTTGTTTTGCTATCTACTGAGTTTGATTTTAATAAATATCTAATTTTTGGTAAGATGGTCACAAAATTTACTTCATATTTTGATGGCACTGAATACAGCATATATAAGTTAAAAACAGTTTCTTTTACTAATGGCATTTTCATAAAATACACAATATTATTATTATTAATGTTACAACTTACTTCTATTATTTTTTCAAACTCCCACATATTTTTAACATCTGGTTCTAACGGCAGTTGATTATTATAATACTTAGAAATTTTCTTTATCTCGTTATACAATTCTTTTGTTGATATAATACTAGGATGCATTACACCTAGTTTACAAAAGGTCAATGAATTTTCTATGTCATTTACCAAGTTTAACATAATATTATATAAAATATTTAGCTGATTTAATAAGTTTCTAAACTTTTCTAACTCTACGTAATCCTTAACATTATTATTTATTATATTTAATTTATCTCTTAATTCATTAAAATTATTTTCTACTATACCTAATGTTTCATTAAATTCTAACATAACATTCATATTCATTGAATATTGGTTCTCTATTTGATTTTTAATATTTTGTTGATTATTTTTAATATGTTTAATCATTTTATCATACCTTTCACCATCGTATCCATCGAGGTTTCCGGTAATAAATTTAATAACTGAGCCTAGCCCATTTATTAGGCCTCTCTTTTTTCTTGCATTGTTATTATTATTGTTATTACTATCAATATTTATTATTTCTAATTTTTCTTTAATAACTGAGTTTGTATGATTAATAAATTTCATATAATTAATAACATCTCTATGTTTATTACTGTTTTCGGTAACATATTCATTGTTTCCGCTAACATTATAATTAATATTAAAACTATCTGTTACATTTTTATACAAATGATCAAATTTTTCTATTTGATTAAATATTTCACTTAAACTATAATAATGTATAAAATTATGATATGAGAATTGTAACTTAGCTAAACCTAAATCTATTGGTATTACTCCTTGATTAAAAGTAATATTTTTTATTTGTTCAGTTCCGCAAGTGACTCCACTGAGGAATAGGATTGACTGTAATAAAATGATTAGATCTATGCTCATCATAGTATCGTTGCACTGAATACTTTAATTTTATTCACTTTCAAGATTTTTTTAACTTATTTTCACTTAACTTTTTCACTTTATTCACTGAAACTTTTTATTCATTAAACTAATAAATTTCTTCTTACATACTAAAGTTGGTTGTAGCGTGGATATACTTCGTAAACGATTAAAATCGACGAAAATTATATTCATTAACTTTCTCGAAGCGATGTCCTACCGACTGCGCCAGTTAGGTCTCGAAAACAATCAAGACACTTTTTAAAAAACAATTTTATTTGATTCTACATACATGAGAATCGAACTAAGACTTTTACATATACACTGTAAAGAAAACATACATGTTCATTGTATGCGGTTGAGTACAAGACTAAACTATTGTTCTATTAACATTAAGAAAATTATAATAAAGAATTCTTAGAACTAAAGCCTAAACTATCAACTTACACTAGTATCTTATTCTATAACTTGCATAAATCAAATAAACAGTAACAGCAATAGTAAAAAAAAGTAATAGTAATAGTAGTTTAGTAAATACTATGTATTAATTGTAGGTAAGATGGTATAAGTCAAAATAAAACAATGCTTGTATTTTGAAATAATAATAAGTAAGTACCAAAAAGTAAAAATATATGGGTATGATTAACTCAAAACCAGATAAGTCCATTTAATTATTTGCAAAACCAGGTAGACTACGATTTCTGTTGCAAAACCAGATACATCCAACGCAAATTATTGAATAACTTAAAAAATATTGATTTTCTGAAACTGAAATCTTTTGGTGTGCATGTACAAATTAGCTTCTGTATGAGGGTATAAAATGAAACATGCAACATTTTCATCCATCTGAGATACCGGTTTTTTGTCATTCCTGAAAAAAAATATTTTCTGGATATATCTGGTTTTGCAACTATACGACTCAACTATTGTACATAGATTTATAATTAATTTCCATCTTTTTCTAGAAAGTTCATACTTGTAAAGTTGAAATATCGTGTGCAAACATGAATCATAAATACAGAGTATTTATTATTCTAGCGCAATAGAAATATAGTAAACAAAGAAATTATGTCTACATAAAACAAGGAGATTTGATACTATTAAAGCATTATTGCTTTAATAGCCTCCGTAGCGTAATGGTTAGCGTGTTAGCCCGCCACGCGGAGGTCCCGGGTTCGATTCCCGGCCAGAGTCTGGAAATTTTCACGTCTCAAATCCCACAGTTAATGTTTCATAACCCACCGTAGTCGCTAATAACCAAACAGTTGATGCAACTTTAAATAAAATAAATAAAAAAAAATCATTATTTACCTGTTGATAATGACAACATACGAAGTGTGGCTATTAAATAACGAGACTGTCGTTGTAAAATATTTAATTTTAATTTTATACATAATCACTTATTGTCACCTTCAATATACACTCCTTCTCTATCCCTACAACGCTCCATGCGAATTCTCCATTGTTGGAAACAGTGCTGGACGTCATCTACTGTCAGCTTTTTCAGGACACGTGTCGCTTTCTCTTTTACAGCTTTCACAGACTCAAATCTTGTCCCTTTTAATGCAGATTGCAACTTAGGGAACCTTTGTCTTCCAGTCAAAATTTTTAAGACTAGCTTCTAGCGCTCATATATTTATGTAGGCAATGAAACCCTCCACGACGGTTTCAAAACCACTACATCTTTTATTTCTATTTTTTTCTACAACGCTTCGTTTAGCGTCAATTGGTTTTTTACCTCTTTTTAAGTTGTATACATACAGAGGTTGATTTTAATTTTGGGTCATTCACTCATGATTAAAACTAAGTTATTTTTTCATTTTACATTTTTTACTAATGATTAAATATAAGTTATATTTTTGATTATTTACTTTAGCAAGATAAAGTCGTTTGAGTGTCTCCCATCAGATTTTTTATCATACTAACCAGTTGCACAGATGATTGTAGTGATTTTGGTGATTTAATTGATTACATATTGAGGCATAAAAAATATGCCTCACGTAGTGTGAATATTTATCTGTGACCCATACGGAAGAGAGTTATTACTTTTTATGAAAAAGAAATCTTAAATCTAGGGACTCTCATTATGTTATTGTTAAGCTCAACAGCCAAAAGGCTGGTTGAACCTCTAGAGGTTTTACTAAGTAAAAACGAGAAGTGAGGTGGTTTGCTAGTGCCTTCTTCACTGAACTGAAAGAGTTTGCTTATCAGCAAGCCAGGCCCTCCAAAAATCATCTACTTTCCACCCTTCAAATGACACCTTTACTTCATTCACCACAGGGTCAAGCTATGTAGTGAAATTCATTACTCTCAGAGATGTGACTAGTGTCTTTTATATCTCTTCATCTTCTGTTCTTAAATAGTTTAGTCATATAAATGGCTGACTATGTGATAAGAAACATTACTATTTTTTGCAGCCCTAGAATAAACAGATTGAGTGCAATTAATTTAACAGTCCACCTGCCCGTTATGGGCTCTTATTATCTGGAGGAAGAAACTCAGCAGGATGGGATTAAGAGGAAATATTTTTTATGCTGAGGAAGTTGAAGGAGAAGTATGAGGGATGGGGCATGAGGATGAATAAGAATAAGATGACATATTAGGTGATGGGTGATGAAAGAACTGATTTGAGCGTGGAAGGGGATGTAGTGAGGTGCGGTGACAAGTATAAATACTTGGGAACGCCGATATTTATGGAGAGTGGGTGTGATAGTAGATAGTAGGCGAGAGTTGCTCAAGGGAGAGTGGCGATCAGGAAACTGAACTCTTTGATTTAGTTCTCGAAAATAAGGATAAGGACGAAAAATATGACTTATGGGTTGTTAGTGAAGCCGATCACTACTTATGCTTCAGAATGATCCCAGATAAGTGGACGAAATGAGGAGCTTCTAAAAGTTCAGGAGATGGATTTTTACGAAGAGCTCGTGGAGTCTCAAGATTGTATCATGTACCACACTGACACTGTGGTGAGAAGAATTGTAAAGAATGTAAACGCATGTAAATGAAAGTAAAGATTAATGAAAGTAAATGTAAACGCAAAATTGAAAAATGAAAAATAAATTTTAATGGAATCAAAATGAAATATAAAAAGTTGAAAATTGACAAAGAAATATGTAATACAAAATTATAAATGTTGTTCTTATTTATTGATGACACTGTTTTATAAAATTATGTATTTTAAATGAATTATTAAGATATATAAATATCTATTGCAATATTAAATTAAATGTTTACATATATTCTAGCTATGAGCTCAAAAAAATTAAATGTATCATAATTACGATTCGAATTGACCTAGTTGTCTTCCTCTTGTTGCTTGTCCATCCATTGATCAAGATCAAATGGGGCGCAAGTCATTGTTGCAGTTGGTTTTATAGACATGAATAAATTTTATTTGAATCTTTTCAAAATTTTAAAATATCAAATTCATTTTAATTTGTTCCATAATTAATTAGATTATTGATGTTTAACTATTTTTCTTTACTTATTTCCTTATTTTCTCAAATTATTTAATTAAATTATACTATCCTTTGTTTTTCTTGCTTAAATTTGAAGAACCGTATTGCTTCGAATTTAAGATGCACCTTTTTTGTAATATCTTTGTTTGCAAATCAAGGTGCGTCTTAAATTCGCTGTATTTCAATACAGGGATTTATACCTGTTATGTATGAAGCAATTAGGTCACTTAGGTTTACGGAACCCTTACAACTACACTCACAACTCACAGACACGCGGACCAAGTTTTGACTTTCAGTTGAAACGTAAGAAAAAAGCAGTTATAATGTGTATTTGTGTGGTGGTGGTGGTAAAGGTTTACAAATGTCTCAGTGGCCAAGTTCAAACAATACATTCATGTTTGTACCGAATCCTCGTTCAACCTATTCCCATATTTTGTATTTTTAATTACCTAATTACGACTCTTATTGGATCTCCCAACAGGATCATCAAAGTTTTAAATATTAATTTAAGTTTATAAACTAACAGCGATTACTGTCATTTATTTTAAGGAGATGTACAACTCAACACTTTTAGCAGGTAATTAAATTTTTTTTAATACCTACTTTTCGTGTACGTTAATTGCTTTACCTTCCTTTATTTTTTCTCACAAAATATGATTACATTTTTCAGTGTGTCTTAAATTCGATGGCGTCTTAAATTCGATGCAATACGGTATTTGGTTTCTGGAATTAATTTTTTTGAATATTTTATTTTCTTCTTATAATCCATTTTTATATATTTAATTACTTTTTAAAAATTTGAAATTAGAAATTGTTTAATTTTGATTATTATTTATGATTATTTTTAAATTACTTCTTGAATTGACAAATATTGGTCATTTGAATTTGATCATCGATCAACGATGTACTGGAACATAGACTGCTATTCTACAGAATGGAGAGTAGGCAGTTGATTTGGTACAGGCACGTGCAACGGATCAATGAAGATTGATTGCCTCAAGTGGTTTAGGATTATTGTCCGGTGATGAGGAGAAAAAGAGGGAGGCCTCCTAAAACGTGGGAGGATGGTATGATGTGGGCAATGGAGGCAAGAAACTTGTTGGAGGGTCACTGGCGGAAACGAAGGTCATGGCATTTGAGATGGAGTATGCGGAGTAACTCTGTATGACCCCCACTTTAAAGCAAATTAAGTAAGAAACCTTAAATTAAAAC
Source organism: Catonia carolina (assembly GCA_035578175.1). NCBI lineage: Eukaryota > Metazoa > Arthropoda > Insecta > Hemiptera > Achilidae > Catonia > Catonia carolina. The sequence continues at coordinate 73,486,369 of JAQMRL010000005.1, forward strand.
CAATTTATATCAGGTTGTTTCATCTTGTGTTAATTTATGAATGCCAATAAAAGAGAAACCAAACTAATATGAGCCGTTTAAATTATTTGGAAAATTGTGTAAAACAGAATAAAATAGGAATTATAAATTTAACATGTTTAGTGGGTAAGCAGGTGGTATACATATGGATTATGTGGTAAAGCGAAAAGTGGTTAGTACAAAATTTGGGTTGGATTTAACTTTGGAGAAAGGTGAGGTTATGAAAAAATGTTACAAGCTACAGTTGCGTTTTAGGGGTACGTGTTTTTCAGTGAGTAAGTAAAGGGTTGGTTTGGTTTGTTAGTTTATATAAATGAGGGAAATGAAATAACTGCCTCATGTAGTGAAGCAGATTTGCAGTAGGGCAATGTTTAATTCTAAACGCGGCGGTAAAAGCTACCTGTGTTCGTTCAGCATAACCACCCGTCTCTTCCTCCTACCTGAATCTACCACCATCATCTCTACCAGCAGTATACGCTGTGGACGTTAGCTCGTTCGTTGATAAATACGGCAGACCGTGGTTACAGTACATTATAATTGGATTTTGTGACTAAATAAGTGTTCATTTTACGTTCCGCTAAGTTTAGGGTCCCTCACTGCTTCAAATTACACCATATTCACTAAAAATTACATATACAAGCACACTCATCCATCTCTTGCATCGTATATATGTATATATATATATATGTCACATTATAGCTAGCACTATTAACAACAATTTACGTTATTTCATGAGTAAAAGTGTGTGACGGTCAACAATAAATGATAGCAAAACTATTTAAATAATATTACTTCATGACCCCTTTAAAAATACTATACTGTAATAAATTTAAAAAAAACAATAAAAAACTGTTCAAAAAAAGAAGAATTAATACATACAGAAAAGAAGATAAAAATAAAAATAAGAAGATAGAATTAAAAGCATTTTTTTAAACTTTTAAATGAAATTTAGTATTTGTTATTATATTAATGTGCCCATAACAGACAGGTGGAGTGTCAAATTATTTACACTCAATCTGTTCGTTGCCGGGTAAAAATAAATAGTTCTGTTTCTTATCACATGGTCAGCCAATTAAATGACTGAATCGTTTAAGAACAGAAGAGGTAGAGGTGTAAAAGACACTAGTCAGAGTTATCTTCTCTGAAAGTAATGAATTTCACTATACAGCCAGACCCTGTGGTGAATGAAGTGAAGTTGTTATTTACAGAGTGGAAAATATGTGATTTTCAGAAGGCTCGGCATGCTGATAAGCATACTTTTCCACTCAGTGAGGAAGGCAATCGTAAACCACCTCACTCCTCGTTTTACTTAGTAAAACGTCTAGAGGTTCAAACCAGCCTTTCGGCTGTTGACCTAAACAACAACAATTATATTAATACAACAATTTCTAAATGTGAAGCTGTTGTTGTTTAGGTCATCAGCCGAAGGGCTGGTTTGAACCTGTAGAGGTTTTACTAAGTAAAACGAGGAGTGAGGTGGTTTACCATTGCCTTCCTCACTCAGTGGAAAAGTACGCTTATCAGCATGCCGGGCCCTCTGAAAAGCACATATTATCCACTCTGCAAATGACACCTTCATTTCATTCACCACAGGGTCTGGCTGTATAATGAAATTCATTACTTTCAGAGACGATAACTCTGATTAGTGTCTTTTACACCTCTACCTCTTCTGTTCTTAAACGATTTAGTCATTTAATTGGCTGACCATGTGATAAGAAACAGAACTATTTATTTTAGCCCTGCAACGAACAAATTGAGTGTAAATAATTTGACACTCCACCTGTCTGTTATGGGTAAAATGTGAAGCTAATGTTCCAAAACTTGATTTACTTGAAGAAACGTGTAGTCATCACTACAGTCCTACAGTTGGTCAAGAAGATCCCTTGGTCAGAGGTGTTTTAAACGTCTGTGCCGAGTACCTGTATCGCCCTAATGTACATGTTATGTATGAGAGGGTTGTCATGTAATTCAAATTTGTCATGCATCGTCTTGTATATGTAAAATATCCAAAATTCTAAGATCTGAATGGAACCCGAAGTGATATTTTTATAACATTTTAAATAATAAAGTATTCGCTTTGCCCATAACAGACAGGTGGAGTTTGTCAATTATTTGCACTGGATTTACTAGTTTCAATGTTACAAAAATAGTTCTGTTCCTTATGACATGGTCAGCCAATTATATGACCAAATCATTTAAGAAGAGAAGACACTAGTCACAGTTATCTCCTTTGGTAGTGATGAATTTCATTATACAGCCAGGCCCTGTGTTGAATGAAGTGAAGGTGTCATTTGCAGGGTGAACAGTAGGCTTTACATAGGGCTTAGCGAGCTGATAAGCATACTTTTCAACTCAGCGAGGAAGGCAATGAGTTAAACACCTCACTCCTCGTTTTACTTAGTAAAGCCTCTAGAGATTCAAATTTAATTATATTAAAATTTACCGGAGCTCCATAGGTGCTCACTTCAAATTGTAAATATTTTGAGAAATATAAAAAGAGAACAACTAAATCAAGTTTTATCTACTGATTACTGACTTTAACGGAACTTTCATGAAGAACAAAAGCAGAATACAGGATGGCCAGGAGAAAGTAGAAAAATCTACACTGGAAGATTGTTGAGAGTATGGGCAGCTAAAAATTATGAATGGATGATAAGAATGATGCGGTAGATTGAAAGTTCTTGGTAGCTCTTTTGTATGCCCAAAACGGGCAGGTGGAGTGTTATTTTGATTACACTCTATCTGTTTCGTCCAGGGCTAAAAAAAATAGTTCTGTTTCTTATCACATAGTCAGCCACTTATATGATTGAACTATTTAAGAACAGAAGAGGTAGAGGTGTAAAAGACACTAGTCAGAGTTATCTCCTCTGAGAGTAATGAATTTCACTATACAACCAGACCCTGTGGTGAATGAAGTGAAGGTGTCATTTACAGGGTGGAAAATGAGTGCTTTTCGGAGGGCCTGGCATGCTGATAAGCATACTTTTTCAAATCAGTGAGGAAGGCAATGGTAAACCACCTTACTCCTCATTTTTACTTAGTAAAATCTCTGGAGGTTCAAACCCGCCTTTCGGCTGTTGACCTAAACAACAACAGCTCTTTTGTATTTTATTCAACTGCAATGTAAAAATCTAAAATTTGAAGGTCTAGATTGAACACGAAGTAATATTTTTCAAAATATACCAAACCCACCGGGTTGGTCTAGAGGTAAAGTCGTCGCCAAAATCAGCTGTTTATCAGCTGATTTTCGGAGACGAAGGTTCCTGGTTCAAATCTTAGTAAAGGTAGTTACTTTTATACAGATTTGAATACTAGACAGTGGTTGCTGGTGTACTTTGATGGTTGGGGTTCAATTAACCATAAACTCTCTCAGGAGTGGTCGACCTGGGTCTGTACAAGACTACACCTCATTTATACGCCACACACATCATCCTCATATCATTGGGTCATGGGGTTGCTTATTGTTCTCAATTGAACAGATTGCAACGTACACATATCAGGAATTAAAAAAAAAGAAAGTATACCAAATAATAAAGCAATCGTTATAATTTATTTTTATTGGTTGGCGTTAATCGAAACTGAAATAAAAATAAAGTTATTGAGTAAATTAATTTCATCTTTTTCAACAGATTGAAAATAGATATTACTCTTTTTAGTACAATAACTGAAAGAAAATTATATAGCATATCGTTATATTACTGGGCAGAAATACGCCAGACAACTAAACTTTGTCCACCATGAAAACAAAGTAAATAAAAGAGAACCCCTTATATAAAACGCCTTAGAATGGAGAATGGAGAAAATATGAAGAAGGAATGGTCAGTTTCTTGTTATAAGTCTTTTTTATTGTTACGATATCTTTTAAAGTTTTCTCATAAATCCATCTGTACTTATAACCTAAGGGTACTATATTCACTGTGTACACATTCTTCTGGAAAACCCACCACATTATATTATACTATCCTATAAGCCTCTTTTCCGCTACTTTTCATACTTAAAGTTTTAAAAGGCGATTCTGGATGAAAAAATAGTTTCTTCTTAAAATGAAAATGTATTCGTTTATATTTTTCACTTTAGTTAATTATCTCTACAAATGTAGTGATGGTTAGAGTAACTGGCTTCTACGCCGGTGTCCCGAGTTCGATTCCTGATCAGGTCTGGAATTTTTCCAGCAACAATATTCATATATCATCATCCTCCACCGTCTACATTAACAGAAATTGCAAAAAAGTAACACGTAAAACAAAAATAAATAAATAAAATAAAAATGTACAGCTCTGCAAAACAATTAAATATTATTGTAACTTAATATTATACAGTGATATACTAGGAATGGTCATATTAAGATATCCGAACTAAAGATTTTGTTGTGACACTCTCACGACCAAATATAGTTATGTTTTTATTTTATGATTGTTTATTGCTTAGACTATTGTTTGTGTTTAACAGTATATTACCTAATTTACATGTGCAACTGTGATGTAGTTTGTAATAATTTTATTTTTAAGTTATTTATTTAAGGTCGCATGCAACAATCCAGTCATTAGCGACCAGTTATTGCAACAAAATTATCACAATATCCAATAAATTGCTGATACAAAATAAAAAAAACCAATCAACAAAATTAAAAACAATGAATAATTACTAATAAAAATTAAAAACATTATATAGTAACAATGAGTGATCGGCAAAATTAAATCTGTGACAGAAAATTACTGTTACACGCGCACACACCATTCATTTAGATGCACACATAACTATTTACATTGTTTTACTTAAAAACATCGTCCAAGTTATGTACAGTTATACAAATTTAGGCTTTTTATCCTTTGCAACACACTTTCAATTTTGTTTTCATGGCAGAAAAGATTACTCAGAGACACATCTTGAAGCTGAAATTTTCTTCTCTGAACTTCTGTGAAACGACAATCACATAAAATGTGTTTCACCGTCAAAGTTTATTTATTTATTTATTTAACGTCGCATCAACTACAAAGACATTAGCGACGACGTTGAGGTGTAACTGTGCGTAATGAGAATGAAATGATTTTTGTAACGTATGAAAATATGCCGTGCCTGAGTAGGATTCGAACCCAGAACCGCATGATGAGAGGCAAGCACGTTACCAACTACGCTAATGCGGCCGGCATGTGTTTTTATGTATGTAATATTGTTTCTATCATTGAACCACTTTATCCTGTTGTAAATAATGTACTGTATTGTAAATAAAGAAATTTAAAAGATTGCAACTAAACATATTAGGGATTAAAAAGAAATTAGGTAAAGTCGTCGCCAAAATCAGCTGTTTAACAGCTGATTTTTGGAGACGAAGGTTCCTGGTTCAAATTCTAGTAAAGGTAGTTACTTTTATATGGATTTGAATACTAGACAGTGGTTACCGGTGTACTTTGATGGTTGGGATTTAATTAACCATACTCTCTCAGGGATGGTCGGCCGGGGTCTGTACAAGACTATACCTCATTTACACGTTATACACATCATCCTCATCTCGTTAGGTCATGGGGTTGCTTATTGTTCTAAATTGAACAGATTGCAACGTACAAAAATTAGGAATAAAAAAAAGAAATTAAATTGTTACATAATCTCTTGTTGTTCATAATTAAAACCCAAGAAAGGGTTTTAATATTGTCTTAAAATGTTCATAAAAAATAGATTTTGATTGTAGAATTGTAACAAGTCAACTGTATTATCAATCAAAATTCTTTATGGATAAAATACTGTATTTAACATCTCGGTTAAATTAATTCGGTTGACCTGCTATTCAACGAACAGAAAAATGATTGATAATTATTAAAGGAAATTCAAGAGATTACTTTCTACTTAAAGGTTTTTTGATTTACAGATGAAAAATAAATTTTAATTAGATTAAATCTGTTAGTTTTATACATCAGTAGATTTATTTAGTAAATAAGTCAACCAAAATGTATGAAAATATGCATTAGGGATTAAAACCCTTATTCAATTTATAAAAATGTAAACTTATATTTTAAATATTGAGGAAAACTATAAAACCAACCCCGTTTGGAATAAATTATGTAAAACGAAAGCTTTTTAATGTATAATTCATCTTAAAAATATAATACAGGACGAGTTGAAAGATTTTTATTTTATAAACAAAATATTTACTGACTCTCTAAAATTTAAATTAAAAATTAAATTTTATTAACGTTAAAAAAGTTGTTAACACAGTTTAGTTAAATAAAACGTTTTATGCTCGGTTTGTTTTCCTTTTATAAATGTAGAGAGCACCACTGTAATGTTCTGTAAACATAAAAGAACTGTATACATACACAGTGATATGAACTACACCCTATATTCACCGGAGTTCAAAAAATATTTGATGAGAGTTTAAAAATTCCGTAACTCAATGAGTGTAAAAAGTAGCCCTGTTTTAGAATATGGATGTAACTCATTCGGCATACGCATTAACTTTTAACGTTTCGCATAATTTTGTTATCCTTTGGTTTACTACTTCAGATTTTTCAACCGTTGATATTTTTATAAAATAACGGTAGAACTAACGTATTTAATTTTTTTTCTAATCAGTTAATTTTTCCTATTTATTAACATGTATTTATTTATTTAAAAAAATAAAATAGTGCCGATAATTCCAAATTATCGGCACAAAACAAATTGTTAATTTATAAAACTGTACTTAACTGTACTTACTTATTTATTAAACCTGTGTGGACATATGGGATACCATTCTGGGGCACAGCAAGTCACAGTACCATTGAAATAATTCAACGGTTTTGGTCAAAAATACTTCGAAACATCATGGACTCACCTTGGTACTGTCGCCGACCGGGGCCAACGACAAGTAGCGAAACCTTATCTGTAAAATTGGTGGCCTTGAAGAGGGCCGTTTAATTGTGTTGGTGGCCCTGAAAAGGGCCGTTGTTGACGGTCGAAAGCGGCAAACCGGCGTGGTAGAAGCGGAGCCCGAAGAGTGACGGCTCGGCTACCGGGTTCAGGCCTAGCCTTCCCTCAGCGGAAGTTGGGTCCCCACTGCAACGTGGCAGTGGTGGCCCCCAGAGCCCCGCAGTGTCGGGTCGGCGTAGGCCGTCTGCCGGTAGCGCGGCCGAGGCGGCTCTCTCCGGGCCGGCGAAGGCTGACCGGTGCGGGAATGTAACGTCCGCCACCGATAGCGTAGACCAGGGATGATGGGTCTGGTCTCGGCTGGGCTCGTCCTCTTCAGTCGGGAGCTCTTCTTTCTTCGTTCTTCTTCGCTTGCGAGTTGAGTGAAGAATCACTCTCGCGGGCGAGAGCGCTCTCTTAATTACCTCTTAAGGTGGTGGGGAGAGGCTGTAGGCTCTCCGTGTAACATTGGTAGTGGGGCCGTCTGCAGGCGCTATGTTGGTAAGGGGAGTCGGCGACAGTACATATCCAACACTATGTTGCACAGAGAAACGAACACTCCCATCGTACACAAAGCAATACAGAAATTTTGCACCAGTTACCAAACAAGACTTAAAAATCATCAGAATCCAGAAGCCATCAATCTCCTAGACAACAGTGAAACACACAGAAGACTATACAGACTACACCCTACAGATTTATTTTAATATGTGATTGTGTAATTTATTTTACATTCCTGGCAAGAACAATACAACAAAATGGGAAATTTTATAGAGTGATACCAAGGAAGGGGTATTACTTACTCATGATTTATATTTACAACATATCTACTCATTGTTCTACGAGAGCAGATTGTAGATTTAAAGTTATACAAAAAAAAAAATTATTTATCATGTATATGAATTGTTTGCAACAGGACCTAAGTTCGTGGAAGCTATTAGGGTGAAGTAGGTGAAGAGCTTCTTCACAAATATCGATATTTATTTATTTATTTATTTATTTATCGATATAATATCGATATTTATTTATTTCAGATAATATAAATAATTTCTATTACAATCATTATAATTTCAAAACGACAAATAATAACAAATCACTACGTTTCTTTCTAAAAAACAAGAATACCGTTCATAAAAAGATAGGTTAGCAAATGATTTGTTAGAATTTTACAGCTACCGAAATATTTCGCCCGGATTTCGGCTCATCCCTTGAAATAAGTTTGTAATTAAATTTTAAGATCGTCACGAGTCGAAAATTAGGTTTCTTTTTGTTTTTAAACGCTTTTATTTAACTTACTCTTGGATCCATAAAATCTTGCAACTTAAAATTTTAATACTTCTACCGTATCAATACTAATCAAACTTTGCACACTTGTTTATCTTCGATGACAATACGCTGCCATAAAAAAAAATTTACAAAAAAAAATTTTTTTTTTTTAACTTACTCTTGGATCCATCAAATCTTGCAACTAAAAATTTTAATACTTCTACTGTATCAATATGAATGAAACTTTGCACACTTGTTTATCTTCGATGACAATACGCTGTCATAAAAAAAAATTTACAAAAAAATTTTTTTTAAACGCTTTTATTATTACAAAATAACTTACTCTTGGATCCATCAAATCTTGCAACTTAAAATTTTAATACTTCTACCGTATCAATATGAATCAAACTTTGCACACTTGTTTATCTTCGATGACAATAGGTGTTTGTAAAAAAAAATTACAAAAAAATTTAAAAAATTTAAAAAACGCTTTAATTTAACAATTACTTAAAAAAAGTAACTAAAAAGAAAAAAAGAAAAAAATTTACAAAAAAAATCACAGAAAAAAAAATAAAAAAAAAATTTTTAAGAAACGCTATTATTTAACAATGATTCAAATAAAAAATGAACTAAAAAGAAAAAATAAAAAAAATTACATAAAAAATTACAGACATTACAGTTACAAATAAAAGCGTGGCGCATTTTTATTGTAAAAATATTCGTTGTATAAAAAATGAGCCACGCTTTTATTTGTAATTGTAATGTCTGTAATTTTTTTTGTAATTTTTTTTATTTTTTCTTTTTAGTTCATTTTTTATTTGAATCATTGTTAAATAATAGCGTTTCTTAAAAAAATTTTTTTTATTTTTTTTTCTGTGATTTTTTTTGTAATTTTTTTTTGTAAATTTTTTTATTTTTTTCTTTTTAGTTACTTTTTTTAAGTAATTGTTAAATTAAAGCGCTTTTTAAATTTTTTTTGAAAAAATTTTTTTTCAAACATTTTTTTGAAATTTTTTTTTTAGCTAATAAAGCGAATAAAACAGGTCCCAGATGATATTATAATTACGAGTTTTTGAAAAATATGGGTTTAAATTAAAATATATGTAATATATATTTTATTATATCAGGGTAGAAACCTTGTTTTTTACATTTGCCGCACAATAATTTCGTTAAATGGGTAATAAGCACATAATGGTTATATGAAGCACACAGAAAATGTGATTCTAATAAAATTGACCTAATAAATAAATTCAAATACAAAAAAAAATCAGTTGTAAAAAATTATTAGCACCAAAATAACCAACTCTAGGCTGAAAAATGCGTTAATTTTTATACAGGAAGAATAATACTTCTTATAACCTAAAATATTTTCAAATAAAACAATTTAAAAAAAGTAAATAAATAAATATTAGGATTTATTTTTTTACTATTCATTTTTTTTTTTTTTTTTTTTTTTGGTTTAACGTCCGACTGTTCTGCAATTACTGCTAATGCAGACGGTGAAGGATGAAATGATTTTTTTGTAACCTATGAAAAGATGCCGTGCCTGAATGGGATTCGAACCCAAGACCGCATGATGAGAGGCGAGCACGTTACCAACTGCGCCAATGCGGCCGGCATTCAAAATATAATACAACTATTCAAAATATCCTCCACTTTATTAGAATTATCAGTCCAAAAACCATAAGAAACCATTATTTTTGACTCTTGACGCCATGAAGATTTAATTACGAATTTTTTTGTGGGATGAGAGGAATCAAGGTGAAATCTTTCACTAACCGTAACGCTAACGAACCATTTCCAGACTTAGCAATTTTATAGTATGAACTTTTTCTTATTTGTCTATATAGATTTATCTCCTGAAGTATTTCCGTTTATTCTTGAATAACATTTTCTTTAATTTGTGTTGTTTTCCATCCCTATTGCGACCTGAATCTCTTTTCAACAAGGTATCGAGCCAAATCCAAATCGTGTTGTTTAGATCATCAGCCGAAAGGATGGTTTGAAACTCTAGAGGCTTTACTAAGTAAAACAAAGAGTGAGGTGGTTTACCAATGACGTCCTCATTGAAAGGAAATTTATGCTTATCAGCATGTCAGTCCTTCTGAAAAGTATCTACGAGGGTAAGTCAATTATTATTAACCGCAATTTAGTTAAATTTTTGTTTATGTTGGCAGTACTGTCGTTTTGCGTTGATGACGCATGCTTTGTTTATTTGTGGTTAAATGTATGCAAGTTTCAAGCTGCTAGGTTAGTTTCGTTATCGCTGTCGTGCTGTATGTTATGATTGGTAATCATGGCTGCTCCGCTTTCTATTTGCACCAAAAAAGAGCAACGTTCAGTGATCCGTTTTTTTGTGGTCGGAAGGTGTATCAGGAGCCAAAATTCACTGAAGACTTTCGGTACAGTACAAGAACAGTGTTTTGCCACAACCGAGTGTCTACGAATGGATTGAAAAATTAAAAAATGGTCGCACAAGTGTTACGCACGATGAAGGAGCCGAACGACCGTAACCGCCGTAAATGAAGAAAACATTGAGCGTTCACGTGAAATGATTCTCTTAGACAGACGAGTAACTATTGACGAAGTGGCACATCGTCTGCAGATTAGCCACGGTTCTGCCTACGAAATCATTCACAACACACTTGGGTTTCATAAAGTTTGTGCAAGATGGGTCCCAAAACAACTGACACTGTTGCATAAGCAAACGCGCTTGGACATCTGCAAAAAACATTTGGATCGCTATGGTAATGAACGGGACAACTTCTTAGACCAGATAATTACTGGTGACGAAACATGGATCCATCATTACGAGCCGGAGAGTAAACGGCAGAGTATGGAATGGAAACATCCAAATTCGCCGTGTAAGAAAAAATTCAAGACCCAACCGTCCGCAGGAAAACTGATGCTTATGGATTTTTGGGACTCACAAGATCCAGTACTGGAACATTATCAGGAAGGGGGCACAACAATAAATAGTGTAAGTTACAGTGAGATGTTTACTCCCAAGCTAAAGCCTGCAATTCAAAGCAAACGCCGAGGACTGCTGTCAAAAGGTGTTATGTTGTTGCACGACAACGCCCGTCCGCATACTGCTGTCCATACTGCTGAAACGCTCAAGAAACTCAATTTTGAAGTACTGGCTCATCTTCCATATAGTACCGATCTTGTTTCTTCTGATTATCACTTGTTTGGTCCACCAAAGAGGCATTAAGGGGCCGTCGATTTACCTCGGACGAAGCATTGAAAGAAGCGGTGTATTCCTGGCTCGCATCTCAACCAAAAACCTTCTTTTATGAGGGCATCAGGAAACTTGAACAAAAATGGCCCATGTGCGTTGAAAAGCAAGGAGACTATGTCGAAAAATGATGTACTAGTAAGTTTCTTACTTGATTACAATAAAATTTTATAACTATATTGCAGATAATAATTGACTTATCCTCGTATATTTCCACCCTGTAAATGCCACCTTCACTTTATTCACCACAGAGTCTGCTATTATAATGAAATTCATTACTCTCAGAGGAGAATAACTCCTCTGACTAGTGTCCTTCTTAAATGTTTCAGTCTTATAATTAGGTGACCATGTGATAAGAGGAAGAACTATTTTTTGTAGCCCTGGAAATAGCAGATCGAGTGCAAATAATTTAACACTCCACCTGCCTTTCATGGCCATCCATGTTGAATGTTTTGGCTATGTTTAAATTAGACTACAGATTTATATATGCAGATTATGTAACGTTCGTAAAAACCTCTGTAATGTTTTTGGAATAGTTAGAATACGTAGTACTATACTACTGACCACGAGATTGCGAGCTTCCTAGTAGGTAAACCAAGTGTTATGACGTCAACCCGCCTGCCGTGCAGGTTGCTACTCCACCCAACCTGCCCGAGGCAATGGAATTACTTTACTCAGTCAGTTGAATGTAAGCGTGCCATACACAACGTTTCGTAACATTTGTGGGCTGTGCTCATTTTAAAAGTCGTTTTCGTTTTAAAAATATGTTTATTTCATAGGCCTACCGTTTAAATTTTTAACTCAGTCGTTCCTTAATAATTATATTTATTATTTTTCAGTGTATTAAATGTATTTTTAGTTGCAAATAGTAATTAATTCGGTGATTTTAACAAACAACCCTGTAAATTCACTCCAAAAAGCGACCGTCGTTAGCGAGAAAAAGACTTTAGAAAACAAAGTAAGGAAATAATTAGTAAGTTAAAGTTTATAAGATTTTTCAAAATTTGACAAACAATCCTGAAGCAAGAACAAAGTGAAATTTTTAATTTTTATCATAATAATATAATAATAAAAGATAAAAAGTTTATACCCACTCTGCCAAATACGGTAACGCTGCATTACAGTTTAACTAGACCCAGGCTCGTAATTTCATGGTTAATAGTAAAAAAACGTTTGATTCAGGTCAAGAAACATTGTAAGCAATATTTAACCTTATTGTTTGGTTAAATGTCAGTTACTTGTCAGCTTTTATCTATTTGAAATTTTATTATAGTAAAAGAAGCTGCTAATACTTCACTACTATTCCGTCTACTATACTCAATTAAGCTTATAAAGGATTTAAGTTTTAAAATATAAGTTATTATACTATACTAAATTGCTATTTATTTGACAACAACAAATATTATAGCTACTAGCAACTATCTCTCGCTTCGCTTCACAGCAGCTAATGTAGGTCTCATTAAATTATTTTAAAACCTCTTTATATACAATTTTGTGGTTTTGTTGCTCTATGGCAGCAAAATAAATTGTTTTTCTGCACTTTCAGCTCTAGAAAGTCCGACATAAAGTTATCCATGAGTGAAGGTAGTACTCTTGTCTCAAATCGATGCCCACCGTTTTAAATATTTGTCCCTGCGATTAAACAGAATTGAATAGAATGCAAAGAAGAATACCGATTGAAAAGAAAGAGACAGTTGATATTTGGCTGAGATAAGAGATAATATGTGGGTGGAGTACGCAGAGTAATTTGAAAATATATGACTCATTCGTTACCTGTCAAATGAAAAGAAATATATGAAACATTCAGTACAAAAATAAACATTTAGAATATATCCGAATTTTCAATGTTTTTGGAATCGAATGTTATCCTTCACGTTTTTCTATGAAATCTAAAATTTGAATCATGGTTCTAGCCCAAAAAATACACCATCCAGATGACTTAGATAAAACAAAAATGCTATGCACCCGATAAACTAAAAAATGCGACATCATCACAGTTTAAGTTCCTTAACTCACTTAATTAAAGTTACTTAAAGTTACAAAATAGCCTATATGGATCAGGAAGCTCTAAGCCATACAACAATGAAAGATTTTTTAAAATCAGTTGAGTGTACTATCTGAGATTACCTCATACAAACAAACAGACGTTTATTGTTTATTATATTAGTATAGATAACTAAATAAAGATCATAAAAAGAAATTCAAAGAATACTTTAAAACTATTCATAAGAGCAACAAGAATTCTCTTACCACATACTAATATTTTTCAAGTCAAGTAGATTTATCAAGTAAGTAGATAATACGATATTATATTTATATTAAATTGAACATTTAGTAATTACAACAAATGTTTGTTTACATGCTTATAATTTTTATTTTAGATAAGTATTAGGCTATACAGATATTTCAGAACAAAGAACTGAGAGCTATGGTATGGGCTCCTCTATACCTTAGGATTTCTGATCTGCTCTTTGTTTAGTTTTTATGTCTACATAATTATATATTTATTTATTTTCTCTTAATTAAATAAAATATATCAATGCAATATACATATAAATTTCGTTAATTATAATTTGAAAATCTAAAAATATTTTGCAGGCATATCCACTATAGGGTAAGGTGGTACAATTTCGATCATTTTGAACAAAAGTTATCATAAAAAATTTATTTAACAAAATTCTAAATATTTTACCTCGTTTACATACATTAACATATTTTATACGATTACACATACTCCGTATGCTCCGTATACCCCAAATGAAGGTTCACTACCTACCTGGGTACCGGTAAATTCGGTTTCCTTTCGTTAAAAGAAAAGTATTCGTAGTGGGAAAATTAATCCACCCAACTATGATTTCCCATGTTCAAGGGTAGGTAAACATGCACTACAACACACTATTTTTATAACTAACTTAATAGTTTAATTAGTATTTAAGTAGGTAATTACCTAATAGTTTTAATTACTAACACACTAAAATAACCGCAGTACCTATGAGGAAATAAAGATGGAAGCACTAAATTAATCTTCCTTTGAACATGGGAAAATAAAGTTGGATACATTGATTTTCCCACCAAGAATCAATGAAGGTATATATTTTAACATAATTTTTAACGTGGTAGAAACAAAACCATTTACAACTGATAGAGTCATGGCTTAAACTTTGAAAAATTAAAATTTATGAAAACAAATCGCAACAAATGACGTTTAATCTTAGACGAAAAACTGCCCAACCGTTTACATTAATAATATTCCGCTGCCTCACACTACTCAAACACGCTATTTAGGCTTACACTTGGACAAAAACTTTCATGGAACGCACATGTTACACACACACGCCACAAACTCAAAACCCGCTTCTATCAACTGAAACGCTTACTCAATAAACGTTCTAAATTAAACCTATCAAACTAACAATAAAATTAACAATCTACAAGACAATCTTAAGACCAACCTGGACATATGGAGTTCAACTTTGGGGATCTGCTAAACCTTCACACACGAAACGTGTACAAGCGATTCAGAACAAGATTCTACGAACGATAACGCAATTCCCCTCTTACATCACAAACTCAATGTTGCACAAATATTTCACAAATCCCATACGTAGTTGATGTCGCGAAACAACTATACAAGACGATGCATGACAAATTTGAATTACATGACAACCCTCTGATACAAAACATGTACACTAGGGCGATACCGGGTGCTCAGCGCAGACGTTTGAAGCGCCTCTGGCCAAGAGATCTTCTTGGCCAACTGTTAGGACTGTGGTGATGACTGCACGCTTCTTCAAGTAAATCAAGTGTTGAAACATTAGCTTCACATTTAGAAATTGTTGTATTAATATAATAACAGACACTGTTTCGGATCACTACATGCTGAAAATTAAATTCAAGTTTACGGCACCAAGACGTCAAAAATCAGAAAGGAAACCGCAAACTAAAACATACGATCCCCAGAATTTAAAAAAATAATAGATATTACGCCTTCACACGAGAGGTGAATGCTGACTGGGAAGATTTGGTCCCAGGACTTCAAAACATTGCAAGGGTCTCGGCTCCAATCAACAAAAGAAAGAAACACCCTTGGTGGAACGAGGTTTGTGATGAAGCCCTGGAACTCAGGCATAAGAGGTGGCAAGAGTTTCACAACAGAAACACCGAAGAATCCCTCCAAGAGTTCAAACAACAGCAAGTATGCACCCAGAAGATTCTGCGGAACGCAAAAAGGGAATACCAGAAAGACGTACTTGAACAAATAGAAACAAATTACAAGAAAATGAGTGTTCAAGAATATTACAAAACTTTCAAAACGCAACTTGCAAAATACGACGCACCAACACTGACTCTCAGAGACAAGAACGGTAAAATGGCCCACAACAACAGGGACAATGCTGAGATCCTAGCGGATTCTTTCAGCAGACTTCTTAACTACGAGGACCCCGAAGAACTTTTTGAAATAGACACATTCACAGACATAAAGACCAAACCAGAACACATACTCCCACCAACTTTCGAGGAAGTCAAACAGGCAATTAAGGTAATGAAAAACAATAAGAGCTGCGGGGAAGACCTAACCACAACAGAAATCTGGAAGTACGCGCACGAGAACGTGCAAAAGAAATTACATAAAAAATTCGGGGAAATTTGGGACGCTGAAAAACTGCCAGACCACTGGACAAATGCAATCATATGTCCACTACATAAAAAAGGTCCAAGAACAAATCCAGACAATTGCAGAGGTATTTCATTGCTTGATTGTACGTACAAAATTTTCTCTAGAGTAATATATAACAGGATCAGGGAACAACTGTATCACGAACTTGGGGAATATCAGGGAGGATTTAGATCCTGGCGAAGCTGTGCAGATCAGGTTTTAACATTGAAACTTGTTATGGATTTCTGCAAAAAAAGATCAAAGCCCTTATTTGTGACATTTATTGACTTCAAGAAGGCCTATGATTGCATACATCGGGAATCGCTACTGAAAGTGCTACGAAATTTTGGACTAGACCCGAAATTGACAAGAATGATAGGACTCACATTGACCAATACTAAGTCCAAAATCAAATTTCAAGGAGAGTTTTCCAAAGATTTCGAAATAAGAACAGGACTTGATTTCGAAATAAGAACAGGCAAGGAGATGGCTTGTCCCCGTTGCTTTTTAATTGTGCTTTAGAATACATTATGAGACTATGGGAAAAAGAGAACCCAGCAAGGATTAGCTGCGGAAAATGCAAAAGTAAAATTCACCTTGGCTGTCTGGGGTTTGCAGATGACTTGGCCTTGTTGAGTGGGTCTGTAGAGGAACTAAAGAAACAAGTAACAAGCTTAGGATGGTCAGCGGGAAGGTTTGGACTCAAGATTTCCTTCGAGAAGACGAAAATAATTGGGAACACTAACATGGACCCCAGGATTTCAGTGGGAGGTCAAGTAATAGAAGTGGTACGGAATTTCAAGTACTTGGGGGAGGTATTGAACATGAGTTGCAATGACAGGGAAGCATGGGCGGAAAGGACCAAAAAGTTAATGAGAGCTCAGTTCATCACCCACACCACATACAACAAGAAGTCAATGTCGGTAAATACAAAGGTAAGACATTACAAAACGGTAATACAACCTGCAGTGACTTACTGTGGAGAGACCCTAACAAAACTGTCACAAAAAACTAAAACCCACAGAATCCTGACGTTAGAACGAAGAATTCTTAGAACCTGTATTGGTAAGAGAATATACAAAGATAATAGTTGGAGACTGCTACCAAATAATGAAGTCTATAAAATTTCGGAACCAATACTAGACACAATTAGGAAAAAACGAATCTCCTTTTTGGGCCATATCCTTAGAACACCGGAGAACAGAGTACTTAGATGACTTATTAAAAGTGTCTGGGATTTTAAAATCGGTTTGAACTGGACGAAGGAGGTCAAGGAGGACTTGGAAAGGTTTGGGTTGACGCTGGAGGATGTGAGGTTCAAGTCTGAAAGTTATAGATGGTTGAAGGATCTGGCTTTGGAACCGGAAACCAAGACTAGAAGAGTGCAGAGGGTGACGGAAGAACTCCGGGCTCAGAGATCACAAAGAATGAGGGAATACTGGGTAAAGATCAGGGCTCAGAGATCGAAGTAGAGTCTTTCATGTTGTGGCTGAAGTGGTCCATTGTGGCCTCACAAGTAAAAAAAAAAATTAAAAACAAAAAAAAACAGATACTAAATTTCAACTTAAAGTGTAAAAAAAAAGAATTTTAAGTTTACAGAAATTGAAATTGAATTGCGGCCACCTCTGTAGCGTAGTGTTAGTGCGCTAGCCTACAACGTGGAGGTGCCGAGTTCAATTCTCGGCTAGGGTCTAGAAATGTTCACAATTTAACACTTACAGTTTCATAACTCACCGTAGTCGCTAACAACCGAGCTGTTGATAAAACTTTAAATAGGTAATTTAAAAAAACATGTATTGTAACGATTTATTTACAGTAATTGGAAAATAAATATATAAATTACATAACTTCAATGTGATTACTTTTGAATATTTCATTTATTTTAATACGTTATACGTTTAATTATAATTAAAAATTTTTTCTTTAAATTTATTAGTAGTAAAAATGAAACTTAATTAAAAATCTTGATTTTTTAATTAAATTTTCTAATTAATATTTTTGGGGTAAAATAAATTAAGTGGGGTTCTGGAAAGAAAAAGACAATTAGGTACCAGAGGGTAAGATATTGGGAGAAAGAAAGGGTTAGTTGGAGGGTTGTAAATGAGAGAGGGGTAGAGAAAATATAATAAATTTAGCAAGATTACGTACAATAAGAAAAATAAAATAAAATAAATAAATTTAGTGACAGATAATTCAGCAGGAGTATTTCGTATGACATTATCTTAATTCGTTTGTTATAAAAATAATTTCATTGGCCAGTAATTCTTTTTGGCTTATTATATTTTTGGATATCAAGAGAATTTATTGTTGGATAAAGAGAAGAGCAAGTTAGGTAACGATATTGTTTTTCAACCAGATATTTATTTTATTTTTCTCTCTGTTTAATTTCCGCTCTAATATTTTTTCTGTGTATTGTTTTAATTCTCTGTACAAATAATAATTTTTAAAGCAAACCCACTTAAAAATTTTATGCTGAATTAACTCTTCGTTATTATATAAATTTTAACGTTTATATGTACATTTCATTCTAAAAAACATAGTAATGAGTTTATTTGCATATTACTCATTCTAATCTTACATTGTTGACTTATAAATGCTTGAACTTTATTTAAGATGAAAAAATTAGGAGTTTTTTTTTATTTACAATACCTCGAAACGGCTCCACGACGCCGGGAAAACTGACGGACCCCAGATCATTCAGGACTTGTACCGACGCCCACATCCGCCCGAAGTCTTTATGCCATTACCATTCCACGACTTTATCTAAATTCCAGTATGACCCACTTATCAAAATTTTGAGTTGCCACATTTTTATTCCGCCCTGTATTCCTCTTATATACCCATGCCCCTTCATCTACTTGTATGACTCACGCCCCCCAGTTGGTAGTAGTCCCCATGTTCCTATGCATAATCACTCCACTACGGTGAAAAGAGCCGCCATTTTAAATTATTAAACACTTAGAAAATAAAAGGCCGGTGATTATGCCAAACTCTACCCTTTCCGTCTCCCCTAAAATCATAAACTAACCCCTACCTAAAATTGTACCATTTGTCCACGTTAAGTACGGTGCGTGCCTTCCCCTCCTCAAGACAATAAAACTCACACATAACTGAAAAAGGCCACTGAAAAACAAAAAAAAGAAAAGAGCCGCTCTTAAACCCACTTGTCCCTTAATATAAATTTTCATCCACGAGTAACTTCTTAAAATACATTACCTCCTTTGAAGTCCCAGTCCCAATCCCGCAAGAGCCAGAATCCAATTTCCTAATTTTAAACTATAAAATTCCCCCTAAATTTCATGAGGTTGCAATTATTCGGTAAAATTGTTCCCCGAGCGACCAGGTGTTCCTTAACACGATGTCGCCATCATAGGGCTTCTCAGCCCTCTCAACCAGGATTCAGGATTCAGGAGTTTTTTCTACTAAAATTTTACCGTACAGTTAAATACAAGAAATATTTTTTCATGAATAAAATTATGAAGTTCATACTATTTAACTTCTTTTTTGGAGTTCCTTCTTTTAACCTGGGAGAACTCGTGCGATGTTGCCTTATGGGAGGACACGTGCGTAATGAAAAAGATGAAACTACTGTTTTAAGTATACGGACTCATACAGTTTAAGTTATATTGCTGTAAGTCCACTATTTTTTTAGTGTAACGTATTTTGTATCGATTGTACAAAATTAAATTTATAATGTTAATTGTTTTTATACCCACCGGGTTGGTCTAGAGGTAAATTCGTCGCCAAAATCAGCTGTTTAACAGCTGATTTCGGAGACGAAGCTTCCTGGTTCAAATCCTAGTAAAGGTAGTTATTTTTATACGGATATGAATACTAGACAGTGGTTACCGGTGTACTTTGATGGTTGGGGTTTAATTAACCATACCTCTCAGGAATGGTCGGCCTGGGTCTGTACAAGACTACACCACATTTACACGTCATACAAATCATCCTCATCTCATTGGGTCATGGGGTTGCTTATTGTTCTAAATTGAACAGATTGCAACGTACACAAATTAGGAATAAAAAAAAAATAAAGATAATTATTATTATTATTATTATGTTGTAGTAACAAAAAACTTTGCCGAATCAAATTGTTTGTATTACGCAATTATCAACATAATCAATTTTTTCCTAAATTATAAAATCTAAAACGTATCTGAAAAATGTATTGCGATGTGTAAGTGAGCTCAAAAGCTTTAAGTATCTCACTTAAATAATGTATATTTCAGCTATTAGGTCTATATAATATTATAGGACTGGTTTGCCTGCGTAGAGAAAAAGTTATGGACTTTTTTCCTAACATCTGAGGTTATTTACAATCAGGTTAAAAAAAAAACTATACGTAAATAGCATGAACGGGTTCACATGAATGTGTATTGCTTCGGAAACGAAAATATAATCGTTTTTTTTGTAATCCCTAATTTGTGTACATTGCAATCTGTTCAATTGAGAACAGTAAGCAACCCCATGACCTAATGAGATAAGGATGATGCGTATGGCATGTAAATGAGGTGTAGTCTTGTACAGACTCGGGTCGACCATTCCTGAGAGAGTATAGTTAATTAAACCCCAACCATCAAAGTATACCGGTAACCACTGTCTAGTATTCAAATCCGTATAAAAGTTACTACCTTTACTAGGATTTGAACCATAATAAGTTAAGTAATATAATAATAAGTTAAAAATATAATTAAGTATAATTTTTGAAAACATTAGCTAGATAAAAAATGAATAACAGCAATAGCCAAATTAACGTTGATTGTACGTAGAATGCGTAGAGCAGTCATGTCAAAGATACGGCCCGCGGGCCACAACTGGCCCCCGTGCTGTATCAATACGGCCCGCGATCGCAATGTGTCACAGAAAGAAGAATCATGTTTTTTGGAGCTTTAAGACTTCACTTGATTCCTCTACAGAAATTTTAAAATGCGCACACTATATTTATAAGTAATTTTAAGGGCAGCGCGTGCCCAGACAAGCGAGAGAGATAGACAGTAACGCCATCTCTACCTGACATCAATGAGCTTGTCGAAAACAAGAGAAGTCAGGTATCTGGATCCTCGAGCTCAAAATAATTACCATCTTTTATAACTTTGATATGATTTTTAACAACCGTATATTATTTATACTATACAATTAAATAAATAAAATGTTATAATAATTCAGTACATTTTTTGTTATTTGAATCTGGCCCGCCTACACATTCTAAATTTAATATATGGCCCTCTGCAAAATTGAGTTTGACACCACTGGCGTAGAGGAAGAAGATGATGTTAATAGAGATTAAAATGACGTTCATATGGACTTCAACTCTTTATAATGTAGGTTAGTCGGTATATCTAAACGGAAGGTCAAGCAATATTATTCATTTCAGCCGTGTCACGTCAACGTTATTATCAAGTAAAATAAGCGCCACAGAATTCGGGTGATCTGCTAATTTTTTCTTGATAATGAACTTTAATTTTAAAATTTTTGTTTCCATTGAGAAATATACACATTTATTTGAAAGAAATAATTTTAGGCGCACTAGAACCCAAAAAGACATGCTTTTAGCAATTTGGTCTGTGTGTTTGTGAACAAATCTCAAGTTATTTTTTTGAGTGATTTTCCACTTTTTTTTCTTAAATCACCTAATTGTCTCCATTTTTATGGTGTAAAAGACAGGGTTTTCAGCTGTTTAACAGCTGATTTTTGGAGACGAAGGTTTCTGGTTCAAATCCTAGTAAAGTTAGTTACTTTTATACGGATTTGAATACTAGACAGTGGTTACCGGTGTAGCCTACTTTGATGGTTGGGGTTCAATTAACCATACTCTCTCATGAATAGTCGGCCTTGGTCTGTACAAGACTACACAATCTCATTTACACGTCATACATATCATCCTCATCTCATTGGGTCATGGGGTTGCTTATTGTTCTGAATTGAACAGATTGCAACGTACACAAATTAGGAATAAAAAAAAGACAGGGTCAAATCTGCTGAAATTCGTGGGGGGCTGTGTTCTCGTAGTAATTTTTGTTAAATTTGCGGTTTCTTAGCATTTTTAAAGGCAAAATTATATTATAGTAGTCGTGACCAGCCGAGTGGTCTGTGGTATTTTACTCATGGGTTCCTAATGGGTTAATTTGATTTATAAATGTACGAGTGAATTAATAGCATTTAATATGGTAAGTTAGATTTTTAGATTTTTTATTAACTAATGTTATTCTCTCTATGTTGCTCATCAAAATCGTTAGAAAGTTTAATTATTTAACATTACTACGTCTTTAGTAATAATTGTAAAGTAACTAAGTGATTACACATTTAACTTTTTCTATGTATCGTTTCATTTCTCAGAACAAAAAATTGTTTTGAAATTTTTTTTAGAGTACAAGCACTTTTATGTAGTCACGTGCCCAAATTGAGCTTTGTTATTTTGTACCCGTAATTTATTAGATGTTATAAATATTTTTTAAAAATTTTATTTATAAAGGTCGCATCAACTGCTAATGGTTATTAGCGACCACAATAAGAATTATACAAATAACAATAAAAATAACAACAATTTCATAAATTGAAATATAAGAAAAAGAAAATTAGTAGGCTTATCAGATTTTGTCTTCAACAGCAACATAACGTAGAAATTTTAAAACTTTTTCACAACTAACTTTAGACATAACATTGTCTAGAATTATTGCAGAAATACCAATAAAAGTATGGCGCTTTGAAGTTCTCGACATTCTAAAACGATATGTGAAACCGTTGCTTTTTGCGTCGCAGGAAGGGCACACTGTCGGCGTAGATTTTGTGAGCAGGTGCTGGAGTGTATGAGTGAGTGCCCAATCCGCAATCGGCAGATGACAACCTGTTCCCTGCGATTATGGAATTCCAGTAGAGGAAATTCTCGTAACGTTTTTCGTACCACGTGGAGTTTTGCAGGTGGTATATCGGTCCACCTATTGTTCCAGAAATCAAATGATTTTCTGTTGACGTGTGCCTTTAGATCAAAATGGGTGACTGGATGGAAATGTTCTTGCAAGTGAACAGCACTGTTGGCTGCAAGATGTGCTTTTTGTTGTCTGGAATACCCTACATGAGACGGGATCCAAGTAAACACTATTTCAAAATTTTTGCAGTCAACTTAGAAATTATATCTAGGGTTTCTTGAATTATTGGTACATGACACTGGACATTTCCCATTGCTTGCAGAACAGATAAAGAATCGGTGAAAAATGACATATTTAGAAGGAATGAAATGTTGCAATTTCTTGAGAGAAATAAATATTTTGTTTTTTAATTATTTGTTAATAACTGCATAGTTGATGTGGCCTTAAATAAATAACTTAAAAAGAAAAAGAACCTTTAAAAGTTTTTATTTATTTACTTTGTGAAATATTTGTACTGTAAGTTATTTGGTACCTATATTATATTTAAAAAACCAATTCCTGTATTTATTTTTCATATAGTATTCTAAGTCTTGGTTATCGTTTTGAAGCACAGATGTTAACTTGCTAGTTTTCAGTTATATACTTTTTACTACCACACTGTTGAATAAATGACTGGATATAAAAGTTATCTATTACAGTTAGTTTTTTTATGTAGTGACCGAAAAATTCATTTCGTCTAGCTTAGGATGAATCGACAAAATTACTTCTATTTTAATATTGCATAATTTAACGTTGCTACTATCCTATCGATTTCCATTCCAAAAGTAAATATTCCCTTTAACTTGTTCAACTAGTTCTAATAGGTTTTAATTAAAACTTTAATAAAAATGAAAGAACATTTTTTAATAAATAATTTTCAATTTTGTCTTTTGTTAGTATACGTTTATTAATCTTAGAATTTTTGCTTTAATTTTGTGTTTAGTATGAAACTATAAACTCCACGGTTCTTTTTTTAAATAGTTTTAAACTTCTATAACTTAAATTTTCTATATCTTGAATTGAATTTCAGTTTCCTTCAACCTTTCATGCATTTGCATTTACTGTGTAAAAATCCATCTATAACTCGAATTCCGTTATTTCTTTAAGTCAAACTATTTATTTAGTTTCTTTTGACGAAATTATGTACATAGGTTCTCAAAATCCCAAGGGGTGTACACGCTTGGACAGAATAAGAAATGAGGAAATAAGGTCAGAATTAAGTATCTACAACTTAAACGAAAAGATAAAGGATTATCGCCGAAGTTGGAGATTAAGTTAGAAACATGGCAAGGATGTCGGATCACAGGATACCTAAGCAGGCGCACTGGTATGCTCCAGAAGGGAAAAGTATGTCGGTAGACCTAGTAGAAGATGGAGATAGATGATATAGTTTGTAAGTTCGGAACAGGCTGCGGCTTATCCTTGGCTAGAAGAAGAAAAAGAGTTCTCAAAATACCATTTTAGGTCTTTTGAAAACTGTAGGTACAGTGTTGCTTTTTTATTTTAAGAGGAAATGTTCGACCATAAAAGGGTACAGACCCTTAAAGTCATCTGGTTGCCTATGTAGGCCTAACAAGCTTAAACAAAAACAATGAATTTCTTTCAATGGACGAGTCTTTGGTGGACCGCAGAACAATATAATCATGTTGTTGTTTAGATCAACAGCTGAAAGGCTGGTTTGAACCTCCAGAGGTTTCACTAAGTAAAAACGAGGAGTGAGGTGGTTTACTATTGCCTTCCTCACTAAGTTGAAAGAGTATGCTTATCAGCACGCCAGGCCCTCCGAAAAGCACCCACTTTTCACCCTGCAAATGACACCTTTACTTCATTCACCAGAGGGTCTGGCTGTGTAGTGAAATTCATTACTCTCAGAGGAGACAACTCTGACTAGTGACATTTACACCTCTACCTCTTATATTCTTAAATACTTCAGTCATGTAATTGGCTGACTATGTGATAAGAAACCGAACTATTTTTGGTAGCTCTGGATCCAACAGATCGAGTGAAATTAATTTAACACTACATCTGCCCGTTATGGATATAATAGAATCATAGTCTGTCGGTACAATGTACCATATTCAGCATGTACTGTAATTAAAAGCGTAATTTTGGAATACTGTGTAGTGTATACAATATGTTCAGTACTTAACACTGTATATCTAAGCTTAATCACTTATATCTAAGCTAAATGCAACGTACAGTACTACTGTATTGCGAAATTACGAATGTCCAGGAGGTCTACATATTTTACATATTGTAGGCTACTGTAGTAGCCTATGTGGAATGTTCTGTGTTTGTTATTTTCCATAATTTAAATATTCTGTAACTTGAATTTTTCCTCATCCCTTGAGGATTCGAGTTATAGAAGTTTGACTGTAGTTATTTATCTTAATTTTACAGCTGTGCAAAAACAACCAATAAAAGTTATCAGAATGTGTAATTATATAAGAAAATCGTCTTAATTGTATTAAGGAGGAAACCACCAAATAACTTTCATAATGCTCTAGAAAATTTAAATTTATTTATTATTATGAGATAAGTATTCCTAAAGGTACAGTATTAGGGCCACTACTTTTTTATATGTGAACCCTCTGTTTAAATTGTCAATAAAATGGTACTGCAGTGGCTTTTGCAGACAACACTGTACTACTGTTTGCGAAACCAAATTGGGTTACAGCTAAAGGAAAAGCAGAGATGGGACTGAGAGTTGTTATGAGGTAGCTGGATAAACATTTGCGGAGAAAACCCACTTTTTGTGTTTTTCTTCGAGTTCACAAAGCCAGCCGAAATTTCAGCACTTAACAATTCATAGCTGCTCAGAATCTACCGGTTGCAGATGTCGTATAATAACTAAGGAATAAGGTCAATAAGGTATTTAGGAATAACAGTCGCTTCTTTGCTTCGATGGGAGGAAGACATTAATCGATTATATCAGCCTCTGAGGAAAACTGTATATTCATTTAAAAAACTTATAAGTGTCCTTGGAATTCAAACCCTGAAAATTGCTTACTTTTCTATGGTGCAGTCACTCTTGACTTTACTGGATTGTGGGTTGGGGTGGTGCTTCGTATTGCTATTCGAGTCCACTGTTAGTAGTACAAAAACTAATTTTAAAACTTATAAGAAGAAACCTCCTCTTTATCCGTCAGACCAACTTTTTGCGGAATTTCAAGTAATAAATATCAGGCAATAGTTTGTAAGAGAGATCTTGAGAAAGCTGCATAAGAGTAAGTCGAACATTTAAAATAGATTTCATAAGAATGACACAAGGAGCAAACACCTACTTCGTCCAAGTAAAGCGAATGTGCGTTGTATGAGCTAAACGTCTCTCACTTGGCTTCCAAATTTTATATCTTGCTACATAAACACATAAATAAACAAAATGGAATGGAGAAATGAGTAATTAATGTCAGAAGAGACAACATGGAAGTAATGCTAGGTAAAACACAAAGTTAACTGTAAGCTCACTGATAGGGTATGTTTTGTGGTAATAGTTTAGAAAATTAGTGAATTAATGGATTTTACACATCCTGCTCATGGTTTCTTAACCATAGTTGGATATGTCAATTTCCACCGACTCGATTATTGAAATGAATATGGTAATACGGAATGTGTGTACAAAATTTTTATTAAAAATTTTACGATTTAAAATTGTATATTTTTTGGAAATAAAGTATTATTATTATTATTATTATTATTATTATTATTATTATTATTATTATGCAATCGATGTTATTGAATTTTTGTATTTTTAATTTTATTATTTGTTTTGTGAATTTACTTTTGTATATTTCTGTCGACAGACCCAGGTCTGACGGAAATTATCTTTGTGGAAAGCGAAATAAATGAATTGAATTGAATTGAATTATTATTATTATTAGTCGTAAAGCTCCCGAAGTGGAAGACGCTAAGTAAATCTGGTTTGTTTTTGGGATTTCTTGTCCTTTTTATCCGCCCACCAGTTTTTCATTCTTTGTGAGAATTCAGCTTTTCTCTGTTCACTCCACTTTGTTCCGGTTCTTGGAGCTTTTGTCTCTAGTTTAACCTCCCATTTTTTTAACTTTTGTTCTAAAACTGTCTCTAATGAGAATTTCTTCTTTGGTGATTTTGGCCAATTCTAAATCTTTTTTAACACTTTGTATCCATTCCCCCCCATTAACAAGTGATGATACATATTTTACTATTCTCTTTGTGAGTCTATTGTCAGGAAGCCTCATAATGTGGCCATAAAATTGAAGACGTCTTTTTCTCATGTCTGTCTCTATGTTGGAATATTCTTCAATTTTCGACGTTGTCTGTAATCTGTACCCGTTTTCGGTCCATCAAGGTCCAAGAATTTTCCTAATTCTTTTTCTTTCTTCCTTGTTTAAGCTTTCCATGTCTGTTTTCCTGTTAAGTGTCAAGGTCTCACTGGCATATAAAATTGTTGGTTATTATTATTATTATTATTATTATTATTATTATTATTATTACGTTCTTTTAAGCAAATAGTCTCACGAATTTTTATTAACAATTTATTAGGTGTTTTTAAATTTACTACATCCTAAGGTCTTAAATTTCGGTCAGCGAGGGATCGCCCGTGCGACAAGCTGTCGAGTGAATTGAGTAACCCTGCAGTGTTACAAAGTTACACTGGATTCCCGATTGCAGAAGATTTTCCAAACTCATCCTCGTTTTGGGTCGTTATTATTATTATTAGTTTTAATTAGTATTTGTATTTTGTTAACTGTGGTGTAGATATTTTTTTTAGTGTTTGTGTTAGGTACAAATTTGTATTCTCACTATGTGGATTAGGTGCCGCTCTTGATACTTAACTTTGGTTATTTTAGGTGTCTATTCTTTTGTGTATGTCTTGACTCCCCTTAGTCCACGATTGGTGTGCGCAAATTCAAGCCTTCGATCTGTTCCCTGCTTTTCTTCCGGTAAGTAGGTCCGTCCCGCTTCCCCTTTGTATTTTGTTGCTTCTAGAAGGCTAGGGTTGTCTATAAAGGGTGATGTGGAAGCCATATAAAAAAAATTATTATATTTAATTTCTTATGAGATATTTGTTCCCATGCCCATAACAGACAGGTGGAGTGTTAATTTATTTACACTCAATCTGTTCGTTGCAGGGCTAAAATAAATAGTTCTGTTTCTTATCACATGGTCAGCCAATTAAATGACTGAATCATTTAAGAACAGAAGAGGTAGAGGTGCAAAAGACACTAATCAGAGTTGTTTCCTCTGAAAGTAATAAATTTAATTATACAGCCAGACCCTGTGGTGAATGAAGTGAAGGTGTCATTTGCAGAGTAGAAAATATGTGCTTTTCAGAGGGCCTGGCATGCTGATAAGTGTAGTTTTTCACTCAGTGAGGAAGGCAATGGTAAACCACCTCACTCCTCGTTTTACTTAGTAAAACCTCTAGAGGTTCAAACCAGCTTTTCGGCTGATGACCTAAACAACAACAACATTTGTTCCCACAAAGACCAATCGGTTAAGACATATGTTTTAACCGATTGATGTTTTAAACATATGTTTTAACCGACGAGGGAGCTTGAAAAGTGTAAAACTTTTTCCGGTGGAAACTTGATTTGAAAAATCAACATAATAAACAATACGTTCCTTCCTTACACATATTTATGTAGGGTAAGAGAAAGTAAAAATTGGTAACCCGAGCAACCTCATGAACGATTTGACCCTGTGATCAAACCACAAATATTATAATTCTAATAGGTTTATGGGTGTTATGGGTAACATGAGAAAATTTTCGGAAATGAATAGTGTATTAAATACAACGAATCACAAAAATTATTTCCGTATCGTTACTGGTATCTGAAATAACATTTTTTTTTTTAAATGGGTCGCCATTTTAAAACCAGACGCCCAAAAATATGCATTACACGTAGAAACCTTTCTTTTGTAATACTCTCCAGCTCTACACTTTTCAAGTACGCGTGAACAAAGCAATAGTACCTCAAGTTGGGTACACTGGAAAAGTGGTTAAAAAAGGGTACTATTTATGCGCAATCCGTTATAAATATAATAAACAATTAATTTCCGAAAATTTTAATGTATATATGATAACCAACAATAAATAAAGGTTTAATTTCATGTATCGTAATTGTTTTTACATAAAATGGTTCAAACGATATTGCTGTTTAAAGACAGGTGTTGTTTTTCGTGAATCGGACTACAGTCGCCTTACCTCTGAAGTAGAAGTACGTCTTACCTGCTACAGATAGGCCTACGTAACAATCGGGAAGTGCAACGTCATAGCTTAAGTATACTGCCATGAACAAAAACATTTATTGCAACTCCATGTAGCCTTCCGTACACCGCTCTTCATCCTCTTCTCTCTCTCCCCCTCTGACACTCTATCTATCTATCTATCTATCTATTTATTTTCAAAAATTAAAAAGAAGCAATACGCACACCACAGAACACACACACGCACGTGTGCGAATATGTTGCACATGCTTCCTTTTTTATTGTTACACTTTTTCGGCGGAATATGTTAGTAGCGGGGCAGAGACTATGTTTTCAGAAACGCACAAAACTGCAGACATAACTTACCTCTGCTCCTTTCTTTTCCGTAATTTGTAACGGTTATTCAGCCCGGTTGTTACAAAGGCGTAGCTGTACCACGATTGTGTTTACCTAAAATTTGTTCTACAACTTTTTCTTTTTGTTTTGTTTAACGTCCAACTGTTTTGCAATTACTGCTAATGCAGACGGTGAAGGATAAAATAATTTTTTTTTTACGTATGAAAATATGCCGTGCCTGAATGGGATTCAAACCCAAGACCACATGATGAGATGTGAGCACATTAATAACTACGCCAATGCATCCGGCTGTTCTACTAGTGTTAGATTAAAATTTATGTGTCTAGGCCTACTCCATACGCGCTTCAGTTGTATTTGTGCGATTTCTGGTAGATTAGAAGAATTTTAATCATTTTTAAACCAATTTAAATGAAGAAAAGAGCTTTATTTTTCAGAGAACTGATCAAATACTTTAAAACAAACAAAAGTAAAATATTATTTTTATTCAGTGTTTTCTCAGAATAACTGGAAAACATCTGGTATAACTTATATTTTAGATTCATTGGATAATAATTTAGCTAATAAATTAGATTGTGGATTTTCGTACCGTAGTTTCATTAAATTTAAAACATGAAGTGTATTACAATTTAGTTGTACTATTTTCTGTATTGTACTATTTGCATAAGTTTGTTTAGTTATTGTGTACAAACTTTATATTATAATGGGATATGACGAAATGAAAATAAACAGTTGTAAAGTAGATAAATAATATATACACAAATTAACTGTCATATTGCAGTAAAGTTTAACTAATAATAATTTCAAGTATAAATAAATTATGTTACTTCAAGTAATTCAACGACAAAGTAAATATCATGTTATATTGTTATTTTGTAACTTAATTCAAATGTGTACTATAAATAACAATGGCTGCTGCTAAAGGTAGTAATTTTTATTTTTTCTTGCTTTATAAAAATATGAAGTCAGCTCCACGTTGGGTTCGGTAGGCTGATTTCAGTGACATTGATGCCTCTACATTAAAAATCAATAAATATTGTGTATAATAAGAAGGACTTCTCTGGGCACATTAGCCTTAATTGTTGAAACTAATTTGCCATGAAAAGAGTACGTACGTAATAGTCATCTTTGTAGTTCATAGATTACAGGATAGCAACACATTTTTTTTGTAACAGGGTATTTTTTTTACAATCGGTTTATAATTACAAAAACTTTAAGCAAAGATGAGAAACTCTGAGTAATGTCCTTAGAATTAAAATAAAAACCACACTCAGTACTGTATTCCCGCAAGA
This sequence comes from Catonia carolina, assembly GCA_035578175.1. Taxonomy (NCBI): domain Eukaryota; kingdom Metazoa; phylum Arthropoda; class Insecta; order Hemiptera; family Achilidae; genus Catonia; species Catonia carolina. The sequence continues at coordinate 73,517,170 of JAQMRL010000005.1, forward strand.
CTAAATGTAAAGAAAAAAAAATATATATATATGTACAAAAGTAAACTTGATGAACTGTAAATCAACATCATGAAACACAAAGTTGTTGAAGCTGAAAATGATGACGATGATAGAGATGATAACGATGCCTATTATGAGATGACGATGATTACTTTTTTTTCAATCCCTAATGTGTGTACGTTGCAATCTGTTCAATTCAGAACAATAAGCAACCCCATGAACCAATGAGATGAAGATGATGTGTATGACGTGTAAATGAGGTGTAGTCTTGTACAGACCCCGGCCGACTACTCCTGAGAGAGTATGGTTAATTGAACCCCAACTATCAAAGTACATCGGTAACCACTGTCTAGTATTTAAATCCGTATACAAGTAACTACCTTTACATGGATTTCAACCAGGAACCTTTGTCTCCGACAATCAGCTGTTAAACAGCTGACTTGCGGAGATGACTTTACCTCTAGACCAACCCGGTGGGTGATCGATGTAATGTTAGTAATTGATGTAAAAAATTTAAAAAATGTTTAAATGATTAACAAAATCGTAAAGGTAAGTCTAGTGTTTTAAAACGTTTAATCGTGAGTATCTTCGCTGTTGTCGAGGAGGTTTATCACTAATGGATTCTGATGGTCTTCTAGTTTTTGTAAATATTTTTCACTATGTTGTTTAATTTATTCTTTTACGGACGGCAGGTTTCGTTTATTGTGTAGTATTTCTTAGGTTACGTACCATGGGGCTGCAGTGATTAGTCTCACTATTTTTAACAGTGTAACTTTTTTGCACTCAGTTTTTTTAATATAATTATAAACTTTAAGCAAAGATGATAAAAACTGAGTAATAACTTTATTAGAATGAAAATAACAGGAAGCTGAAGTGTTAAATTATTAGCACTCGATCTGTTACAAAAAATAGTTTTGTTTCTTATCATAAGATCAGACAATTATATGAATAAACCATTTAAGAACAGAAGAGGTAGAGATGTAAAAGATACGAGTCACAGTTATTCCTTCTGAGAGCAACGAATTTCATTTTATTATGCAGCCAGAACCTTTGGTGAATGAAGTGAAGGTGTCATTTGAAGGGTGTAAAGTAGATACTTTTCGGTGGGCGTGGGATGCTGATAAGCATACATTATCATTTAGTGAGGAAGGGAAATTAAACGACCTCACTCCTCGTTTTACTTAGTAAAACCTTTAGACGTTCAAACCGGCCTTTAGGCCGATGACCTAAAAATACTAACCACTGAATGGAAATATAAACCAGACTCAGTAGTGTTTAAAAAAAGGACTGAAATGTACACAAAAAATAAAAATGAACTTTACTGAAGAGCTCTGAAAAGCATCTACTTTCCACTCCGCAAATGAGAGATTAACTTCATTAACCACAGAGTTGTTTTAAAGACAGGCATAACACCTGTCGTTAAAGACAGGTGTTTTCTTTCGTGAATTGGACTGTAGTTCATGTTTGGTCTAGATGTCTCGCCTTTTTTCTTGTAGTCTAGAGAAGAGGTGGAACACGGTGTTTTTCAATGTCCATGATTTTTACTTGAAAGGAAGCAAATGATTATAAATCAAGAAAAATATATAACTAGAAAGAACTCAACCGCTGGGACCAGAGGAGATAAATGCAGTTATGTTGGGATCTGTAGATTACTCAAGAGAGTAATCTACTCAAGCTGGGCTTGATCTATCTTGACTCAATTACATGTAGCGAGGAAGACAGAAAACGTCACTCGTAATAATTATAATCTTCTTCTTCTCCTTCTTCTCCTTCTTCTCCTCCTTCTCCTTCTTCTCCTTCTTCTTCTTCTCCTTCTTCTTCTTCTCCTTCTTCTTCTTCTTTTTCTTCTTCTTCTTCTTCTTCTTCCAACCAAGGATTAGGCCATAGCCTGTTTCAAACTCACATACTATATCATATTTCTCCATCTCTTCCTAGGTTTACCGACATCCCTTTTCCCCCCTTTTTTGATATCCCTTTTTGAGCATACCAATGCGCCTTTTTGGTTTCATGTGATCTGACATTCTTGTCATGTGCTGTCTCCAACTTTGGCGATAATCCTTTTTCTTTTCGTTCAAGTTATAATTACTGTAAATACCCAATTTTGACCTTATTTCCTCATACCTTATTCTGTCCAAGCGTGTACACCCCTTAAGTACTTCGCAGAAATCTTTGCCGACTGGTTTCTCTGCTCTTGAGTTTTTATATTTTTTAGTTTTAAAAATAATAATAATAATAAACAAATAAGAGTGAGGAAGCACAAAGAGACCCGCTCATTACCTAGATAGATAAATGTACGCTTAAATTTATATAGTAGGTCTATATACAGGCTACCAAAGAAGAAGGCTCCGCAAAAAATTAAGTAGAGACATGATTTAATTCAACCCCCGACAGATAAATGATTCCAGAACCAACCCAAAACTAAATAAATTAATTTACAGTAAAACTGTTAGTAAACTGTATAAAATAAAATAATTAATAAATAGTTATCTAACAAATATTTAAATAAATAAATAAATACCGTCAAAGTTCTTACTGGCGGATGGAGTTCTTTTCTAAGTCCTTAATTTGTTATTATATCAGCATAATTACTAGTTATAAGTTGTTTCTCTGCTCATAACAGGCAGGTGGGGTGTCAAATTATTTACACTCAATTTATTCGTTGCAGGGCTAAAATAAATATTTCTGTTTCTTATCACATGGTCAGCCAATTAAATGACTGAATCATTTACGGACAGAAGAGGTAGAGGTGTAAAATACACTAATCAGAGTTATCCCCTCTGAAAGTAATAAATTTAATTATACAACCAGACCCTGTGTTGAATGAAGTGAAAGTATCGTTTACAGAATGAAAAATATGTGCTTTTCAGAGGGCCTGGCATGCTGATAAGCATACTTTTCCACTCAGTGAGAAAGGCAACGGCCTTGTTTTACTTAGGTTGGTTGAAACCAGCATTTCAGCTGATGACCTAAACAACAAGTTTTTTCTACATTTATGAATAAAGATTTTTAAAAGTGAAAAAGTAAACAATAATTAATTAAACTGACTGGTAATTCAACAACTAGCCGCCTCCGTTGCGTAGTGATAGTGGGTTAGCCTACAACGTGGAGGTTCCGGGGTCGATTCTTGGCTAACGTCTGAATATTTTCACAAGTTAAATCCACCATTAAGTAACCCAATGTAGTCCCTAATAACCGAGCTGTTGGTGCGACATTACATAAACAAAAAATCTGGTGTGAAACACTCACACAACTTTCTCTTGCCAATGCAAATAATTAATAATAAACCTAACATTATTAATAAAATATTAGAAATAAACAAAAACTAACCTCAAAAACATAACCTTATTTTAATCATGAGTGAATGACGCAAAATGACAATCGAACTCAGTTTGGCTTAAAAATACGGAAAATCACGCTTTCACGCCAAACTAGGCTCTGTAGAGAAAAATGCTCTAAACAAAAGTTGTAGGCCTAGATCTTTTAATTTTCTATAAATTTAATTATATACACTTTTGTCGTAAAATGCATACTAAGACCGAAATGTTAAGAAAATCGATTTTTCTCACGTTTTCGTGAGAAAAATAAAACAGAAAATCGCAAATTACCGCTAAACTAAGCGTTATACAAAAAAATGTTTGGAATAAAAGTTGTAGAATTTTACATTTTCTACAACTTTTATTATATAACGTTTTGCGCTAAAATGCATATTAAAGCCGCAATCTTAAAAAGAAAATGTTTTTACGTAAAAACAGCCTCAAGCAGAATTTCAGCAAACATGGCGCCTACCCTATATTGTAGAGCATAAAAAATGTAGTAAACCAGTTGATTTTAAAAAAAATCGTAGGACTAGTTTTTGAGAAAATCGCAAAAAAGTGAAAAATTATACGAATAAACTACTACTTCCGGTTGACCGATTTTGATGAAAATGTTCGTGTCGGGTCCGGTAGTGATATGTAACTTAAGTTTCAAGTTTCAAGTTCGTACAATGTTCCGTTCTTGAGATATTCTGTTCACACACACACACACACACACACACACACACACACACACAGACCAATCGCTAAAAACAAGTTTTTTGGGTTCAGGGGGTCTGAAAACGTATAGATCCGGTGAAAACTCTATTTCGAAAAATCGACATGAAAACAATACTTTCCTTCCTATATATTCATATAGGCAAGAGAAAGTAAAAATGAGAACAAAATTCAACTGAAATTCTTAAAATGTTTTATAATTTATGAACGCTCTACAGTTTTGTATTTTTCTTGTTTAATGAATTTCTCATCGGAATGACATGTGCACTGTGTCACTGACATAAAGTACGGGCTACTGAATTGATGCGATACATTTTGTGACTGTTGCAGAAACTGGGCGAGCAGACAAAAGTTAGGGGACAGCACCAGCCAGTTATAACCACCCTCTCACAACTATTTTTCAACCTCTTTGAATTTTCCAAATGTAACAGTAGATAGATATATCCATTTGCTTCTCTTTTCATCCCCTTCTATTTTAGGAAGAAAGCCTAAAAGAGTAGAGAACATGTTTCAATTTGGAAACCGGAGAATGACAATGTTGTTTTGGCTTAATGCCAACTGCTAAACGATCCTTTCAGCTAACTAGTTACTCGAATAACCTTCCGTAAACGGTTTAAATTAACGGCATACTAAAATTTTTTAAAGGAATTCTTAATAAAACCCCTGAATTTTATTTCTGAAACAATGAGTAGTTATTTTTATTACATCAATAACATTACATTTTCGTGTAGGTACCCATGAGTAACTATTTTACGCAACAAGTATATCATAATATTCTTCAAGAATTGCATAATTTTTTCAATTACATTCAGATTCAGAATGTTCTTTCAATATCGTTCATTTTTTGTACTTCATCTAACACATTAATTATAATAATTATTTAAAGATTGAAGAAATAAGTTGTAAAATCCCGGACAAGTGACCGGGAGGCCATCTTGTTTCATGGCCTGTCAACACGCCTCTACGGTAAATGATTGATTCATCGATCCCTTTAAGGTTTTTAATAAAATATCGAATAGGAAATTATATAAATCTATTATGAAAATGTAATTTTAACGCGTATCTTGAAAAAATTTTTTTACCATAAAATATCATTTTTAAGACGAATCATATGAAATAATATTGAGATCTCAAGTAGGAGAACGGGAGGTAAACTAGAAGCCTCGCCCTACCGACATGATGCATAACCGATTGATTGGGTCATCAAAACATTAACTTACTTGAAAAAAATCTAATGTTATAAATTTACTTTGAAAATATTTAAAAACATTTTTGAGAAATTATTTGGTTAAATAATATTTGTAAAGGAGGATGAAATTAAGGTAGTAACATGTTCCCAAAAAGTTATCTATAGAGAGGCCATCTTGCCTTTACGGCCTGCTAACACGAGGCATCAAAACACTCAAGTTGTTTATTTGGATACAAATAACAAATTTTAGAAATCTCTTAAGAAAATTCTATTGAATGGCGTATTTCAAAACAATTTATGTAAAAATCATTTCTACTACAGATAATACGAACGTACAAATCCGACTGGAAGGTAATATTGTTGCCACCTCCTACCAACACGGGACAGCATTAAATGATCGAGACTAACAAATATTTATATTTAAATTGTAAACCTCATACCCAATTTTGTAAGTCTGTACTATATCAAAAATATAATGAAAACGCGCATTAAAAGACACATTATACGCATTAATAACAATAATTTCTAAAAACTCAAGAAATAATTTGTAAAATCCCAGACAAGTAACCGGGAGGCCATCTTGTTTCATGGCCTGTCAACACACCCCCACGCCAAATCATTGATTCATGGAACCCTTTAAGGTTTTTAATAAAATATCGAATAGAAAATTATTAAAATCTATTAAGAAAACTTAATTTTAACGCTTATCTTGAAAGATTTTTTTATCATAAAATATCATTTTTAAGACGAATCATCTGAAATTAATACTGAAATTTCAAGTAGGAAAACGGGAGGTAGACTAAAAGCCACTCCCTACCGATATAATGCCTAACCTATTGATTGGACCATCAAAACATCAACTTATTAAAAAAAACAATATCTAATGGTTTAAATCTACTTCGAACACATTATTTAGAAACGTATTTTGAGAAATTATTTATTTAAATAATGTTTGTAAAGATTGATGATGTTAGTAACATTATTCCGGTACAGTTACCGATAGGCCATCTTGCCTTTACGGCCTGCTAACATGAGGTATCAAAACACTCAAGTCGTTTACTCGGAAACGCATAACAAATTTTATAAATCTCTTAACAAAATTCTATTGAATCACGTATTTTACGTAAAAACGTAAAAACTGCGCCGCATTGGCGCAGTTGGTAACGTGCTCGCCTCTCATCATGCGGTCTTGGGTTCGAATCCCCTTTCAGGCACGGCATCTTTTCATACGTTACAAAAAAATCATTTCATCCTTCACCGTCTGCATTAGCAGTAATTGCAGAACAGTCGAACGTTAAACACAAAAAAAAAAAAAAAAAAGAACGTAAAAAGCAGACTGGAAGGTAATATTGTTGCCACCTCCTACCAACAAGTTTCCCCCATGATTCAATGAGATGTGAATGAGTGTAAATTGTTTTAGTAGCGACATTTTTTATTGTCTTTGCATTTTACATTGTTTCTCATTAGCCAATAATAATAGACCTACATATTTATCTACTTGTTGTTGTTTAAGCCATCAGCCGAAAGGCTGGTTTGAACCTGTAGAGGTTTTACTAGGTAAAACGAGGAGTGAGGTGGTTTACAATTGCCTTCCTCACTGAGTGAAAAAGTACGCTTACCATCATGCCGGGCCCTCTGAAAAGCACATTTTCCACTCTGCAAATGACACTTTCACTTCATTCACCACAGGGTTTGGCTGTATAATGAAATTCGTTACTTTCAGAGGAGATAACTCTGATTAGTGTTTTTTACACCTCTACCTCTTCTGTTCTTAAATGATTCAGTCATTTAATTGGCTGACCATGTGATAAGAAACAGAACTATTTATTCTAGCCCTGCAACGAACAGATTGAATGTTAATAATTTGACACTCCACCTGTCTGTTATGGGCGTTGTATTGTAGTAATATTATAGTATTGTAATATAAGAGTATTATTAATATTATAGTATCGGCAGTATTGTTAAATTGGTTTGAGTGTTTACAACCAATTAAAAAAAATTGAATATATTGATATGATACTATATCGTACTGGATAGAAAAATGGTTATAGAAGTTGTGTTGAATGAACGCATGGTTGGGATCCAACACCATCTATGATCGTAAAACGCAATCAATATAACGAAAGTACAAGATTTGATCGAGACGCCGCCATGCTGGGAATGTCGATATCGACCCTTGATCCGTTGCTAAGTAACACGCCTAACGGACAACGCTTGCGTACTAAAATCAATCTCCCCAATACTACCATACGCTGTAATGACCGTTGTATACGTAATGACCGTTGATTCAACTTCTGACCAATAATATGAGCTTATGTCTATAACATTAGCAACAACTCCACCACTCCTCTACCCGAAGTCTACAATCGCTACTTCTACTTGTTATCTTGTTCGGTTTTTACTTTCTCTTGCCTATATGAATATATAGGAAGGAAAGTATTGTTTTCATGTCGATTTTTCAAAATCGAGTTTTCACCGGATCTATACGTTTTCAGACCCCCTGAACCCAAAAAACATGTTTTTAGCAATTGGTCTGTGTGCGTGTCTGTGTGTGTGTGTGTGTGTGTGTGTGTGTGTGTGTCTGTGTGTGTGTGTGTGTGTGTGTGTGAACAGAATATCTCAAGAACGGAACATCGTACGAACTTGAAACTTGAAACTTAAGTTACATACCACTACCGGACGCGACACAAACATTTTCATCAAAATCGGTCAACCGGAAGTAGTAGTTTATTCGTATAATTTTTCAGTTTTTTGCGATTTTCTCAAAAACTGGTCCTACGATGTTTTTTAAAATCGCCTATTTTACTCAATTTTTTATTCTCTACAAGATAGGGTAGGCGCCATGTTTGCTGAAATTCTCGGTAAGGCTGTTTTCACGTAAAAACGTTGTTTTTTTAAGATTACGGCTTTAATATAAATTTTAGCGCAATTACTTATACAATAAAAGTTGTAGAGAATTTAAAAACCTACAACTTCTGTTTCAAACATTTTTTTGTATGACGCTTAGTTTAGCAGTAATTAGCGATTTTCTGATTTTTTCTCACGAAAACGTGTGAAAATCGATTTTTTTAAGATTTTGGCCTTAGTATGCATTTTACGACAAAAGTGTATATAACCAAATTTATAGGAAATTTAATGATCTACAACTTTTATTTAACGTATTTTTCTCTACAGAGTTTAGTTTAGCGTGAAATAGTGATTTTCCGTATTTTTAAGCCAGACTGAGGTTGATTTTCATTTTGAGTGTTTCACTCATGATTAAAATAAGGTTATGTTTATTGAGGTTAGTTTTTTGTTTATTTCTAATATTTTAGTACTAATGTTAAATTATATTGTAAATTATTTGCATTGGCAAGAGAAAGTTGTGCGAGTGTTTCACACCAGATTTTTTATTCCTAATGTATTGAGACACTTATCGCTAAGGTCCGTTCCGGTATCTAGGTAATTTAATAAATAATACACTTAAGTTTACAATTACAAGTATTTATTACAACTAAGAGATTTACAAAATAAATAACAAACTAATTATTATGAAGTAATACAAAAAATAACTTAATAACTTACTTAATACTACTTACAACAATTATGTAGAATGCACATACACAATGAAACTGAATACACAATGCAGATACACAAAACCTGAATTTAATGCACATACACAATAACTTCACACAATGCACACAAACAAAGACAGTATAACAATAGTTGACCAACACAATGCCCGGAACGTCCCTGCACTACGCACCGATAGCCAATCATCAAAGATCAACTGAATACTAACTCACTGACCGCACTCGAGGCTCTATTTATATGAGCAAATCAAAGAATCCTCTCGAAAAACACTGAAATTCGATACAAATAATTAAGTACAAAAACCCTATATAAATGAGTACTAGAAAAATAAACAAGGAAAATAAAGCTTATATCAAAATTGGAAGAGAGATAAAAGTTAACTGCCTCGGTTTTGCCGACGATTTAGCACTATTATCCAAAAGCATAGAAGAAGCCAGGACACAGGTTGAAACTATAGAGAAATACGCTGGGAAAATAGGACTAAAAATATCTTATGAAAAAACAAAAATAATGGTTCGAGATCCCCTGTTTGTAGACAACGTCAGAATTAACAATCAAAACGTGGAATTAGTTAGAAGTTTCAAATACCTGGGTGAAACAATAACGCACAACATTAAAGAAAAAATTAACTGGAAGGAAAGAACAAATAAATTAATCAAATCCGCCATAACCACTAGGAATATTTACAATAAGAAATGTATGTCCATCAACACAAAATTAAGACACTACAATACCGTGATACTTCCTGAAGTCCTGTATGCGAGTGAAACCCTGTTTGGTCCAACAAGAATAGGCGAAAAGGACAAAATTGAGAAAGTGGAGAGGCAAATAGCAAGAAGGTGTATTGGAAAATGGTCCCTTCAAGATGGTAGTTTCTATATTGTACCAAACAAGGAAGTATATGAAACAATTGAGCCTTTAACCAGTATCATCAGGAAAAAAGGATATCCTTCCTGGGACATATATTGAGAATGGAGGATACAAAATTACTAAGAAGGATGACTGAGTTTTTCTAGCAAAAGATGACACCAAACTGGATAAAGGAAGTCAAAAAGGATATGGAGGAACTAAACATCACAATAGCTGACCTCAAAACTAAGTCAGGGAGCTACAGGACATACAAACAGCGATCGGTTAAATTTAGGGAACAAATGAGGGTCAGGAAAGCCATGGTGATTTCGGACGCTGAGAGACTGAGAAGATCCGAAACATTGAAGAATTATTGGCGAAGAAGAGGAGAAGTACGGGAGCGACAACTGCGGGGGCGTTTTGGTGGAACATCTGAAAGAGCTAGACGTTGAAAGATTGAACTTAAGTGGTCCTTTGTGGCCGTAAAATAAACAAAAAAAAAAACAAGTAAATAGATCTATTGTAAATAGAATAAAAGATAATCAACCGACCCTTTCAAAAATAGTTGTACAACAATAACCCTACCTAATCATACACAATAGCACGGTCATTTAAATAACCTCTATGAATAGGTATACTATTATAACTAACCCTTTTGTTACTTTTTCATTCTATTATATACTCTTTACCATTTTATGAATGAAGAACTAGAAATTTCTTGAACCATATTTGTCTTCGATATTGTCACAGTATGTACGTTGCAATCAGTTCAGTTTAAGCACAATAAGCAACCCCATGATTCAATGAGATTTAGATCATGTAAGTGACGTGTACATAAGGTGTAGACTTGTACCGAATCAGGCCGACCATTCCTGAGAAAGTATGGTTAATTTCAACCCCCACCATCAGAGTACACCGGTACCTACTGTCTAGTACTCAAATACGTATAAAAGTAACTACCTTTACTAGGATTGGAACCAGGAACCTTTATCTCCAAAAATCAGCTGTTAAACAGCTGACTCGCTGCGACGACTTTATCATGAGACCAACCGTGTGTGCTATTTTGTATTTATAGCAAAATAAATACAACATTAACTCTATTAATATTGTGAACCATAAAATGATATTAATAAAACTTTTGTTAGTACGATATAAAGGATACATGAACGTTTTCTGTCACTCTATAGTATTCCTCCGTACAAATAACACAATTGTGAAATTGAATTTCATCTGAAAATAATTAAATATTATAAAATCATATTATAAGTTGCTTAATATTATTGTTATTATGTGCAGTACTTCAAGTATTAACTATTAAGTAAGTTAGATAACTTAGAAACTTTGAATAGACAAATGAAGTTTATATTATACGATGAAAGCATACATAACACACTCACACATAGACACTAAAACAACTTCATATACTCTTGTTTACGCAGATAAGGAGGGATGTATAAGACACACATGCACGTTAGAGATTGTTGAGAGAAATATATACGCATTATAGAAAAGTAGGGGAAGAAAATAAGTGACTGAGAAGGGTTGGAAAGTAAGGGCTTTAGCATCAGTTTTCCACTTGAAAGGTGAAATAAGAGAGAGAAGGGTTTTCCTATATAGATCTACTCCAAAGTGGAGAGAATAAAGCAAGGAGAGAACTAAGGACTTAAACAGTGCCAAATTTCAGTTTAATAATGAGTTCTCTTTACGGAACCAGAGATAAAGATAAATATATACAAATATGAATACGTATGAGAGAGAAAGGAAGTACTAAAGCATCAAGTGATTTATTTATATCTGTTCTAAAAATATTCTACTTATGGAAGAAAATTCATCAAATTTTATAAACGTATTCATTTAAAACAGAATCGGAAACCTTAAGTTTTTCTTTGTGTTTAGTTCATCAGCCAAAAGGCTGGTTTATACCTCTAGTGGCTTTACTAAGTAAAATGAGAAGTGAGGTAGTTTAACAATGCCTTCTGCACTGAGTAAAAAGGATGCTTATCACCATTCCAAGCCCTCCAAAAAAAGTCTACTTTCCACCCTGCAAATGATACCTTCACTTCATTCACCACAGGGTCTGGCTGTATAATGAAATTCATTACTCTCAGAGGAAATAACTGCGACTTCAGTCCTATAATTGGCTGATCATGTTATAAGAAACAGAGCTATTTTTATAGCCCTAGAACTAGCAGTTGTTGTTTAGGTCATCAGCCGAAAAGCTCGTTTGAACCTGTAGAGGTTTTACTAAGTAAAACGAGGAGTGAGGTGGTTTACCAATGCCTTCCTCACTGAATGGAAAAGTATGCTTATCAGCATGCCGGGCCCTCTGAAAAGCACATATTTTCCACTCTGCAAATGACACCTTCACTTCATTCACCACAGGGTCTGGCTGTATAATGAAATTCATTACTTTCAGAGGGGATAACTCTGATTAGTGTCTTTTACACCTCTACCTCTTCTGTTCTTAGATGATTCAGTCATTTAATTGGCTGACCATGTGATAAGAAACAGAATTATTTATTTTAGCCCTGCAACGAACAGATTGAGAGTAAATAATTTGACTCTCCGCCTGTCTGTTATGGGCAATGAATTAGCAGATCGAGTGTAAATAATTTAACTCTCCACCTGCCTGTGTGTGTGTGTGTGTGTGTGTGTTTGTGCGCGCGCGCGCGCCGGTACGTACGTTGGAATATATATTATTATACATTCAATCTAGCAGCTACATAATTTCTGTTACATATTTATTTAAAAATAGATTAGGCCCTACACATGTTAAGCGTGCGAAGCCGCGCGGGGCATGCTAGTAGTATATAAAGAAAGTGAAATTAACTAACATCAGAAAAGTGTCTGTGTATCCTGAACCGTAATCAACGACTCCATCATTTATGTGAAAAATATATAGCTTAAAGAATATTTTAAAATAATGTTATAAAACTTTAGGTGAATGAAACAGACAACATTCTTTCTTTAACAATGTTAACCACGTTAAGTAAAATCGGTTATCTTAATGAATGCGATTAACTTACAGCAAATAAAATTTTATTAGCTCTAGAAAACTAGATCGATGAACTTTATCGTTTCTTTTCGTGATTGAAAGAAAAACTAGGACTTTTAAAAAAGTTTGTGTAGCTAAGTCTTTGGCTACTGTTTTATATTTAATCATGGTTTAATTCAATAGAAAGTGAAAGAAAGAAATAGGAAATTCTAAAAGAAATTCCAGTGGAAATAAAAAAAAGTAAAAACAAAGTAAGGAAAAAGGGAAACCATCCGTGTCGTGATACGATGCTGGTTCCTTGATGAATGATGAAGGTTATCCGACCGGCCACATTTTCCTTAATTGGGAGGAAAAAAAGAAAAGTTTTCCTTTTTATCAAAGTAAACTGAGATTTTTTCATTGAATTATTTAGGTTATCTACTATCTTTCTCGTTAAAGATTTTAGACGCCTTTTAATTAGCTGAATGTTAAATAATTTAAACATTGGTAACTTTTAACGAAATTTGTGGAACTGTGGAAGATTTTCCCCTTGCCCTATTTACAAGTCTAGCTATTATCTTAGGGGACTTCTTTATGCGTAATAACAATACCACCTATACTTTATAACAGTTTTATAAGCCCTTGTGTCCGAACAGTCCTGGAAAATATAGGTGTAGATAGTTAAGCCAAGAGAATCCCTTTTGAGTATGGATGGGCTGTGAGGAAAGGAAGAGAACTTCTGACAAAGCTGCCAACCTCAATAGTGATACACTACATTTCACTACCGTGCAATTTCATCGTTTTGTGAACACTAGCCCTGTTCATACTGGTAATCTAATTTTAAATGATGCCGAATGGATTGTGATTGGGGCGATAAAACGTGCTTCTGCAAGGTCAGTATAAATCGGAGACCTGTAAATATTGTACTTTTTTTGTAGCGAATTCTTTAATGCATCTGATAGTGTTTTCAGAAATAGAATATCACAACAGGGAAAATTTTTATTCCCTCTATAGTGCGTAGGTAGCATTGATGGTTTGGGAATTGTTTGTTTTGAATGGAAATCCATGTAGCTCGAGTGTAAGTCAACACACATGCATGATCTTTAGTTTGGGTTGAAGCTATAATGATTCGGTCATTGTGTTTGCCCTTGAAAAGGAATGACAAGTCTATTTTACTTTTCAAGAGGGGGTTTACCATCACAGAGGCCAAAAATTCGACACTTTGCCAGGTTCCAAAGGACGTGTAACGGCTTCCATCTAACCGCACCTACAGAATTTTTCAAAACACGTGGTTGTAGGGATAGGAATTTTCTACATTGTTTTCTTACAGCTGTAACGTTACCTCTACGATTTTAAACTTTACGATTTAAAATTTTGTTTTCACTTCAACTACTAATCATCGTCATCTCAAAATAGACATCGTTATCGTCTCTATCATCGTCATCTCCAGATTCACCGGCTTTGTGATTCGGGGTGTTGATTCACAGTTCACCAAGTTTAGATTTTGTACATTTATATATAGATTTTTTTTCTAAACATTTAGTCTTGTTGAAACACACTACTGAGTGTGGTTTTTATTAGAATTCTAGAGGACACTACTCAGATTTTCTCGTCTTTGCTTAAAGTTTTTGTATTTAACTGATTGTAAAAGAAATACACTGTTACAAAAAAAATGTTAAAAAAATTTTATGATTTTATTACAGTAGAGATTTATGACAATATCTCTGGACAATTATCAACACCTACTCCTATTAGTCTACAAAGTTATATCATAAGAAACGCCATTAAAAGTAAGTTAATTTTGTATCTAAATCTTTGCTAAATGTTCATTTTATAAGCTAGTACATAACTATATATAGTATATAAGAATTTACAAGACGTTGGATGAGGTTGTCTCGTTTTTGTTATTAACTGTTGCTTCAGAGCGTAAAGTTAAGATGTGGTTTCATGTTATACAACACATGTACCTAATATAACCAGTCTTCCGTTTATATAGTATTTGTATGTCTGTGTGTGTGTGTATGTGAGTATGTGTGTTTTGTAATGTGAAACAGAATGGAATCTCACTCAAGATCTAGACAGAATGAAACAACAAACGTCTTGAAGTGGACCAGGGTAACTTTAATTACTTTGCAAGCAAAGGGCTGAGTAGTATATAAGTTGAGAAGTAACACTATGTTCTATGTGCCACATACAAGGTTTACTACGTCTCTTATTATGTTTGCTGCTGACCGCAAGTTACATGGAGTCTTATTTTACTCACACACTAGCAAATAACTTGAGATATTTTATCTCGGTGTGTACATGAAGCTTAATACAGTGCTTCTAATGTATAAACTCTCGTGTTAGTCTTCATAATATCTTAATACGCCCATAACAGACAGGTGGAGTGTCAAATTATTTACACTCAATCTGTTCGTTGCAGGGCTAAAATAAATAGTTCTGTTTCTTATCATATGGTCAGCCAATTAAATGACTGAATCATCTAAGAACAGAAGAGGTAGAGGTGTAAAAGACACTAATCAGAGTTATCTCCTCTGAAAGTAATGAATTTCATTGTACAGCCAGACCCTGTGGTGAATGAAGTGAAGGTGTCATTTACAGAGTGGAAAATGTGCTTTTCAGAGGGCCCGGCATGCTGATAAGCGTATTTTTTCACTCAGTGAGGAAGGCAATGGTAAACCACCTCACTCCTCGTTTTACTTAGTAAAACCTCTAGAGGTTCAAACCAGCCTTTTGGCTGTTGACCTAAACAACAACAATATCTTAATAAATTTGTTTTGGTTAAGATAATTTCGTTATTTGCAGTACCGTATTAGCAATAAAATAACGGGCGGCGCACATAAAAATAGCCCCGTAAATAAAGTGCAACACAATTGAAATGAAATCTGTTTATTTACAAATACCAATAATTTTTTTTATTATTTTGTTCAATAGTCTAATATTGTTACGTTATTACACAATATGTTGAAAGTGATCACCGTCAGCTTGTACACATAAGATAGCGTGGCGTAGCATATTCTGAAATACAGACTAGAGTTCAGGAGCTGTTATGGTGCGTTTGACGTTCGTGATCGAGATCTTTAGGTCTTCAATGGATTTTGGATGCTGGCGTATACTTTATTCTTTAAGTTTCCCCATAAGTAGTAATCACAAGGAGACAAATCCGGTGATTGCGGTGGCTATAAGCCTAAAGAGATAGTCCTCTCATCGGTAAAAACACTACGCACACGAGCCAGTGATCTGCGAGATGTGTGAAAAAGTCACCCCGTCTTGTTGGAAAAAAGAATATGTAATTTCGTGTGGTGCTAATTTATTAATAAATTGATCAAAAATCTGGTTAAACTTGCAGGTTGTACACGGGAAGGGGAAAATGGGGGGAATTTTCCTTGACTCGGCCTAAACATTATATCTCGGCTAAGTTGTGGGGCTACTTTTATGTGCGCCACTCGTTATTACCCAATGAAAGTAAAACCTAGTTTATTTGGCCTTCGTTGATCCGAATCATATTCGTAGAATTTCACTTTTTCTTGCCCATATGAATACAGAAAGAAACGAATTGTTTTCATGTCAATTTTTTAAATTGAGTTTTTATCGGATCTACACGTTTTCAGACCCCCTGAACCCAAAAAACATGTTGTTAGCGATTAGTCTGTGTGTGTGAAAATAATATCTTAAGAACGAAACATCGTACGAACTTGAAACTTAAGTTACATATCACTACTGGACCCGACACGAACATTTTCATCAAAATCATTCAACCGGAAGTAGTAGTTTATTTGTGTAATTTTTTAATTTTTTGCGGTTTTCTCAAAAACGGCTCTTACGATTTTTTAAAAACGCCTCGTTTACTAAAATTTTTATGCTCTACGAGATAAGGTAGGCGTTATCTATGCTGAAATTCTTGGAGAGGCTGTTTTCACGTGAAAAAAAAACTTTTTTTTATTGCGACTTAAATATGCAATTTAACGTAAAAATATACTTAATAAAAGTTGTTGACAATTTAAAATACTACAACTTTTAATTCAAACATTTTTTTGTATAACGCTTAGTTTAGCGGTAATGAGCGATTTTCTGTTTTTTTCTCGCAAAAACGTGTAAAGAAGTAGTTTTTTACGATTTCAGCCTTAGTATGCATTTTACGACAAATGTGTAATAATTATATGATAGGAAATTAAACGATCTACAACTTTTATTATTAACATATTTCTCTGCAGAGCCTAATTTACCGTGAAAGAGTTATTTTACGTATTTTTAAGCTAAACCGAGGTTAATTTTAATTTTGCGTCATTCACTCATGATTAAAATAAGATTATGTTTATTGAGGTCAGTTTTTTTGTTTATTTCTAATGTTTATTACTAATATTAGGTTATATTGTTCGTTATTTACATCAGGAAGAGAAAGTCGTGTGAGTGTTTCACACCAGAATTTTTTATTAAATGTACACATAGATAATAATTTTTAATTATGATAGCGAAAACGTAACTTTAAAAACGCCAATTATTCAGGTTTTATTTTAATTAAATGTAAAGTTCCTTTGTGGATTGTACAATCAATTTTTTGTCATCAGTCTCTCGACTGGTTTGATGCAGTTCTCAAAGCTATTCTATCTTGCGCAAGTCGTTTCATGTCTACATACCTCTAACACCCTACATCTTTTGTAATTTGTTTTATATATTCTAACTTTTTCCTATCTCTACAATTACTCCCTCAATAGTAATCTTCATTATAGATAGACTAATACCTGAATGTCTTAACATATGCCCCACTAGCCTATCCCTTCTTCTGGTAAGATGCTTTCATAGACTTCTTTTTTCATCTACTCGCCTAAGAACCTCTAAATTACTTATTATGTCCACCCATCTAATCTTTAACATTTTACTATAACACCACATTTCAAAAGCTTGTAACAGCCAGTTTCGAGGTTACATTGTTTTAAAACATGTCATTTATTCTAGTATAAAAATAATTTAAAATATTTTCAAAAATAAAAATGTTAAACCTAGTAATTTTTATAAATTTAAATTTTAAATTTTAATACCCATTGTTATTCCAAATTTAAATCTAACATTTATGTTAAATAAATTTTCAAAAATATTTATAACAATTAAAAGTTTAAAGAGGAAGAATAAAATATACGTATGTTTGTCGGTAGCTGGTTACCGGTCAGTTAAGTTGAGTTGTTTTTTATTTGTTTATAATAAAATAATAATTTTAAAATTTCTCGCTACAAGCTTCTATCCTCTTCCTTTCTACAGCCCCTATCACCCACGTTTCACTCACGTATAATCTTACACTCCAAACATAGTGTTTTAAGAAATTTTTCTAATCTTTAAATCAATGTTTGTAGTCAGTAAGCTGTTTTTCATTTCCAAGGTTTTTATAGCTTGCTTGTGTAAGCAAGCTAGTACAATAAAATATGGTAATAAAATGCTTGTTGTCCAGTTTTAAGAAAGCTTTACCAGAATGTCACTCTTTTATTATTATAAACTTTTATTATACACCATAACATTTTCAAATCTCGGTCCTCTTCGAGTATTCTCAAACACAATTCCCTTTTAGATATTGTCACAAAATGTTAAATTTTTCATTACTTACACGGGTAAAAGAAAGTCGTGTGAGTAATTCATACCTGATTTTTTTATTCGTCTAACAGAATTATTATTTTACAGCAATCCTTTCCCCACCGCATTAGTGGAAACATCTGATCCCAGAAGAAAAAATACGTTATTATTCTCACACTCCATACTTAACTAAACCTATACCCCTTTTCGATATAACAGAGTCGACCACACCGTCACATCTAGAGCTAGCCTTGCGTAGAAATGTGACATGAATAATTTATGATAAAACATTCCCTTCGCTATCTTTCTCCTTCTCTGTCACCCTGTATTTCCATCTCACACTTTTTTCTGAGAGTGTAAGGCAATGTGTCCGTCTTCCATTTTCAGGATATTTTTAAGGATGCGATATCCTTACCGCAAATGTGAACTCATTTCTTACAGAACCTGTTATCATTCTTACCAAGTGCGTCAGTCTTTTTTTCGTTGTTTTTTCTTCAAAACTCTATTTCACTGCATTTTTTATTATGCATACACTTTCACGTATATCCGAAAACATTCCCATTATTTAGAATAGAAGAATTATAGAAAGAAAAATAGGATTATACGAACTTTATCTTAACTAACGCTTTCATGATAATAAGAATATTAACATTACATAACGATGAATAACCTACGTTAATGTTTTAGAACATTTCTTCATTTTTTATGTCACGACATATAGTTTTTCCTCTTCACAAAACAAATGCTATTGTGGTACGTGATTTAACAAAGTAGGCCTACATATACTTGGATAAAGAAAACATTCTAAAAAAAATCTGGTGTGGAACATCCAACACACGACTTTCTTTTTTTAACGTTGATAACGAACAATCAAATCATGAGTAACAATGCAATATAAAATACATAACTTAATTTTAATTATGAGTGAATGATGCAAAATTAAAATCAATCTTTGTTCGAATACGGAAAATCACTGATTGATACGAACCTATGTTGAGAAAAAATGTTTGAAATTAAAGTTGTATGGTTTTAAATTTCATAGAATACTAACTTTCTTTGCATACACTTTTTCCGTAAAATGCATAATAAGGCTCTTATCCTAAAATCTTTATTGATTTTGATGAGCAAGAAACAATAAATCACTAATTGACACTAAACTAAAAGTTTTAGAAAAAGGTTTTTTGAAATAAAAATAGTCGTTTTTGTAATTTTCTACGACTTTAATTATGTCCTACTTTACTTTTGTCTTAGAATTCATGCTAAGGCTACAATCTTAAAGAACAAAAATCAATTTCTACTTCGAGAGCACAGTTCCCAAAGAATTTCTACCTTGGTGTCAACCTAGACAGTTGATTGAACTTCGGTAAAGACGCCAAGGAAAAATTACGTAAGGGTAGAATCCTCCAATACACTCTAACCCCTATCCTCCGCTTCAAATAAAATTCATTAAGTTCCTTAAACTCCGTGTTTACTCAGCTATTATCCCTCTTCTCTCTTTTATAGGTCTCCAGTTTGGTGGCCCATCCTATCTAGATCTAACAAAAGATCAAGTATCTCCTTTCAAAATAGAATCCTTTGCAAAATTTTAAACTTTCACTACCTAATCCCTAACTCCATTATTCAATAAAACCTCCTCTTCCCGTCCCTAGAGGACTGTATCAAGAGGACTGTCAAGAAGATTATACGACGCTGCAAAACTTTCAGAACATCCCGTCCATCAGAAACCTGTACGAGACAAATCATCCGCCCAAAGAATTCACTCCTTCCATAATATTCCTATTTTAAATTTCCCTAAAAATTGGCCACAAAAGTTATATAGCTAAAAATAAGAGCCGCCAATCCATTCAAACAAATTTTCTTTTTTTATTTCGCAATTAAATTCTTCAAAATCTCAAAGTCCTTTCCTTGGCCCTAACTAATTTGAATCATAACCCCAGTTACTTCTTCCTTAAAATTAATAAAGAAACCCCAAAATTTGGCAATTTTGTACCCCGGG
Organism: Catonia carolina; assembly: GCA_035578175.1. NCBI lineage: Eukaryota > Metazoa > Arthropoda > Insecta > Hemiptera > Achilidae > Catonia > Catonia carolina. The sequence continues at coordinate 73,537,347 of JAQMRL010000005.1, forward strand.
CGATCAGGTTAACATTTTACGACAACGCTCATTAGGCCTATGGGTTTCCCAACCCATTCTTTAATGATTTTATTCGATTCGAAAGAATTTCAGCAGACATGGGGCTTACACTAACTAGTAGAGTATAAAAAGATAGTAAATGATGTACACACACCCACATATATATATATATATATATATATATAATTTTATTAAACATTATTTTTCCTTTGTTTGTATATACTACATATGATATACAATGGACAGCCAAAACAAAACTAATTAACTATAACATTCACCTCAGAGTATTAGTACATTCATTCAAGATCTTTCGTCTCTCTCGGAGACATCCTCAGGAATTATTATACTAAACATATAACACATATAACATTTAAATCAAAAATATGGTCGAAGACCACGTCAATTATTTAACTATTGCAACAACCATGCCGCACGCGATTCATTTAATTATAACCTTGCGTATATAGGAATAGCATTGTGTTTTAAACATAATTTTGTTGCATTTAATATTCATTATTATTTTATTAAGTTTATTGTGATATTCGTAATTTTTAAATGATAATTTTGCTAGCCTAGGCGTGAATTATATATATATATAATATATATATATATAATATATAGTGAATTATATATAATATATATAATATTATTATATTAATATTAATATATATATAATATTATATTATATATAATATATTCGTGCGAGGATTTACAGCCCCAGCCGTATTTCGCTTCCTAAGCATCTCTCACTCTCTCTCTCTCTCTCTCTCTCGCCAGTCCCCATCGGAGAGCCCCCGCAAAGACATTGCCTCCTAAATCCTATCCAACCATGTCACTTCGGGCCCACCCCTCTTTCCACTACCGGCTGGCGTCCACTCTCATACCCTCTTTGGCCACCTATCATCTTCGATCCTCTGCAAATGGCCAAACCATTTTAACTGTTTCCAGGATAAGGTATCCATGATGTTTCCTTGAACGCCAATTCTTCTCCAAATTTGAGAATTTGGAATTCGATCGATTCGTGACACACCACAGCTGCACCCCCAGAAATCCAACTCCACCGCTTTTAGGCGATCCATCTGTCTTTTTGTCAATACCCACACTTCCGCAGCGTAGAAACACACACTCTACAGGATAGCATGATAAATATTTATCGTTGTCTCCTTCCATTATTTATCATTCCAAAGGACCGAATTTATCTGCCCTATAACCCTTCGCCCTTGTGAAATCTTGCTGTTAACTTCCGCTGCACTTGTTCCGCTCCTATAAAAGATGACTCCCAGGTATTTGAAACGTTCATAGAAAGTAAATGAATTGACTTTTAAAAAAAAATCCTAGGAGCCATTTCTAAGTTTTAGGATTGTTAGTAGAAACATAAATGAATACTTTATAAATTAATAAATCAATTAGTCGAGATAAATAACCATTCTATTTTAATCGATTGTAATAAAAGGTACTTTAGTAGGTTAATTATTAGAGTTAAGTAGTTTAGGTTTAGTTGTTGAACAGTAGTTAAGTAGTTTAAGAGTAGGTCATAAGTTTAAACAGCACTAAGATAGAATTCATAATATTCAATTCTGTGTTGGACGTTTTAAACAATGGGAGTGTGATTCCCAACGTATAAGCACCAGGTCTATCCACTACCTACTTGTCCTTTACATTACTAGATTCAAACTTAACAGAAAGCGCCTTTAGATTTAACTTTAGGAGGCTCTACTGGTACTACAAGCTCCGTTTGATAACTTAAACCTTCCTTTAAAGTAATAAAGGATAGTCTATAGAAGGAGAAAGTGTTCTGAGAAACTGGCGTCTTGGCAGACCAATCCACAGGAGTTTCTTACTTTATCACACGCTCTGATTTCCTCTCGCTTCCCTCTGGAGGGTGGATTAATTGTTCCAAACAAGTAAGTAGTGAAATCAGAGAGGCCCATCTCAATGGTAAATCGTTGTACCGTACCCTTATACTGCATACGTTCCTTGTACCTCATTAATCGTTTATCTTCTTCGTGTAAACTCTAACTCTTTTTAGTTACGCGTTGTCCTTTGTTCTTTACCATCTACCATCAACATGCCCAATTTATTATTAGCTTCTTCTTCTTCTTCCTCTTCTTCTCCCTTTAATCGTGAAACTGTATTTTACTTTGTCGTTTTAATTTCCTCTGCACTTCACATGTAATTTTCTTCTTTGTCATTTTTGTTTGTTGAACCTAACTACTAATACTTTATTCTAGTGTTTTTCTTATACAGTGGAACCTCAATATTGTGAAAAATCAATTTAACGATTTTTTTTATGACACCGTGATATTTTAATAAAACTACTACCTTGTAATGAAATTTAGAAAATAATGAATGAACCAATTTACTCTCTTTTATGCAAAATGAAATAATTAAATGCAAAAAAATTAAATAAAACTAAAAGTAAATAGAATTTAATGAACTTAAGAAATTGAAAATTTTCCAAATTATGTTTGTTACAAAATTATTAATTTTTGAATTGTATTTATTGATGACACTTTTATGACTTATATTACATTCTAAATCAATTAATGATATATAATTATTTATTGTAATATTGAATTGAATATCATTTTCTAATCTATCTATGAGCTCAATTACTTAATTTTTTTTATATTTATAGTTTTTAAATTCATTGGAGTCTTCTCTGGTTGTGTGTCCTTCCATTGACCGGGATCGAATGGGGGGCTAAGTCATTGTTGCAGTTGGTTTTATATATTTTATAGGTGTTATATATTTTAAAAGAACAAAGTCATTTTAATGTACTCCACAATTAATTAGATTTTTAATGTTTTACTAATCTTCTTTATTTATTTTCTTAGCAAAATTTATTTAATTAATATATACTTTCTTTTGTTTTCCTTGGTTAAATTTGAAGTATTTGATATCTGGAATTCATTTCTTTGAATATTTAATTTTCTTTTTGTAATTCATATTAATACATTTTATTAATGTTTATTTTTCTAATTCCTAATGTGTGTACGTTGCAATCTGTTCAATTCAGAACAATAAGCAACCCTATGACCCAATGAGATGAGAATGATATGTATGACGTGTAAATGAGGTGTAGTCTTGTACAGACCCAGGCTGACCATTCCTGAGAGAGTATGGTTAATTGAACCCCAACCATCAAAGTACACCGGTAACCACTGTCTAGCATCCAAATCCGTATAAAAGTAACTACCTTTACTAGGATTTGAACCAGGAACCTTCATCTCCGAAAATCAACTGTTAATCAGCTGATTCTGGCGACGACTTTACCTCTAGACCAACCCGGTGGGTCTACTGTTTATTAGATTTAATTTTTTTCAACTTGAAATTGTTTAATTTTGGTTATTTTTAAGATTATTTTTTTAAATTATTTCCTGAATTAACAACATTTGGTTAATTGATTTGAATCATCGATCAACGATTAACAGAATTAAAAGGATTAACGATTAGTTTATAGAACATAAACTGCTATTCTACAACCTGTACGTCTACTACATTTATACCTACATCTATTGAACCCCCTCCTAGGGAGTACAGGACCTTGTAGATGGTGGAGGGGCTTGCGTGCTCCCAAGACCCGGAGAGCTATGCCGGCGGTAGTGTAACTACCAGCAGGGCCTCCCAAGCCGGACAGGTCAAAGGGTAGGAGCCAGACGAAGAAGTACTCCAAAAAAGGACGTCGTTGGGCCAATCACCCACACGTTGAAAAAGCGGATTCAAAGTCACACAAATAGCCTCGGACAGGACAGGAATGTTCGGAATAAAAGACTGGACAAACCTAATTTACGATTTGGAAATTGGAATGTACGCACTTTGACTGGAAAGGAAAAGGAAATAGTAGAGGAGATGACGTCCACGATACTCATATGATGAGCACATACGAAGATTGGGAGAGGAAAGAGGCATGGCCCTAGGGCAAATGAGACGATTGGCGGCGGATAGAGTACAATGGAGGAAGTTGTCCGAGACTACCCCGACGCTGTAAGGCACATGGGGAGAGAGAAAGAAGAAGAAGATCTATTGAACGAATCTGTACCTCGATAGAACGAAGTAGTGACATACTGTACGAGTACGTAGTGTTGTGACCACCTATCACTGAAGTCTATTTCGGAATATGGGTAAAATAAATAATTAACATACTGTCGTTAAAAATTACAAATAAATATTTATTAAATTTTATAAATTATACTGTGGACAATTCGAAGTGGCACAACTGTTGCTCTACGCGTGCACACAATTCCGCCTAAAGTATATCCATAACCTATTCTTCCAACAAGGCCTACAAATATTAATATACGCAAATGCGTACAACCTTATTTCAATGTACAAACATACAAATAATTTTTTTATTTTAAAATATATATTTAATTTATCCCAGTAAAAAATAAAATTATAAATTACAAGAACTAAACTGCAAAAACTCACAAAACTAAACTCAACAGATGCACGCAACTAACTAAACAAATTGGTCTGAATAAATAATGAACAGACCCTCTCATCATGCGGTTTAGGGTTCATATCCCATTCAGGCATGGCATATTTTCATACGCTATAAAAAAATCATTTCATCCTCTACAGTTACAACCCAAAGTCGTCTTTAATGACAATTTCAGTTGATGCGACGTTAAATAACAAGAAAAAATTAATGAACAGAAAATCATATATGAAAACAAATTAATCACATCATTATGTCTGACAGATTATTATTAGTAACAACAGTGAAAACAAAGCGTAGTGATGGTGCGTGAGTCGCACATTAAAGTAACGGTTGTAGCTATACTTTTGTGACTGTACCGTCGTTGAAACGCGAGAGGTGAAGATTCGAGTAGATATACACCCAAGCTGCTTGTGCCAATTCAAATTGTCCAAGGTATATAAATAATAATCTTACTTAAATCAGCTAATACCAGAACAAAAATGTTTACATAATAGTAAAAATCTGGTGTGAAACACTCACAAACTTTCTCTTGCCAATGCAAATAATTAACAATAAACCTAACATTAGTAATAAAACATTAGAAATAAATAAAAACTAACCTCAATAAACATAACCTAATTTTAATCATATATGAAAGACGCAAAATGAATTGAACCTCAGTTTGGCTTAAAAATACGGAAAATCACTCTTTCACGCTAAACTAGGTTCTATAGAGAAAAATGCTTTAAATAAACGTTGTAGATCTTTCAATTTTCTATAAATTTGATTTTGTACACTTTTGTCGTAAAATGCATACTAAGGCCGAAATCTTACAAAAAAAAATTTCACGTTTTCGTGAGAAAAAAACAGAAAATCGCTAATTACCGCTAAACTAAGCGTTATACAAAAAAATGTTAGGAGTAAAAGTTGTAGGATTTTACATTCTCTACATTTTTTATTATAAAAATTTTTGCGCTAAAATGCATATTAAAGTCGTAATCTTAAAAAAACAATTTTTTACAAGAAAACAGCCTCTTCAAGAATTTCAGCAAACATGGTGCCTACCCTCTCTTGTGGAGCATAAAAAGTTTAGTAAATGAGGCGATTTTTAAAAAAATCGTAGGACCAGTTTTTGAGAAAATTGCAAAAAAGTGAAAAATGACATGAATAAACTACTACTTCCGGTTGACCGATTTTGATGAGAATGTTGGTGTCGGGTCCGGTAGTGGTATGTAACTTAAGTTGAAAGTTTCAAGTTCGTACGATGTTCCGTTCTTGAGATATTTTGTATATACACACACACAGACCAATCGCTTAAAACATGTTTTTTGGGTTCAGGGAGTCTGAAAACTTGTAGATCCGGTGAAAACTCGATTTGTTAAAATCGAAATGAAAACAATACTTTCCTTCCTACTGTATACGAGGGGGGTACCCAAAAGAAACCGGAATTATTTTTTAAAACTATTTATTTTTAATTTTTTTACAAAAGAACCTTATCCCCTTCAAAATACTCTCCATTACAACTAATACATTTGTCCCACCGGTGCTTCCACTGTTCAAAACATTTTTTGTACTCCTCTTCAGTGATGGCTGCCAGCTCATCCGTCGTTTTTTTCTTGACATCATCAACGTTGTTAAATCGGAGACCTTTCATGCCCCTTTTCATGCGTGGGAACAAGAAAAAATCACACGGAGCCAGATCGGGTGAGTACGGTGCGTGTGGTAGCAAAACCATGCCGTTTTTCGCTAAAAACTGGGTAACCGAGATTGCCGTGTGTGCAGGCGCGTTGTCGTGGTGGAAAAACCAGTCCCCTGTCTTCCACAAATTAGGTCTTTTACGACGAATGCTGTTTCGTAGTCTTCTTAACACTTAGAGATAAAAAGTCAATGGTCTGTCGTCGGCCTGTTCGTACAATTTCTTTCACTTTCACAACATTTTCGTCTGTTCGGGAAGTCGACGGTCGTCCAGAACGAGGTTTGTTCTCAATCGACATGTCGCCATTTTTAAAGCGCAAAAACCACTCGTACACTTGGGTTTTTCCAATAGCGTCGTCTTTGTAAGCTGTGTTCAACATTACAACTGTTTACGCGGCGTTTTTACCGAGCAAGAAGCAAAATTTCACAGCCGCACGTTGTTCATTAAAACTTGCCATCATAAAAAACGACACGAGCACAAAACAGCACTAGCGAGAACAATCACTGCACGAGAACAGAACAAGCTAGATCAACGAACAAAATGGCATTGAACTGGCAATGAGTAGCGCTACAAGCAGCCTAGTGGCGGGAATTTGTACTGCACAAGCTCCGCCCACAGCAGAGCTATTCCGGATACTTTTGGGTACCCCCTCGTATATTCATATAGGCAAGAGAAAGCAAAAAGTGCAAAGTCTTTCTGTCAGATTCTGGAAGTAACCACACTGAATAAGGGGTTAAGACGCCATTACAAAAGAGCTAATTATCTACAGTCCAGCCTCTCTTAGTTTGCTCCTAATGTAAACAAACAATGACGTCACTGAGCATGCGCATTATATCAAAATGTGTACACGCTGATTAAAAAGTAACAACAAAATACTTTCAAAAGTATTTAAATACAAAATACTTTTAAAAGTATTTTTATAAATGAAATTGTTAAGCCTACATCATATCATGACTGATGTTTTTAGTACTTTAAGTACTTATAATTTAAAAAATAGTTAACTTAATAGGAATACGACATCCGTAAAGTCGGAGACTCTAGCGTGCACCCTGTAGTAGGTGGCTTTTGTTTGTTGACAGCAGGAGCAAACTATGAACGGCTGGACTGTAAAGAGATATACCGACTCTCACAGTTAGTTATCACATCAATCAGCTTGTACTATAACTAACCACTTTTTTTTAATTTATCTAACGTCGCATCAACATCAAAGGTCATTAGCGACGACGTTGGGGTGTAACTGTGTGTAATGAGGATGAAATGATTATTTGTAACGTATGAAAATATGCCATGCCTGAGTGGGATTCGAACCACTTGTACACTACATTTTTAACCATTTCTTGAATCTAACCCAATTTTTCTATTATTATTTTTCACTAACATTTCTAAAATCTCAGTCCTGGTAGAGAATTCGGAAACAACGCTTTTCCTTTAGATATTTTTACTACTGTTTTGTAAAAAAAATAAATTTAAATTAGTTCTGTTTTTAAGGATTTTTTATGGGCTTTAAGACAAATTATTTATGTAATTTCGGTACCTTAATTGCATTAGTATAAAGTACCCGGCTGTATTTTTGAATATTTAAATAACTTAACATTTTTGAACGTAATGCGTATTTAAACAGAAAAACCAACAGAAAAAAGTCACTTTTTTAAGCAATGAATAAATTAACGGCCAAATTAAAATACTTTAATCATTATTACCTATCAATATCCGAAACTAAAGAATGCGTTTAGGATTCGTATTTTTATAATCGATTCAAATAAAGTTATAACATTATTTTAATAGCTTTATTTTCGAAATTTTAAACATAATTTAAAAATTTCAATTGTATTCAGTTTTTAAAGTTATTTAAATAATTTATCCATTATTGTTTTTACCGGAATAATTTGTTACTGTAGCAACATAAAACAATTTTAATTTTAATTTACAGTCAAATTTATCTTTTCAAAATTATTTGTGGCACTTTTTTTGGCAATCCGGGTACTTAAAAAATTAGTAAATAAATCAAATAATTTAATTAGTAGTAAATCTTCATGGCTGCATTCATAACAAACATTTTAATGAAATGGGGTCGGTAAGTAAAGTTGGTTCAGCTACTGTATTTTTTATATTAAGATAAATACAATATTTAATTTTTAAAATAATTTCAGTGAGTTCTTTAAAGTTGCTTAAAGCGAGACCGTATGTTGGTTTTAACTGAAAATTTCGAATTTCGGTTCTTTATGTTTTTCAATAGTTCAGACCGAGATCAACCACAAAAATATTAAATTACGTTAAAAAAATTAAGTTTTTAGGAGGTTTACATTATCGTGTCACCAAGAACGAATATTTTTCATAATTTTATACAGATCGTTTTAGAGCAAAGGGAATTTCAGTTTTTTTAAATATCTGCATTAGTTTTTAATACTGTCAGCTGTTGGTTCAGCTTTCTAAGCAAAATATGTTGATGGGAAAGTTACTTGCACACATTTTGTTTTTGATTTTTGCCTTTTTGTTTTTTTGCCCGTTCCCGTAAATTTAAATTTTTAACATTTAGGTACATTTTTCTCGGAAACCATTAATCATACCAGGCTGAAATTTTTACCAGATATTTATCTTGTACATTCACATATTCCAGCACTTTTATGGCTTCCTCAAACGCTACAAAAATTATTAATATGTACAATACCGTAAAAAATAAATTTGTAAATTTTTTTGTTATTCCTTATTCTGTTTTTAACTTTATGGTTTAACGGATTAGGTTGCAAAAATGTCAGTAGCTCGAGCAACCCAACAACTACAAGTTAGTAAAGTTTCATTTCCCTATCGTTTACCAATCTTGTAAAAAATGTACCTAAAAATAGCAAATTTGAAATTGGCGGGATAAAAAGTACAGTCTTCCCTTATAGGTCTGTGGTAGGTATACTTACGACTGGCAATAAGGTCGATTTTTTTTTAAGAAAAAGATATGCAGTATAACCTTATTGGCATTTTATGGTTTTATAAATGTTCTCTGGTAAGTAGGCTATCCACATATTGAAATTACCACGCAGCGACCTTTTGCTTTGTGAGTTACACGAATGTGGTAAGGATTCATACTAGCATACGCTACCATGTTCTTACTTTTGTACAGTGCTTAGAAAATTCCTGTTTTTTACGGAAAGGCAAGCATTCATGTTGATGTAAAGTTAATAAAAGTTATTAGCCACAGTTTCCTGTTATATAGGGCTACAAGATGTTTTAATAAGCATTCTTACCACTAAACATTATGTAATTCCCATTTCAATAAACATTCTTTGGTAAGCATACTTACTAGGGTTTGACATAAAAAAAGAAAAATACTACTGTTCTAATACATAGAACTACTGTAGAAATACATTGTTAAGTCAAAATAAAAATAAAAGTAAAACAAAATTTAGCATTTTACAACATGTATATTTTCCCCCGTAGTACTGCCCTATAAAGGGTTAAGCAACTTTAAAAAATCGGAAGATGGAATAAACTCTGAACTGTTTAAATATGGTGGACATTTTTCTTCAATCTTAAAAGGCGGTCAAACAGCAAGCAGGTTAGACCAGGGTCATGCAGTGGAGCAGCATTGAGTTGTGCTGGTACCGTGGCCATACAGAAAACAGTCAGCTGCTAACATACTTTTCATCTGCGTGTCAATTTGTTCGGTCATGCCTCCTGTTTTGACTCTGTTTGTCAAGTTACTACTTTTAAATGAAAGTTGCGCTAAACTATTTTTAAATGCGTATTAGGAGTTACTGAATTAGTTTTTAGTTAGTTCACTTAGTTTTGTGTTATTATATACTGGCAGTCATTAGTTTTTAATTCTTTGGAAACTTCATTCCACGCAGCAGTTGGTAATTTTATGCTTATATTGTCCTTCATGGTTAACCTTTATGCTTATATTGTCCTTCATGCTTAACCTTTATGCTTATATTGTCCTTTATGCCTCACCTTTATGCTTATATTGTCCTTTATGCTTAACCTTTACGCTTATATTGTCCTTTATGCTTAACTGGCACAACCCACAAAATGATACGTTTTATATAATACAGCCAATATTAGTGATTAAGTGTCAAACGCCATGACTGAAAAATAATGTACACAATAAAAGAACGGAAACTAAACTGAAATGTGAGTTTTTAAGCTGGTAAAATCAAACTAGTTTGTTTTTGAGCAGGTTAGAGCAGTAAGCACACTAGAACAAAAGAGCAGGTCCTATTAATGGTGTGGCCACGTTTCTTATCTAACATTAGTTTGTTCCAACCTGCTTATAAGCTCAATCCTGCTTAAACCTCCTTACTGCTCTAACCTGCTTATTGTATGGACGCGGCCTTAGACTTTTAGATCTATTCAATGAATGTTGGCACAATCTGAATGTTCCAGAAGAATGAGCCACTTAACTGGTAATTCCAGTAATCAAGAAGGGTAATGGGACGGACCCCAATAACTATAAGGGAATCAGCCCTTGTGCACGCTTACAAATTTTATGAAAAAATTATTAATTGTAGACTAGACCCACCAGGTTGGTCTAGAGGTAAAGTCGTCACCAAAATCAGCTGTGTAACAGCTAATTTTCGGAGACAAAGGTTCCTGGTTCAAATCCTAGTACATGTAGGATCAGATTACTTTTACGTAGGAGATAATTATGTAAGATCAGATAGATGATCTTCCAAATAATCTCCCATCTTCTAAAAAAACAAATATGAATTTAATAACAAATTATTAATATAATACTTACTTAAATATTACACTTACGTAGGTATTTAGATATACATATAATAAAAAGAAAACAAAAGAAAAATAAATAAACTGTCTTTTTTTCTTCTCTTGCCTATATGAATATATAGGAAGGAAAATTTGTTTTCATGTCGATTTTTCGAAATTTAGTTTTCACCGGATCTACACGTTTTCAGACCCCGTGAATCCAAAAAAACATGTTTTTAGCGATTGGACTGTGTGTCCGTGTGTCTGTGTATCTGTGGGTGTTGTGTGTGTGTGTGTGTGTTAACAGAATATCTCAAGGGCGGAACATCGTACGAACTTGAAACTTAAAACTTAAATTACATACCCTTACCGGAGCCGACACGAACATTTTCATCAAAATAAGTCAACCGGAAGTAGTAGTTTATTCGTGTAATTTTTCACTTTTTTGCGATTTTCTCAAAAACTGGTCCTACAATTTTTTTAAAAATCGCCTCATTTACTAAATTTTTATGCTCTACAAGATAGGGTAGGCGCCATGTTTGCTGAAATTCTTGGTGAGGCTGTTTTCACGTAAAAACCCCATAATGACCACCAAGAGCACCTTCACAACCACCTGGTAAAAGAAAAGGACCGTCTTTGCCCCACCACTTCAAGCACCCCACCAAATAAGAAAACTCCCAAACTTCCTCCACAGATCAAAACTGTTAGAAAAAAACAAAAAACTAACCTCAATAAACATAACCTAATTTTAATCGTGTGTAAGACGCAAAATGAAAATCAACCTCAGTTTGGCTTAAAAATACGGTAAATAACTCTTTCACGCTAAACTAGGCTCTTTAGAGAAAAATGCTTAACATACAACTTGTAGATCTTTTAATTTCCTGTAAATTTGATTATATCCACATTTATAGTGAAATGCATACTAAGGCCGAAATCTTAAAAAAATCAATTTTTCACAAGTTTTTGTGAGAAAAAAAACAGACAAATTGCTAATTATAGCTAAACTAAGCGTTATACAAAAAAAATTTTGAAATAAAAGTTATACGATTCTAATTTCTCTACAACTTTAAACAAATACATTTTTTTATTAAAATGCATATTACAGCCACAATCTTAAAAAAAACAACTATTTTACGTAAAAACAGCCTCACCAAGAATTTCAGCAAACATTGCGCCTACTTTATCTTGTAGAGAATAAAAAATTTAGTAAACCAGGCTATTTTAAAAAAACTCGTAGGACCAGTTTTTGAGAAAGTCGAAAAAGAGTGAAAAATTACACGAATAAACTACTACTTCCGGTTGACCGATTTTTATGAAAATGTTCGTGTCGGGTCCGGTAGTGGTATGTAACTTAAGTTTCAAGTTCATACGATGATCCGCTCTTGAGATATACTGTTACACACACACACACACACACACACAGACCAATCGCTAAAAACATGTTTTTTTTGGATTCAGGGGGTCTGAAAACGTGTATATCCTGTGAAAACTCAGTTTCTTAAAATCGACATGAAAACAATATTTTTCTTCTTATATTAATCATATAGGCAAGAGAAAGTAACTGTAACAAAAGGGTAATTGTTAATACCATTTTTTCTTGTTTCAGGCCAATCGAAATGCCCCCTCCACGAGCACCAAGACAACCTTCACAACCCCCTGGTAAAAAAAAAGAACCGTCTTTGCCACCCATTCAAGCACCACCACCCGCACCAAATAAGAAACCTCCCAAATTACCTCCACGGACCAAAAACCCTTCGTTAGATATTGACGAGGATCCATTTCAACGGCCACCGGATAAAGACGATCCAGTCCATAGAACGTTACCCAATCAATTGGAAAAACGTCGGTTGCCTCAATAGGCCTAAATATATATTGGACACAGATGCCTTACGAACGTACTACAATCCATTTTTATACTATACAAAAAACACTTAATCTAATCGGTTTTGTGGTTTATTACTACGTTAAAGATGACCACAGAAAACACAAAAACTGTATTTCGTAATATAAAAATTGTACCAGTTAAAACGTTATGATATATTTGGATCGACCTTTAATCAATCTACGTGGGAAAAATTGGCCAATATTGTTTATATTTTTTTTCGAACATTTAATGTTTGTTTTGTTTTATTATATAGTTTAGGCCTAATTATTATTGAATTTTGAAATATTGTTTCACTGTATTTGTTAACATGTCTGTAAAATAAAATTTGTTTGTTTTTATTTTTTTACTTATTTTCCCTCTACTTACAAAAAATATCATTAAAATAAATATAATAAATCTTATTGTGAAAATCGAAAGCTATTTATATTAATTCGTGGAGAGAAAATTAATCCACCCAACCATGGTTTCTCACGTTCAAGGGTAGATCAATTCAGTGCTTCTTTGTTTATTACACTACTACGATAATCAATTTAGTGAGTTAGTAATTATAAACTATAAAATTGTATGCTATTTTAAAGTGCTTCCAACAAATTTGAGGTACGAAGTGTGGATATTAAATAACGAGACTGACGTTGTAAAAAAATGTATTTTTATTTTATATATAATCACTTATTGTCACCTTCAATATACACTCCTCTATCCCTGAAACGCTCCAGGCAAACTTTCCATAGTTGGAAACAGTGCCGGAAGTCACCTCTTTCAGGATACGTGCCGCTTTCTCTTTTACAGTTTCCACAGACTCAAATCTAGTCCCATTTAATGTAGATTTCACCTTAACGAATAGTTAGAAGATAATAACAAGTGATGAAACGTGGTTTTTTACTTATTATCCGGAAACAAAGCGCCAATCCATGCACTGAAAGAGCAGAAATTCACCGAAAGCTAAAAAAGCTCGAATGAGCAAGTCAAAATTTAAAGCAACGATAATTGTATTTTTTTACTTTCTCTTGCCTGTATGAATATTGTGATGTTCATATTCCGCCCGGTATTTGAAATAAATTGTAAATGTATAATTTTGTTATTTTATTAAGACAGGTAAAAATTTGGCTAGAAGCAAAATTCAAAATGTTATGAAATTGACTTATTTAGTACAAACATATAAAATTTGAATTAAGATGCAATTTGGAAAAAATTTAAATTTAATTAATTTGAAATTATTTAAGGTCTATCTCAGAGTAATATTTAATATTAGGAGGTAATCAAGAATTATACCTCATGTTACTTATAGCTTTTGTGAAAAATTTGTACAATAGATCAGAATATTTCATGTCAAAGTAACTTTTGCCGGTAATATTAGATGACCAATCGAACAATGAAAGACCCTTTTGAGCCTAAATTTTATTCCTTATAAGTAAGTTAAAAATTTTGTTATGTTAATTTTATGTTAATTTGAATGGAAGATTTGAACTCTGGATGAAATTCTAAGCAATTTGAATCCAAATTTGATAAAATTCTGTAAAGTATAAAGATTATTAGGTTAATTTCTTATAAAAATGCGTATATCAGCTATTAAGCTAATTACGTTAATTACACGAAGTAGGAATAATTCTTGAAGCATAGAACGATTTATTTCGATGTAATATGTGGTTTTGAATATTATAATGTAATTAAAAATTTTAGAGAATTTATTTGAACGACAAATTTGATATTTTAATTAAAAACACATGTAAAAATATAGGAGAACAGTGTGTCAGATTTTAATTAATTACAAGAGTTTGATTAATAATTTTAAAAAAATGAAAGGATATGCTAATGTATAAAGATCCGCTGAATAGTTTGATATTTTTTAAGATACAAAAATATGTATGGTAACTTTGTAATTAAGCCGTAAAAATAAGCTTTTATCGTATAATAAAGACAATGTTAATTAGTGTCATTATTCTTTAATTAATGAGTATTTTTAAAATGTAATTAGATAAAAAGATGTATTTTGTTGATATCTTTAAGATTCGTATACCTAGAAATGTTAAAATGTTAATAATAAAAAGTTATTTGAAATATTTTACGGTTTCATAAAACAATTATTTTATGGAATTTTAGACAAAATTAAATTATGTGATTATTAAAAAACTAACGATCCGATTTAAAAAAGAAAAACACCTTTGTAATCAGCAGAAAAAACCCTTGAATTTGATGTAGGGCTCAATGCTGTTATTGTAAATTTAAATTTTTGTTATAAATAACGTTATAGTGGGGATGGACTTCTCTCATAGTTGAATTGCCAACCTCACGCACAGTAATAAATCACATAAAGTATTAAAATTATATAAATGTCAAATGATGTTAAGTTATGTTCTATAAGCTTTATTGTAATAAGAAAAACTTACATATTGTGTATTTTAAGTTATCACTTATTTATATTGTTTTGTTTCACCTTAATTTGTTTGTTATTAGCAATTTTCATTGGGAAAAAATGTATTATTAATCTGCACAAGTTGGCACTTACTTTTTGTAGATGTAATTTTCAACCAAAAATTCAGGGAGTCCTCTATTAGACACGATGCGTAACTGACGTGTTTTAAAATTGCTCGTAAAATGTTTTATATAGTAGTATGGAGGGGATCGAGTATTCTGTATTTAGGGCCGATATGTTTAGGCCATATGTGAGAGAAATAAATTGTTAAATTTTATTTAAAGTAGTGTCAACTATAAAAAATTTATTTATTTTAATAATGCAAATTAACGGAAGTGATGTCAATTGTGGAATTAAATACATCAAGTATTTCAATGGTGTTCTATGTTTTGTGAGCAAATAGTGTTTTGTGCTAAATATTTTTTTTATAAATGTGTTCGGGTAATCTGCGTATAATAACCACCTGTTAATTTTATGGATTTCCAAATTAAAGATAAGTAACTAATTTTAAGCAATTTTTGTAACAAAATTTTATATGCCTAATTTGTATTTAGCATTTACTAACAAATTTAATATGATTGGTTAATAATTTAAAAGATCTGTTTGTCTATGATCTAATTCACTGAGTTCAAAGTTCCCATCCCTGTCAGTTTTAAAGAATTTTTTTTATCTATTTGTTTTTTTTTTGGTTGAATGATTTTAGGCAAGTTATGTCTTGTAATGTTGATCATGGCTAACTTTTATTGTTTCATTATGATAAATGATTTTATTAATATTTTTAATAAATTTCGATTAATTTGTTACCTTTTAAAATTGTAGTTTGATTTATTGATTGATGAAATTCCAATATCCCTTGTATGTAAGCATTGTGATATGAACTTTGTTTTATAATATTAAGTTAATTGTATTCGGAGGGTTTTTCGAGCTGTCAAAATGGTTGTTGTTTCTAGAACTTGAGTCTAGTATGTTTTTTTTATTTTTTATTATTTGATTTTTATATATCACAATCCTTACATTTATTTAGATTAAGCTTATTTTCAGCGTTCCTGTCATTGTGGTAAAGGAGATTGGATTGAATGGACCGCTTGTCGTCTGTCAGACTGTTCTGTTACCAAATCAGCTGTTTTCTGTCAGATCGATTTGTTTACATGATCAGCTGACTAGGCAGATATAGGTTAAGGTAGCCTTACTGTATGTTTGTTTAATGTAGCTTACCTTTTTCTAAATTTAAATTTGTTTTGAGTTTTCTGCTTTTTAGTTAATATTTTGTTTTATTTTATTCACATTTCGTATTTATATTATTTCATTGTGATGTTGTTTTTGTTTTAAAATCGCGAGTTTAAGATTTTTTTTTTATTTATTTTTTTTTATTTTTATTTTTATTTTTATTTGGAATTTCGACTTGGATATTTTGGATTGATGTTAAATGGGTCTCCAGTTGCCCTGCTTGGATGATAACCAAGGTAAGTTCGGTCAATAGTGGCATCCTGACCGTGGTCGTTTTTTGTTTACTTTAAGTTTCTTTTTCAGGTGACACCCCAACACCTGTTTTTGATGTGTCAGTCGGCTGGTGTGTCGGCATTTGACTGTTACATTAAATTGGCGCCCAACGTGGGGCTGACTCGTTCTGTCCTATGTTGTGGTCCATTTCTTTCCATTGTTTTTGTTTTTGTCGTCCGTCATCGGCCGACTGTTACAATATATAGGAAGGAAAGTATTGTTTTCATGTCGATTTTTCGAAATCGAATTTTCACCGGATCTATACGTTTTCAGACCCCCTGAACCCAAAAAACATGTTTTTAGCGATTGGTCTGTGTGTCTGTGTGTGTGTGTGTGGGTGTGTGTGTGTGTGTGTGTGTGTGTGTGTGTGTGTGTGTGTACAAAATATCTCAAGAACGGAACATCATACGAACTTGAAACTTGAAACTTAGTTACATACCACTACCGGACCCGACACGAACATTTTCATCAAAATCGGTCAGCCGGAAGTAGTAGTTTATTCGTATAATTTTTCACTTTTTTGCGATTTTCTCAAAAACTGGTCCTACGATTTTTTTTAAATCGCCTCATTTACTCAATTTTTTATTCTCTAAAAGATAGGGTAGGCGCCATGTTTGCTGAAATTCTTGGTGAGGGTGTTTTTACGTAAAAAAGGTGGTTTTTTTTAAGATTACGGCTTTAATATTAATTTTAGAGCAAAAACGTATATAATAAAAGTTGTAGAGAATTTAAAAACCTACAACTTTTATTTAAAGCATTTTTTTGTATAACGCTTAGTTTAGCGGTAATTATTTTCTGTTTTTTCTCACGAAAACGTGTGAAAAATCGATTTTTTTAAGATTTCGGCCTTAGTATGCACTTTACGACAAAAGTGTATATAGTAAAATTTATAGACAATTAAGAGATCTACAACTTTTATTTAGAGAATTTTTCTCTACAGAGCCTAGTTTAGCGTGAAAGTGTGACTTTCCGTTTTTTTAAGCCAAATTGAGTTCGATTTTCATCTTGCGTCATTCACTCATGATTAAAATAAGGTTATGTTTTTGAGGTTAGTGTTTTGTTTATTTCTAATGTTTTATTAATAATGTTAGGTTTATTATTAATTATTTGCATTGGCAAGAGAAAGTTGTGTGAGTGTTTCACACCAGAATTTTTTTATATCAATGGGATTGTATACCTTCACTGGGTTCCTGAAGATCAAACAAATAATCAATATTACTACCTTGAAGTACTTTTTAAACTACGTCAAAAAGTAAGGAAAAAATCTGGTGTGAAACACTCACACAACTTTCTCTTGCCAATGCAAATGATTAACAATATAACCTAACATTAGTAGTAAAACATTAGAAATAAACAAAAAACTAACCTCTAAAAACATAACCTTATTTTAATCATGAGTGAAAGACGCAAAATGAAAATCGGCCTGTTTGGCTTCAAAATACGGAAAATCACTCTTTCACGCTAAGGCTCTGTAGAGAAAAACGCTTTCAACAAAAGTTGTAGATCTTTTAATTTCGTATAAATTTGATTAAATACACTTTTGTCGTAAAATGCATACCAAGGCCGAAATCTTAAAAAAATCAATTTTTCACACGTTTTCGTGAGAAAAAAACAGAAAATCGCTAATTACCGCTAAACTAAGCGTTATACAAAAAAATGTTTCAATTAAAGTTGTAGAATTTTAAATTCTCTACAACTTTTATTATATAACGTTTTGCGCTAAAATGCATATTAAAGCCGCAATATTAAAAAGAAAATGTTTTTACGTGAAAACAGCCTCACCCAGAATTTCAGTAAACATGACGCCTATCCTGTCTTGTAGAGAACAAAAAACTGAGTAAATGAGGCGATTTTAAAAAAAATCGTAGGACCAGTTTTTGAGAAAATCACAAAAAAGTGAAAAATTACACGAATAAACTACTACTTCCGGTTGACCGATTTTGATGAAAATGTTCGTGTCGGGTCCGGTAGTGGTATGTAACTTAAGTTTCAAGTTTCAAGTTTGTACGTTGTTCCGTTCTTGAGATATTCTGTTCACACACACACACACACACACACACACTCACACACACACACACATACACAGACCAATCGCTAAAAACATGTTTTTTGGATTCAGGGGGTCTGAAAACGTGTAGATCCGGTGAAAACTCGATTTCGAAAAATCTACATGAAAACAATACTTTCCTTCCTATATATTCATATAGGCAAGAGAATGTAAAAACGCCCCGAAATGTGGAAGGACAAATCATGGGTTCTCCGCCAAGACAACGCGCCAGCTCCTTCCGCGTTATCTGCCAAGAAGTTCTACTGAATGGAAAAGTATGCCAATCAGCATGCCGGGCCCTCTGAAAAGTACATATCTTTTACTCTGCAATTGACACTTTCACTTCATTCACCACAGGGTTTGGCTGTATAATGAAACTCATTACTTTCAGAGAACACAACTGTGATTATTGTCTTTTATACCTCTACCTCTTCTGTTCTTAAAATGATTCAGTCATTTAATTGGCTGACCATTTGATAAAAAAAAGAACTATTTATTTTAGCCCTGCAACAAACAGATTGAGTGTAAATAATTTAACACTCCACTTGTCTGTTATTGGCAGATTTTTTTAATATACATTTTTTAAATTCACATTAAAAAATTTCCCCACAGGTGAAGATTTTAGGTGGTGCAAGCTGATGACTAAAACAATAAATTATTATTTTTGCATGCTAATATTTTTTTTTTCAAATAGGTCGGAAGCAACTAGTAATTAATTGATTAGGAATATCTAATCTAGGAAACAAGAAAATAATTTACAATATTAATTTTTGAAAACTCTCTTGAGAATTTTCATGAAGTATAAATAGAGTGATAAAGGCATTAATTTATTAATGAAACAGAGAAGATACTGATGATGATCATGGAGATGAAGAACGAGCGATAAGATGAGAAACCCGTTAAGCAGACTAGAAAGAGAAAGCATGAGAAATGAACTTCTAACAGAAGCATAAAGCGTAAAGAGTGTGCTTACAAAACATCATTTATTTTGGGGTTTTGTTTTGAAACCGGAAGGAATTCTGGGTCTTGTTGCCCTTCATAAATCTTAGCTCCATTAGTAGTTGGGAAAAGATGAAGTGCAAGAGAGTGTGTAACAGAGATGGTATTAGTGTGTGAGAGAGAAAACGATTGGTGGTTCAAAGGAGAAGCAATTGTGTAGCAGTAAGTAGCCCTATACTTGAAAATGGTTTTAGTATACTCTATAGAAAATTGTTTATGCTCTTCATGGGTTTTTTCACTAAAATCTCATTCATGGTTAAAGTACTCAACCAATCATGGTTTTATTCATAATATGTACACGTTACTCTTTTCTGATACCAAAAATAAAATTAATTTTAATCGTCAGTCACAATTTTACTTTATCTTGCTCTATATAAATTTACAGTATAAAGAGAGAAAGTATTGTTTTCATGCCACCGGAAATACACTTTTTAGGCCTCCGGAACCAGAAAACATGTTTTATCGATTGGTTTGTGGGTTAGATTCCGTTATATGTCCCCAAAACATAATTATTTTCTTTACACTTAGAATAGTGTGGAATGATGAATAGTAATCATACAAGGAAGGTGTTAATAATAACTATCTTAAGTTTTTAGCTAAATATTCTTTATGAAATTTTTGCTTACTATCCACAAATAGTTTTAATCAATTGTGTTGTGATATATTGGAAGCTCGCTCTAGGAAAACGCAATAGAGGTTAACTCAAAACTCCATGAATAAATGAAAATCAAAATTTTATTAAATAATTATTTGGAATCATATAGTCATGTAGGTTACTAGTACGCAACTGAACATCAGTTACACACTTAAGTTTTTCTACATCACCACCTTTCACGTGATCAGTGATAATGGCATATCACTGTAGTGATAAACTATAATGCTTTTCACGGTTGATGAGCTGTGCTGTTCCACGTGTTTAGACCAATCAGAACGTTTGCCAGCGTTGTCAGATTGTGCTTGATAAACATTACGTGCGCATACGTATAAGAGCTACAGTAATTCACTCTTGTCTTACATTTCGTACTGAACACATCGATTATAGGGTGTTTCAACATGCAACACTTTATAATCAGCTGATTGTGTGTTCATAGTTATAATTGTTATTGAAAGACCAAAAAAATGGCTGACGAAATAACAGAGCTACGAGAACAAGTGGTGGCAACGTTGCTGGCTAGTCATTGGCTGGCTATAAGTGTGTAGGGGGTAATGCTTACGTTCAGAGGCCACCAGCCCTGAAAAATAGTATAAAGAATACAATTAGCTCATCAGGCCAAAATACTGTTTAATCGTTCTGAAATAATTATAAGTTTCGTAGCTGTGTAGCTACAGTAATTTAAAGTGTACTTAAAAGTGTATTTAAAGTAAAATTTTAATATTTGGGGGCGTATAACGGAATCTGACCGGTTTGTGTATGAACAAAATATCTCAAGAACGGAACATTGTACAAAGTTGAAACTTGGAACTTATGGTACCACAAGGGAATCCGAAAGGAAATTTCATTAATTTGGTCAACCGAAATTAGTGTTGTTTATTCGTACACTTTTTTTGCAATTTTCTCAGAAACGGCTTCTAGATTTTTTTTTAAAAAATCACTTTGTTTACTACATTTTGTATTCTCTAAGATAGGATAAACGCAATTTCTGCTAACGTTTTTGGGGAGGCTGTCCTCTCGTGGTAAATATTTTTTAATGAGGACACTGTTCGAGGTATGTTCAAAAATGAACCGAACTTTTTGAATTACGCACTAACGGAAATATTTAGCGAAGTGCGGTTGGCAGCACACTGTTCTTCGTTTTTTTTAAACACATGTTCTTGGATTGTTGATACCTCATTTACTTTTCGTGGTGTTGTGAATTTAGTATGACGTGTCTAAGTGCTATTGACGATTTTATTAAAGTGAAATTTTTGTCAACCCGTTGTGAAGATTGCACTTTTGTCTCAATGCCGTAGCCGTTAACCTAGATTTCGACATCCGTTATGATTCTTTGGTGATACTGCGTCATCATTGGCTTATTCAAGAAGTTGCCGACAAACGTCCACACGATGTTCTTTTTGCTGTTCGGTCATCAAAGGGGGAACAAACTTTGCTGCACTCGATGCAAGTTCAATTTTTCATGTTAAAAATTTCATGGTCGTCGTGGACTTTCAAATCAAGAAAACCATTCACAATATTGCGTACGACTCAAAGAATCATCTCCGAAATTTAAAATGTGTCTGTGAAAGTTTTTCCCAGTTTCACGCAAAATTTCACTTTGCATCTTTGCTCCCGAATATTGCACATTACAAAAATCATCACTAGCACTTAAACACGTCGTACTAGAAATACAACAACACGAAATGTAATGTTTTTTTTTTTTTTTTTTTTTTTGGTTTAACGTCCGACTGTTTTGCAAATTGCTGCTAATGCAGACGGTGAAGGATGAAATGAATTTTTGTAACGAATGAAAAAATGCCATGCCCGAGTGGGATTCGAACCCAAGACCGCGTGATGAGAGGCGAGCACGTTACTCGCACACGTTACTAATGTAATTAGATATCGACAATCCAAGAACAGTGTTCACAAAAGAAATGACGTAGAATAGTGTGCTGCCAACCTTACGTCATTAAATACCTCCGTTAGTGCGTAATTCAAAAAGTTCGGTTATTCTTTTGAATAGACCTCGTATACTGAGTCAATAACAAATTATAAACTTGTTCATTCCAAATTAATAAATCACACGAACCCAGAGATAGAAACATTGCTTCACTAACACCTTCCACAAAATCTACAACGGAGAATTAAGGGTGGTTCACACAGAATGGGATCTGCGTCCTCCATTCCAGGCAAATGAATGCACCCCGATCCCAAGTGCGATCTTCCTTGTCACACAGAATCCTTTCAGTTGCGATGATCATCAGAAGAGGAAAGAGATATCTTTTTTTACCCAAGGCAGCAAGAAAAACTAATGTTCACTCCCTCACGATGGGGGAAGTAGTGTTGGGTTCAATCTCGTCTAGCTCCAAGGAAGCCACAACTGCTTACTAACCAAAAACCCGCCGCCTGGCCACTTAATCCGACATCAGCAAACAACCCTCCACCTCCCTCGGAACAGTTTATATAAAACTACAAGGTAAATGTCGGGTTAAAAAATTTACATACTGTTAGCAGGGCGTGGAAGGGAACTGTAGCCTAAATCTCCTTTCGCTGTCACTGACCAACACTCACTCTCTCACTTTCATTCATCTCTTTCACGACCAGCTCAAGAAATTAGTGTGCCTACTTTCTGAGATAGGGACAGGATTGATTTATTGTGGAAGAGGGCGATCCCGTCGATCTCCATATGTCTCCTCCCTCCGCAGTCACCCGATCACCCTCTCCGCAAACTGAGCGACCATTTTCCAGCTCTCCTGAAGGAAGCAGGTGTTACTCTATTGTTGTTATCTCTTAAAAATAAAAAGGAAACGAACAGTGTAAGTACACGACATAAAAAAATTATTACAGTTTGAAGAGTATAATAAACTTTGAACAGAACTTTCATCACATGATGACCGCTTTTACAGATATTTTCATGTCCTACGTCACATAAATGATAACAATGAACTGCCTCAATGAATTTTTCCGTTTTGAGTAACATATCACAACTTTGTGACAAACTTTGCAAAATTTATATGACGAACACGTTTGGATTGCAATGAGTTCAGTTTCAAACTGTAGATGCGTTCAGTTTTGACCCGTAGCGTTCTGCTGCCGCCCGCACGATCAGAACGCACTCTGTGAGTCACTCTTTGCTACTAACCACAACATAAAAAAATATTTTGCAGGCTACGATCACTTTCCCGGAACGCATAACGTAAATCGCATTCTGTGTGGCAGGCCCTTAAAACGAATCTGGTATAGGGATCTTACATAAAACAGGGATGTGGGTTTGCCACTGGGCAATTTCCTCAATCAAAACAAAAACAGAACATTAAACACGTACATCATAAACAGCCTACTGCTAGTTGTATGAATATACAGTTACAGTTGTAAATAATTTTAGTCAAAAAAGTATGAATAAACCAAATTAATTCTTAAACCGTAATTAATTATCCTTATAAAAAAAGATATTTTATGTTTTCGGCCATCGAGAAACTGCTGTTAATTAGATAAATCTTTTATAAAAATTTTAAGTTTATTCACCAAAGAGACAAAAATAATATTAAATATGTGTTTAAACTGTTCTTGTCTTAATTCTTGAGAATTTTCTAATTTGTAATTTTTGAGTATATCTATCGAGTTGATACGGTTTTACAGTATGTAAAATTAGAAATAGTTGTTAAACTACATGTAATAGAAATAGTATTTTTACATTCTTTTAGAAAGCACACGTGCGTACTAACTTGTATGTTTGGAAAACATCCGAAACAAGAATCGTTTTTATTTAAGAACTTTTTTTCTTTGTCACTGGTTAGGCATTCCTGCCTGTCCTGTGACCCATCTTTTCTTTGGCCTGCCAATATCTCTGATTCCCACGGTTTGTATCTTCTTTCTAAACTAGGCAAACGGCTTTTTGACATTGCATTTAAATGGCCGTCCCATTAGACATGGTACAATTTTAATTTATTCTTGAGTGGAAAAATTTCAAATTTTTACCTTATACTTCACTACTGTATGTATCCCATGTTTAACTATTTATGTACTCGTATGTCTTGGAACTGCCGCGAGCTTGTAAAAATTTTAACCTTGTTTCGGATCTAGATTTTTGCCTCAGTTTCTAATGAATTGTCCAACATAATATCTAATTAAATTTAATACCTTTTTTCACTTCATAGTCATCTTTATATGAGACATCAGTACCAAGGTATTTATAGTAACTTACTTGCTTTGTTGTTGTTGTTTCTGTTATCAGCCAAAAGGCTGGTTTGAACCTCTAGAGGCTTTACTAAGAAAACAAGAAGTGAAATGGTTTACCATTGCCTTCCTCACTGAGTGGAAAAGTACGTTTATCAGCATGCCAGGTCCTCTGAAAAGCACATATTTTCCACTCTGCAAATGACACCTTCACTTCATTCACCATAGGGTTTGGCTGTATAATGAAATTCCCTACTTTCAGAGGAGATAACTCTGATTAGTGTCTTTTACACCTCTACCTCTTCTGTTCTTAAATGATTTAGTCACTTAATTGGCTTACCATATTATACCAAACAGAACTATTTATTTTAGCCCTCCAACTAACAGATTGAGTGTAAATTATTTAACACTCCACCTGTCTGTTATGGGCAGTTAAATGCTTTATAACTTGCTTATAGTATTTGTCCATTAAGGACTATTTTAAATATATTTGAAATCACAGAACGCCATGACTTTTGTCTTGTTTATCAATACTTTCATATTGTATTCTTTCATCTTTTTGGTTAATGTGAAGAGTGCTTGCTAGAGATAATTTAAAAACCTAAAGGCGGTAATAACTAACACGTGAAGACTTCTAATACATAACAAATAAGTGGAATTTTTTTAAAAGTATAGGCCTAAATTTTCATTAGATTCTAGTTTTCTCTTTATTTGTCGTAGATAAATATAGATGATGCATATATTCGCAAAGTGAAAGTGCGTTGTAGGTACCAGAATAAATATATCTTTCCGTTTAATTTCGTATCGTGGAACATAATCTGTTTGAGTAAGGTTTGAAATCTGGATTAAATTGGATAAAATGTAACGTAACAGAAGGCGAGAAGTAAGTAGTATGAGGTTTTCGAAAGAGGTTACAGGGTAAGGGAAAAGAGGGGAGGTACAGATGTGTGAGTAAATCCTGAAGGAAGAAAGGGGTAGATGGGATAGTAGTGTTATGGATAGGTTAGAAGGGGATGCCCTCGGGCGTGACACACACGCAATAAATGGGACAATTTATTTTGGACCCCCTTAACTTGTTCCTCTCTCTCTCTCTGAAGTTCTCTCTGCCTTTCAACCCTTCTCTCTCACTCTCTCCCCCTCTCTCTAACACAGAAACTATTCAGAGGTTAAGTTTAGTTGGTTTCTACGTATATAGGACAGTAGAACGATAGCATAGCAGTATTTGGTACGTGATATAAAACCCCATTACTCCCCCAACTGATCATCCTAACAAACTTTAAGTTTTCCGTGATCTCTTTAACACCTAAGGCCACACATTTATTGATTCGTCACTTGTAAATTAAAGGAAATCTTTATTAATTTAGATCTTTATTGAAAGAAATTCAGTTCAAATGTCGCAATAGTTGTGTACGTTTTAGAGGTGGTAGTCTATCATATTTTTGTCCTAGATCAATCATACTGTGTTTTATGGTACATTATTAGTAAATGTGTTTAAAACTTGCATCACCTTTAACTATACCGGTAAGCAAATACATTAATACGAACTAAAAAAATAATAAAAATATTTATGAGCGAAAAATAGTTGGATTGTTGAGAAAAATAAATAAATAAGATTATACGTATCTCTTTGCTTTAAACTAAATATTTTATGAATCGACTACTAACTAAATTGACTAACTGCTAACAAAATAATCCTTAACTATTTAAAAATATAGCTAACCTTTATTCTGCCACGACTTTAATACAAAAAAAACCTTAACAAACCCTTAATAAATACAAAATGAATTTACTTTAAATATGTTTCTCCTTTCTTCTTCTTCTCCTCGTTTTTCTGGTCACTCCTCGTTCACCTACTCACTTCTTCAAAAACCGCCCTTCTTAACAAACTACTCTGTTCCACATTTAAGTCCCAAGGGTAATGATTGTAAATTTTCTGGGTCCGAACTAGGAAACCTCTGATTAACAAGCCTCTCTCCCCCACTAACTGTTCAACCAACGTGGAGGGCCAAAGGGAAAGAGAACCACCCGAACCCCAGTGATTGACTGAAAGTTGGTAGGTGGAAGAAGGGCCCAAAAACACAAAGGGAGAAATATACTCGTATCAAGAATACGAGATGATTGACTGTTCGCGATATTTACAACTTATTGTCTAACTGCTATTCTAATGTAACTTACCCTAACAGTGGGGGTTGTTCCCAGGAATTATTTAATGGGTTGTTACTGAGTAATGGAAGTTATAGTAATTAGGAATTACCATAACTTCCATTGTTTGTACAATTATTATTTTACAACGGTACAAAGTATCACCTAAAAATGATTCTTTCTGGAACTTTTTCATCAACTTTGTTTTTAGTAAATCCGAATGATATTTCGAAATTTTACTATTACTTTGCTATAAGTAGTTTTATTAGCAATTTATAAACAGTTTTAAAGCTAGTAGAAAACTAATCGGTGTGTTGGATGATACGTTTTGGAAAAATCTGGTGAAACACTCACACAACTTTCTCTTGCTAATGTAAATAAATAAAATATAACTTATGTTTAATCATTATTAAACAATATAAAATGAAAAACATTATCTAAGTTCAATCATGAATGAATAAAGTAAAATAAAAATCAAACTTTGTTCGACTTAAAAATATGGGAAATCAGTAATTGACGCTAAACTAGGCTCTGTAGAAGAAAAGGTTTGAAATAAAGTTGTAGGTTTTTTTATTTTTATTAACTTTTACTAAGTTACTAATAATGATAAATTGAGCTTTATTAGTAAAGCGACAGGACTGGATGACTGACGAAATACTCAGGCTCATGGAGGAGAGAAGGCTGATGAAGTCGAAGGATCAGAACAAGTATCGTGAGCTGAGGAGAAGAATAAGATGGGAATGTCGTCGGGCTAGAGAAGTGTGGGTGAGAGAGAGATGTGAGGAGGTTGAGGAACTGCAGAAACGACAGGATCTGCACAATCTCCACAAGAAGATCAAGGAGTTTAACGGTACAGGAAGGCAACAGAAAGCATATATACTAACGGATAAGGATGGACACATTGTGACGGACATGGCAGATGAGTTGCGACTTTGGGAAGATTATATAAGAGTTTTGTTTGAGGATGAAAGAGAGGAGACTATGGGCGAGAGAGAGGAAGAGGAGACTGGCCCACCAATTCTGAGAGTAGAGGTGCAGCGAGCAATTTACTCATCAAAAAATGGTAAAGCACTGGGTCCAGATCAGATTCCCGCAGATGTACTCAAGTTGATTGAGGAGGAACACCTTGACACAATCACAGCTTTGTTCAACAAAATATATTGCACGAGAATAATACCGACTGAGTGGCTCAAGTCAACCTTTGTTACTATCCCAAAAAAGCAGAATGCGAAAAAATGTGATGAGTACAGAACAATCAGCTTGATGAGTCACACACTGAAGATCTTTTTGAAAATTATACATCGAAGAACATTTTTAAAGCTGGAAGAAGATATCTCAGACACACAGTTTGGTTTCAGAGATGGATTCAGTACGCGAGATGCGCTGTTTGCTTACAATGTCCTCATGCAGCGTTGTATGGATGTTAACCAGGACATATATGCATGTTTTATTGATTATAATAAAGCATTTGATAAAGTCAGGCACAACCAACTGATAGAAGTGTTGAAACGTAAAAATATTGACTCGAGAGATATCCGAATAATTGTCAACCTGTACTTCAACCAGACAGCAACTGTTCGCGTGCAGGATGCCTTTACTAACCCAGTGGACATCAAACGGGGTGTTAGGCAGGGCTGTGTGCTCTCTCCACTTCTCTTCAACATTTATTCTGAAGAAATTTTCAGACAAGCCCTTGACACGGAGGTTGGAGGAGTTCGGGTGAATGGCATACGTCTCAACAACTTACGTTATGCAGATGATACAGTCTTGCTGGCTGAAACAATGCAGGATCTCCAGGAACTCCTGAATAAGGTTGTTGAAGCCAGCTAACATTTTGGTCTCACCCTCAACACAAGGAAGACAAAGTGCATGGTCATCACCAAGAATGTGGTCCCACATGACGAACACCTGTATGTGGAGGGAGAGCAGTTGGAAAGAGTTATGAAGTACAGCTATCTTGGTATGACTGTGAACAGTAACCTTGATTACTCTACTGAGATCAAAATCCGCATAGAGAGAGCCCGGGCCGCATTTGTGAAAATGAAGAGGATGCTGTGCAACCACAATCTGAGTCTGGACTTGAGAATTCGTGTGCTGAGGTGTTACATCTTTCCGGTGCTGTACTATGGTGCAGAGGCCTGGACTACCAATAGGCAATGTGAACGAAGACTTGAGGCCTTTGAGATGTGGGTTTACAGAAAGATGCACAAAATATCTTGGACAGAGAGAGTCACAAACATGGAAGTCCTAAGGAGAATGCAGAAGGGAATGGAAGTGATGATCGAAATAAAGAAGAGAAAGCTGGTGTACCTCGGCCATGTCTTGAGAGGTCCAAAATATGAAATCCTTCATCTTGTCATCCAGGGAAAGATTATGGGCAAACGATCGGTTGGAAGAAGAAGAACCTCCTGGCTACGGAACCTGCGAGAGTGGTTTAATTTGTCATCCATCGACCTATTTAGAGCTACAGTTTCCAAGGTCAGGATTGCCATGATGCTAGCACACCTTCGTAATGGAGATGCTACATGAAGAAGAGAGAGCTTTATTTACTAAAGCTTTTTTTGTTTTAAATTGTTATTACAGTACTGTACATTGAGCACCACAACTTCCGTATTTGATTTTTAATTGGCGGAGGGGAATTTCACTTTAAGGAGAAGAGGTACCCAGTGATACATTCTCCGTTCAAAACCTCGGGTATTGTCCGCTATTCAGACCAAGAGACTCTACTCCATTTTTGCTTTAAACGACGCATAGTTGGAATATTCCTTTTAGCTAGATCACCGGCAAGTTGGTTTGAATGGTCATCTAGTGCTTCGTGAAATATAATATACAGGGACGTGGTTAGCTCCTTTACTGTAGGAATTTTAAATCGTCTTGAAGCGTTTTAGATTTTTAGATTAATATTAGATTTTTCGATCTAATAATTAAAATACAAAAACTTACATTGAAAATAATAAATAACTATACACAATAATGGCTTAATCTAATGATTGTCTACCAGGTTAGCAACCAATTTTCACATGCTAAGGCATACTGGGCTGCAATATTAAACAATCTAATTTTTTACCGAATTTGATGAAAAAATACAGAAAACCACTAATTGCCGCTAAACTAAGGTTTTACAAAAGTTTTAAAAATAAAATTTGTAGGTTTTTTATGTTCTAAAATTTTGACAATGTTATAGATAAACTTTTTTTTCTAAAATGTATTTTTAAACTATAAAGAAACGTTCAGTTATATTCGTGCTTTATTTATCTTTAGTTAATGAAAAGGTTAACTACTATCGGTTCATAATCATAGACAATCATAGACACCCGAGTTTGAACCCTTGCATCTGCAAAACTATTAGTCAGATTTCAACATTTTTTACACACAAATTTAGCTCATTTTATTTTGCGTTTACCTATAATCCCCTCCTAGGGAGTACAGGACCTTGTAGATGGTGGAGGGGCTTGCGTGCTCCCAAGACCCGGAGAGCTATGCCGGCGGTAGTGTAACTACCAGCAGGGCCTCCCAAGCCCGACAGGTCAAAGGGTAGGAGCCAGACGAAGAAGTACTCCAAAAACGACGTCGTTGGGCCAATCACCCACACGTTGAAAAAGCGGATTCAAAGTTACATAAATAGCCTCGGACAGGACAGGAATTTTCGGAATAAAAGACTGGACAAACCTAATTTACGATTTGGAAATTGGAGTATACGCACTTTGACTGGAAAGGAAAAGGAAATAGTAGAGGAGATGAAAAGGTATAAAATGAGTGTATTGGGAGAGGAAAGAGGCATGGCCCTAGGGCAAATGAGACGATTGGCGGCGGATAGAGTACAATGGAGGAAGTTGTCCGAGACTACCCCGACGCTGTAAGGCACATGGGGAGAGAGAAAGAAGAAGAAGAAGTTTACCTATAATAATCCTATATTTTTAATGTTGTTTAAAAAATGCCATATCAAGGTTAGAAGACAAAAAGACCCGGTTTTTTGACACCGCAAACAATTTCATGCATTTATAGGCGTGTAATTCGATAAGTAATTGACCGAAAAGTTTAAAACTTTTATACAACACAGACAATTGTATTCTTACAGTGTGTACAAAATTTCAAAATCGTATGTAATTTAAATTTTGATTTATTAACAATATTCTGAACCCTTGCTATCTAGATAACCACTTCATCGTTCGGCACGGGCAAATTATCGTTTTATTCAGCGTAAAAAACTTAGTATAGATACTATGTTAATAATTTTGAAATATCGATTGCCCAATGTTGTGGTAGAATTTTTAGAATTTTGAAAAACAGATTGGTAATGCGAGGGATGGGCGCTACTATCCATTTTGCTTGAATCTGACTGTCTACCTGAATTGATAATGCAGTCTGTCACTTCAAGTAGACAGTCATACAGGGAGTCACGTGCACAAACAAGCAACATGATAGTAACACCCACTCCCTGCATTACCAATCTATTTTTAAATTCTAAAAATTCTACTACAACTTTGGCCAATCGGTATTTCATATTATTAACATATCTGTACTAAGTTTCTTACGCTGAATAAGACGATATTTTGCCCGTGCCAAACAATCAAGCGGTTACCTAGATAGCAAGGGTTCAGAATATTGTTAATAAATAAAAATTAAGATAACTTACGATTTTGTAATTTCGTACACGCTGTAAGAATATAATTGTCTATGTTGTGTAAAAATTTTAAACTTTTTGGTTAAGTACTTATCGAGTTACACGTCTATAAACTCATTAAATTTGTTGTAGTATCAAAAAAAACCGGGTCTTTTTTTCTGCCAACCTCGATATGGCAATTTTTAAACAACATTAAAAAAAATCTGGTGTGAAACACTCACACAACTTTCTCTTGCCAATGCAAATAATTAACAATAAACCTAACATTAGTATTAAAACATTAGAAATGAACAAAAACTAACCTCAAAAACATAACCTTATTTTAATCATGAGTGGAAGACGCAAAATGAAAATCGAACTCAATTTGGCTTAAAAAAAACGGAAAATCACACTTTCACGCTAAACTAGGCTCTGTAGAGAAAAATTCTCTAAACAAAAGTTGTAGATCTTTTAATTTTCTATAACTTTTATTATATACACTTTTGTCGTAAAATGCATACTAAGACCGAAATGTTAAAAAAATCGATTTTTCTCGTTTTCGTGAGAAAAAAACAGAAAATCGCAAATTACCGCTAAACTAAGCGTCATACAAAAAAATGTTTGAAACATAAGTTGTAGGTTTTTAAATTCTCTACAACTTTTATTATATAAGTTTTTGCGCTAAAATTTATATTAAAGCCGTAATCTTAAAAAAACAACGTTTTTACGTGAAAAGAGCCTCACCGAGAATTTCAGCAGACATGGCGCCTACCCTATCTTGTAGAGAATAAAAAATTGAGTAAAATAGGCGATTTTAAAAAAAATCGTAGGACCAGTTTTTGAGAAAATCGCAAAAAACTGAAAAATTATACGAATAAACTACTACTTCCGGTTGACCGATTTTGATGAAAATGTTCGTGTCGCGTCCGGTAGTGGTATGTAACTTAAGTTTTAAGTTTCAAGTTCGTACGATGTTCCGTTCTTGAGATATTCTGTTCACACACACACACACACAGACACACACACAGACACACAGACACACAGACACACAGACACACACACAGACCAATCGCTAAAAACATGTTTTTTGGATTCAGGGGGTCTGAAAACGTATAGATCCGGTGAAAACTCGATTTCGAAAAATCGACATGAAAACAATACTTTCCTTCCTATATATTCATATAGGCAAGAGAAAGTAATATACAACTTTTATGGGTCATGTAGAATAAAATGAGCTAAGTTTTGATGTAAAGTATGTTGAAATCCGACTAATAGTTTTGGAGATGCAAAGGTTCAAACTCAGGTGTCTATGATTGTGAAACCGATAGTAGGTATTAATTTATTTTATTTAATATGAGGTTGACAAATTTTCGTAGAAATATTTTAGTGTAAATGAGTTTTATTATAAAGAAGAAACCCAGGGTAAAGGATAACAGTTTTAGTTGGAAGTAAGATACTACTAAGGGTGTTGGGTGGTAAGGATGAAAAGGGGGGAGTGTACGTAAGATATAATTTTCTTGTTAGCTTCCAGCATCCAGGCACTGCTGGTGTAATTTGTCACCCACCAGAGTGTAGGGTGCGACGGTTACTGTTTATATATGTGCAGCATACTTCTAATATTTCCATGAGTAAGTGATTTTATTTGCACAACTATAATATGACATTTTACCTGTCTTCACCAGATAGGTAAACTGGGGTTAGGTTTTTTTATTATACTATTAGTTTTACCTTTTATTATTTCTCCACGATTTCATTCTGATAGAATTTTTTTTTAAATATTTCCTTTTTATCTACTATTTTACTTGGGCTTACATTTTTATTGTTCTTAAATAGTTATTATGGTTTATATCCTACCTTTTTACGGTTCACGTGTTTTCAAATTATGGAGATAGAACTTTCTTCCCGAGAGATATGTAGGCCTAACATTATAAAACTTGCAACTGGTCAGGCGAATGAAGAAATGGCCAGATGGTAACAGAAAATAAAAAAATCTGATGTGAAACACTCACATGACTATCTCTTGCCAATGCAAATAATGAACAATATAATCTAAAATTAGTAATAAAACATTACAAATAAACAAAAAACTAACCTCAAAAACATAAGGTTTTTTAATCATGAATGATGAATGAATGGATACAAAATGAAAACCAACCTTAACTTTTGGCTTAGGATACGGACAATTACTCTTTACCGCTAAACTAGGCTCTGTAAAGAAAAATGCTAAAAATAAAAGTTGTAGATCTTTTAATTTTCTATAAATTTTATTATGCATTTTTGTCGTGAAATGAATACTACAGACGAAATCTTTAAAAAATCGATTTTTTACAGATTTTCATAAAAAAACCGGAAAATCACTAATAATTATTGCTAAACTACGTGTGTACAAAAACATGTTTGAAATAAAAATTGTAGGTCTTTAAATTCTCTAAAACTTTTATTAAATATACTTTTGCATAATATAACATAAAATGCATATTAAAGCCGCAATCTAAATAAAAAAATTTTTAACAAGAAAACAGCCTTCCCGAGAATTTCAGCAGACAAGGCGCCTACCCTATATTGTAAAGCATAAAAATTTAGTAAATGAGGCGATTTTTGAAAAATATCGTGAGAGCCATTTTTCAGAAAATCACAAAAAAGTGAAAATGACACGAATCTACTTCTTCTGGTTGACCGATTTTGATGAAAATGTTTGGGTCGAGTCCGGTAGAAATTTTAACTTAACGTTCCAAATTATTTACCGTTCTTGAGATATTTTCCTCACACACACACACATACACATAGAGTCCTAATAATATAATCGCTAAAAATATGTTTTTTTGGGTTGAGGGGTTTGAAAACGTGTATACTATATGGTTAAAACTTGATTTCAAACAATTAAACTGGGAAACAATACTTTCCTTCCTATATAATTATATAGGCAAGAGAAAGTAACAAAAAAAATAAAAATAAAAATATTACAATATTATTTGTCCAAAGAATTGTAATTTGGGACGGATATTTAAGAATGTATGAAAATGTTCTGCAAAGTAGTATGAAGAAAATAACTATGCATTAATTTTACAATATAAGGAGTTTATAAAAGAACTCCTCGATTTCAATAAATCATAATAAAATAACCTAACTAATTAAAAGTATTTGGTATTCATAGTTCTGTCAGACATGTCGTAAAGTTTAAATTTGTTAAGTTGGCCAACCTGTTGTTTAACTTGCCTGACCTTCACGCGGCGTCAGTCGACCAGTCATGGCGCCATCGCAGCAGAAAGCACAGTGCGTGATTAGGTTTATATCCAAAATTTCAGTTCTTGTTTCAGTTATTACAGTTCAGCGTAAATTTTCGTCGTGAATGCAGCCGTACTGTGCCTACGAATAAAATGATTCTGCAGCGGTTTAATCAGTTTTCGGCAACAGGCAGCGTCTTGAAAGAAGTATCTCCAGGCATGCCATCTCTTTCTGAACAGAATTTGGAACTGATTCGAGCATCTTGTTTACGAAGCTCGAAAAAGTCATTAGCAAGATGCAGTTTAGAGCAACAACTGTCTAATTCTACAGTTCATGAAGTGGTGCGTAAGAGACTTAGATTACGTGCTTATAAGATACAGCTTGCACACAAAATTAAACCCAATGACAAAGTTAAAAGAAACAAATTTGCAACCTTAATGCTAAACAAAATTGAAGAAAATGGGGACTTCCTGAAAAATTTCATGTTTTCAAATGAGGCGACTTTTCACATTAGTGGAAAACATTTAAATTAGTCGACAAAATTGCAGGATTTGAGGGTCAGAGACACCTCGTGAAGTTATCAAACATCAGCCTTACTCACCTAAACTTAATGTTTGGTGCGGACTTATGCGTGACGGCGTCGTAAGTCCGTTTATATTCGCCAAAAAAACAATTAACGGAACTCATTACTGTGATATGTTAAAGCAGTACGCCTTTCAACAGATTGACGATATTGAACCAGAAAAAGGATAAATTTTCTTTCAGCAAGACGGCGCTCTACCGCATTACAATAACTTTGTCCGTGCTGCATTAAACATTCGTTTTCCAGGCCGGTGGATTGGAAGAATAAGCCTGATCCCATGACCATCAAAGAGCCCAGAAATTAAACCGCTAGATTTAATTTTTGGGGGGGGGGGCGTGTTAAAAACATTGTTTTCTCGGAGAAAATCCGTGATTGAACACTTACGGGAGAGGATTTTTGCAGCAGTTGCAGCAATAACACCCGATATGCTGGCAAGTACCTGGAAAGAAGTGGATTACCGTTTGGACGTATGCAGGGCAACAAATGGTGCACATATCGAAGTTTGTTAAATACACAAAAATACTTGAAAAATTTCTCATCCAAAATTTACTATCATGAAAGTTTTTCTTCTAATTAAAGCTACTTTCTTCTACTTAAAATCAAGGAGTTCTTTTATACGTAAATACCCTATAATATTTTAATGATATTTATTTTAAACGTATATTTATTAAATGACAGAATTTTTAAACACATGTAAAAGTATAAAAATAATTAAGATTTAAAGTATAATTTACATAATTTTATTGTATATACAAAAACCTGTATAACACATTCATGTCCTCTATCTATAGCTTAAATACATATTTCTCGATATAAGACAATTTTTAAAATACCCACAAATCATATTTTGAATACAAAATTAACGTTACTTTCACGAACACATGTATGTATTTTTGTCATTTCAAATTTCAGTAATTCCAAAATTAATTTAATTAAAAAGTCTAAAATACCGTTATCTGTAATATTTATTGTTGTTGTTTAGGTCATCAGCCAAAAGGCTGGTTTTACTAAGTAAAACGCGGAGTGAGGTGGTTTACCATTGCCTTCCTCACTGAGTGGAAAAGTACGCTTATCAGCATGCCGAGCCCTCTGAAAAGCACATATTTTCCACTCTGCAAATGACACCTTCACTTCATTCACCACAGGGTCTGGCTGTATAATGAAATTCATTACTTTCAGATAAGATAACTCTGATTAGTGTCTTTTACACCTCTACCTCTTCTGTTCTTAAATGATTCAGTCATTTAATTGGCTGACCATGTGATAAGAAACAGAAATATTTATTTTAGCCCTGCAACTAACAGATCGAGTGTAAATAACTTGACACTCCACCTGTCTGTTATGAGCAGAATAATTATGGTAATGTATAATTATGTCGTATGTTTTATATTCAATTTTAAATTTATTATATTTTGTTCATATTTTTCTGCAAAATAACACATTGAAATTTTTCTGATTTGATTAAAAAAAAGACTATCTATAAAATAGCCACCACTCAATAAAATTATTTTTAAATTTAACAACCCATATGTTTATTTAGTTATTTATTAAACTTTTTTAAAAAGATTTAAATATAAGTACGATACTTTTGTCAAGAAGGTTCTTTTGTCTCGTAAATAACTGTAGTAAGCACTTTAAATAATTGAGTGTTAGAATGAAATAAGCGTATGTGCTTTTACTTTATCCTGGATAAATAAATCTCACAAAATTTTTCAAGATTAAGATTATTTTGTCTGGTAAGAAAAACAACTCTTTTAAAATGAATACGAAATACTAATCCTACACTAAAGAAACCTTTAATAGCTTAAACTGAAAAATTTTGTTCTTATGTAAATTTCTGTATTTTACTTAGAAGTAAAAAAGATTTTTTTATAAATTCTTAACATTACAGTAAACAATTCAGAATATACAGTAAAACAATCATTTTTGTTTGAATTTAAAGTAATTGTGTAATCGTATAACATTTATGTCTGTACGCACGCTTAGGTATATGAATGAATATGTCAAAATGGCCTTATATTATTGTATTTTACTTCTATATACCCTATTGGCCCAATATTTTTGTTTTCACTTTCTGAGCAAATCCTTTACAAAATATCTTAAAACGGAAAATTTTATGAAAAACAAACCTGGAACATAAATTACTATCGTAAAACAACACATTTGACTGTGAATTGAATTTTTGTTGTTGGGCCATTTCGATATATTAAAAGGGTTCCGAAATTTCGGAACCGTTTCTGATTTACTACGTTATAATTACTTGAGGTACGAGTTTGCCTTTGGTTTTATTGAGGGGCAAAGAAGAAAGCATCAGAGCGCATGCGCGACTGTTTTGGTATCAGTTCGCCACCACAACAACGTAAAATACTTAGAGAACGTACGGTATATCGTGGAAACTTTTTTAGGTTAACTGTACGAATATAACTGTTTGTTACCGTAAACATAAATGTCTTTTTTTCGAAATCGCGGACGAACTATTCACAGTGCTGAACGAAAGCTAATATGCAATGTAGTAAAATGTTGTGAGCTTAAAGCTAAGCCAAAATAACTTTCCATGCTTCTTAACAAAACCCCGTAAGCGAGCGGCTAACTACTGTACTGTTTCTCCTTCCACAATTCAAAATATAAAGAAGGAAGTTAAAGACATTGAATAAGATAATTCTTCATCACCAGTTTTTTTGACAAATGGTAGAAAAAATGATACGGTTATATTAATAAGAAAGTAATGCCGACATGTAAAAAGTTATTACAAGGTTTGAAAGAAAGAGTAAATTTTAGTTGTAAACTTCGTACGTTAGGAAAAATTTAAAAAGAAATTGGGCTTAAGTGGAAAAAATGTCAGTGACAACGAAGTGTACTAATTGAAAGTCAACATGTGATTAACTAATGGTGCAATTTCACAGTAGTAAAATATAGTGTCTCACTGTTGAGGTTGGTAGCACTGTCAGATTTCTTTTCCCTTCCTCACAGCCCAACCATGCGCTACAGGTAGTAAGTATTCTCGCAACTCACTATTTATAATAATAGTTCGTGTCTGTACAGGTGGTAAGAAGAGGATGTGAACAATGAATACGAGGTGTGGCAATTAAATACCGACACTGACGTTGTAAACTATTTTATTTTTATTTTATACATATTCACTTATTGTCACTTTCAATATACACTCCTTCTCCATCCCTACAACGCTCTATGCAAACTTTCCATTGTTCGAAAAAGTGCTGGAAGTCATCTTCTGTCAGCTCCTTCAGGACACGTGCCGCTTTCTCTTTTATAGCTTCCACAGACTTAAATCTCGTCCCTTTTAATGCAAATTTCTCCCTAAGGAACAGGTACAGGTCACATGGTGCAAGATCTAGTAAATAAGGTTGATGTTCTAACACTGAGATGCTGTCCTTGGCTAGGAACTTCTTGACAGATAACGCGGAATGAGCTAGCGCATTGTCTTGGTGAGGAACCCATGATTTGTCCTTCCACATTTCGGGGCGTTTTTTTCTTACCCTTTAACGTAGTTTATAAAGTACCTCAAGTTTAATAATATTGATTAATTGTTTGACCTTCAGGAACCCAGTGAAGGTACACAATCCTATGGATATCAAAAAAACAATCATCATTGCTTTAAATTTTGACTTGCTCATTGAAGCTTTTTGGCTCTCGGTGAAGTTTGGCTCTTCCAGTGCATTGATTAACGCTTCGTTTCCAAATCATAGATAGAAAAGCACGTTTCATCACATGTTATTATCTTCTACCTTTTCTCTAAGGTAAAATCTGCATTACATGGGACAAGACTTGAGTCTGTGGAAGCTATAAAAGAGAAAGCGGCACGTGTCCTGAAGGAGCTGACAAAAGATGACTTCAAGCACTGTTTCCAACAATAGAAAATTCGCATGAAAAGTTGTAGGGATAGCGAAGGAGTGTATATTGAAGGTGAATAAATGATTATGTATAAAAAAAATAAAAATAAAATTTTTTACAACATAGTCTTGTTATTTAATAGCTACTCCACGTATACTTGTAGATTGTAGTCACTTATTTAATTATAATTCTTAGTTGTAATAAATACTTGTAATTTTAAACTTTAGTGTGTTAATCATTTAATTTATCCAGATCCCGAAACGGACCTATGAGATAAGTGTCACAGTATTGGAAAAGTGTTATGTATGAAATCAGAATATTATTACGAAAATACAATACAAAGGAATTGCAGTTGAATTTTAAAATATTAGATTTTCTTTTCAATTCTTCAAAATACGAGTATAACATGTAAAATAATGTAAAGTCGAAAGTTGAAAATATTTGAATTGGAATGCCAGAAGAGTGGAAAACAAAAACACTTGATGGTAAATATAAACTTTGATACTTGAGTTGTACTTTCCCGATTGCTGTAAAGAAACATTTGTTTGCAATAAAATAAAAACAAAACTTTTTTTATAAAAATGAGAAGATTTTCCAGACTATTCGAATCTCAAGTAACGTTAAGGTGATGGTAGGTTCTGTGAAGCAAGGAAAAAGAAATGCGAAGTAGATAAAGGTTAAATCGCTGACGAGTAGTGAGAAGTCATTCTTAGGTGAAAAAAATCTTGTAAGTGTAGAGATGTTCGTATCTCGACAATCACAAATAACTCAAAGAAAAAAATATACAACAAAAGTAAAGCTTTGATAATAATCTCTATATCCTGTCTTGTTGAGAAACTTTAAAAATAAACAATATAATACAAAATATTATGATACCCGGTATCGAAATTTTCATGTTACATGTTGCTTAACGTTCCTTAATTTAAGTAAGAAACGAAACAGTAATTTAATTTTTACTTTCTCTTTCCCTATATTATTAAAATGGAAGAAAAATATTACACAATATCTGAAAGGAAAGATTGGTCGAGAATTCTGGAGAAGGATCGAGATTTAAAATCTGTTAATGTAAATAAAAATAGTTAGTATTAAAATAATAAATAGGGTTTCTAAAAAATGAAATATAACGCACAAATGGTTTGTACCATTATTAAATCTTATGGTAACATACAATACAAAAACAAATATTAAAACCAAGTACATATTAATCCAAAGATGTTAAGTTCGAGAGAATACTTAAGTTGAATGGAAAAAATCATGCAATGCAGAACAATAAAAATAACCAATATATTAATTTTATAATAATATTTGAATACTTTACTTATGCAAAAACAATATTAATAAATAACAAATACACAAATATTAACTATGATTTAAATGTTATATGTCATCTATAAATCATCTATAAATGTTGTATGTCATCTATAAAAAACTAGTTTAAGAACACCTAAAAATATGCACTAGGTACATTGAAATGCCTGTTATTTTATTAATTTTTCTAAACCCAGGCATTAAAATCTAAATTTTATTATAAATTTAGAGAAATTTAAGCGAGGTTATATACGTCGTATTCACATCAAATAAAATTTTCGTAAAACGAATATAAAAACGTCATTTGTTAGTTCCCAGACAGACGACCGAGAGGCCATCTTGATGTTACGCCCTAAATATGCGTGATAAAGCCGAATGCTGCTCATTACAGACAGGCAGAGTGTCAAATTATTTATGCCCAATCTGTTCGTTGCCGGGCTAAAATAAATAATTCTGTTTCTTATCACATGGTCAGCTAATTAAATGATTGAATCATTTAAGAACAGAAAAGGTAGAGGTGTGAAATACACTAATCACAGTTATCTTCTCTAAAAGTAATGAGTTTCATTATACACCTAGACCCTGTAGTGAATGAAGTGAAGGTGTCGTTTGCACAGTTGAAAATATGTGCTTTTCAGAAGGCCAGGCTTGCTGATAAGCATACGTTTCCACTCAGTGAGGAAGGCATGGTAAACTACCTCATTCCTCGTTTTACTTAGTAAAACTTCTACAGGTTCAAACCAGTCTTTCGGCTGATGACCGGAACAATTACAAAGCCGAATAGGCGGTACCAGATATTTTTGCTAAAAAATGATATATTTTTTTAAATGTACATAGAATTTACTAATTAAATATATATTTTAAAGTTTTATTTATTTACAACATAATTATATTTGAAGTTTAATCATGCGGAGTTAGCGCTGAGCTACCTAACAGGCATTGCGAGGCCATCTTTTTTCCCGGCCTATGGACATGCACTACTTACCCTAAAATGCCTGTTATTTTATATTTTCTAAACCCAGGTATTAAAATCTAAGTTTTAAGCAATATTTAGTGTACCCTAAGCAAGGTTTTTTATTTGTTGTATTCACTTCAAATAATATTTTCAAAAACTAATAGAAAAAGGTCATTTGTTAGTTCACCGACAGACGACCGGGAGTCCATCTTGTTGTTACGCCCTAGTTATGCGCAATAAAGCCGAAAGGGTATACCATCCTACTAGATATTTCTGCTTAAAAGTTATATCATTTATTAAATCTACATAGAAATAATTTTTTAAATACATAATTTTAAAGGTTTTTTCATAACGTAAATATATTTCAAGTTTAATCAAGAGAAGTTAGCTCTGAGATACCGAACTGGTATCGCAAGGCCATCTTGTTGCCCCGACCTCCCGACATGCCCTACTTACACTGAAATGCTTGTCATTTTATTAATTTATCTAAACCCAGGTATTAAAATCTTAATTTTTTTTAAAAATTTAGTGTAATCTAAGCAGGGTTCTATTTATTGTATTCACTTCAAATATTTGTTTCGAAAACTAATAGAAAAAAGTAATTTTTTGGTTCACAGACATATGACCGGGAAGCCATCTGTTGTTACGCCCTAACTATTGGTGAAAAAGCTGAATGGGCAGTATCATCCTACCAGATTTTTTTGCTTAAATAAGATATAATTTTTTAATGTACATAGAATTTAATTTTTACATACAAATTTTAAAGGTTTTTTGTACTATATAATATAAATACATTTGAAATTTAATCTAGCGAGTTTAGCTCTGAGAGACCGAACAGGCTGTTAACTTAATAATTAGAGACCTTCTGTTATGCCAAACTTTTGTGTAAAACATTCAATTTTAAAGTGAATTATATTGCTACATTCCCATTACTCCGATTTTGAGATATTCTGTTCACATTCAGACCTCTTACTAAAAACATGTTTTTTTGGGTCCATGGGGCCTGGAAACTTCTATTTCTAGTGAAAACTTGTTTTTGAAACGTTAGCATGAATACAATACTTTCCGTCACTAAATTCGTAAAGATATAGAAAATGTACGAGTAAGTATGACACAGTACTCACAGCCTTTATTGTACACAAATATCCAGACAATAGTACTGTAATTAACCTTAAACCCCTTACATAATATACACATCAACATTACCGTACACACATTAATTTTGACAACTATACTGTATATAACCTAAAAACCCCGATGTTTTGTTCCAGACATAGTACCTATCAATATTACAGATCAATCTGGTCTATTTTTACTTTCTCTTGCCCTATCTAAATAAATAATAGGAGAGATAGTATTGTTTTCAGGTTAATTTTTCGAGTTTTCACCGGCTATACGCTTTAAAACGTTTTTAAATGCGTGATTTTTATAATTTGTAGTTTTGCGTGTTACTTAACAAAATTGAATTTTAAAGAAAACTATTCCGTTTTTACTGACTTTAATTCCATTATTTTATTGAAAATAAAATTCTCTACAAATTGTATTGAAAATTTTTCTTTGTTTATAGGCAATTTAACGGAGTTATTACAATCCAAACGCAAAAAAAGTGTGTTTTCGACCCTAACCTTTTTACTTTACCCCGATTTTCTCCTAAGCTATTGGAGATAGAGTTCTGGGACAGGTTTAAAAAGATTGACAGTTCATTTCACATAAAACCTATCTAATTAACAAACTCAATTAACACCTTAAAAATTTCATTTTGAGTTAATTTCACGGATGGAGCTGAATTTCAGGTGAAATCTTTGACCCTGTAAAACTCGGCAACGAAGCATTTCCGAACCCATGTTTATATAAACGTTTTTCATTATGCTGATAAGAGGAATAAGCATGTGCAGTATGGCAGATCCTTCATAAACACCCTGTATTTTGGTTTTTAGTCCCATTTTTTGTTTTTCTAATCCTGAAACTAAATATTTCTTCTAACAACCCTTGCGTAACGTTTCGTTGAATGAACCCCCCCACCGTCATTTATATTCGAACAATCATGTGATATGTGCCACATCATCCTCAAAATTATCTTCAAATAGTTTTAGTTTTTCACTAGTGTCTTTTGCACTACTACCTTTCTGTTCTTAACCCGACGAGAACGGAGATTTTAACGATCACGTGGACTGTCATTTTACGGCTAATAAAAACTCTTTTATTTAATTTAGTTTCATTCCTTAAAATTTCAAAAAGTTACCATTTATTTATAAAGAATTTGTTATTAGAACAACGTTTGAACTAAGTTTTTCCGTTATCATTTACGACCAGAATAAAAATTGAAAATAAGAAAAAAATATTTTCTTTTAGTAATAGCAATTTACGTACGAAAAAATGTCACTAAATCATGAAAAAATACAAAAACATACGTTTAGCAATATACATAAATAAAGCAATTCATTTTAAAAATAACAACTGTTAGATATTGCAAATTTATAGACGCATTTAAAAGATATCACACTTTTTGTTCAACAAAGTAACATGCTGGATGAAAAAAATGGGGAAAATATCGCCTCAAAATAATGTGGTGTCTTTTCAATTTTTATTTACTCCTCTTCTATACAAAGCTTTATCTCTTTTCCTCAAATTATTTTGTGTATTACCCTTTTATAAACAGGATAGCATAAATCAAAATATGTTATCGTTTATTTTGACGCTAATTATAAGGTTTAACCGAGGGGTAGAAGATACGGGTCGTGTTAACTTTCTTTGTTCGATTTTAGGGTCAAAAAATTTGTAGCCGGCACTTTTAATTTACTGATTTCGATTGTTACGTTTCAAGCTAACTGATGATGTTGTTCCCAAACACATACGTTTTTTTGTTAAAAAGTTAAAGATAAAAACGTTCAAATTTTAGTACTGGCTTTTCAAAATAAATATATTTTTTTCGCGTAACACCACGTCGTCAATTTTCATTGTACAAATATGCCAGATACATTAATGAAAGAAAAAATCTCTATCTAATAAAACAAAACCCGTTAGAAAATAATGAATAGTTGCGGAGATAATTGAGTTTAAAGAAAGATGATGACGAGTGAGTGATATTGGGCATTTAGGTGTGTAAGGGTTAACTGCTTCAGTTATAAACTAACGTACTATGAGATAAGAAGCAGAACTAT
Organism: Catonia carolina; assembly: GCA_035578175.1. Taxonomy (NCBI): domain Eukaryota; kingdom Metazoa; phylum Arthropoda; class Insecta; order Hemiptera; family Achilidae; genus Catonia; species Catonia carolina. The sequence continues at coordinate 73,581,644 of JAQMRL010000005.1, forward strand.
TTTTTGTAGCCCTGGGACTTAAGATCAAGAAGTTCAAATAATTTAACAATCCGTCTGTATATTATGGGTATATTTTTGAATTATTTATGACTGTATCAAAATCACGGGGATGAATTAGTAAAATATTATAAAGGCTAAACAAAAATAACAGAGTCGTAGTTTGTTTTAGAGAATGAATATTTATTTGTTAACGACAGATCGCTTAAAAAACGCGAATAAATATTCAATAGAGAAGGGTACATTTACATGTAATCTAAATGCAAATTTTTAATTGGCACAATCGTTGCGAAATATTTATTTCAGTCACTTGGATTTTATACGATGGTTATATATTTTTCAGTTTTCATTTGCGCTATTTATTTTAAAGATAAAGAATCTGATACTGAAATGTAAATATTTAAGTTCTCTTTATTTCTTTGTATAAAGTCATCCAATATCTTTTCGTTTTCAGTTTATAAAACAATTTTTTTTAACGTTTATAATAATTAATTTTAGTTTGATAAATCATGGATGAAGTTATTTTGTGTTATAAATCGGTTAATAATTATCCATCTTTGTTTCTTACTTTAAATTAATAAATAAATAAACTGTATTGTTGTAAAAAATAATACACTGTTTAACATAATAATATAGGTTCGTTCGATATCTGGCTTTAATAAATTATAAACAAACTTATAACAACTTATTAAAATGATCTATCAACAAAATTAATAATTTTACAAGTTTTTTTTTAGGAAATTCACAATCTGTTGGAAACAATCAGTGAATGTGATAACACAAAATTTGGAAAAAATTAACAAGGTAAATACATGTGAGTGGAGACACAGTTCAGTGACAGAACTCCGACGTGATTAGATAAGTGTAGCATTAAGTGCAGCACTGTAATGGATAGTTAATTACAGTACTACGTTAATTGATGAGGTTCCGGCTCCATCGACGTTTTAGTCGTCTTATTGGATGGTTTGGGATAGACTGCGTGGCTAGATTTGAGATCAATGGGTTATGGTGGTTTACGAGTTTCTTCCTAAAGTTTGTATACAGTTTTAAGAAAACGTCATTTATGTAGGGTACGTTCAGGTCTGAGTGTAGCGTTTTATTGGTTACGTAATAGGGAGCGTTAGCTATCCTCCGTAAAACCTTTAATTAAAAACGCTGAATTTTTTCTAAAAGCGATGGTTTTGCACAGCAGTAAAGTTGATGAACATATCTCCATATTGGTCGAAGGTAGGAGCTGTAAATAGTTAATTTAGATGTAGTTGGTAACTTGGATTTGCGTGAAAGAAGTCTGTACAACTGTTTGAACCTGTTCTAGAGTGTCTTTCTCGTTTTCTCCACGTGTACATTCCACGTGAGCGTCTAGATATAAACCTATATAACGGATAGATTCAGAAGTGTGAAGTTGAGTGTCATAAAGATACAAAGGAGGACAAACTCGTTTACGCAGGGTAAATATAACGTGACACGTTTTTGTAGTGTTGACTTTGATTCGGAATTTGGTAAGCCATGACTCTAGACGAGAATTATGCTGTTGAAGGACTTACAATACTTGAGCGGGGTTCTACAATTTAATGATTAAGTTTAGTCTACTAATAAAAATACTTAATAATTTTTTTTGCATGAACATTTTTTACAATAATAACTTATATGCATTCTTTCACAAGCTCTAATGAATTTACAACAACGCACAGTATGTATAATGTTTCAAAGAATTATAATTTAAGTTATAAAAATCTAAATAAACCTGTTTAAAGTATTTTTCCTATAGAGCTTAGTTTAACTTAAATTAGTGATTATTTGTATTTTTTCAAGTCGCGAAAACAATTGATTTTTATTTCCTTTATTACCTAACTTATGATTAAAATTAAGTTACAATTTTACATTGTTTACTCATGGATTAAACATAGCTTAATTACTAACATTGCCACAAGAAAGTCGCGTGAATTTTTCACATTATTTTTTTTTATTTTCAAGAATTCGTTGCAGTACAAATATATTCTTTCTTTTCTAATATAATTAAAATTTTTTACAACTAAATAATTTTGGATATGAAATAGAAATTCAATGTCTAATTTGTTTTTATTGTTTACAGAGATTTTTGTACTACAAAAGTGAGATATTTATAAAAGTTAAAATGTGGAAAATATGAGTAAATGTTAAAGAGGGTCCAGCGTAACATATAAAGGGTACTGCTTGACCTTTTCTAAGTCCTTTTTTCAGAACTTTTTCTTTTATTCCTTTAGTACAATAGTATTGTTTTACAACCTTTATTCTATTGTTAAGTTGTGATTGTTTTGTTCGTGTATGTAATCCGTTAACGCAAACACTGGAGGTAGCCTTATGCTGTTCATTTTAAAGAGAAGAAAAACCGTTTATCTACATCATCATTTCTATTGATGCAAAGGTATTTATAATTCCTAAACTGTAAACTTTATCTCTATAGTTACTAGCAACCATAAGTAACAAAGTAAGTCATTTTGTTTTATTTCTGATGTGTGTATGTTTCAATATGTTCAATTCAGAACAATAAGCAACCCTATTACCCGATGAGATGAGGATTATGTGCACGTCATGTAAAAAAGATGTAGTCTAGTACAAACCTAGGCCCACAATTACTGAAAGACTATGATTCATAATTGAATCCCAACCACTAATGTACACCAGTAACCACTGTGTAGTATTCAAATCCATATAAAAAATAAATATAATCTTTACTAGGATTTGAATCACGAACCTTCGTCTCCAAAAATAAGATGTTTAACAGCTGATTCGCCGCGACGATTTTATCTCGAGGCTAACTCTGTGGCCAATTAAATAATAATAATACAACTGTTTTCATTCACCGTAACGGAAAATCTCACTTTGATTGCAATTTTATTACTTGCTTATTACTCTCAACGAAGAACAGTTTTGCAAAAACAGTTAACTACGCCGATGTTGCAGGATGAGGAGAGCTGGAAGTTGATCGCTCAGTTTGCGGAGACTGCGGAGGGAGGAGACATATGGAGATCAGCAAGATCGCCCTCTCCCACAGTAAATCAATCCTGTCCCGATCTCAGTAGGTAAGATAGGCACACTAATTTCCTGAGCTGGTGATGAAAGAGATGAATGAAAGTGAGAGAGTGAGTGTTGGTCGGTGACAGCGAGAGAGGAATTAGGCTACGGTTCCCTTCCAGCCCCGCTGACAGTATGTAAATTTTTTTAACGTGATTTTCCCTTGTAGTATTATATATAAACAGTTCCGGGGGAGGTGGAGGGTTGTTTACTGATGTCGAGTGGCTGACTCAAGTGGCCAGGCGGCGGGTTTTAGGTTGGTAAGGTGGTGGCGGCCTCCTTGGGGCTGGACGAGGACGCCTCAATTGAGTCCAACACTACTTCGCCCGTCGTGAGGGAGTGAACATGAGTTTTTCTCGCCGCCTCGGATAAAAAAAGTTAACTACGCCGAGACAGGTGTCGACTTTTAAATTATCGAATTACATGCTTAAATTATACTATTCGACTATTACATTACTAGCTAGACAATATTATAATAATATATATTACTGTAATAATGTTTTGCCAATAACAGGCAGGTAGTGTTTTAAATTATTTGGATTCGATCTGCTAGTTCCAGACCACAAAACATAGTTCTGTTTTTTAAAACATGGTTAGTCAATCTATTCTCTGTTCTATAATGGATGCAAACAAATTTTATCATCAAACAATTAATTACAGACTTTGAAGGCTTTCATGAAGAGCAAAAAAAGGAACATCGGGTGGACAAAATAAAGGAAAAAAACCTACTGTGAATGAATGGCCCGAATGTGGGCTGCAGAAAGAGCTTCTAGAAACATCTCCCGTCATCTCGCGTAGCCCTATATGAGAAAGAAATTAATCTGAATTTTTTTTTGTTTAACGTCTGACTGTTCTGAAATTTCTGCTAACGGTGGATAATGATGGTAATGAATATCAGTAATAAAAAAATGCCAGGCTTGACCGGAAATCGAAACCGGGACCCTGGCGTAGAAGCAAGTTGCGCTAACCACTACTCCAACGAACCAGCCAATCTGAAAGATGTATTACCCCAAAACTAATATGGTATAAAATGATAAAATTTACGGACACCTGTATGGAATGGATGATATCTTGTTGACAAAACAAATTTTTAAGACTCTTATCAGTAAACCTAAGGTGTCAGTTAAAGAACGCAGGAAGAATATTGAGGAAACCGGAATCAACGAAGAAAACTATCTAAAATTTCCTTCAGTGAACGAATAATGAGAATGAAGGCTGCAGAAAGAGCTTCTTGAAACGTCTAAAGTCACCTCACGTGGTCTTAAAATTCGCCATATATGAGGAAAAATAATAATTACAAAATGTATAAAAGAGTCATTAGATTTTTGTGAAAGTGTAATACTTTGAGTAAGTTTACGTTACTCATAGAAACTCCAATTATAAAGTTTCCTGAAGAGGTGTATGAGATTAGCGAGGAGGATTAGACGAAATTAGATAGAAAATTGTGTTAGTACCATAGATTATAATGTTGTACATCACATCAGTTGAATCGGTATTGTTTCTACAGTTAGAATGGTAGGTTTACATTTGCATTCAGTGCAGAACAGGATCAACAGAAACCGAAGCAGTTTGAGTTTAGTTTACGTTTTAGTGCTCAAGTTGAGTTGTGCCGAATCAAGTCAAGTTCGTAAACACTTGGCAATCAAGTTGGATGATTGTGACAGAGACAGGGGTGAAGGTACAAAAAGGGAAGGAATGGCAAGGGACGCTAAGAAGGGGAACAGATGTAGGACGTGCCTAGAATAAACAAATACACCTAGTGGAAATTTATAATTTCACCCTATCACGGGTACTAAATCCTACCCTTTTATTTCTGTTGACAATAGTCTTATAAAGTTTCAATAAACACTATATAGACAAACTTACTTCTATTGTTTCTTAACACGTCCTTAGATTCAAAATTTTAAATAAACTAATTTTTACTTTCTCTTGTCCTGTATAAACATTATAGGGAAGGAAAGTATTGTTTTCATGTAGATTATTCGAAATCTAGTTTCACCATTAATACAATTTTTCCAAAAACCATAAATTTTAGCGATTCGTGAGTGCGTGTGAGTGTGTGCGTGATTGTGTACACAAAAATTTTCAAAACGTAGTATCGTACAAAGTTCAAGAATTTGGAACTTAAGTTAGTTACGTAAGGAGACCCAGCACAAACATTTACATCAATGGAGGAAATAATAGTTTATTCAAAAACTTTTCACGTTTTGATTTTTTTCCAAAAACAGCTTCGAAGATTGTTTTTATCACTTTTATCTTCGATTGTTTTTGCTTGTTGTTTAGGTCATCAGAAAGGCTGGTTTAAGTCTCTACAGGCTTTCCTAGTAAAACGAAGAGTGAGGTGGTTTACAATTGCCTGTCTCACTGAGTGGAAAAGTATCCTTATTAGCATGCCAGGCCCTACGAAAAACAACTACTTTCCACCCTGCAAATGACACCTTCACTTCATTCACCAAAGGTCTGGCTGTGTAATGAAATTCATTACTCTCAGAGGAGATAACTCTGACAAGTTTTACACCTCTACATCTTCTTTTCTTAAATGCTTCAGTCATATAATTGGCTGACCATGTGATAAGAAACAGAACTTGTTTTGTAGCCCTGGAACTTGCAGATCGAGTGCAAATAATTTTACATTCCACTTGCCTGTTATGGGCAATATCTTCGATTACAGTCCGTTTACGTCTATTTGTTACTTTTTTATACATAGTTTCAGGAGAATTATTACCACTTATTGAAAAGAAATGACCAATATGAATAATTATGTAAGAGTAAGAGTGTTGCCGTATTTATACATTAACGTATGAGTATAAATTATTCAATTAAAACTTACGAGAAAGAAAGTGTCTTAAACGGAGACTGTCCTTTGTATCCCGCCAATGTAAAATTTGCTATTTTTAGGTACATTTTTCATAGGATTGGTAAAGATAGGGAAATTAAACTTTACACTCCATAGGTGTCGGGTTTCTTCTCGAGATACTGACATTTTTTTCAATTTAATCTTCAGACCATACAATTTTTTTCCAAAACAAATAACATAAAATGTTTAGAAATTGTTTTCTACGTTTTTTGCATATTACTAATTTTATGGAGTACCTGAGGAAGTCATAAAAATGTCGGTGTATGTAGATATACAGGATAATTAACTGGTAAATATTTCAGCCTGGTAGATTTATTGGTTTCTGAGAAAAATGTACCTAGTGTTAAAAATCTAAATTTACGGGAAAACGCAAGAAATAAGAAAGCACAAACTATAAGAAAGCACAAATAATTTTATAATGATGAGATTGTACCTTTTGATTTATGCAAAAAATTCATTGCAGTTCACTATCCTCGTCGATCACAAACCACTCCATGCAAAACACAATTATTAAAATAACACAACCTTACCTATCAAGTACTTCAAGAATAATATTAGTAATAATAATATAAAAATAATAATAATAATGAAATGAAATATCTTTATTATCATCAGTAATTTCTGGGTCCCGATGAGTCAACAGCCTGACAACATCAGGTGTCCATACAGATATAAGCCTACAAACAATAAAAAATAAACAAAAATTAGATTACGGTAATATTAATAATTTTTTTTTACTTCCTTTTTTTTTTTTAGGGCGAAAAACCAGACGGTTATCATCGCCCGTTGTTCTACACGCGGGTGTAAAGGGCCCGAGTGTAGAACGTACTTGAATATAATATAATATATACTTACTTATTTAAATATAACTCCTAAAACTAAAAATATCACAGATAAAGAAAAATTCATAAATAAAATTTACAGTAAAGAACATTAATTTTAAAAACTTATAAGATAAACATACAAACACAAACTTAAATCTAATATCACAGTTGGAATAAACAACATTTATAAACTATCACATAAAAATCTTAAAAACTAGTAGCACAGCAAACAATATAATTTACATTAATATCACACACCTAAAACATAAACAAAAGGCTGTAAATGGGCCACGAAAATAAAAAAAATAAAACACACAAATACACATATAACATAAAAACAACATTAACGTTTCCCCATTAGACATCTTTATATACACTGATGGATCTAAGAAATCTCAATGTTGAGTCTAAAACATGGCTATCGTCGCCGAGTACATCACGCAACTCGCAGGGTATTTTAAATCGCCGACGCAGAGCTGCGTAGCAGACGCAATCTACCAAAACATGTTTAATTGTCAAAGGACAATCGCATCTGCCACACGCTGGAGCATCACCAGACGCCATGAGATACCCATGCGTTAATCTGGTGTGCCCAATTCTAAGTCGAGCGATGACAACTTCTTCCCTTCTGTTGTTCCTCAGCAACTTCCTAATGTGTGCGTTTTTACTTCCTAATGTGTGTGCATTGCAATCTGTTCAATTTAAAACAATAAGCAACCCCATGACCCAATGAGATGAGAATAATATGTATGACGTGTAAATGAAGTGTAGTCTTGTACAGACCCAGGCCGACCAGTTTTACTAGGATTTGAACCAGGAACTTTAGTCCCCAAAAATCAGCTGTTAAACAGCTGACTCGCAGCGACGACTTTACCTCTAGACCAACCCGGTAATAATAATAATTTTTTTTTTTTCGAGCTCCCAAACTCTCCTACACCCCGCCGTCTTCCCCTTACTACTATGGCTGGTCGCAAGCATGCGAGGTGGTACAGTAGAACAGCAATAGAATATCGCCTTACTATTATACTGCAACATTATAAGAAAACATAGTCATTCTGTCTTCACTAGAAAACAGTCAGCCGCCGAGCCTAACATACACCACGTAGACACAAATAACATAAAAATACATAAAATAACATAAAGATCACGCAGTATTTAAGCCTGCCTTCACAGTATCCTGTATAGTTTAATAATAATAAAACTAATAATAATTATAGTAATAGTAATAATAATAATTAGGAAACAAAACAGTTTTTTTAATAAAGTTAAAAAAATACAAACCGACCAAATTAAGACATTATAAAACAGTAGTTCAGCCAGAAGTTGCGTATTGCAGTGGAACCCTCTTCAATCTGAAAGGCTTGAAAGGCAAAATAGAAGGTGTCCTGAAAATAGAAAGAAGGATTCTAAGAGCGTGTATTGGTAAGAAACACCAGAAAGACGGGATGTGGGTGCTGTTGCCAAACAAGCAAGTATACAAACATACGGATTCAATACTAGACAAGATGAGGAAGAAGAAAGTTTCCTTCTTCGGTCACATTCTCAGAACACCAGAGACCAGCATTTTAAAACAACTGGTAGAAAGATTGGTTACATCCAAACAACATCCAAGATGGATAAAAGAGGTCAAGGAAGACATGGCGGAACTACGGATTACAGAACAAGACTTAAGGCAAAAATCGAATAAATTGAAAATATTACACCAAAGTGAGACTAGATTTAAAGAAATAGAAATAAAGAGGAGAAAGGTGATTTATTCGGAAGCAGAACGGGAAAGAAGAGCCCAAGTGATGAGAGATTACTGGGCTAGGAGAAAAGCCTCCAAAAATTGATTGAGTGGTCTAATATGGCCGTAAAAGCAAAATAAATAAATAAATAAAAAATACAAAATATTTACAAACTTGAGTTATAATTTGAATCCAGGACTTTCACTTTGTTATATAGTACTTTTTACTGCAACTTTTATCAAGGCAAAAAGTTATACTCTAGTACGTTGAAATACTGAATTTTATTGAAAAAATTATTTCAGGAAATTCAAGCATCAAATCAGAAATTTATTTACAGTACTAAGAAACACGTAAGTGTCATAAATGCGATGTGAAGTAAAATGTCAGGATGTTTTGATTTAGCTTAGATGTCACCTTTCCTTTCATTTCACACGTATTTTCTACCTCATCTGTCACTTATAATGTCACTCATTCCACCATAATTCCATCAACATTACTATAAAATTCAATATTATTCTTGTCTGTATAATGTAAAAATGTCTACAATTCAAATATTTTACAAATAAATTTTCTATTGTAAGAGGCTGGTCGGGTGAAAGAATTTACTCCCATTATTTAAGAATTTACAATTCTATTTATTTATTTATTTCCTTTATTACTCCTCCAAAAGAGCAAAGCCTGTGCTTGGAGGAGGATTACTCTAATTACAAAAAATACGCAGCACAAAAATAAAAATATAATAAAACAATAATAGCACTGATAAAATAACAAAAAGAAAAAACAGTTAATACTGTAACAAGACAAATTTAATGCACACCTGGAGTTGTTTATGTTTGAGTCTATTGAAATAAAAATAAATAATTCCAGCTGATTAAGATGAAATATTTAAAAATTATTTAATATGGTTACTAGACAACTAAGAAGAAGAAAATATAAATTGTAAATTATTTTAATGGAGCGTAAAACCTCAAACTAATAACACGTATTATTTTCAACGTCCCATTCTCAAAATTACAATTTTAAATATACATCATAATTATAAAGAATATTAATAAAATAAAACCAGTGAGTTGATTTAACAGTATTAAGAACAGGAACATTATTTTAGAAGTACACTTGAACAGTGAAAGTTGTGATTGTAATTATGAAAATATATTGATTAAATAAAAACCATAATGTGTTAAATGTAAATAATGTTTTATTGAATGAAATAGGGGACAAGGTAAATGGAGAAATAATAAAATCAAACTTGAAAGCTGATACAAAACAAATAAAGAATACAATATAAATATAAATCTAATAACAAATTGGCTAATTCCTATGAAGGAATAATTTAATATATTACAAAATTGGCATACCCTCGTGGGGATAATTTAGTTTGTTTCAGTACCAATACTTCACTTATTCTACATAAAAACATAAGTCAGACATATAAGAAAATGTTCAAATAACATTAAAAAACACGTTAGTATAAAAAAAACAGACAGAATACATACGTAAATAAAAATAAAAATTTATGATAACAAAACTAAAATGTTAATAAATGATAATACTAACAGAAGCAAAGTTATGAAATAGCATTAATAAAATATGACAAAAAAACCTCCACCAATTTACTTTACATTTTTTTAGAGAAAAAAAATGAAAACAAAAATTTAAACTTAACTACTTCCCTTAAATTTAACTATTTCTTCATACACAAATACAACACATAATACGTAATATTAGCGCAATATCAGAAACAAAAAAACTATTATAAAAATATACTATACATATATAACCATAACTACTACTAGTATATGACTAATATTTTATTTAGCCAATAATAGCCTAACCCTAGTGGCAAAGAGAAATCATAGACTCCAAGTGAGAGTTCTGCCCTAGCTGAATTAGAAATTTTTTGATAAAGAGTTTCAAATGGGCCACATTATTGGACCCCATACGCCAGAGTTGGTTTAAAAATGTATTTGTATAAGAAAATTATATTATTTAAGTTTACGGTTGATCGTTTATATATAGTGTACTCTGAAAGTGTCAAAATTGATTTTATATTTAACAACAATGCATTACCACACAACACAACAGTAAAATACTTGGGACTACATTTAGATCGTCGCCTCACATGGAAACATCACATAACAACTAAGAAGAAACAACTTGAGCTGACAGTACGTAAATCAATTAACCAGTGGGTTTATTGGTGAATACTCACCTTTGTCAAACGAATCAAAAATGATTTTGTATAAATCCCTTTTAAAACCCATGTGGACATATGGGCTTCAATTGTGGGGTACATCCAGCACTTCAAACATAAACATATTCGAACGTTTTTAATCTAAATTCTTGCGGTGGGTCCTGCAAATTTTGTGGTACATCAAAAACACTTACCTATATCTATGCCGATCTTAATATTGACTCAGTAAAACGAACTTTATCAAAGTTCATCCGTAAATATGAAGAAAGACTCAATCATCATCCAAATTCTTGGCTCTGAATCTGCTAAATAACATTGATACAGGGTTTTCAAGACTGAAAAGACATGGTGTTTTTGATTTAGGTTATAGGTTTTAAAGAACATTGTTACATTTATAATCATTTTCTTCTGATTAATTTATTACTATTTTCAATTTCATTAACATTGTAATGAAATTGTAATCATGATACTAACATTTATTAAAATTGCTGATTGTTTCATGTGAACAGATTGTAATGTTGCAAACTTGTAAAAAAAAGAATACTTAGCATTGTCAAGCGTTTGCCAAAATATAATACCCTAAGAGATTTAACAGTGTTTGTTAAAGGTATATGTATTCTGTTTTGTATTTAAACTGGTGATAATGTGTCTATTTTGAATGCAGTTCGTATCGTGTCGTACGTATCGTGTAAATTGGTATCTTGGAGTGTATTTAGACAATGCATTACCACACAATCTTTAATATTTTCCTTACTTATTTTCTTAGTATTTTAAATTATTTAATTAAAATTATACTATCTTTGGTTTTCTTTCTAAAATCTTCTTCTTATAATTCATCTTGATACATTTAATTACTGTTTAGAATAATGGTTTACATGAATAATACATGTCAGCCATAAGCGACAATTACTAAATGACTGACTGAAACACTGTTGTACATACTTTGACAAGCGATCAAAATTGTCAATGACTTCAAAACTCCTGATCAATGAAGATACAGCTCCAATCAATCTAGTTTCATGATAACCAGATTTAAGTGCAAGATAACCGTCAGTCTGTACTGAAATTTAAATGAAATGGAATTTAATGCGCCAATGTTAATTGCTTTGGCCCCACGTTGGGTGCTATAATGAAATTATTGATACTTTAATATTTTCCTTACTTATTTTCTTAGTATTTTAAATTATTTAATTAAAATTATACTATCTTTGGTTTTCTTTCTAAAATCTTCTTCTTATAATTCATCTTGATACATTTAATTACTGTTTAGAATAATTAAATTTTAAATTAGAAATTGTTTATTTTTGATTGTTATTTATAATTATTTTTAAATTACTTCTTAAATGACGACAATTGGTTAATTGAGTTATGTCATCGATCAACGACGTACTGGAACATAAACAGCTATTCTACAAGTCATTTCACGAATGTAGCGTTTCTGTTTTTCTTCTTTAACTTTATTACGGTCTATTCGATGAGCTGAAATTTTTTTTTACATAATATTTAATTTAACAATCGGTGGGGAATTTTACTTTCTGGAAAAGAGGTACGCAGTAGTACATTCTCCGTTTAAAACTACGGGTGTTGTCCATCATTCTTATCAAGAATTTAAGTTGAATTTAAGTTAATATTATGGGCGATAACAGATTATTTCCAGAATTTTATTTTCTTTGAAATGGTTTACGAATTCAATGTCCGAATAAAATGGATTATTGGTTTTTTCTTTCAAAATCATTACAAATTTTCCGAAATTATTTTCTTACCGTATTCTTTGTAGTAACGCATGATAGTACTTAATAGCATTGTAATATGCCCCGGTCTCGTATTTATATTTGTTTGTGTTTCTCTGAAAGAAATATTAAGTACACCAAAAATGTGCGTGTTGCGTTTTGTGTTGATAATTAAACTATTGTTATAGACTAAATAGTATAATACAATACAATAAAATATGTAATATAATATACAATATATTAAAATACAATATATAAATATATAATTCCTATAACGGGCAGGTGAAGTGTTAAATTAATTGCACTCGATCTGTTGATTCCAGGGCTTCAAAAATAGTTCTGTTTCTTATCACATAGCCAGCCAATGATATGACTGAATCATCTAAGAATAGAAAAGGTAGAGGTGTAAAAGACACTAGTCAGAGTTATCTCCTCTGAGCGTAATGAATTTCATCATTATGCAGCGTAAACGTGGCGAGAATGAACAGAAAGTGTCATTCGCTGAAAAGTGGATGCTTTTTGGAGGGCCTGGCATGCTGATAAGCATACTTTTTCAACTCAGTGAGGAAGGCATTGGTAAACCACCTCACTTCTTGTTTTTACTTAGCACATGTTCAAACCAGCCTTTCAACTGTTGATCTAAACAACAGTTATAATTTTTTTTTTTTTTTTTTTTTTTTTAGCTTTTATTTGTTATCGGGAATTGTACACTTCTGACAACTACCCAATTAGATGGCTGCTTTGCTGTATTATTAGACTTGGATTAGGCGTGAGTTTGAACAGGGGCTCTCAGTAGAGTTTGTTCATGGATAGCTGTCAACTGGTCACCATACAAAGTCGCTTGCCCAACCGGTGTTACTTAACAAATAATAGTGACTTACTACCAGCTAACTGACTGGGCTGGCCCGGAGGCCACAGTTATAAATAAATTTAAAATATTCTTTACGAATGTTAATATTTATGTTTTTATACCTAAAGTAATAGTAAAATTTTAAAATATTTTATTTTGCCCATAACAGGCAGGTGGATTGTTAAATTTATTAGCGCACGATCTGCTAGTTTCATGGCTACAAAAATAGTTTTATTTCTAGTCACATGGTTTGCCAATTATATGACTAAAACATTTAAGAACAGAAGTGGTAGAGGTGTAAAAGGCACTAGTCAGAGTTATCTCCTCTGAGAGTAATCTACGTTATCACATTATGCAGCCAGACCCTGCGGTGAATGAAGTGAAGGTGTCATTTTCAGGATGAAAAGTAGATGCTTTTCAGAGGGTCCGGAGTGCTGATAAGTATAATATTCCACTCAGTGAGGAAACCAAGGTAAACTACCTCACTTCTCGTTTTACTTAGCAAAGCCGCTAGAGGTTTAAACCAGCCTTTCAGCTGATGACAGAATCAACACAAAATATTCCCTACAAAATAATATTATTCGAAGTCCCCGTTTTTGTATTTTGAAAGCCCTAATCGCGTCTAACAACTTACCCCAATAAATTATCCCAAAATTTAGTTTAGAGTAAAAGTATGTAGATAAATGAAAAGCTAGTAACTAAAATTCAAATTTAATTTGAAATTTATGTAAAACGTAACAAAAATAAAACTGTATTGCATACGCCAAAGATGATTATTTTGTCACAAAATATTAAAATAATGATAATATAATAAAGGTATTAAATCAGTAAATTATAGCTATGTTAACTTTGTGTTGTTAATTAACAACAGTGTTAATTAACAAAACTGGTCGCCTAGATTAATTTTCGGTTTCATTAATTAATGCTGTTACTAAATATTAGTTCAGCTTTATAAATCAACACGTTTTATTAATTCTATAAAGTCACTCAAAACGTTAATTAAGGTACGTTTATTTATTTATTTATATTTTTTAATAATCTTCATTGTTAATTAAACTTTAAACGTAATAGGGTGTATGCCCTTACAGAATAAAATTTATTATTCGTTGTAAAGAAAATACTCAAACCAACTGTAGTACGCAGTATTAAACTAATTTGTATTGTGTAGGCCTACTTTTAACTGAAAAGTTATAACAAACCAGTCGGAGAGAATCTAAACGACATGAAAATTAAATCATGTATTAACTGAGACCACACTGGGCTTACCCTAACAAAAATCTAGTGTGAAACATTCACACTACTTTCTATCGCCACTGTAAAAAAGAAAAAATTAAACTATGTAGCGTCTACCCTATCTTGTAAATCATAAAGAAATGTAGTACATGAGGTGATTTTTAAAAAAAATCGTAGGTGCCGTATTTGAAAAATCGCAAAAAAGTGAAAAATTTCATAAATAATCTACTATTTTCGGGTGATCGATTTTGACAAAAAAGTTCGTGTCGGGTTTTCTAGTAGTACCTAACTTAAGTTTTAAGTTTCAACTTCGTACAGTATTCCGTTTTTGAGATATTTTGTTCACACACATACACACACAGATTATTCGCTAAAAACGTGTTTTTTGGGTGTTTTGAGGATCTGAAAACGTGTACATCCGGTAAAAACTCAATTTTTAAAAATTGGTATGAAAACAATACTTTTTTTCTGTATATTCATATAAGCAAGACAAAGTAAAAATGAGTAGATTCCAAAGAGATAAAAATAAAATGTCGATTATGTTTGCACTTTTGGCTTAATGAGCTCCCAGAAGTGAGCGACTGCAGAGAACGTGGGCTGCAAAAAATGCTTTCAGAAATATCTTAAGTTACATCACGTGGTCTAAAATTGACCCAATACGAGAAAAAAATTACTCAGTGAGATGAATTACCCAAAAAATACGTGGTGTGGCTAATAAATAACGAGACTGATGTAATTTTTTTTTTATTTTATACATAATCACTTACAGTCACCTTCAATATACACTCCTTCTCTATCCCTGCAACGCTCCATGCGAATTTTCCATTGTTGGAAACAGTGCTGGAAGTCATCTTCTGTCAGATCCTTCAGGACAAGTCCCACTTTCTCTTTTATAGCTTCCACAGACTCAAATCTTGTCACTTTTAATGAAGATTTCACCTTAGGGAACAGGTAGAAGATAATAACGTGTGATGAAACGTGGTTTTTTACTTATGATCTGGAAACGAAGTGCCAATCCAAGCACTGGAATAGCCGAACTTCACCGAGAGCTAAAAAAGCTTGAATGAGCAAGTCAAAATTTAAAGCAATGATGATTGTTTTTTTTATATCCATGGGGTTGTGTACTTTCACTGGGTTCCTGAAGGTCAAACAATTAATCAATAATACTACCTTGAGGTACTTTCTA
The DNA here is from genome assembly GCA_035578175.1 of Catonia carolina. Lineage (NCBI taxonomy): Eukaryota > Metazoa > Arthropoda > Insecta > Hemiptera > Achilidae > Catonia > Catonia carolina. Next base: position 73,597,296 of record JAQMRL010000005.1, read on the forward strand.
AACTACGTCAAAGAGTAAGGGAAAAAACGCCCCAAAATGTGGAAAGATAAATCATTGGTTCTCCACCAAGACAATGCGCCAGCTCATTCCGCGTTATTTTTCAAGAGGTTCCTAGCCAAGTACAGCATAACAGTGTTAGAACATCCACCTTATTCACCAGATCTTGCACCATGTGACTTCTAGTTATTCCCTAAGGTGAAATCTGCATTAAAAGGGACGAGATTTGAGTCTGTGGAAGCTGTAAAAGAGAAAGCTGTACGTGTCCTGAAGGAGCTGACAGAAGATGACTTCCAGCACTGTTTCCAATAATTGAAAATTTGCACGGAGCGTTGTAGGGATAGAGAGGGAGTGTATATTGAAGGTGACAAAAAGTGATTAATATAAAATTAGAATAAAGTTTTTCTCATAGTAAGTCTCGTTATTTAATAGCCACACCTCGTATATCTGGTGAAATGTCGACTTTTAAAAGTCGGCCTGCAAACAATATTTCTTTCCTATATTTTTATATATAGGCAATACAAAGTGAAAATGAGTAGATTCGTAAGAGATAAAAATAAAAAATTGATTATGTTTGCACATTTGGCCTAATGAACTTTTTAGGATACGAGAAAAAATTACTCCCTGAGATGAATTACTCCAAACTAATATGATATATTGTGTATTAGACAGAATTAAACCATGGAAATTTATCATGCTAACGATATTGGTCACAGTTAACAATTCGATTTATCTTGTTCTACCTTACAGGTGTAATAAGACTTAAAAACTCATTTGATAGATGGTAATTACCAGTCCCGTTCCAATTCTCTTGCATAGCAAACCATTAAAAATTGTATAATCAAGTCCAATAATAAACAAGTTAAACCTCTACATAATCATGCAACAAACAATAATACAATAGGGTTTAATAAGTAGATAGATATGAAACCCTATAGCTAAAATAACATCCCCTTGCTTAATGAATAACAATAATGAAGAACCATTTTACTATTTATTGCATATTTCTGTATCTATTGGAATATGAATGTATTACGTGTTGATGAGCATTAGAGGAAGGGAATTGTAAAGTTTTCAATTCAATTTTCTACGTGATATATTCTGATAGTAACACAGTAGTTGTAATACATAGATGCTCCAGTTATACGTTTAATGGTGATACACAAAGTATTATTCTGTAATGGGATTCTGGTACTATTTTGTTTATAATATTATCATCGACATTTATTCAACATTTCAGCAATTAGCAAGAAGAGTCATCTAATAACATCAGTTGTAATTTTAAACAATTGTTACATATAAATATAAATCTTTCACTCTGTCAATATAAATTTATTCATATATGTATCAACACTATTTTCTATTTTAAATTAACATTTGTGTTATATTCTACCTATTTATAACAAGAGTATTTTTGTGTAATTGAAATTATTTAGATGTACATTTAAATTGAAATTGGACAGAAATTGTTACTTTTATAACGTAAATTATTTTTTAATTTTACAATATAATTTTGTTTGATTGTAATTTTAAACTTTAAACAACGATGATAAAAATCTGAATTCTTTTGTTGTTTTTTAATCTCTTAATGTGTGTACGTTGCAATCTCTTTAATTTGTGAACAAGAAGCAACTTCATGAGATGAAAATGATGTTTGACGTGTAAAGAAGGTGAAGTCTTGTACAGAATCAAGCCGACTATTTCTAACAAAGTATGGTAATTGAACCCCAACCATAAAAGAACACCAATAACCAATATCTTTTTTTTATCTGAGGCGGCGAGAAAAACTCAAGTTCACTTCCTCACGACGAGGGAAGTAGTTTTGAACTCAATTGAGGCGTCCTCGTCCAGCCCCAAGGAGGCCGCAACCGCCTTACCAATCAAAAACCCGCCACCTGGCCACTTGATCCGACATCAGCAAACAACCCTCCACCTCCCTCGGAACTGTTTATATAATACTAAAAGGGAAATGTCGGGTTAAAAAAAATTTACATACTGTTAGTGGGGCGTAGAAGGGAACCGTAGCCTAATTCCCCTCTCGCTGTCACTGACCAACACTCACTCTCTCATTTTCATTCATCACTTTTATCACTAGCTCAGGAAATTAGTGTGCCTACCTTACCTACTGAGATCGGAACACGATTGATTCATTGTGGGAGAGGGTGATCCCGCTGATCTCCATATGTTTCTTTCCTCCGCAGTCTCCCGAGCATCCTCTCAGTAAACTGAGCGACCAACTTCTAGCTCTCCTCATCCTGCAGCATCGCTGCCCCTAATCTCTCTGGGATCCACTGTGCAACGCCTATCTTCTCAAATGTCTACATTCTGTTGAATGGAGACCAATACCACGATGAATACACCAGTTCTTGTCCGATAACCACTATATAGTAGTCAATGGTACAATATTAAATTTTTTAATTTTATAACAAACAGTATTATTTTTGGGCAAGAAATTTTGAACTAGACCCGAAATTGACAAGAATGATAGGACTCACATTGACCAATACTAAGTCCAAAATCAAATTTCGAGGAGAGTTTTCCAAAGATTTCGAAATAAGAACAGGACTTAGGCAAGGAGATGGCTTGTCCCCGTTGCTTTTTAATTGTGCCTTAGAATACATTATGAGACTATGGGAAAAAGAGAACCCAGCAAGGATTAGCTGCGGGAAATGCAAAAGTAAAGTTCACCTTGGCTGTCTGGGGTTTGCAGATGACTTGGCCTTGTTGAGTGGGTCTGTAGAGGAACTAAAGAAACAAGTAACAAGCTTAGGACGGTTAGCGGGAAGGTTTGGACTCAAGATCTCCTTCGAGAAGACGAAAATAATTGGGAACACTAACATGGACCCCAGGATTTCAGTGGGAGGTCAAGTAATAGAAGTGGTCCGGAATTTCAAGTACTTGGGGGAGGAGGTATTGAACATAAGTTGCAATGACAGGGAAGCATGGGCGGAAAGGACCAAAAAGTTAATGAGAGCTCAGTTCATCACCCACACCACATACAACAAGAAGTCAATGTCGGTAAATACAAAGGTAAGACATTACAAAACGGTAATACAACCTGCAGTGACTTACTGTGGAGAGACCCTAACAAAACTGTCACAAAAAACTAAAACCCACAGAATCCTGACGTTAGAACGAAGAATCCTTAGAACCTGTATTGGTAAGAGAATATACAAAGATAATAGTTGGAGACTGCTACCAAATAATGAAGTCTATAAAATTTCGGAGCCAATACTAGACACAATTAGGAAAAAACGAATCTCCTTTTTGGGCCATATCCTTAGAACACCGGAGAACAGAGTACTTAGACGACTTATTGAAAGTGTCTGGGATTTTAAAATCGGTTTGAACTGGACGAAGGAGGTCAAGGAGGACTTGGAAAGGTTTGGGTTGACGCTGAAGGATGTGAGGTTCAAGTCTGAGAGTTATAGAAAGTTGAAGGATCTGGCTTTGGAACCGGAAACCAAGACTAGAAGAGTGCAGAGGGTGACGGAAGAACTCCGGGCTCAGAGATCACAAAGAATGAGGGAATACTGGGTAAAGATCAAGGCTCAGAGATCGAAGTAGAGTCTTTCATGTTGTGGCTGAAGTGGTCCATTGTGGCCTCACAAGTAAAAAAAATAAAATAAAATAAAATTGTTATTATAGTAAGTAACTTTATTAAAACATTGTTTTATGAGCAATAAAAGACCAAAAGTGTATTAGCATGTACGAGTAAATTATGTAAATAAAATAGTTAGCATAGTAGCATAGATAAATAGTAGTAAGCAATCATTGTTTTGTAAACATGTAAATTTATGTTAATAAGGCATAAGTTCTGTTAGCCTTTATATTGTTGTAATTAAATAACTTTTTTTTAATCCCTAATGTGTTTACGTTGCAATCTGTTCAATTCAGAACAATGAGCAACACCGTGACCCAATGAGATGAGGATGATATGTATGACGTGTAAATGAGGTGTAGTCTTGTACAGACTCATGTCGACCATTCCTGAGAGAGTATGGTTAATTGATAATCAAAATACACCAGTAACCACTGTCTAGCATTCAAATCCGTATAAAACTAACTACCTTTACTAGGATTTGAACCAGGAACCTTCGTCTCCGAAAGTTAGCTGTTAAACAGCTGATTTTGGCAACGACTTTACCTCTAGACCAACCCGGTGGGTCTTATTAAATAAATTAGTGTAACTTTCTTTACTAGAATTTTAACCAGGAACCTCGTCTCCGAAAATCAGCTGTTAAACAGCTGATACGCGGCGACGACTTTACCTCTAGAGCAACTCGGTAGGTCACTACCTTCTTAAAATCTATATATAGGGTGATTCAAAAAGAGCGCCGGTTTTGATATATCAAATTAAGAGATTTATTTTATTGAAAAACTGAAAATAAATACATCAACAAGTTCATCTTACCTTCCGATTTCATGTATGAAAAATGATGTCATGCATGTGTCCTCCTCTACTGCGCTGGCACGCATCAACTCTGTCCATGAAATTGGATATTACTGCACGACAAGTTTCGACTTCCATTTGCCCGATAACCCGTCGAATTTCCTCCTTCAAGTCGGCAGTTTATATACGGCTCCTTTAATACGGCAGTTCTGTTTATTAACAAAACCGTTTAAGTGGAAGTGCGCCTCATCACTGAAAATGATTTTGTTTGCGAAGGTGTCATCATCCTGCCGTTTTCTCAATACCCAGTCAACAAACTGTCGTCTCTTCTGGTGGTCTGCCACTTTCAAATGTTGCGTCAACTGTATTTTATACGGGTGATATTGGAGATCGTACCGAAGAATTCTCCGTACAGAAGAACATCGTAAACCCAATTGTTGAGAACGGCGACGTATTGATTTTGCTGGGCTAACAGCGACACTGTCACAAACCAACGCAACGTTCTGCTCAGTTCGGCCAGAACGACGACGTCCAGAACTTTTAAGGTCGACTGTTGAACCCGTCTCAAAAAACTTTTTCATGAGCCGGCGAACTGTTGATTCATTCGGTGCTTCATTACGTCCTAGAGTACCGCGAAGTCGCCTGACAGTAGGCGCATAACTCTCTCCACTCTGGTAAAATGTTTTGACGATTAACACTCGTTGTGCAATAGTAAACTTCTCCATGGTTAGACACAGACTGCGAGAGTACTACACTGCGAACTAGAGAAACTACAACTGAATCGTCAATCGGAATGTTCGCCGAAATAGAAATGAGGTCTAACAATGTTGCCAACCGATAAACAAAAATTTACCAGCCGTTTAAAAACCGGCGCTCTTTTTGAATCACCCGTTATATAAAATTATGTATGTTCCCCTTTACCTCCTAAATTACTGAATCAATTTTCATGCAGTTTTCTTTATGTTGTAACTATGATGCTGGTGCAGGTTTTAGGCTATTGAAACTTTTAAAAAGTTAGCCCTAAAGGGTTAAAAATAATGTTTATGTCCTACATTAAGGCTTTTATGAGGTTAGATAATCTGCTGCTTTTAAACCAGCTGTTGTGATTCAAATAAAGATTTATCATAAATAAAGTCATGTGATTTAACAAATAGCGACGTGGTGCTAAGGATCAGCTGGTGACAACATAATATGATAATTTTATTATGTAAATACGATTTGTTATTGTTGAGTATTTTATAAAATTAAATTTCCGTGTTTCTTTAATTTGTTTTAATTTTCTTTTAATCGGTGAGTGATCAATTGCTTTGATTTTTTTGTACATTAGAGTATACAGTCGATCTAGCAGCTACACGATTTCTGCTACATATTTTTACTTTCTCTTGCCTATATGAATATATAGGAAGGAAAGTATTGTTTTCATGTCGATTTTTCGAAATCGAGTTTTCACCGGATCGATACGTTTTCAGACCCCCTGAACCCAAAAAACATGTTTTTAGCGATTGGTCTGTGTGTGTGTCTGTGTGTCTGTGTGTGAACAGAATATCTCAAGAACGGAACATCGTACGAACTTGAAACTTGAAACTTAAGTTACATACCACTACCGGACGCGACACGAACATTTTCATCAAAATCGGTTAACCGGAAGTAGTAGTTTATTCGTATAATTTTTCAGTTTTTTGCGATTTTCTCAAAAACTGGTCCTACGATTTTTTTTTTAAAATCGCCTATTTTACTCAATTTTTTATTCTCTACAAGATAGGGTAGGCGCCATGTTAGCTAAAATTCTCGGTGAGGCTGTTTTCACGTAAAAACGTTGTTTTTTTAAGATTACGGCTTTAATATAAATTTAAGCGCAAAAACTTATATAATTAAAGTTGTAGAGAATTTAAAATTCTACAACTTTTATTTCAAACAATTTTTTTTATAACGCTTAGTTTAGCGGTAATTTGCGATTTTCTGTTTTTTTTTCTCACGAAAACGTGAGAAAAATCGATTTTTTTAACATTTCGGTCTTAGTATGCATTTTACGACAGAAGTGTATATAATTAAATTTATAGAAAATTAAAAGATCTACAACTTTTGTTTAGAGCATTTTTCTCTACAGAGTCTAGTTTAGCGTGAAAGCGTGATTTTCCGTATTTTTAAGCCAAACTGAGTTCGATTGTCATTTTGCGTCATTCACTCATGATTAAAATAAGGTTATGTTTTTGAGGTTAGTTTTTGTTTATTTCTAATATTTTATTAATAATGTTAGGTTTATTAATAATTATTTGCATTGGCAAGAGAAAGTTGTGTGAGTGTTTCACACCAGATTTAAAAAAAAAGTGATTACACCATTTTTCGCGTGCAAAGCCGCGATGGGGCATGCTAGTGGTGTGTTTCAAAAGAAGTTTACTAAAGTGTGAACAAAAAGCAAAATTGAACTTAACTGGACGGTGAATTAATGTCTTGAAAAATCTGGTGTGAAACACTCACACAACTTTCTCTTCCCAATGCAAATAATTAATAATAAACCTAACATTATTAATAAAATATTAGAAATAAACAAAAACTAACCTCAAAAACATAACCTTATTTTAATCATGAGTGAATGACGCAAAATGACAATCGAACTCAGTTTGGCTTAAAAATACGGAAAATCACGCTTTCACGCTAAACTAGGCTCTGTAGAGAAACATGCTCTAAACAAAAGTTGTAGATCTTTTAATTTTCTATAAATTTAATTATATACACTTTTGTCGTAAAATGCATACTAAGACCGAAATGTTAAAAAAATCGATTTTTCTCACGTTTTCGTGAGAAAAAAAACAGAAAATCGCAAATTACCGCTAAACTAAGCGTTATACAAAAAAATGTTTGTAACTGAAGTTGTAGGTTTTTAAATTCTCTACAACTTTTATTATATAAGTTTTTGCGCTAAAATTTATATTAAAGCCGTAATCTTAAAAAAACAACGTTTTTACGTGAAAACAGCCTCACCAAGAATTTCAGCAAACATGGCGCCTACCCTATCTTGTAGAGAATAAAAAAATTGAGTAAAATAGGCAATTTTAAAAAAAATCGTAGGACTAGTTTTTGAGAAAATCGCAAAAAAGTGAAAAATTATACGAATAAACTACTACTTCCGGTTGACCGATTTTGATGAAAATGTTCGTGTCGGGTCCGGTAGTAATATGTAACTTAAGTTTCAAGTTTCAAGTTCGTACAATCTTCCGTTCTTGAGATATTCTGTTCACATACACACACATACACACACACACACACACACACACACAGACAGACACACACACAGACCAATCGCTAAAAACAAGTTTTTTGGGTTCAGGGGGTCTGAAAACGTATAGATCCGGTGAAAACTCGATTTCGAAAAATCGACATGAAAACAATACTTTCCTTCCTATATATTCATATAGGCAAGAGAAAGTAAAAATTAAGCGGTTGAAACTGAAGATGACGGTGACATTGATGGGGATGATAATGATACCGAATTATGAAATAGTGATGATTAGTAGTAGAAGTAGAAAAAATTAAATAAGTTAAGCTATTTAAAAATTCGTAAAGGTCAGTCCAATATTTTAAAACGTTTCAGTCTGTGTTTACCTTTACTGTTGTCGAGGAGGTTAATTTTTGAAGAATTTTGATGCTCTTCAAATTTTAAAAAGTTTTTGTCGCTGCGTTGTTTAATTTGTTCTTTTATGAAGGGCAGTGTTAAATCGTTGTTTAATCTTTTATTGGTTACGTACCATGGGGCTTCAGTGATCATTTTATCGAATTTTAATTAAAAACACTGCATTATTTCTATATTTGATGAACTACCTAAACCCTATAGCTCTAACCTGTAAGTCCAAACTGTTTTATGTATTACTTTGTACAAGAAAACTTTATTCAAAGAGAAATTGAGACTTACTGCATAAGAACCAAAACAACTGACTTAACTTCAGCCCAAGTTGTTTTCGTTTCGTCGATATTTTATGACTTCATGTGAGTCTTCGACCTACATGTGTAAACCTAGATATTTTACTTGTAAACTTCTTTCTGCAGGATTAATGTACCGTTCAAGGTGACCAATGAAAGTAAATTGATACAACATTGTAACATAGTTCGTGATTACACGAGAAGTACTTAATGTAGTCATTGGTTAATTTTAGACACATAGAACAGAGTTGAAAACACAAGTTAAAAATATGCAATGTTAAAGAAATGAATTTCATATATTTACGAGTTGGTTTTTTCCTGAAGTAAGTAAGTTCTTAGCAAGAAATATTTTGTAATTTATGTCATTTTCTCATTCGCTATGAAGTTTGAAAGTTCTTTACGCATTTGCGTTTTTATCAAGTATATTAATCACATACAAATAACATTGTCTAATATGGATAAACTTTAAAATAAATTCAGTTCAAGATAACAAGAATTTTTGAATAAGAATTTTTAATAGGTTATGAGAAAATCACATGACAACAAAAACATAGTAGTGTTACAAAACAAAAGTTTTTTTTTATAAGTCTGGAACATTACAATCTGTTCACATGAAATAGAACAATCAGCAAATTTGATAAATGTTAGTTAACATGATTACAATTTCATTACAATGTTAATGAAATTGAAAATAGTAATAAATTAATTAGAAAACAAATATAATAAACGTAACAATCTTCTTTAAAACCTATAACCTAAATCAAAAACACTATGTCTATCCAGTCTTGAAAACCCGGTATCAATGTTATTTAGCAGATTCAGAGCCAAGAAGTTTGGATGATAATTGAGCCTTTCTTCATATTTACGGCTGAATTTTGATATAGTTTGTTTCACTGAGTCAATACTAAGTTTGGCATAGATATACATTTTTTTAATGTACCACGGAATTTGTAGGGCCCGCCGCAAGAATTCTGACTGAAAACGTTCGAATATGTTTATGTTTGAAGTGCTGGATGTACCCCACAATAATTGAAGCCCATATGTCCACATGGGTTTTAAAAGGGATTTATACAAAATCATTTTTGATTCGTTTGACAAAGGTGAGTATTTAACAATTAACCAGTGTAGTTTACGTACTGTCAGCTCAAGTTGTTTCTTTTTAGTTGTTATGTTTCCATGTGAGGCGACGATCTAAATGTAGTTCCAAGTATTTTACTGTTGCGTTGTGCGGTAGTGCACTGTTATTTAACGTTACAGGTGGGCAGTCATTTTTCCGTAGTGTAAATGTGATATGCATTGATTTGTTTTCGTTAACTTTCGTTCTTCCCTTTCTTAACTATTTCTCAAAAGATGTGACGAATTCTTGTAAGAATTGTGACGCAATCATTGGGTCTTCATGAATAGCGAGAACGGTATCAATGTTAACGGTAACAAAACAAAAGTGGCTTTAAAAGCTTTGAAGAGATTGCTGACCAGTAACAGTGATGCAACAGTTATTTGAGCTTAGTTAGATTTTCCTGATGATAACTCTGCTTCAGCAGAGCTTCGTTTCAGTCGTAGAACTGTATTATTATCAGGTAAATCAGGAGAGTAAAGATCGGCAATTAAACTGTTGGGAATGTTTCGAAGTTTATCTTAGAAACAATTGTATATTTTGTGGGAAAAAACATCGTTGATGTATTGGATTTGTAAACCAGCATGTAGTGTATGTAGAATTTGTTACATAATACGATACAAAAAAATTTAATAGAATAAAATAAAAAACCGTATATTTTAGACGATCAAAGAGAAACAAACTAGACAGAAAAAAGAAGAAATACTGTAAATCAACTGAGAAAAAAACAGCACTAACATAAACGATCATCCTTCATTGTCTTTATTAAGCAATAATTTACAAAACAGTCAGATGTAAAAAAAAAATTAAACAATATTGTTTGATAAAAAAGAATAGAGAATTACATTACAGGTGATAGACAGACGTATCAATACTCATTAATATTCAGCAGTTTACTGACAATATCTTTTCAACATTACAAAATCTATTTAATTATTTAAACAAACGCTGTTGAAGACCAAACGAATCAGTTGCATAACACGATCGATTTGATAAAATAGTACACATTTATAATAAAAAGGATCCGATGGAATATGTCAGTAAAATAAAGTACTGAAAATAGAAATAGCTTAAGTACAACAAGGGAAAAGAATGCACTGTACGTACAAGATTAATGATGTCGATGATACAATGCACTTTGCACTTAATCTATAACAACAACAGCTGACTGAATGAATATATTATGGCTTTGTGCCGTTAAGTTTTAAAAAATGTGAAAAGTTTGCTAATAGGTTTCTGACGTTAACATTATAGTGTTATTTTATAAATAACTAGTAGACTGTGAACCTAATAAAACTTTCTTAATGTATTTTAATGTAAAGTCCATTCTATATAAATAATCTTACATCTATTTAGGTCACATTGTATTTTGTAACATCTTTGTGTTTAAATTGTATTTTAAAAGGTACCTCTTATAAAATACTACTTACTTTTATTTCATTCAGCACTCAAAATGATAAAATAAATATCAGATAAATTTGTAGACAGTTCTATTTAAACTTTTATTAATATAATTGAAAAGCTTAAAGAATGAAGGTGCTATGGAAATTTTTTTGAAAAAGTTAAAAAACTTAGTTTTTGTGATTGATGAAGATTTAAACTGTGTCTCAATTTTGCTTTTAGTTGTTTTTTTTTTGTTTAACGTCCGACTGTTCTGCAATTACTGCTAATGCAGACGGTAAAGGATGAAATGATTTTTCGTAACGTATGAAAATATGTCATGCCTGAATGGGATTCAAACCCACGACCACATAATGAGAGGCGAGCACGTTCCCAACTACGCCAATGCGGCCGGCATATCTCTTTTTTAAGGAAATACTAGTGGATAAGTGGTAGTGGTATACGATTGTAGCCTACTGCTTAATTTCATGTTCTGTAGTGTATTAAAGTGTGTGTCAAGATTACCTTGACGCCTTCTACCAGAATGAACTACAGTCTTAAAGATACCTATTTGGAAGAATAACGATTAACTTGTAGAATAGTAGTCTATGTTCCAGTACGTCGTTCATCAATGATCTAATTCAATTACACAATTGTTGACTTGTAAAGACGTTATTTAATAAATAATCATAAATAATAATCAAAATTAAACAATTTAAAATTTAAATATTTTTTTTTTTTTTCAAACACTGCTTAATCTACAATCTGTTCGCAAGGAACATTGAATAGATGAGTGGTAGAGTCTATTAACTGGCTTGTTGAAGAAGAACTCATTAGTTCTTCTCCATTTTACAAAATAAAATATATAATCACTTTAAAAAAAAAAAAAAGTTTTTTTTTTTTTTTTTTTTTTTTTCAATGAATATAGTTACGTTGGTTGTGTTTTAAAACAAGTCTAAACCAGTTAAAATTTAATGTAGCATCAGTTTATTGTCCGCCACGATTTCGAGTAACTGAGGAGGAGTTTCAAAATTTTTTCGATGAGTTGGGACCAGCATTTATTGCAGGTGGTGATTATAATGCGAAGAACACTCAGTGGGGATGTAGAGTCAATACACCACGAGGCAGGCAACTGCTAAATGTAGTTGACTACAATCGATTTGAAGTAATAACGCCCAGGATGCCGACATATTGGCCTTCTGCCGTCACAAAGCTACCTGATATACTAGATATATTTATAACACGAGGTATAAGTCGACTTCACCATGCGGTTGAAAATTTAGACGATTTTAGATCCGACCATTCTCCGGTTCTGTTAACTATAAGTGCTACTCCTCTTTATAAACAGCAACTACCATCGCTAACGCCAACCGGTAAGATGGATTGGGTCAAATTTCAAAATCTTGTAAATAACAATTTAAATGTTCACGTCCCTTTAAAAACTGCTCACGATTTAGAATGCGCCATAGACGATTTTACCTCTATCATTCAATCTGCTGCATGGGATTCTGCAATAACTGTTTCAAAAAATGAACGCAATGGACCTCATTATCCCAGATCCATACGGGAATTAATTACTCAAAAACGGGCAGCACGTCGTCGATGGCATCGTACAAGACTTCCGGACGATAAATCTACTGTCAATCGGCTATCTAACAGACTTAAAAAGTAAATCTGGGCAGTTAAACTCGACCGCTTTGAAAGCCGCTTGAATTCCCTGGACACAGAAGACGGTTCGTTATGGAGAGCAACAAAGCGACTTCTAAAGCAAGTTCCAGTTTCGACTCCTCTTCGGCGTGAGAACCAAACCTGGGCCAAGTCTGACCAAGAAAAAGCTGATTTATTTGGAGAACATCTCAGCAACGTATTTAAACCTCATGTGCAAACAGGAGACATTGAGTTTGACAGGGATGTACAGGAATTCGTAACGTGCCCAACTACGCTATCGTTGCCGCCTAAACCTGTGAGTTTAAACGAGGTCAAGAGTATTATTAAACGTCTTCCATTGCACAAGTCACCAGGTCTGGATTTGATAACTGCAGAGATATTAAAGGAGTTACCAGAAAGAGGGATAATTTTTATACGAAACATATTTAATGCTATTCTCAGAACTGCGCATTTTCCTTTACAATGGAAATTGTCAACTATTGTTTTATTTCAGAAGCCGGAAAAACCATCTCACTGTGTAAGCTCTTACCGGCCCATTAGCCTTCTTTCAGTCGTGTCTAAACTTTTTGAACGAATTTTGTTAGATCGACTTTCGCCGATAATTGAAGCTACAACTCCAAATTATCAGTTTGGATTCAGAAGGCAGCATTCAACAACTCATCAGCTGCACAGAGTGGTTGATTTGATTTCTGTAGGGTTAGAACAAAAGTTATACACATCGGCTGTATTTCTGGATATTAGTTCGGCGTTCGATAAGGTTTGGCATCCCGGGCTTTTGTATAAATTAAAATCTATTTTTTCTGATACATATTATGGAATTCTGAGATCATTTTTAGAGGATAGATATTTTGTTGTGCGCCAAGGTTTGGAATATTCTAATATCTGGCATATCGAAGCAGGAGTTCCTCAAGGGTCCATATTATCTCCTGCTTTGTACTCCATATTTACGTCTGACTTCCCGGAAAATGACTTCACGACAGTAGCAGCGTACGCAGATGATACCGTTCTGTTATGCAGCAGTGAATCTCCAGAAGAAACTTCGATGAACATCCAAAATCACTTGTATGAGGTATCTACATGGCTCAAAAACTGGAGAATGAAAGTTAACCCGCTGAAATCTGTGCAAGTGACTTTTACTTTAAGAAGAAGAACTTGTCCAACTGTTTACCTGGATAACAATGAGATACCGCAAGAAAATAAAGTTCGATATCTGGGCCTCCATTTAGACCGTAGACTGACTTGGGGATATCATATCAAAACAAAACGTTTGCAACTAAATAACCGTACAAAATTACTTTCAAAATTCATCAACAGAAAATCAACTCTATCATTAAAATTTAAATTATTAACATACAAAGCCTATTTACGACCGATATGGAATTACGGTATTGAAATTTTTGGGACCGCAAAGAAAACTAACATTCAAAAAATTCAAACCCATCAGTCAAAAATACTTCGGATGATAACGAACGCCCCATATTACGTAACAAATTTAACATTGCATTCCGATTTGAAAATCCCTTTTGTAACAGAAACTGCTAAAATAAAATATTCCAAATTTAACAGAAAATTAACAGATCACATCAATCCCCTAATACAGCAAATGTCAAGACGAAACTTACCACACCGACGCCTACGAAGAAAATGGAGTAGAGATCTATTGATATAACTGTTCTATATTTTTATTAACTTGTTTTTTTGAAATCCTCTATACTTTTGAATTATCCACTGGGATGTATTCTTTAAAAAAATATTTCTGTTTATTTATCAAGTCATTTGTTTTTTTTCAAAATTTAGTTAAGCTTTTGGATGGTTATACTGTACTGTATAGTTTCTAAATAAAATTAAAGTTAAAAAAAAAAAAAAAAAAAAAAAAAAACAAGTCTGTCGCGTGAAGTCTTTGTAAACGTCGAATTTCTTCACTGTTGTCGAGGAGGTTCACCGCTAAATAATTTGTGTGGCTATTAAGTCTTGTATGATACCTCGAAGAAAATCTTGAGATTTCATCCGTGATGGTTGGTATGTTCAAGTCTCGTTGAATGATCCTGTTGGTGACATACCACGGAGAGTCTGTGATAGTCCGGAGAAATTTCGTTTGAAAACGTTGAATTATGGCAACGCTTGACTTTGTCGCCGTTCCCCAAAGTTGTATCCCGTAAGTCCAAATTGGTTTCAGAATAGTCTTGTAAATTGTTAGTTTGTTCGTTAACGATAATTTAGAATTTTTGTGTAACATCCAATAAAGTTTATAAAATTTGTAATTTAGTTGTTTCCTCTTATTCCAGATGTGTGTTTTCCAAGTTAGTCGACGATCTAGATGCATTCCAAGGTATCTTGCTGTATCTGATTGTGGTAGTGTTTTATTGTTTAGTTTAACAGGTGGACACGTTTAAATATTTAAAACAGTAATTGAATGTACCAAGATGAATTATAAGAAAAAAATAAAATATTCAAAGACATTAATTCCAGAAACGAAATATCTCAAATTTAAGCAACAAAACAAAAGATCGTATATAATAGAATTAAATAGTTTGAAATAATAAGAAAAGAAGTAAAGGAAAATATTAAAATATGAAGAATGTAATTAATTTTGGAACCAAACAAACTAAATTTGATCATTTTAAGATAAGTAGAAAAGATTTAAAGACAATTTATTCAAAACTATACGAGGTGTAGATATTAAACAACGAGACTGGCATTGTAAAAATATTGATTTTAATTTTATACATAATCACTTATTGTCATCTTCAATATACACTCCTTCTCTATCCCTACAACGCTCGTACACTTCTCTAGGATAGAACAATTATAGGGAAATTAAATTTTACACACCATAGGTGTCGGGTATCTTCTCAAGCTACTGACATTTTTTCAATTTAATCTTCACACCATACCATTTTTTTTAAATATTACGAATAATATAAACTTTTTACAAGTTGTTTTCTACGTTTTTTGCATAATTCTAATTTTTGGACCATCTGAGGAAGTCATAAAAATGTCGTTATATGTGGATATACAAGATAATTAACTGGTAAATATTTCAGCCTGGTAGGTTTATTGGTCTCTGAGAAAAAAGTACCTAGTGTTAAAAATCTAAATTCACAGGAAAACGCAAGAAACAAAAAGGCACAAATCAAAAACAAAATGTACAAAAACAAGTAAATTTCCCATCAACATTTGTTTAGAAAGCTGAACCAACATCTGAGAATACAAAAAAGAGTGATGCAGATATTTTAAAAACTAAATTTTATTTTCTTTGCACTAAAACGAGCAGTATAAAATAGTTAAAAATAATCGTTATTGGGAACATGATAATTTTTCTGCGTAAACTTGATAAAAACTTAATTTTTTCATAAAAAATTTTTTTTGACGTAATTTAATAGTTTTTCTGGTAGATCTAGGTCTAAACTATTGAAAAACATAAAAAAACCAAAAATCAAATTTTGAGTTAAAACCATCGAGCCATCTCCCCTTAAGCGAGAGACGAAGAGAAGTATGATAATAATAGCTGCGCGCGCCAACCAGATTGGATTAGGCTATACCTATGTCCAGTGAAAACTGTATTTCAAAAAATCCAAATGAAAACATAAATATACTTTCCATCCCTGTATATCCATATTGAGGAAAGAAATAAAAATGTCCAAATATTGTGAAAGTATTTAATAATTTTTGAAACAAATCCAATATAAATTTCATCCATGTTTTTTATGTTTAAATTTGATATCTGTACAATATATTGATAAAATGAATACCGTAAAATTTTAAAAATTCTGAAATTAAAAACTTTGGTTTAACCATTTGAAAACATGTCTAAAAATAGAGAAAATCATTCTCGGCTGTTGGAATTAATTCCTCTCTAAGCCCATATTCTCTCCTTGCTTCTATTTTAACCAGCAGCAGTACTTCTGTCAATATTTCTCATTATGTCATCTCTTCTTCAATTCGTTGTCTTTGTTCTACCATGTTAATCCCACTCTGAATTCTCACGCAAAAATTTTTAATTAAGCATCAAAATCGCCTTCATACGGTCTCATCTGTATATGGTAGAAGGGCCTATTCAAAAACGACAAATTGAAGATTATATTTTTTCATTCAAATGTAAACGTAGTTTTTGTTTCAAAAGTACATAAGCTCGTTTACGTACTTGAGTAATTATACACTACACTGGTGAAATACTAAAAGCATAATTTTTCTTTTGCATTTTTTCATTTTGCATAGTCTGTAACAATAAAATGAAAATTCCAGGGCTAATTAGTATCAGCGACGGCTAATCAGGTGAAGTAAATGAAACCTCTTCACCTATGCACTGGATAAAATCGAGATTTATTAATTTCACAAAATATGTACAATTTTTATTATAATTTGTCACCGGATGGCAACATTAAGTGGTGTGTTGAAACCTTCATTTTTTGGTGGCCCTGAAAAGGGCAGTTTAAACGGTGGTCGTCTTGACGAAGCGTCGGTCATAGTCATCGTGGCGGTCGAGGGCTGGGCGACACGGCGTGTCATCGTCCAGTAGAGACGTCATCTTCTTCCCTCGTAGTAGTGCGTCGTTGGCTGCTTCGTCGGGTCCGGTGAGCGTAAGGCTCGGTCAAGGGACCGCTGGGGGTATCACTTGCGACAGCCGGCGATGACGGTCCGGCTAACGGCTTACGCTGTTGAATCGAAGAGCGGAAGCACCATTCTCTTTTTGGTGGGGCCATCGATGAGCCTTCGTTGGAGTCCGGTAACCATGAGCCGATGGTGGGCGTCTAGTCTGCTGTCTGGATCGGAATTGAATCTCTCTGGCTCAATGGAGCACTCTTTATATAGTCGCTGAGAGCGCTGTCATAGAAACGGTTATTGGTGTTGACCTTGGCGATAAAGGCCTCTGTCGGTACGCTGCCACAGGCCTACTGCCCCTTTCGGAACTATTGGCGGTTCCCTCTGTCGCTACGTCGGAAGCTTTGTAGCTGGCAGCACAGAACCTAATCAAAGGGGACGGTGGTTACTAATAATTTTTTGTTTTACAATAAATGAAAAAGTGTAGAGTAAAATAGTAATAGCTATTGTATCTGCTTAGAGCTCTTTCTAATGTTTTAAATAGCCTTTGTATGGCTTTAATATAAGAAATAAATTCGTAAGTGAAGAGTTAGACGAGTGGCCACCACTTCCTTTTTAGTGGGAGTGGGTTACCATGACGACGGGGATATCAGCGGAAAATATGCACGCCTACTGTAACTCTCCCCACCCTGCCACAAATAGTAAAAAGATTGGGGCGAGTCGACCAGCCTACTGCACCTTCATTTTGTATGTACGTGTACATTAATTGTTTTGAATTTGCGGTATCACGCAAGTATTTTGTTTGTTCGTATATTACAGGTTTATTTTACTCCCAGGAGTCTCGCGGATACTTAGTGTACTAGTTTTTCTCAGTGTTTTTTTAATCTTTTCGCCTATATTTGAAGCCACAAGCCAGCACTGATAGAATATTTTATATATTTAGTCTCTCCTACTCCATTTAAAAATAATAAAAATAAATAATTATTTTTCTAAATACAGTAAAATCTACAATCTCTTCTAAAGTAGAATATTGAGTAGATGAGGTTTTTGTTTTATGTCATAATCGAAGTAAACCCGCAGTAAGGGAACTTTGTGAATTTAAATCATATTTTGTCTTATTACTTTAAAATAAGTCTGTAGGATGTCTTAGTTTTAGTCGGAGAGAGTCGTTTTTAACATCGAGCACACTGGATACGTTCCGTTACGTTACACCTCTATACTACAGCTCGAAGACGGTTGGAGACGTGACGTGACGGGCCGGTGTAAAGGCGCACACCAAATGCGTCTCTTTCAGTCTGGTTTGTAACTGTGTTGCTCTCCCAAAAAGTCGTCTCTATTCGTATGAAACTGTAGTGGTGGTTGTATGGTCGTCGTTTTTAAAGTTAATTTAGTTAATTTACTTTATTGGAATTTCAGCATGGACCTTTCTTCCGATGAGGAACTCCTTGTAATAGCGAATATGACATATGAGGAAGAGACAAAAAGATAAACAACGTTTATGATTCATAACATTAATAAAAAAAGAGATGATCGCAAAGAATTTCATAAATTATTTCCAGACCTCATTGAGGATGAGTTAAAAATTTTAAATACTTCCTGATAAGTTCGCAAAATTTTTTGAATTGTTTTAAGATTGGCAATCACCCTGATAAGTAAAGATGCTTTAACTAATTAATAATTAACCGGAATATGTTATTATTACTGCTTAATAAGCACCATTATATGATGATAGGTAATCAAAGTTATAATTTTGTTTTGTAATATTACCAAAGTTTTGATTTATTTTAAAAATTACAAAAACATAATTGAAACATTGAGTAGAATTATTAGACATGGATAAAATTTAGATATATATTTATTATTTATATAAATATATAATGCTGCCCTTAACAGACTGGTGGAGTGTCAATTTTATTACACTCAATCTGTCCGTTGCAGGGCTAAAATAAATAGTTCTGTTTCTTAGCACATGGTCAGCCAATTAAATGGCTGAATCATTTAAGAACAGAAGAGGTAGAGGTGCAAAATACACTAATCAGAGTTGTCTCCTCTGAAAGTACTGAATTTCATTATACAGCCAGACCCTGTGGTGAATGAAGTGAAGGTGTCATTTGCAGAGTGGAAAATCTGTGCTTTTCAGAGGGCCTGGCATGCTGATAAGCGTAATTTTTCACTCAGTGAGAAAGGCGATGGTAAACCACCACACTCCTTGTTTTACTTGGTAAAACCTCTAGAGGTTCAAACCAGCTTTTCGGCTGATGATCTAAACAACAAATATATAATTATTTTAACAGTCAATAAATACTATGTCTTCCATATTAAAATATTATACAAACAACAAATTGTGCCCCACGGGGAAGAAATACGAGTCGAAATGCTACTGCCGAGTGGCTACCGTCTTCCGTCAATGTTGCCCTAAACTGCAAAGTATCCGTTGCGTCTGCTAGATGTGACGCGACGTAACGTGCCGTAACACGTGTGCGCCTGTTCATAAGAATCTGCGGAAAGCAAAGCTTTCGGTTTGACGGAAGCCGCGATGTGACGTGACCGAACGTATCCAGTGTGCGCACTGTTTTAATTATCTACAGTAAGATGGTTTGGTGATTTGTGCGTTATCTGAATCTTCTTTGCTATTTTGTACAGTATGTGTTAATTTCTTGTTAAACTGTATTATGTGTAATATTTTGTTCGTTATATACCAAGGCAATGTCTGTTATATTGTTCTGAGTAGTTTTGGTGCAAACCTTAAGAGGATTTCAATGTTTGGTGAGTAGCCGAGCAATATGTTTGAATTCCATACGTTCAAATTGATTAAAGAATTGCTTTGTGTTGTAGAAAGTTTTTTGTTTAGGTTGAATGTCGAACGTTTAACTAGTATACAATAAACCGATTTAAATTTGTGTTCGGCTGTATCCTTTTCTTCTATTTATGTGTGATTTGACACGTGTACTCCTTTGAACATTTGAATTTACTTGAAATATAAGGAGGACTTTGTTCGGTCCAAACCTATTCAAGAGGGGGCTGAGAATTACATAAAGAGGAAAATGTAATAAATAAAGGCTTAGTTTTTTAGTTTGGAGATTTTTTAATGTAGACATAGAGGCGTTTTAAGTCGAATTTAAGTAGGTTCAAGTAATAAACTTTGTAAATTTTAGTGAGGCATTTTAAATATTCAAAAAATATAATTCTAGACGGCACATTCTTTCCGTCTAGAATTATATTTTATATTTTATTATATTGTATTCTCACAGGTTTGTATAATTATTATATTAAAAACATTTTCTTTAAAATTATGTAGGCTATCTATTAATTTTTATATGTTGAAATTTTATGTATCATTAAAATATTGTTTTCCGTATTAAAATATCATTTTGTGTGTCCATCTTTTTCACTTTACTTGAATTCATCCATTACTTCCCAAACATACGTTTAAATCCATGAGCATTGGATTAATCCAGAAATTAAAAAAAAATTAATAATTTAAAATATTTTAATTTCACTTTTTGATACGGACTTCCGGTGTGAACCAGTGCACTTCAGTCTGATTGTTGTGAGTTTATTATAAAAAGTTTGCATGGTTTTTTTTTTTTTTTATTTAAACAATGTGATAATTATTAGTGCGGGAAGGTACTTGTTTGTTTGTTGGTGAGTGAACTTTATTTATTGTTTTGTCCGAACTTTTTTATTTTGTAACGAATTTGAAATAAAAAATAACCTCAATATGGACGATTTAATTTCGCCATGTGATCTGGAAACAAACCCGACTGATCAAGGCCATCTTGATATCGCCGCCGAATTTACAACGGTCGGTAAGAAGCGTTCATCGTCACCGAACGCAAGAGACCCGCGTAAATTACGTCGGCAGCCGCCAGCAGACGACATTCAGTTGCAGAATCGATTCGGTGTACTGTCACAAGATGTAAGTGGCAGTGATCAGCTGATTGAAAAACGTCCGCCGCCCATTGTTATTTCGAATGTTTGTAACTACGAAAATTTAATAAATTCAATTAAATCTATCGCTGTGAATCAGGATTTTAAATTAAAATCAACAACTGAAAATGTTGTTATATATCCTAGTACGCCATCTTTGTATAGGACACTGGTCCATGCTTTCAAGTTACAAAACACTGAATTTCACACTTATCAGTTACCACAAGATCGTCCGCACAGAGTAGTTATGCGTGGCTTACACTGTACTACCTCGCCAGAATTAATTAAAAATGAACTTTCATTACTGAATTTTAATGTAGTAAACGTGACGAATGTCATTTCTAGGGATAAGACTCCTTTACCATTATTTTTTATTGATATAGATCCTAAAAACGGTAACATTGATGAGATATATAAAATTAATTCATTATTGCACACCATCGTTCGTGTAGAAGAAGTACGTCGGCATAGAAACGTGGTACAGTGTACCAGATGCCAGCGCTTCAACCACACCAAAGCATACTGCAACCGGCCAGCGCGTTGCGTTAAATGCTCCGGGCCCCATCTCTCGACTGACTGTAAAAAGAGTAGAGATTCAGCTCCTACTTGCGCTCTGTGCAAACAACAGCACACGGCAAATTACAGAGGTTGCACTGTGTATCAAGAGTTACAAAATCAGCGGAAACGCCAGTCGACTACCAGCACTGAGAGACCTTCACCAGAGACACATAATAATGGAGTAAATTTTAAGCCTGATGACATGAACATGTTCCCGAAAATCCCAGCAGTTAGCCGACGAGTGAGTGAGCAAGAAACCAAAACCATTTCTGAACCTATTTCTTCAAATGAACGCAAAAACGATACAAATAATTCTAAATCTTATGTTTGTTATTCTAATTCTCGTTCTTATGTTTCAGCTATAAAAGGAGACCGCCAAATAGTAGACCATTCCGTTAATTTAAATAATATAATGCAATCATTTTTAACAGATATAAAAAATGTCATCATGCCTTTGATATCTCTAATGACACAACTGACACAAGTCTTACTGAACACTTATGGCCCAAAACCCTAATTCTTCTGATTCTCTTCTTGTCCTCCTTTGGAATAGTAACGGTATATTGCAGCATAAAAGTTTACTGGAATTTACTCTTAATACTCGTCGAGTAGACGTTGCATTGCTTTGTGAGACTCATTTAACAGCAAAACACACCTTCTTCGTCCCTAATTATACAACATATCGTTCCGATCACCCGGACGGAACAGCCCACGGTGGTACCGCTGTTCTTGTTCGTTCGAATCTGTTGCATTATCTTTGCCCTTTGGATCAACAAAATTTTCTCCAAGCTACAGCTATATCGCTTTTGTCGAATAACTTTCCCATCACACTAGCTGCAGTGTATTGTCCTCCTCGATTTTCAGTTTCGGCTCAAACATTTACTTCATTCTTTCAATCTCTTGGCCCTAAGTTTGTGGCAGGAGGTGATTTCAATTCAAAACACCACCACTGGGGCTCTCGTCTCAATAATCCCAAAGGTCGTAACTTGTATTCCTGTCTTCTTTCCAATAACTATTCTTTCATTGCTCCTCCTGGGTTTACATACTGGCCGACTTCTATAAATAAACAACCGGACCTTCTTGACTTTTTTGTTACAAAAAATATTAACAATTTTTCAAGAATAGAGTTTGCCGACGAACTTTCATCGGACCATTCCAGTATTCTTTTGACGCTAAGTTTAATACCTCTTATTCGACCTTCTCCCCCATCACTTACCCGTGGAGTCGTTAATTGGCACACTTTTCGTAATTACTTCGACGATAAGATAAATTTACGAGTACCCTTAAAAACTTCTGAAGACATTGAAATGGCTGTTGAGCATTTTGTCTCTACCGTGCAACAAGCCGCTTGGTCAGCTTGCGATTCAATACAACCAAGACCGCATAACGTCCCTTGTTACCCAATCTATATCCGTAATCTGATACGAGACAAACGACGCGCTAGAAAAGTCTGGCAAGTTTCTAGACGACCTGCTGACAAGATTACTTATAATAGGTTAAACAATGAGTTGAAGAGGCTTATACGTGAATTCAAGCAACATGCGTTTGAGTCAAGTATTAGTTCTCTTACTGTTAAAGATGGATCGTTATGGTCCAAAACTAGACGGATACTAAAGTATCACACTCCTTCTCCTCCTCTTCGACGTAGCGATGGTAGTTAGGTGATCTCTGATGAAAGTAAAGCCTCTGAATTTGCTTTTCATCTGTCTCAAGTTTTCCAACCTCATCCGGATGTTCAGAACCCTCTCTTCGTCTCTGAAATTGATCGTTTGATATCAAATCCCTTACAACTTTCCCTTCCCCCTAACCCGTTTAAGCCATCTGAAGTCTTTAATCTTATTAAGCACCTCCCTAAACGCAAATCCCCGGGCTACGACCTCATAACTGCTGAGGTTCTTCAAGAACTCCCTAGAAAAGGTATATTATGTTTGACCTTCATCTTTAACGCAATATTACGAACCACCAAAATTCCAATTCAGTGGAAATCTTCTGTTATTAAAATGATTCATAAGCCTGATAAACCTCCAGGAAACGTAGCTTCATATCGTCCTATAAGTCTACTTCCTCTATGTTCTAAAATTTTTGAGAAACTACTTTTCGCCAGGATTTTACCGATTGTAGAAAACCTGAATATACTACCATCACATCAGTTTGGGTTTAGATCAGAGCACTCAACTATTCATCAGCTTCACAGGGTTGTAGATTTCCTTGCCTCTGCCTTAGAAAGAAAACATTACGCTAGTGGAATATTTCTTGATATTAGTCAAGCTTTTGATCGAGTATGGATTGAGGGGTTATTATCTAAACTTCGCTTTTTGCCTTTCACGTACTATCTCATATTAAGGTCCTTTCTCACAGATCGATATTTTTGTGTCTCTCAAGGTAATGCAAGGTCTGCTTATTACAGAATTCTTGCAGGAGTTCCTCAGGGATCTATCCTTGCACCTCTCCTCTACAACATTTACACTTCTGACATGCCTACTACCAGAATAACTACAATAGCCACATACGCAGATGATACTGTCATTTTAGCAGCTTCAAAAAGTTGCATTGAAACTACTCAAAATTTACAACACCATGTGAACATTCTTGACACATGGTTTAATAATTGGCGTATAAAGGTGAATGCTACAAAAACAATGCAGAGTACTTTTACTCTTATGAAACAAAGATGTCCCGCTGTTTTCTTGCGCGGTCAACCGCTTCCACAAACCGATTCAATTCGATATCTCGGCCTGTACATTGACAGACGCTTGACCTGGAATAGACACGTTCAAATAAAACGGCAGACTCTGGATAACAGACGAAAACAACTATTTTCCTTGATATCGCGACGATCAAAACTTCCACTTCATTTAAAACTACAAGTATACAAATCTTTTCTGAAACCGATTTGGACTTATGGTGGCCAAATTTACGGCGCAGCAAAACATTCAACTCTACAACGAATTCAACGATTTCAATCCAAATTGCTTAGACAAATAACTGACGCACCCTTTTACGTTACTAATCACACATTGCACAACGATTTACATGTTCCATACATTAACGACACATTTTATCACATCTATTCTCGGTTCAAACGCAAACTTGATTATCATAAAAATCATCTCATTAGAACGCTGGCATCCCCAAACTTACCCGGAAATCCGCAACGCAGACTGAAACGACGATGGAGTAGAGATATCATAGTGCAGATGTAAATTCTATCAATTTATTATCCAAGATTAATCCACCGTTGGAGTGGCACTATTGAGTGGCGGTCTCCTTAATGTCTTAACGCCATTTTTGTTTTTGTTAATAACATCACATTCACTGGTTGTATTTTGTACAGTTGTGAATAAATAAACTAAGTTAAAAAAAAAAAAAAAAATTTCACTTTTTTTTAAACGATATATGACTAAGCATTCAAGGTGTTCCATCTGGGATGTGAAGTTATAATTTACGGTAAATGCTGGCCAAGTGTTTTCTTTAAAACTTGTAAATTTGTCGTTAATTTTGATTCCAAGCTTTTCAGTTGACTAGCTTGTAAGATCATAAAGATGACTTTGTACTTTATCCAATGCTTCTGATGTTGTTAAGCTCGTAGTTAGGTAAAAGTGTTGTCTGCGAAGGGAACTGTTTTAGTAGAACTAAAAACTATTAGAAAATTATATGTAGGCCTAAATTTTCTAATTTTATTTTTATGAAATACTGCTGTTGTTTAGGTCATCAGCCGAAAGGCTGGTTGAACCTCTGGAAGCTTTACTAAGTAAAATGAAGAGTAAAGTGGTTATTCAGTGCCTTCCTCAGTAAGTGGAAAAGTATGCTTGTCAGCATGCCCGGCCCGCTGAAAAGTTTCTACTTACCTTCCTGTAAATGACGCCTTCTGTTAATTAACGACACGGTTTGGCTGTATAATGATGAAATTTATTACTCTCAGAGAAGATAACTCTGACAAGTGTATTTTACACCTCTACCTTTTTTGTTCTATTAAGTCAAAAAATTGGCTGACTATGTGATAAGAAACAGAATTATTTTTTGTATCCCTGGAACTAGCAGATCACGTACGAAAAATTCAACACTCCACCTGCCTGTTATGAGCAAAAATATGTTAGAAAATTTAAATTTAAATTTTATTTTAATGAAAGTATAATATTATGAACGTAGCTGTTTTAGTAGAACTAAAGTGTATTAGAAAATTTAAATTTTACTCACGTTTTATTTTAATGAAAATAAAAAAAGTAGGTAACTTTTTTAGTAGAGCTAAAATTTACTAGAAAATTTTTAGTTGCGTTTCATTTAAATGAGTATCTGTTTTATTAGAGCTGAAATACATTAGAAAATATAAATTAAATTTTATATAAGTGTTATTTTAATGAAATACTATTGAATTAAATTTGTTTCAAAAAATATAATACCTATATAAATATTTTTAAGCTTAAAAAGTTATTAAAATTGTTCATAAATTGTTTTTTTTTGGTTTTTTAATAAATAATAAATTTATTCATCAACTTGTTACCGATTGATTAATGAAACTACGGATAAAATAGATGACGATATTATATTCGCATTTTGTTGTATAAAGATTTAGTAAAAAGCAGAAAGAAATTGGAGAACGTCAAAAAAACTAAAAAAGAAGGGATAAAATAACTGAATTACTCTACGTATATTTAATGGTATGGGGAAAATTCATTTTAAAACAAACCTAATTACGTTCCACTTGCGACTGAATTTCAACACAGAAGAGACGTCGACTAAGAGATGTCGACGCACGAGACAGAAGCAGTGACACACCATTAATAATTCTACAGTTAAGGGTGGGAAAAAACGCACCCCGTGGGTACTTTTGTTGATAAGGAGGGATGAGGCAACCCTGCGGCAACGCGCCAGTGTTGGGCGGGAGCCCGCGCTATTGGTCCGGCTTATATACTTCACGTTCGCTCGTTTGGATACAACCAACGTCGTTTTAAGCGCTTCGTTTATTCGGTAAGCACGTGCTCATTTATTTATTTAAAAAATAATATTTGTATATTACTATATTATGTTACCAAACATATTATTTACATTAAAATACATCGTTAATCATATTGAAATTTTTTTATTCTTATTAACAATACCATTATTTTTATTCGTTTATTGATTTAGAGAAAATACATAAATAAAATACAGGGGTTATAGATATAGTAAACATATTTTTACTTTCTCTTGCCTATATGAATATATAGGAAGGAAAGTATTGTTTTCATGTCGATTTTTCGAAATCGAGTTTTCACCGGATCTATACGTTTTCAGACCCCCTGAACCCAAAAAACATGTTTTTAGCGATTGGTCTGTGTGTGTGTCTGTGTGTGTGTGTGTGTGTGTGTCTGTGTGTGTGTGTGTGTGTGTGTGTCTGTGTGTGAACAGAATATCTCAAGAACGGAACATCGTACGAACTTGAAACTTGAAACTTAAGTTACATACCACTACCGGACGCGACACGAACATTTTCATCAAAATCGGTCAACCGGAAGTAGTAGTAACTTAGTTTATTCGTATAATTTTTCACTTTTTTGCGATTTTCTCAAAAACTGGTCCTACGATTTTTTTTAAAATCGCCTATTTTACTCAATTTTTGATTCTCTACAAGATAGGGTAGGCGCCATGTTTGCTGAAATTCTCGGTGAGGCTGTTTTCACGTAAAAACGTTGTTTTTTTAAGATTACGGCTTTAATATAAATTTTAGCGCAAAAACTTATATAATAAAAGTTGTAGAGAATTTAAAAACCTACAACTTCTGTTTCAAACATTTTTTTGTATGACGCTTAGTTTAGCAGTAATTAGCGATTTTCTGATTTTTTCTCACGAAAACGTGTGAAAAATCGATTTTTTAAAGATTTTGGCCTTAGTATGCATTTTACGACAAAAGTGTATATAACCAAATTTATAAAAAATTAAAAGATCTACAACTTTTATTAAGAGCATTTTTCTCTAAAGAGCCTAGTTTAGAGAGAAAGAGTGATTTTCCGTATTTTTAAACCAAACTGAGTTCGAATTTCATTTTGCGTGTTTCACTCATGATTGAAATATGGTTATATTTTTGAGATTAGTTGTTTGTTTATTTCTAATGTTTTATTGCTAATGTTAGGTTTATTGTTAATTATTTATATTGGCAAGAGAAAGTTGTGTGAGTGTTTCACACCAGATTTTTTTTGCATGATATTGTTTACTATTTGCGAAAATATTAAAAACTTTTTATAAATCTTATGTACTTTGTTTACCTAGTTATAAAATAATATGCAACAAGTAATCCCAGATAACTTCTCATTTGATTACAAATTTAACCGATTTATTTTATCCTATAAATCGAATCCACAAATATTTATTAATGTAATTATATAATTGAAAAATATTATTTGTTTATTTTAAGTTAAAGGTAATTTAAGTCAATTTATTTAATTAAATTTATAATTGTGCAGCTCTGTACGAACAGTAAATATATTTACAATTAGTTTTACGTTACTTAAAAACTTTTTAGGAAAACAATACTTTAAAGAAACAATACTTTCGCATTTAAATGCAAATTTATTACATTGGCTGTAGTCTGAAAGCTTTGTTTATGCGTATTTAATAAACAAGGCAGGATGTTTGAATGAAAAATGTGTTAATATGAAATATTCAGACTAATGACCATTTACGTTTTATTTATTGTAAGATCAAATTAGTTTAAACATTTGTGTTTACTGTAAACAATAAAGGGATGTTGTGTACAATATTAATTATAGTATCCCACATATCTACTACGATTAGGGTTTCCTGTAAAATTGTGAATCGTTTCGCACACATTGTTTTCCTACACAATGTTTTACTTATATGTAACGAATGTTAAAATCTGTCTGGAGTGTATTTTCAAAAGTATTAAGAAGTATTAAGCGTCGAGGTTTCCCAAAACTGAAGGTTTAACTGAGATATAGATCTGGCATTCATACATTGGTTTGAATATAGTTTTATAAATTACTACTTTCAAATGAGAGGGTAATACCGTCGGGACAGTTGATTTTTCAGCTGTTTCTGTATACTATCTAAGGTTTTGCGCTTCACTATTCCTTGCTTGTTCTACGTAACAATTCTATTCTGTCCATATGTTAAAATATATATTAAAATGTTTTATTTTGGAAAAATATAGTGTAAAACACTCACAAATTTCTCTTCCCGATATAAATAATTCAAAATATGAATTATGTTTAATCACGATTGAATGAAATTTAACCTTTATTCGACTTAAATATGCGAAAAATCGCTAATTAATACTAAACTAAACTCAGTAGATAATAATCTTGCCATAAAAGTTGTAGCTTTATCAATTTTCTTTAACTTCAATTAGGCCTAGATCCAGTTTTGTCATAAAATTTAAACTAATTCCCGCAGTCTTAAAAAATCCAATTTTTTAATAATTTGAATGAGTAAAATACAGAGATTATTAAATTCTTCAAGGATTGGAAAAAATTGTAATAAAAATTGCTCGTTTCCATATTTTCTATAAATTTGATTAAGCATACTTTTTTTGTAAAATTCATATTAGGGCTGCAATATTAAAACCACTAGAGCAAAGTTTTTCAATATCAAGTTTCAATTTCGTTTTAATTGTCCATTCATACACAGATATACACAAACAAACCTATCGCTAAAAACATGTTTTTTGGGGCTCAAGGTGCATGAAAACGTGTATTTTTGGTGAAAATTAAACTTCGAAATATCGATATGAAAAAATTAGTTCTTTTTCTACATATTCAAATAAGATTTTTAAGGCACATTTATGAAAGTAAAAATGTATTTTGTTTAATAGTTTGTTACATTTAAATTAAATAACCATAAAAAAATAGATTTATTAAAGAAAGTTCGGACTTAATGGCGATGCTATATAAAATAACTTAAGTAAAAACTTATTTAACATTTTATTAATGTTCGTTTTTAACGAGTGAATAAACTAACCGTAGGATATTACATAAACTATCCCAAAATAATCTTCTATTTCATTTATATTGGTTTCAAATTAAAAGCAAATTGACTATATATTACTTATTTTCTATTTCACAGTATTAAGAAACTTTACAGACAAAGCCTATTTACAAGAAATTAACCTTATATTTCTCAGAAAATTTAACAAATTATACATCTAACTAATATCTAATACTGTTGGTTAAAAATTTAGAATAAATCTAAGTAAAACATTTTGTTATATTGTAAATTTGGGGTAAATTAATGTTTTAACAAAATATTTATGTATTTTTTTAAAAAGATATATTAAAAAAGTAATCTCTATTTAATAATATCTTTAATATGTCAGTGAGATAAACCGTTTAGCAAACAATTTGTTAAAAGCTCTGATTAGAATAGAAAACATCAATCTTAATGTCGTTAATTTAAAGCTTACGTCAGATACAAAATTATACTCTGATAAAACACTTCTTTCTTCTCAGTCCATTGGTTTTCTGAACACAAAAGTAATTTTCTGTTTCAACAGTAGTAACTATAAATAATATTTTAGAAAATATATTTGTGTTCTCTTATATTAATCCTTCTCTTGGTAGGTGACGTCATTTACTTATACTTAAGTCTTTAACGCAAAAAAATATTCATAGACTAAAACAATATCGAAGTTATAACTCTTAAATTTTTACTGTTTCTGTTAAAAATATTTGTTTAAATTCTTTCAAAAATCATTTATTTCAACTTTATTATAGCAATACTTAAACTAATTTTTTTTCAAAATTTTATATAAAATATTATGATTGTGCTAAAGGGAAGTTATAAAATCAAAGAATTCCATTTACGAGGAGTGGCTATTAAATAAGGAGACTGATGTTGTAAAAAATTTTATTTTTATTTTTTACATAATCACTTATTGTCACCTTTAATATACACTTCTTCTCTATCCCTACAACGTTCCATGCAAATTTTTCATTGTTGGAAACAGTGCTGGAAGTCATCTTCTATCAGCTCCTTTAGGACACGTGCCGCTTTCTCTTTTACAGCTTCCATCGACTCAAATCTTGTCCCTTTTAATGCAGATTTCACCTTAGGGAACAGGAAGAAGTCACATGGTGCAAGATCTGGTGAATAAGGTGAATGGATGTTCTAACACTGAGATGCTGTACTTAGCTTGGAACCTCTTAACAAATAACGCGGAATGAGCTGGCCCATTGTCTCGGTGGAGAACCCATGATTTGTCCTTCCACATTTCGGTGCGTTTTTTCCTTACTCTTTGACGTAGTTTATAAAGTACCACAAGGTAGTAATATTGATTAATTGTTTGACCTTCAGGAATCCAGTGAAGGTACACAATCCCATGGATATCTCAAAAAAATCATCATTGCTTTAAATTTTGACTTGCTCATTCGAGCTTTTTTGGCTCTCGGTGAAGTTCGGCTCTTCCAGATTGCAAGGATTGGCGCTTCGTTTCCGGATCATAAGTAAAAAACCACGTTTCGTCATATGTTATCTTCTACCTGTTCTCTAAGGTAAAATTTGCATTAAAAGGGACAAGATTTGAGTCTGTGTAAGCTGTAAAAGAGAAAGCGGTACGTGTCCTGAAGGAGCTGACAGAAGATGACTTCCAGCACTGTTTCCAACAACGAAAAATTCGCATGGAGCGTTGTAGGGATAAAGAAGGAGTGTATATTGAAGGCGACAATAAGTGATTATGTCTAAAATAAAAATAAAATTTTTTACAACATCAGTCTCGTTATTTAATAGTCACACCTCGTACGTGCCAATATTCGTCAAGAGAACAACTTCGCTGAGGTACAATAAAAAACCAGTCGCCAAGAAATTCGTTTCCTTCCTACATCTCTCTTCCGCTGAATCTTGCTTTCTGTTATCAAGCGAAGTATGTTGTATCATGGTCCACATGATACTTTATTTTCCTTAATTGGAGGGTGTAAACAAATTTTTTTTTTGTTCCCATTTTCTGAAAGACTATCTGGTTATTTATTTTATCCTTCCAGGGTATCTTTAGCATTAGTCTGTACAACCAAAGCTCAAACGCACCTATTATCTTGATATTGTCCTTTTTCAGCGTTTAGGCTTTCGCGCCATATAATACTGTCGAGTAAATGTAACATCGAACCATCCTCAATCTCAGGTTAAGGCTCAAGGATATCTATTAAAAAATTTTTATTTTAACAAACGCTGATCTAGTTTTTTTCTATTCGTCTGTATGATCATGTACTTCATTCACTTTTGTAACCAAACATTTAAACTTGATAACTCTCTCAATTGTTATGTTGTTCACAATGAATTGCCTTTGTTATAAATCTTGGCTTTTTACGAAAATTTTCATGTAACTGGTCTTTTTGATGTTTATTCTCATAATATATGGACGAAACGAAAGAAAGTTGGGCTGAAGTTACGTCAACTGTCCTGGCTCTTAGACAGTAAAATCTTAACTCTCCCGTGAAAATAAAGTACTCTATACAAAGTAATACTCAAACCAGTTTGGACATATGGGTTAGAACTATGGGCTACAGCTAGTTCATCAAATATAGAAATACTGCAGCGCTTCCAATCAAAATGCCTGAGACTAATCACTGCAGCCCAATTGTACGTAACCAATGAAATACTACACAATGACCTAAACCTGCCCTTCATAAAAGAAGAAATTAAACAACATAGCGAAAAATATTTACAAAAATTAGAAGACCATCAGAATCCATTAGCGATTAACCTCCTTGACAACAGCGAAGATATTCACAGACTAAAACACTCGACTTACCTCTACGATTTTGTTAATCATTTAAACTTTTTTTTCTTTCTTCTCTACTCCAACTACTAATCATCGTTATCTCATAATAGGCATCGTTATCATCTCTATCATCGTCATCATCTCCAGCTTCAACTATTTTGTGTTTCAAGATGTTAATTCACAGTTAATCAAGTTTAGTTTTGTACATATATCTTTTCTTCACATTTAGTCTTGTTGAAACACACTACTGAGTATGGTTTTTATTTTAATTCTAAGTACATTACTCAGACTTTCTCGTCTTTGCTTAAAGTTTTTGTATTTTATAAACTGACTAGCAACCCCCGCTCGCTTCGCGTCACAGCAGCTAATGTAGACCTCATTAAATTACTTTAAAACCTCTCTTTACACAATATTTGTGGTTTTGTTGCCCTGTGGTAGCAAAATAAATTGTTTTTCTGCACTTCCAGCTCTAGAAAGTCTGACATGTTGTCCATGAGTGAAGGAAACACTCTTGCCTCAAATCGATGCCAACCGTTTTAAATGTTTGTCCCTGCGATTTAACAGAATTGAATAGAATGCATAGAAGAGTACTGATGGAAAAGAAAGAGACAGTAGATATAAATGGCTGAGATAAGAGACAGTAAGTAATACGTGGGTGCGGTACGCAGAGTAATTGGGAATATATGACTCATTCACTACCTATCCAATGAAAACAAATATATTATGAAATACAGTACAAAAATAAAAATTTTGAATATATCCAAAATTTTAATGTTTTTGGAATCGAATGTTATTCTTCACGTTTTTCTATGAAATATAAAAGTTGAATCGTGTTTTTAGCCGAAAAAATACCCCTCCCAGAGGACTTAGAAAAAATAAATGTGCTATGCACTCGATGGACATGCGAAATCGTCCTACTTTAAGTTGCTTAACTCACTTAATTAAAGTTACTTAAAGTTGCAAAATAGGTTATATTGATCAGGAAGCTCTAAGCTATGCAACAGTGTAAGATTTTTTTAAAATCAGTTTAGTAGTTTCTGAGATTAACGCATACAAACAAACAAACAGACGTTTCTTCTTTATTATAATATGATTGTAAAAGAAATACACTGTTACAAAAAAAACAAAAAATAATTTTCGAATTAACTTATCATGGTTTATTAATATTAACAAAACACGAAAATGCTATTTTATCATTGGTCTCACACCCAATACACTATTATTGCAGTAATTATATTTCAGTACATTATTTTAAAGTTACAATAGACATACTGCTGGATAGATTGTAATTTAGGTGTAATAACACAACCGTAATGCTTTAGGCGAATACATTATGTAATTAGTTAGACATTAGCTGGTTTACCCTGAGGAGGTTCCACTATCTACAGCGATATTAGGCATATCCTAAAATAAGTCTTTAATATAATTATATGCCCGTAAGGAGTAGTATTAAATTTCCTTCTAATTAATTAACGAAGTTTAATTAATTATGAAGCCAATTTATTAAGAGCTGCTCCGGAGAAACTACATTTAATTACACGAGTTTAAAATATATTATAACGATACTTTAGTATGTTAAGTTTCCTTTAGTAATCTGTTAGCTTGACTTGATGACCAAATTTTGTTAATACCTTGCTTGTCTTTATAACAAATTTCGTTGTTGTAATCACTTCTTTGATTATTTACGAGACATACATCTTTTCAAATAATGTATTATTATTTCCCAAACCCGAATACTCGGGTACTTAATCAGAGGCAACATAATTAAGTCAATTTAATATTCACTAAATTAATTTTCCTCTTCATATTGAATTTTTGTAAAGAGTATATATATTTTACCGCTATGTAAGTAGATTTAATAGCACGAATAGAGTATAGAGATTAAAATTTTTCTTCAGGGAAATGTTCATTACGTTTTATACTTTGTTTTATTTTACAATTAATATATTCCCATGAACTACAGGATTTAATGTGACAAGCCTAAATTAGGTATATAATTTGTGAACACTGGTCCTAGGAGGCGATTAACTACGAAGCGTATTTTAAAAGTAAGTACCGTTTTGAAATAAAAAAAAGTACAATTTTCTTAATAATTTTAATTTTTATATGAGGTGTGGCTATTAAACAACGAGACTGAAGTTGTAAAAAATTTAATTTTCATTTTTTACATAATCACTTACTGTCACCTTCAATATACACTCCTCCTCTATCCCTACAACGCTCCATGAAAATTTTCAATTGTTGGAAACAGTGCTGAAAGTCATCTTCTGTCAGCTCCTTCAGGACACGTGCCGCTTTCTCTTTTACAGCTTTCATCGACTCAAATCTTGTCACTTTTAATGCAGATTTCACCTTAGGGAACAGGTAGAAGTCACATGGTGCATGATCTGGTCAATAAGGTTGATAGATGTTCTAACACTGAGATGCTGTACTTGGCTAGGAACCTCTTGACAAATAACGCGGAATGAGCTGGCCCATTGTCTCGATGGAGAACCCATGATTTGTCCTTCCACATTTCGGTGCGTTTTTTCCTTACTCTTTGACGTAGTTTATAATGTACCACAAGGTAGTTATATTGATTAATTGTTTGACCTTCAGGAATCCAGTGAAGGTACACAATCCCATGGATATAAAAAAAATCATCATTGCTTTAAATTTTGACTTGCTCATTCGAGCTTTTTTGGCTCTCGGCAAAGTTCGGATCTTCCAGTGCACGAATTGGCGATTCGTTTCCGGATCATAAGTAAAAAACAACGTTTCGTCACATGTTATTATCTTCTACCTTTTCTCTAAGATGAAATCTGCATTAAGAGGGACAAGATTTGAGTCTGTGGAAGCAGTAAAAGAAAAAGCGGCACGTGTCCTGACGGAGCTAAGAGTAGATGACTTTCAAAAATGTTTCCAACAATGGAAATTTCGCATGGAGCGTTGTAGGGATAGAAAAGGAGTGTATATTGAAGTTGACAAAAAGTGATTATGTATAAATTAAAATTAAATTTTTTACAACTCAGTCTCGTTATTTAATAGCCACACCTTGTATATCGTTTAATATCTGAGTCATTACTATGTATAAAATTATTATAAGGGTTAGAACAAGTTTTAAATCTTGATTCCAGTATCACAATTTGTTACACGTAGGAGCTAAAAGTTAGTCTTTTGTCAAAATTTAAACTTTGTTTGTTTTCTAATCTAAAATATTATAATGGTGGTCAGAAACCATGATGAAACGTGAAATTTATATTAAACGGAATATAGCAGTATTAATTTTATTTTCCATGCTTGATATCAATCTGTCAAGTTCAGGTGTTGTTAAAGTGTTTAGCAATCATAGGAGGAATTTGTTGCCTGTGACAATTTTATATTTTCATGCCATAAATTGTGTCTGTATCTTTGACAAAGTAAATGTTATAGATAGGCTACTGTATTATTTGTTAAGTCTTAAGTTACATGGAAAATAAAATACTATGTTCTAATTATAAACCTGGATGAAGATCAGTAAATCTACAAAATATTTTTTATTTTATTTTTTTAATTCCTAATGTGTGTTGAAGTCTTTTCAATCTAAGAACAATAATCAAGCCCATCACCCAATAAAATGGGATGATATGAATGACGTGTACATGAGGTTTAGTCCTGTATAGGCTCAGGCCGATTTTTTCTTAGAGGGTGTCGTTAATTGAATTAACGAATTTAAATACTACAGTAGAGTGTACGTACCGATTTACTTTGGTGGTTGGGGTTTAATTCTCGTCTTCCTCCTCTTTTTCTCGTCATTCCTATCCGGTGTCGATGTTGGCGATCATCTTGGCTATTTTGATTTATTAGACACAATACGGAATAATTTTGTGGAGCTCTTACCGAACCAGGTCCTCAAATTGTTGAGGCAGGAAATTCTTCTACCAGGATCCCTCTTTCCCTTTATCTTCCCCTACAGTAGATCATACAATTTTTACTTTCTCTTGCCTATATGAATATATAGGAAGGAAAGTATTGTTTTCATGTCGATTTTTCGAAATCGAGTTTTCACCGGATCTATACGTTTTCAGACCCCCTGAACCCAAAAAACATGTTTTTAGCGATTGGTCTGTGTGTGTGTCTGTGTGTGTGTGTGTGTGTGTATGTGTGTCTGTGTGTGAACAGAATATCTCAAGAACGGAACATCGTACGAACTTGAAACTTGAAACTTAAGTTACATACCACTACCGGACGCGACACGAACATTTTCATCAAAATCGGTCAACCGGAAGTAGTAG
This sequence comes from Catonia carolina, assembly GCA_035578175.1. Lineage (NCBI taxonomy): Eukaryota > Metazoa > Arthropoda > Insecta > Hemiptera > Achilidae > Catonia > Catonia carolina. The sequence continues at coordinate 73,633,754 of JAQMRL010000005.1, forward strand.
TTTATTCGTATAATTTTTTACTTTTTTGCGATTTTCTCAAAAACTGGTCCTACGATTTTTTTCAAAATCGCCTCATTTACTCAATTTTTTATTCTCTACAAGATAGGGTAGGCGCCATGTTTGCTGAAATTCTCAGTGAGGCTGTTTTTACGTAAAAACGTTGTTTTTTTAAGATTACGGCTTTAATATAAATTTTAGCGCAAAAACTTATATAATAAAAGTTGTAGAAAATTTAAGAACCTGCAACTTCTGTTTCAAACATTTTTTTGTATAACGCTTAGTTTAGCGGTAATTTGTGATTTTCTGTTTTTTTTCTCACGAAAACGTGAGAAAAATCAATTTTTTTAACATTTCGGTCTTAGTATGCATTTTACGACAAAAGTGTATATAATTAAATTTATAGAAAATTAAAAGATCTACAACTTTTGTTTAGAGCATTTTTCTCTACAGAGCCTAGTTTAGCGTGAAAGCGTGATTTTCCGTATTTTTAAGCCAAACTGAGTTTGATTGTCATTTTGCGTCATTCACTCATGATTAAAATAAGGTTATGTTTTTGAGGTTAGTTTTTGTTCATTTCTAATATTTTATTACTAATGTTAAATTATATTGTAAATTATTTGCATTGGCAAGAGAAAGTTGTGTGAGTGTTTCACACCAGATTTTTTGGATTTCTTATAATATGACTTAGGCATTGCAGCTTACAGCACTTAACAATTTCGACCAATTCCAGACCCTTGTTCATTCTTAAAAAAACTTCAACATTAGTGACTATCTGCGATTAACCACACCCTCTCAGAAATGGCTGGCCTGGGTCTATACAAGACTACACCTCATTTACATATCATCATCTTATTGGGTCATGAAGTTGCTTATTTTTCTGAATTGAACAGATTCCAACGTAATCTGGGGAGGAAAAAATTAACGTATTTACCCTAATATAAGGCGACCCTTAAAACTTTAAAACTTCAATTAAAATTCTATAAAAAAAACTAATTTTTTAATTAAAAATAAAATTAACACTACATTATATAAACAAAACACTATACATAAAACAAGTTTAAAATTTTTAAACTTTTTTAAGCTTCAGAAAGATCTTCAACTCCATTCTCATCGTCTTCACTACTTAAACTAGACTAGGCTACTAACACGGTAAGCTAATGCGGAATGTTACCCTGTGGTGAGTATGGGAAACTATGGGCTTTAGAATCGCCTATAACCCATTCTATAAACAAGACAGATCAACGTTTCATTATGTTTTTCCTAGAAATCTTCTGTGCATCAACGTAAATGACATCTCTCATCTTTGAACAAATTGGGTTCCAGGCAATCCTATAGCCCATCCTACCCAAAAGACAGGTAATGTTTTTCTAAAACATTGTTTCAATAGATATCATTTAGTTTATCGTATACGTCCATTCCAAGTACAATCATTAGATACCTACTACTTTTACAACTTTTTACAACATTTTACATCTTTAATTTTTACATCTTTGTTATAGTTTATGTAAATATTCGAATATAATGTAATATTATGGGATTGAACAGAGTTATTTACTAAATAGTGTATTTTCATTTAAAATAATTTTATTTCTAATAGCGTATTTTTAATTGTTAAACAATGTCATGTAATGTAATGATGTGTAATCGTAAAATGTAATAATCTAATAGTGTAATATTGTCATGTAATGTAACGATGTATAATCGTAAAATGTAATAATCTAATAGTGTAATATTGTAGGATAAAAATTATTATGTACGAGGAACGCATTCCAGGAAATGTGTAAGCAAGCGAGCTAGAATGTGTCGCGTCAGCGGAGTTGGCTGTTACGGGTATAGTAAGGCGGGAGCGGGGTGGAACGCGAGAGCCTTGCCAGTCGCTGTGTTAGACTCGAAGCGAGCAGTGCGAGTGAGTTGCGCGCGCCTTTTTGTAGGACAGGCACACACGAGCAACGTCGTATGACCACCCGGTATGGGCGGTCCTCGTGCTAGTACGCGAGTATTCTGGTGAATAACTGTTTAAGGCTTCCAGTGAACTCTCGGGACGGGCCGGTGGAATGGTGAGGCGGTGTAGCCTGTGGTTTTAGAACGGTATAAGTTGTGGTTGAGTGAACTGTGTGCGCTCGTGTGACCCCGGCCTAGCCAGACCGTGGAGTTGGAATACTGCGATTGGGCCCGTTTGAGTCCCTCTTAACATACGGCCCCGAAGGTTTCGGGCGAGGACGATGGCGATATTGGCTTGGTTTTGTAAGTACCCTTATGTACGATACTTTAAGTGAGCAAGTCTCCGTCCCAGTAGCTAGGGTTTTTTTTTGAGAAATCATTATGTAATTTCACTATTGTTGATGCTAATAATTTCCATTATTGATCTTGTGAGTAGTCATTATGTAATTACACTATTGTTGATGTTAATAGTTATTTTTATTATTAATTTTGAGAGGAGTCATTATGTAATTACACTATTGTGGATGTTAATATTTTCTTTTATTAATTTTGTGCGAAGTCATTATATAATTTCACTATTGATGTCGTTAATACTCTCTTTTACTGATTTTGTGAGAATTCACTATGTAATTTCATTATTGTTGTTGTCACTATGTTTTTTATTGAATTTTGTGAGAATTTATTGTGTAAGTTTTCACTATTGTTGCTGATAGTATTTTCTTTTATTGAACTTGTTAGAATTAGTATTTAATTTTATATGACTAACCACAGTGCCTGGTGACTGTTCAGTTGATGGACAATACGGGCTAGACGAGGGAAGTAAATCTCATAATTGGATTAATTTAGTATTAGGTTATGGTTACTTTAATAGTTTATTGGGATTGTGCCTTGTGTTCCACGACTTAGGGACTTTAAGGACCATGGTTTTATTGTGTTTAACCTTATAGATTATAATTGTAGCGTAGTTTCTGATGGCGATCAGAAGTGGTAATTTTAAGATGGGAAAATATTGTTAATAAATATATTCAAGATAAATCAAGAGTTTTTCATTGCTGTGACCCAACCTGCCGCCACCCCGTCCGGTTACATTGGTGTCAGGCGTGGGGTAGCCTGCAAAAATGGCTACCGTACCAGAACTTCAGCGGCAGATAGAGGAGCTCACACTCGCCAACCAAGAGCTCGTAGCATACAAGGACAGGGTGGTAGGGGAGCGGGAACAGCTAGCCGGAGAGGTGCAGACGCTGAGAACACAGGTGCAGAATCGGAACGCTAGCCCCGGCCGCTCTAAAAGAGACTTAGGTTTGCAGTCTCTAATAAAGGTATGGACTGGTGACGTAAGTGGTCCGACTGTAGAGGAATTCCTGGGGAATCTGGAGTTAGTGGCCAGGACCGGGAATTGGGATGACGAAGACCGAAAAACCATTTGCAGACTCAAGGTTTCTGGAGCCGCGGTGTCCTGTTTAGACGCTCACCCCGAGTTGAACGACCGGAGGTCTAAGTTTGAACAGTATGCTAAGGTACTACGAGACCGCTTCTTGGGGAATCGTGACCCGGAACGCTTCTTGCTAGCTTTGAATACCGCGAAGCAGGAACATGGAGAAGACCCGAGGGCTTTCGCCGATCGTTGCCGGAAACTAGCCGTGGAGGCTATGCCTCTGCCATCGGATGCGGCGGCGGCGCAGTGGGCGCGTGCACAACTGGATCGCACGTTGTTGGCTGCTTTCGTTAGAGGATTGGTGGGCCCCGCTGCGGACGCCTTGCAGATCTATCCGCCCAAGGACTTGGAGGAAGCTATAGGCGTGGCTGAACGAGTGAGCCAGGTACGACCGGCACACCGACGGGCCGGGGAGATATTCGGAATATTCGGTGAACCGCCATGTAGTAACCTTAATGCGGTCACTGCTTCGTCAACCAAGAGAGTAACATCGCCAACGCCGGGAGTGTGCTTTACCTGTGGGGGCAGGGGGCATTTCGCGCGAGACTGCGCCAACCGACAAAGACCGCCAGCGACGCGCACTGCAAGTAGAGAAGGTAGAGGGAGATTCCGGCCCCAAGATGAGCCTAGAAGTAATAACCGACGCGGGAATTGCTTTGTCTGCGGCGTGGCTGGCCACTTTGCCGCTCGATGCCCAAGGCGGTACACCGAGCGGAGGGATCCGGGAGTGTCAAACACATCTAAGGTGGTAGGAAACGGCGACGGGGCGGCGTCCCCAAACGAGAACGGCTTGTAGGGCGTCCCGACGACAAGCCAGTAACGCAAGGGACCTGCTGGGTGCCGAATGTGCGGACCGACCAGGAAGGAATTTTAGTGACCACTGAGATCGGAGGCCAGACTAGGGTGTTGTTGGTGGATACAGGATCAGAAATGTCGCTCTTAAGGGAGCCTGTCCCTGGAGTACCGCTGCAGCCAGCCCATGTAATGGCTAAGGGTGTAACTGGGGCGCTGCTAGGCATCGCCGGTTGTCAAGTGGTGGACTGCGAGATAGGGGGAGTACAGGTACGACACCCGTTCGTCGTCGCTACCATGGACACTACGAGAGATGGACTTCTAGGCCTTGATTTGTTGGAGAAGTTAGGCGCCGTAATCGATACCCGAAGTCGAAGGTTAAGCTGTAGGACGTCCCCCTCGAGTGCCGAAGTAAATGTTGCCGCAGTGACAACAAGGGACACAGACACCCAAGAGAGCCAACGAGTTAACGTCTGTAAGGAAGGAGGCGGATTTGAACAGATAATTAAATGCATCAAAAAGGTTACTATTCCCCCTTACTCGGAGATGGTACTGTCGGCGGCTATTGAGACCGCTGTGGACGAGGACATGCTAGTGGAACCGGTTGCGCAACCCCAGCCCGGCTTACGAGTGGCAAGGACGGTGAATCGAGTGCAGGGGAAGCAGGTTACAGTGAAGCTAATTAACTTGACGTCGGCGAATATTCAGCTTCCTCGGAAGCAGGAACTAGGGAGAGCGGAGCCCCTGGGACGGGAGAAACTGGTGGCCACGGTAGACTCTAGCAAGGACCTCACTGGAGAAACCAAGAATTTGAAGGCAAGCATCAAGGAGAAAACAGCCCATTTGAAGGACCCGGAGGCAAGGGAGCTGGAGGCTGTCCTATTAAAATATGTGACGACATTCGACGAGCCGGATCGAGAAGGGTGTAATCTAGAAGTAGTTCATCGGATACCCACTGTGGATGATAAACCCATCGCCAAGAGGCCCTACCGAGTACCATACCACCTACGCCCGGTGGTGGAGGAACACCTCGCCGAAATGATTAACCGGGGGGTAATAGAGCCTTCCCTTAGCCCGTGGTCTGCTCCAGTGGTGCTCGTCCGAAAGAAGACAACCGATGGGAGCACCAAGTACCGGTTTTGTACCGACTTCCGGGCTCTCAACGAGGTGACCAAGGCGGACGCGTATCCATTGCCATTAATCCAGGAGACGTTGGAACATCTGGGACGATGCCGATATTTTTCCACGCTTGACCTACACAGTGGGTACCATCAGATCCCAGTGGCGGAGGAAGACCGTGAGAAAACGGCTTTCACGACGGTAGGCGGCCACTATCAATACCGACGAATGGCGTTTGGGTTAACCGGCGCTCCAGCAACGTTTCAGCGGGCTATGGATCGACTACTGTCCAAGATCAAGGGAGTAGAGTGTCTGGTGTACCTAGACGATGTCATTATCTTCAGCGAGACCTTCAAGGAACACTTGGAGAGGCTTATGCATGTTTTAGAGATTTTTCAACGGGCTAACCTAAGGGTCAATCTGGAGAAGTGTCAGTTTGCCAAGGACACAGTCCAGTATCTGGGTCATGTGGTTACATCGACGGGTGTGAGGCCAGAACCGGAGAAGCTACGAGCCGTGAGGGAATTTCCCGTGCCGACGAACCCAAGGGAAGTAAGGGGTTTCCTCGGTCTAGCGGGGTATTACAGGCGTTTTGTGCCCAATTTTGCGGATATTGCTGGGCCCCTTACCAAATTAACCAAGAAGGAGGAAAAATATAGTTGGGGGACCGAGCAGCAACGCTCCTTCCAGTTGTTGAAGGACACGTTGTGCTCCGACCGAGTGCTAATGTTTCCAGATTTCAACAAGCCTTTTATACTGGCTACCGATGCTTCGTCCGTAGCCCTTGGGGCGGTCCTATCACAGGAAACAGACGAAGGTGAAAGACCCGTCGCGTTCGCAAGCAGACAGCTGAATCAAGCGGAAAGGAATTACTCGACCACTGAAAGGGAGCTGCTTGCCGTAGTTTGGGCCTCCCGGCAATTTCGATGTTATTTACTGGGCCGGCGTTTCACTCTCGTGACCGACCACGCAGCACTACGGTGGATGTTAAGCCTACGAGATCCTTCCTCTCGATTGACCAGGTGGGCGCTGAGACTGGCGGAATTTGAGTACACTGTCGTGCACAAGCCAGGAATAAAACATACAAACGCAGATGCTTTGAGCCGGGCGACTATGATAGCGAGAGTAGTGAGTGACATGGATGCTGAAGAAGTGAGGAAGGAGCAAAACGAAGATGCATGGTGCCAGGAGTTGATTCGAAACCAGAAAGGGGTAACCGTTGACGGAATCATCTATTGGACCGACGGGGCGTGTGACCAGAAGGAATGGAGGTTGGCGGTGCCTCATACAATGAGGGAGCAAATATTGGAGAACTGCCATAACGCGCCGTGGGCAGGACACCCGGGAATAGAGAGGACGATTCTGCGAGTTAAAACTAAGTGCTTTTGGCCAGGGATAACGTCCGACGTGACTAAATGGGTGCGCCAGTGCCAGCGTTGTGCAGAGCGGAAGACACCGACCCGACTGAAAGCGCCCCTGGCCAGGGCACCGGAACCTTCCAGACCCTTCGAATTAGTAGCGATGGACATCGTGGGTCCCCTACCCAGAAGTAAGAATGGGAAACGATACCTACTCACTTTCGTGGATCACTTCACCAGATATGTCGAGGCAGTTCCCCTGGAAGATCAAAGTGCGGAAAGCGTTGCCTGCGCCTTCGTACAACAAATCATAACGCGGCACGGGGTACCTGAACGACTCCTCACCGACCAGGGGAGAAATTTTACGTCCGATTTGATGAAGGAAGTCTGCCGTCTGTTAGGGATAAAAAAGCTGCAGACGTCACCTTATCATCCGGAGGGTAACGGGCGCCTCGAGAGAGTGCATCGTACCCTAATAGATAGTGTTGCCCACTTCGCACGACACGATGGACGAGACTGGGATCGGTGGGTTCCGTACGCAGTGATGGCCTACCGAAGCGTGCCGCACTCGTCGACAGGGTATTCCCCATACTTTTTGCTCCACGGGCGAGAGATGGTCCTGCCCGGGGATCTGATGATCAATTCGGGCAGTTATGATGGAAAGGTAGAAGACTATCTTCACCTCTTATGCCAACGCCTGAGAAATGCCTACGAAGTAACAGTCCAGCAATCTCACCGGGCGGCGGAAGAAAGAGCCCGTGCATTTAACCGGGATAAGGTGAGCCGAAAGTTCGAGGTAGGCGACACCGTGTATCTACACGATCCCGCGGTGAAGCCGGGGAACAGCCGAAAGTTTTTGCGTCCGTGGAAGGGGCCTTACGAGGTGATCAAAAAGTTGTCGGAGGTGAATTATCAACTCCGCGTCGGGTCGGACCGGACCGTGATCGTGCATGTAAATCGCCTGAAACCGGGAACGGCCAGCGTCTCGAAGGAAGGAGCGCCAGCGGTGCGGCAGCGGCGGACGGCGTGCCAGCGAAAACAAGAAGATCCGGGAGTTCCGTCAAGGGAAATTGGAGACGAGGAAGCGGAAGAGGAACCATGGAGGCCGTCAGAATTCGAGAGTGATGGAGATCAGAACGAGATTAGCGATGCGGCCGCAGTGGGAAGCCGTGGAGGGTCAACTAGGGAGTCTGGAACTGACTCTGGATCGGACACGATTGAAGGCCAGGAAGAGATGGCCCAGAAGGCAGGGTCGAGTGAAGACGAGAGAGGGTGGGAGGCCTGGGATGAATTTTTCGCCGCCCCCGATAGCCCACCGGAACCGTTAGACCCTGTAAGGGAGGATCCCTCGTATCGACCCTCCCCACAAGCGAGACGACCCGCAGTGAGATCACCATACTCGTTAAGAAGCAGGGGAGGAATTCCACGCCAAGAACAGAGTAGCAGGGACTAGATGGAAGGACGAGGGTGAAACCCGCTTCATACTGGAGTCCTGGCTGGATTGAGTAGGTTAGGCCCAGTTTGGAGAGGGTGGATACTTCGTTCGTTTGCTATAAATATGGTACTAAATTACACTACCTTGATATAATTAGAGTAAATTAATTTTATATGTAGTTTTGTAAGTATTTTGTGCGGCCCCGTAATAACCGCCACTGAGACTGAATTCCCTTTGTGTAGGTATGTGCGTGGCTCTGGGAGCCGGACGCCAGGTCGACAACGGAGTACTCTTCCTGGAGCGGGGAGAAATTATAATGACAGGAGACTCAATGCGAGTGGTGGTGGAAATAAATGTGACCCGACTGACTGAGCGAAGGAGAGAGCTGCGAGCAGCCGTCGAAGAAGCCAAGGCAGTCCTTGTTGAAGCAGGCAGGAACGAGCCGAGGATGCGAGTTACCGAGAAATCCATCCAGGAAGTAGAGGACGTAGTTGCGGAAATGGAAACTGTCGGAGAGACGCTACGAGACATGTTGCCGAATGGGCGATCTAAGAGGGGCCTAGTCAACATCGGAGGGAAGATAATCAAGGTCATTTTCGGGAATCCGGATTCGGACGATCTCGACGAGCTGCATCGTAACCTCGAGGGAATCGATCGCACCATGGCGGAGACCGTATATCTGCAAAAGGACCTCACCTCCGTAACCCGTACCCTGTCAAGGCAGGCGGAAGAGAACAGCGAGAAGATTCGACGGGTGGCACAAGATGTGGTCGCCGTGATAAAGCCAATGATGAGGAGGTTGGATGCCGTAGAAGATCGGGTTCAGCGTGCAGATGTGATGTTACAGATGTTTATGAACGCAACCACTATCCTGGGTGGGCTGAGAGTTGCCTCCCTGCAGGGAGTGATAGATTTAAGGAATTTAGTGTTAGATGTTCAACGTGTTAGTGTAGAGGGTAGAATAAGTGCTACTTTAATTTCCCCTGTAGAACTAAGTAACATTGTCAGGAAATTGCAACCTGTATTGCCGGTAGGGGTAGACTTGCTCACTAGTACTGGGGTGATGGACATGTATAGATATTATGCCATGACCAAGGTATGTGCTCATTCAGTGGGACACTATATTAGAATAGTTATTGATGTACCTTTAGCCTCGCAAGGCCATTTGTTTCAGTTGTATCAAGTACGAGTGTTACCCGTGTTGGACTCTACGACTGGTGTATCGTATGTGTACCGCGTGCCGGAGACTCATTTCATTGTTAGTGAAAACCAAGAACTCCACAGTGAATTTCCTGCAGGAGAACTAGTGAAGTGTCAGGGAAGTGGCCCGAGGGTTTGCCCAGCGGATGTCGTCTTGCTTCATCGACGAAGGACCACCTGCCTACACTCCCTATTCATTGAGTCCGAGGTGGACATCCACAATCTTTGCGAGCGTGCCGTCCTGGCTAAGGTACCCTTACCCATCTGGATTTGGAGCGAAAGAGAAGAGAGCTGGTACTTTAGCATCCCTGTTGCAGACAACCTAGTCTCAGAATGCCAAGTGGGAGGCAGAGTCACGGTAACTAAACAAAATATTACCGGAGTGGGAAAATTGAAGCCGATTGGAAGTTGTACCTATCGCACCGATCAATTCACCATCCTGCAAAGATCCCGAGGTACAATTACAGTGGAATTAGTTCCGCCATTAGTTACTATTACCCGCTTAACCGTGGGTGTGCCAAAGACGAAACCACTCAGCAACAGGGAAGAGAGTTGGGAAATCATCGGAGAGTTGGCAGCGGAGGGCCGATCCCAGCCAGGCCCTCATGGTCCAGAGGTTACCTACCGAGATTTGGAGAACGCGATCCAGCGTAGGCAGGAATATTACCAACGAGCCTGGTGGTTGACGAGCTTCCTTATCATATTGGTGGCCGTAATCTTGATCACGGCCATATGGTGGTATCGACGGAGGACCGATGCGGAGACGAATCAAGAAGCGGAGGAGGGAGGACCCTCCATTGAGATGGTACCGTGTCCTGGAGCAACCGAGCAGCCTAGACGAGGGGACGGAGCGACACCGAGGAACCCGGAACTTCCACCCATCCAGCGGCTATCCAGGGAGGAGCGACGCAGCCTATCCCGAAGCGGTTATGCCAGTGTGGCAGTGAGGAGCGACTAGCGTATCTGCAATGTGTGTAGTGCAGTGACAGTGGAGTAGGGAACATGGCCTGTTAAATCTGATAGCCCTTTCTGAGAGGGGAAAGTAGTGTAATATTATGGGATTGAACAGAGTTATTTACTAAATAGTGTATTTTCATTTAAAATAATTTTATTTCTAATAGCGTATTTTTAATTGTTAAACAATGTCATGTAATGTAATGATGTGTAATCGTAAAATGTAATAATCTAATAGTGTAATATTGTCATGTAATGTAACGATGTATAATCGTAAAATGTAATAATCTAATAGTGTAATATTGTAGGATAAAAATTATTATGTACGAGGAACGCATTCCAGGAAATGTGTAAGCAAGCGAGCTAGAATGTGTCGCGTCAGCGGAGTTGGCTGTTACGGGTATAGTAAGGCGGGAGCGGGGTGGAACGCGAGAGCCTTGCCAGTCGCTGTGTTAGACTCGAAGCGAGCAGTGCGAGTGAGTTGCGCGCGCCTTTTTGTAGGACAGGCACACACGAGCAACGTCGTATGACCACCCGGTATGGGCGGTCCTCGTGCTAGTACGCGAGTATTCTGGTGAATAACTGTTTAAGGCTTCCAGTGAACTCTCGGGACGGGCCGGTGGAATGGTGAGGCGGTGTAGCCTGTGGTTTTAGAACGGTATAAGTTGTGGTTGAGTGAACTGTGTGCGCTCGTGTGACCCCGGCCTAGCCAGACCGTGGAGTTGGAATACTGCGATTGGGCCCGTTTGAGTCCCTCTTAACATACGGCCCCGAAGGTTTCGGGCGAGGACGATGGCGATATTGGCTTGGTTTTGTAAGTACCCTTATGTACTATACTTTAAGTGAGCAAGTCTCCGTCCCAGTAGCTAGGGTTTTTTTTTGAGAAATCATTATGTAATTTCACTATTGTTGATGCTAATAATTTCCATTATTGATCTTGTGAGTAGTCATTATGTAATTACACTATTGTTGATGTTAATAGTTATTTTTATTATTAATTTTGAGAGGAGTCATTATGTAATTACACTATTGTGGATGTTAATATTTTCTTTTATTAATTTTGTGCGAAGTCATTATATAATTTCACTATTGATGTCGTTAATACTCTCTTTTACTGATTTTGTGAGAATTCACTATGTAATTTCATTATTGTTGTTGTCACTATGTTTTTTATTGAATTTTGTGAGAATTTATTGTGTAAGTTTTCACTATTGTTGCTGATAGTATTTTCTTTTATTGAACTTGTTAGAATTAGTATTTAATTTTATATGACTAACCACAGTGCCTGGTGACTGTTCAGTTGATGGACAATACGGGCTAGACGAGGGAAGTAAATCTCATAATTGGATTAATTTAGTATTAGGTTATGGTTACTTTAATAGTTTATTGGGATTGTGCCTTGTGTTCCACGACTTAGGGACTTTAAGGACCATGGTTTTATTGTGTTTAACCTTATAGATTATAATTGTAGCGTAGTTTCTGATGGCGATCAGAAGTGGTAATTTTAAGATGGGAAAATATTGTTAATAAATATATTCAAGATAAATCAAGAGTTTTTCATTGCTGTGACCCAACCTGCCGCCACCCCGTCCGGTTACAATAAGACGACCTGTAATTTTTAAGGAAAAATCTCGGGAAAAATCCTCGCCTTATATTTGGGTAAATACGGTAATTGTTTGAAGGCCTAAGTCGTTTATACAGGTGCGAATAAAGGTTTTCATAAAATGTGAAAAATTACTTGCATATACAATTTTCCGCGCGAAATAAACATAGTGTTCGAAATAGTTAATATATTTTTACTTGCACCATATTAAATCTGATTACTCGAACATAAGTTTCCGTATTATTATATATAACCGGAATTTGACCAACATTTTATAAAATAAATAATGATAACTTTATGTAATATCAACTGGGTTATAGACATTCTGTACATAGAACGACCTTTGAAAATTATCGAACCGTTTAGTTAATTAACTGTCATAAATTAATTACATATTCTGTTTGTTGGTTCAAAGTAAAGTAATTAATTTAATTATTTAAATTTAAATAAATGTTCGTTAATAATTATTAAATACTAATCAACTTTGCCTATTTAATTTTAACTTATTAATTTTGGCCTTTCACAAAATTTTATATACTGTTAACCTGGTATTTTATTTGTTTTTCCTTTCATTAAAATCATCTGATTAATTAAATTAATTTTATGATTGATTTTTACTTTTGTTTGCCCTATATGAATTTGTAGGGAATGGAACTGTATTGTTTTTAAAAATAATATTGTTTTTCGAAATCGAGTTTTCACACGTTTTGAGGTCCCCTGAACCCAAAATAAAACAAAATTTAGGTAGTAGAAAACAACGTCCCAAAACAAAAAGTAGTTTTTAGTAACTAGGAAGGTGACAATAAAGTAATTCAAGACAAAAATTCATCATGGTTGATTCAGAATCTTTTTTATAAGACAGAAGAATTTTTTGCAGGTTGGGTTGACTTAATTTTTTGATGTTATTTTACCTGAGACTGGTATCTATTATAATAAGAAAAATGAATGAAAAAGGGACGGGAAATAAAGAAAAGAAGGGAATGTATGTCCATCTCGTTATTTATTACCTGACGTTTTTATATTTAATGAATTAGATATACAATATTCTTACTTCTTATAAGCCCACCACATAGTATTGTTCAAATAACCTTCACATAACCGCACGAACATTTTTTGTATCCCTTCAATTATTGAACTATACTTTTTACGGAATGGTCCCAAACGGACAAACCAAGGAACCTTAGGTGTTTAAAAAATTGAACATCAGTTGTAGTATTATGATATTATGATGGTTTTTGACTAAGGTTTTCATTTTGATCTGAATAAAAGTGAAAATTATTTATTTAAAATCCGAGAATATTCTTTTTAGATTCGCAATACTATCTTACATAATGGTACAGAATATTGAAAAACTTAAAAGTATTTCATAAAACAAAAAAATATTCAGTATTATAAATTGGCACTCCATTAATCGAAATACTTCTTTTAATATATTTAATTTTTTTATAAATTTATTTAATATATTTGTGTCTGTATAGAAAGATATTTGGTAGAAAATGGAAACAAAAATACTTAGGAAGTGCATGAACAAAAGGCACATGGTGGAAGGACAGTGACGGTTAATCCCAAACAAAAAAATCTACAAACTAATCCCCCCACTATCAAATAACTTTAGAAAGAAAGGAATATCATTTCTAGGACACATACTCAGAGCCGAAAAGTCCAGACTTGTGAACCGGCTGATCAACCATTTTTGGAATAAGGTGTCGAGACCTAGGTGGCTGAAGGATGTACAGCGGGATATGGAGGAACTTGAAATCACTCAACAAGACTTGCTAACGAAATCAGCTAAGTACAACCTAAGTACAACCTAAATCAGCTAAGTCAAGACTAATATGGTAACATTTGAACAAAAAACCAGTCGAGTGAACCGTCGAAGACGAAGACCGTCTTGTACCTAAGTACAACCTAAATCAGCTAAGTCAAGACTAATATGGTAACATTTGAACAAAAAACCAGTCGAGTGAACCGTCGAAGACGAAGACCGGAAACAGAGATCGAAACGATTTAAGAAAATATGGGCCAAACGAAAAAAGCCACGCTTAGCAGAGCGCGCTTTGCAAAGAAACCCAACACTGGAACAGACCTAAACTTGAATTAGAGCGATCCTATGAGGTCTCAAAAGTAAAAAAAAAAATCGGTACTCCATCAATCGAAATATATTTTTTTTAAATATATTTAATTTTTTTTATATTTAATATATTTGTATCTTTATGACACTCAACTTCACACTTCTGAATCTATCTGTTATCTAAATTTATATCTAGATAAGAGGCCTACGTCGAATGTACACGTGGATAAAACTAGAAAGGTACTACAGGACAGGTTCAAACAGTTGTACAGACTTCTTTCACGCAAATAAAAGTTACTAATTACCCCTAAATTAACCATTTACAGCTCGTACCTTAGCACAGCTCCTACCAATATGGAGCTGTGCCAGTCAACTTTACTGCTGTACAAAACCATCGCTATTAGCAAAAAATCAGGGTTTTCAATCAAAGCTTTTGCGAAGGATAGTTAACGCCCATTATTATGTAACCAATAAAACGCTAAACTCAGACCTAAACGTACCCTACATAAATTACATTTTCTTTAAACTCTATACAAAATTTAGGAAGAAACTTGTGAACTACCATAACCCATTGATCTCAAATCTAGCTACGCAGACTCTCACAAACAATCCAATTAGACGACTAAAACATCGATGGAGCCGAGACCTCATCAATTAACGTAGTACTGTAATTGACTATCCATTACAGTGTTCTAAATGCTGCACGTAATGCTACACTTATCTATTCACGTCGGAGTTCTGTCACTGGACTGTGTCTCCACTCACGTTTATTTACTATGTTAATTTTTTCCAAATTTTGTGTTATCACATTCACTTATTTTTTCCACCAGATTGTAAATTTCCTAAATAGAGAGACAAAGAGAGAGAGAGAGAGAGAGAGAGACAGATTTGCTACTTCACTTTTGGTAACGGGGATGAAAAAGTTTGAAATTTTTGTTTGATTACATTTATATTGTTTTTTAAAAACTCCTAGCTTAATTTCTTTTCACTTAAGTAAATTTTTGGAAAGTTTTACTCCTGTCGACAAATTGTGTTAGTTCATCCAGATGTTGCTAAACTACAGAAAGCTTAATTTTTAAAGGAACATTTTCTCGTCAATACCATCTTCATTTTCAACATATCTCTCTCTTTAGAGCGCGACATGAATGGATCGTCGCGCTCTGTCACTGGACTGTGTCTCCACTCACGTTTATTTGTCATGTTAATTATTTCCAATTTTTTTTGTTGTCACATTCACTCATTGTTTCCAACAGATTGTGAATTTCCTAAATAAAAAAAAATATATTTATTCTAAATTTAGTTTATCAATGTCACCATAATTAACAATTCAAGTGAAATTTAAATATGAAAATCAAACACCTCTTGTGTTAGTTGATTAGTCATGTTGCCAATGTAAACGTCAAATATTATTTATGTTAATGTAGACAGACTGTCAGTATGTTATTCCACATTTCAACCGACATATTACAATAAGTCTGCGTCAATATTGTATTTTGGCTAAATTTAGCTCAATTCAGCGACTATTTTGTCTGGAAATTAAGTTTTATACAAACACTATATGAGTTACTAATCCTCGTTTACCGTTATTCTGAAATATTGGTGTTTCATGTATCACTACACCTTTTTAAAATTAAACTCAAACAGTTTCTGCTAAAAAAACAATGTTTCATAATATTTTTTTTGACACTTTTTTATTGAAAATTTAGTATCTGTTTTTAGAATATTATAAAAAATTCTAAAGGTTCCAGAACTCAAGTTACTTGCAGTGATCACTGCAGTCCTCCAATTTGCCAGAGACGTTTTAAACGTGTGTGTTGAGTACTGGGCGGTATAGTCCTAGTGTACATGTGTTGTGTGAGACAGTTGCCATGTAGTTCAAATCTGTCGTGTATCGTCTTGTATAATAGTTTCACGACGTCATTTTTATAATATAGGGAGTTTATAAAAGAATTCCGCCATTTCAATAAATCATAATAAAATAACCTAACTAGTTAAAAGTATTTGGTTTTCATAGTTCTGTCAGGCGTATCGTAAAGTTTCAATTTGTTGCACTGTCCAACCTATTGGTTAACTTGCCTGACCTTCACGCGGTGTCAGGTCTGCCTGTCATGGCGTCACCGCAGCAGAAAGGACAGTGCGTGGTTTGGTTTACAGACACGCGTTTAGTTATTAGGACAGTTCAGCGTAATTTTTGGTGCGAATACGGACATACTGCGATTGCGAATAAAACGATTCTGCAGTGGTTTAACCAGTTTAAGGCAACAGGCAGCGTCTTGAATGGGACATCTCCAGGCAGGCCATCTGACCGCATCGTTGGTCCGTTCATATTTGGCGAAAAAACAATTAATGGAACTCATGACTGTGACATGTTAAAGCAGTACGCCTTTCCACAGATTGACGATATTGAAGGAGAAAAATAATTAATTTTCTTTCAGAAAGACGGCTCTCCACCGCATTACAACAACTGTGTCCGTGCTGCATTAAACATTCTTTTTCCAGACCGGTGGATCTGAAGAACAGGTCCGATCGCATACCCACCAAGGAACCCAAACATTATACCGCTAGATTTATTTTTTTGGGGACATGTTAAAAACATTGTTTACTCGGAGAAAATCCGTGACATTGAACCCCTACGGGAGAGGATTTTTGCAGTTGTAGCAGCAATAACACCGGATATGCTGGCAAGTACGTGAAAAGAAGTGGATTACCGTTTGGACGTATGCAGGGCAACGAATGGTGCACATATCAAAGTTTATTAAATATAAAATAAATACTTCAAAAATTTCTCATCCAGAATTTATTATAAAGTAAATTTTTCTTTTAATTACAGCTATTTAAATAACAGTTAAAATCCAGGAGTTCTTTTATCAACATTCTGTATTATTGATTTTTTTAATATCTTTTGAAATCAATCTATGAAAATAGGGGTCTCTGACCTTTTTGTCAGAGACTGACTAATACCAAGTAGACGTGGGTTGTTTTGTATCAGCTGCACACCGATTCCGACATGTGCTTCAAACAGTCGGGGACCAAGGTCAAAATATTGTCCCTCACTTGATAGTACGAGCACATAAAGTAAGATTAAAATAGGATGAGAGTGCAAAAACAATTCATGAGGGAATTTTTTTCTGTTGCGATTTTTAAATTTCCCTTTTTGATAAAAAATTTACCTTTTCTACATTTTGTAAAGTAATCATAATTCAAACAGTCGTGTTTATCCTGCAACGGAATATTAGTAATATGTTACAATGCCTCTTAAGAGGAGTGCACACCTATGCGATACGATACGTAAGATACAAGAAATACGCTGGAATCCATTGAATCTTGTTTACTTTCAAAATTTACAAACATGGATTTATCGCTTTGGGAAAAATATTGTCACCATGTAAAACATATCGACGATTTGTACAACAGAGAATGTTTATTTGACTTAGCAGTAGAAAATTGTATCATTAACTTTAATGACAGTGGTTCGGATTCTTCTGATAGTGACGAAAGTATAAGTTAGGTATTTGTAATTTCTGTGTTTTGTTTTCCATTATAATTTGTTGACTTTTAAAAGAAGAAATAATTTTGTTTAAATAATAGATTTTACTTGTAGTTGGAGCATGAATATTGTATTTTTCAAATAAAAGGCTGTTAAATGTTTAAAAAAATTTAATTAGGTTATCCATTCATATTACTTACTGTTTAACAATAAAAGTAAATGTTTAAAATAAATCAGTTGTTTCATTATATGTAAAAATTTCCCTGCAGGGAAATATTAAATTAAAAATTTCCCTGTGATAAATCTTTGTGTAAGTTTACTCTCATCCTATTTTAAAACATCTGTACTTATTTTTTTTTAATTCATTTATTTAACGTCGCATCAACTACAAAGGTCATTAGCAACGACGTTGGGGTGTAACTATTGTATGATGGAGGATGAAATGATTGTTTGTAACGTATGAAAAGATGCCGTGCCTGAGTGGGATTCGAACCCAGGACCGCATGATGAGAGGCGAGCACGTTACCACCTGCGCCAATGCGGCCGGCACTGTACTTATTATTTATAATAAAACTTATTGAAACCTATTGTGATGTACGAATGCCAGATTTATGACTCAGCTCAGTTTCGCTAAACTATAACGTTTTAAAGCAAAACTACTGCAGTTAAATAAAAAAAAAATACTTTCTTTTCCACCTGTTTGTTTTTTCTAAATTTTGTGTAATAAAATTGATCACTTTTCACATTAGAACATAACACCACAGGGTATCACTGATTTGTCACATGTATTATGTATTCCTTTTTTTATTAATAAATTTATTGGTAAATGTACAGTTCTAATAATATTAGAAATAAAAAATTATCTGTATTTTAGACTCACAAAATGTTTTTCACTAATTTTCAGCAAGTCATATTTTTAAAATAGATTTTACCTTAATTGAGATTTTTAAAAGAAATTTAATTTACTGTGTTTATTTTAATGAAAAATTTGAGTTATTTATATAAGTGCATGTAAAAATGCATTCTGTATGCGTTTCACAAATTTGTAGTTTGTTGATAAAGACCAAAATAAATTTTTTTCTACATAATATTGAAGCAGCTTATGAAATAACACATATCCAGATATCTGTACTTGTTGTAATGACACTTAGGTGAGCACTTTCATACAATCTAAAAGAAACTATGTACGTATAACATAATAAATTGATTAGTACCTATTTTACTATAAATGAAAGAAAATTTATATCTTCATAAAGATATCCTTTTAATTATCGAAGTTATTGTTAGCTTAAATATTAAATGTCAAATGTAATAATTGGCAATATAACAAATTCTTTTAAGTTCGCGTATCCGTTTTATTTATAAATTATTTATTAATTAATAATAATATTATTAATTTATTTATTTATTT
Organism: Catonia carolina; assembly: GCA_035578175.1. NCBI lineage: Eukaryota > Metazoa > Arthropoda > Insecta > Hemiptera > Achilidae > Catonia > Catonia carolina. Next base: position 73,652,560 of record JAQMRL010000005.1, read on the forward strand.
TATTAGTTGGTAATTTATTAGTATTAGTTGGTTATTAATTGGTAAGTTTCCATTTTCATTTCATTTTTGACAGTTGTAATTTTTTTGAATGTACCTTCGAAGGTCGGGTGCGTGGTATATTCGAGGGCATGGTATAACTATTCGAGAAAGTATGTAATATTACAGCAATAAATAATCTTTATACAAATATAATTGTTTTTTGACACTTCAAATAATTTTCACAATAAACTTTGAAGCAATTTTTTTTCTAATTTTAATAGGAAAATTCAGAACTACATAAAAACGAGTTAATTAGATGATTATGAAATGGAATAAAATGCGCTTTAAGACTTAGAGGAGATCACCACTCAACAGTGAGCTCCAGCTGAAAATGTTATGTAAACGGATTGCATATTTGTATGTACTATCGGAAATTACTTATTACGAAATGATGTCCCTACTCCATCGTCGGCGTAGACGTCTACGGGGATTTCCGGGAGGTATGGTAGGTATAGTTATCGTACAAGTTCGTTGCTATGATGAGATAATTCATACGGAATCTTGTGTAAATTTTTCGTAATAAGTCGTTTACGTACGGAATTTGAGGGCATTGTGCAAAATGTCATCGGTAACGTAAAAGGGAGCATTTGTAATTAGTTGTAAGAATTTTAACTGAAATCGTCGGATTTTTTAAATTACGGATGTCTTAGCAGTTCCATAGATTTGGGAGGCATACATCCAAACAGGCCGGAGATAAGCTTTATAAAAAAGAAATTTAAGATGCAGTGGTAATTTAGACCGTTTAAAAAGTAAAACCGTTTGAAGCAATTTTGAATCAATTCAAAAAAATGTCATATAAAATAAAATATTTCGGTATAAATTATATCGTAATCAGCTGAACTGTTACATACAAACCAAAAACTTGTAAATTAACCCAAAAATGAATTAATTTTCCTCAACTATATTGATTAATATACTGCATAACTCAGATCTTGTGCTAATTATCAACCGTGACTGATAGCCAGGTGTGTGATGATTGGAGAGATTGATGTTATAATTTAAGTTGTATAGGCCTAGCTAACCCTTATCAGTTAAGAGAAAGTGAGACGCGGTCACGACTATAAATAGTGTAAACTTAGTAATATATAGTGACGTAACAGAAAACGAAAGGAACAACTAAATGAAGTTAGGAAAAATAAATCAATAACGTAGATAAAATTCAACGACATAAAACTTTCTGTTATTGCAGCAGGAGTTGGTATGCGAATCTCCTTTGAGAAGACGGAAATAATGTCCACAAATACAGAAACACCAAGATATCTGGAGGCAGCCAATCACAAAATTAGGATAGTTAAAAAATTTAAGTATTTGGGAGAGGTGATCACATATAATCTAAACGAAAAAATAAACATGGAATCAAGAGTTAACAAACTCAAGGGAGCTCAAAGACTGACATGGTCCACCTATAAGAGGAAGTCAATGTCCATAAAATCCAAATTGAGGCACTACAATACGGTCACGAAGTCTGTGGTAATGTATGCGTGTGAGACTTTGGGCAGGTTGAGGCACTGTGGGAAGATGGAGGACCTTAGAAAGACAGAGAGAAGAATCCTCAGAACAATAATAAACAAAAAGCACAGAGTAGACAATGAGTATAGGTTGTTGCCAAATTCGGTTCTATACAGGGAAAATGAGGAAATTTCCGAGATAATGAGGAAGAGAAGAGTTGGGTTCTTTGGACATCTTAGGAGACTGCCAGAATCCAGATTTACCAGACAGGTACTAGATTTCTTTTTGAGAACCAAAGTCAAGTACGCCTGGTTTGAGGAAGTTCAACAGGATCTGCAGGACCTGGATATCTCAGAGACACAGATTTTGAACAGAGAAGAAGGATATAAGATCAAAAATCCAAACACGAAATTTCCAGAAGTACCTAAAAGGCAGACAAACAGACATTGGACTGTGGAGGATAGGGCGAGAGTGTCGCAAAGGATGAAGAACTACTGGGCAAATAAGAGGAATAACTAGGGATCTTCTATAAATCGATTAATTTTGCTCCAATGAGGGCCTAAAAAAAAAAAAAAAAAAAAAAAAAAATTAAATTTTCAAATAGTGTGGTTTTAACAGTTATAAATTTAATTTTCCTGTGTATAATATTTCAATTTTTATTTACTTTTTCATTACCTACATAATTTGAGATGTTTTTTTGATTTTATGATGAAAATTTTAAAAAAAGCAATGGGACTCTCTCCACGAAGAGTAAGTTAAAAAAATTTCAACTTATGTACAAGCAGGCAAAAGATTTTTAAAACAAAAATAATACATGAAAATTCGCAAAAATTCGACGATTTCAAACAACATTAAACCAACAATGTTGCATGGTATGGAAGCCAATTATAACCGAAGACAAGCGAAATGAAGCGATTACAAAGAGACGAGGAAAAGTGGCTTGTGCACTTCGAGGAATTCACTATTTGTACAAAAGAAAGCACTTTCAAGACAAGCCAAAATTAGAATAATACTGTGAAAAAACCTGTGTGTCTGTATGCGAGTGAGTTCCTTAAAATACCCTAGCCGAGAATCGAACCCGGGACCTTTAGCTTTGTATGATAGCTAGTCATTACACCACGGAGGCGGCCTGAAAAAAATTTATTCACTTTTAACTTGACATGTTCTCTTGTTTGTAAACATAATTTTTTTTTATTCCTAATTTGTGTACGTTGCAATCTGTTCAATTTAGAACAAAAAGAAACCCCATGACCCAATGAGATGAGGATGAGGTGTATGACGAATAAATGAGGTGTAGTCTTGCACAAACCCAGGCCGAACATTCCTGTGAGAGTATGATTAATTAAACGCCAACCATCAAAGTACAACGGTAACCACTGTCTAGTATTCAAATTCATATAAAAGTAACTACCTTTACTAGGATTTGAACCAGGAACCTTCGTCTCCAAAAATCAGCTGTTAAAGAGCTGATTTATAATAATTTGAGTTAATAAATAATATTATAATACCTTTAGTTAATAAATTGATTTTTTTCCCTAACATCTGAGATTATTTACTATCAGTTTTTTTTTTGTCTAATTTTATTACGGTACTATACATTGAGCTGCACAATTTCCGTATATGATATTAAAATGGCTGTGAGTAGTTTCACTCAAAGGAGAAGAGGTACCCAGTTGTACATTCTCCGTTTATAACTACGGGTATTGTCCGTTATTCAGACCAAGAAGTCTCCACTCCATTTTGGCTTGAGACGTCGCAAAGGTGGGAAGTCCCTTTTAGACCAGTCTGGACCTATGGTGTCCAGCTCTTTGGAGTAGCGGCAGAGAGTAATTTGAGGTCAAGCCAGGCCTTTCAATCAAAATTCTTAAGACCTGCTTCTGGCGCTCCTTTTTATGTAAGCAATAAAACCCTGCACGATGATTTGAAAATTCCGACAGTAAAGGATCTAACCGCGTACTTGTATAGTCAATTTCACGAACGACTAGATGACCATTAAAACCAACCAGTCCGTGATCTAGCTACAAGGGACTATCAGTTTAAAAACAAAAACTATAAGTAAATAGCATGAACGGGTTCACATGACGAAGACAATAACCAATTGTATTGCTTCAGAAAGAAAAAAATTAAGTATAATTTTTGAAAATATTAACTATATAAAAGATGAATAACAGTAATAGAAAAAGTAACCAAATTAATAACGGTGCTAGTAGAATGCGTAGAGAAAGAAGATGATGTTGATGTTGATATGGACTTCAATTATTTACAATGTAGGTTAGTCGGTAAATCTAAACGGAAGGTCAAGCAATTTTATTCCGTTTCAGTCGTGTCACGTCTTCGCTATTATCAAGTAAATTAAGCGCCAAAGAATTAGGGTGATCTTCTAATTTTTACTTTCTCTTGCCTATATGAATATATAGGAAGGAAAGTATTGTTTTCATGTCGATTTTTCGAAATCGAGTTTTCACCGGATCTATACGTTTTCAGACCCCCTGAACCCAAAAAACATGTTTTTAGCGATTGGTCTGTGTGTGTGTCTGTGTGTGTGTCTGTGTGTGTGTGTGTCTGTGTGTGTGTGTGTGTGTGAACAGAATATCTCAAGAACGGAACATCGTACGAACTTGAAACTTGAAACTTAAGTTACATACCACTACCGGACGCGACACAAACATTTTCATCAAAATCGGTCAACCGGAAGTAGTAGTTTATTCGTATAATTTTTCAGTTTTTTGCGATTTTCTCAAAAACTGGTCCTATGATTTTTTTTAAAATCGTCTATTTTACTCAATTTTTTATTCTCTACAAGATAGGGTAGGCGCCATGTTTGCTGAAATTCTCGGTGAGGCTGTTTTCACGTAAAAACGTTGTTTTTTTAAGATTACGGCTTTAATATAAATTTCAGCGCAAAAACTTATATAATAAAAGTTGTAGAGAATTTGAAAACCTACAACTTCTGTTTCAAACATTTTTTTGTATAACGCTTAGTTTAGTGGTAATTTGCGATTTTCTGTTTTTTTCTCACGAAAACGTGAGAAAAATCGATTTTTTTAACATTTCGGTCTTAGTATGCATTTTACGACAAAAGTATATATAATAAAAGTTATAGAAAATTAAAAGATCTACAACTTTTGTTTAGAGCATTTTTCTCTACAGAGCCTAGTTTAGCGTGAAAGCGTGATTTTCCGTATTTTTAAGCCAAACTGAGTTCGATTGTCATTTTGCGTCATTCACTCGTGATTAAAATAAGGTTATGTTTTTGAGGTTAGTTTTTGTTTATTTCTAATATTTTATTAATAATGTTAGGTATATTATTAATCATTTGCATTGGCAAGAGAAAGTTGTGTGAGTGTTTCACACCAGATTTTTCTTGATATTTGAAACTTAGCTGCGTAATTTCTTCTTTCACGGTGTTGACACATAAGTCCTTATACAATGTATCATTTGTCATATACCATGGAGCATTTGTTATTATCCATAAGACTTTCGACTGGAATCGTTGGATGATAGCAAGATTCGATTTCGCAGCTGATCCCCAAAACGGTGACCCATAAGTTCACAGCGGTTTCAGTATGGCTTTGTACAGTAGAAGCTTGCTCTCTACAGCTGAATTTAAAATTTTTATAGCTCGAAATTGCTTTTTTTGTCTAATTTATGTTAAAATAAATTTGTCGATGTTCTGAACGTAATAATAATTTTATTTGACACCTTCAGATTTAATTATTGTTAAATTTTAAAGAAGGTCTTCCTTCATTTTCCTAAATACATGTTTGCATTCACTCTCACTTTTACTTAAAATAACGTCGGCTTCTTTAAAGTGAATCCCTTTCACAACAAAGAACTGTCAGTTTCGTTGATGTTCATGGTAAACAGGCATTGTAAAACGTAACGCTGACATTACGCTCCTTCATAAACATAACAATTTTGTTAATAATCGCCTACATTTTGTGTTTAGGATAAACTTTTCGTTAATTTTTTATTCAAAAATTTTCAATTTATTTTTTTTATAACAAAATAAGACACTAAATAATATTTTTTTTATACCTAAATCCCTAAGAAAACTATTAAGTCAAACAAAATCTGGTGTGGAATATTCACACGACTTTCTCTTGTCAATGCAAATAATGAATATTATAACCTAATATTAGTAATAAAATATTTTAAATAAAGAAAATTTATCTCAAAAAACATAATCTAATTTTAATCATGAGTGAATAATGGAAAATGAAAACAAACCTTAGTTTGGCTTAATTATAAGGAAAAACACCATTTCACGCTAAACTAGGCTCAGTAGAGAAAACAAATACTTGAAATAAAAGTTTTAGATTTTTTCATTTTCAATAAATTTTTATATAAAAATATTCTTTTGTCGTAAAATGCATACAAAGGCCAAAATTTTAATATTTGTTTTAACAGATTTTCATGAAAAAAAAACAAATAGGTAAATAATTACCGCTAAACTAAGCGCTATACAAAGAAATGTTTGAACTAAAAGTTGTAGATTTTAATATTATTGTCTACAGCTTTTATTATACACACTTTTGCAGTTAAATCCATATATGGCCGCAATCTTTTTTTATTTTGTTTTATTTTTCAACTGTAAAAATACAACCAGCAAAAAGTTTTACACTTAGTGTCAATAAAAAACCCGTTTTAATGGCTTTGAGGAGGACACCACCCAGTGGTAGCTCTCCAGATAATGAAAAATGTGTAAAATTTTAATTTCATATTTTTGTACACGTAATTACTGTAAGAGTCGTGTTAATGTATCATGTCTCTACTCCATCGATGTTTCAGTCGTCTTTGTGGTATTCCTGGTAGGTCTGGATAATTCATGTTGCATATTAAGAGATTATTATGATTTTGAAGTTTGTCTCTGATCCTACGGTGTAATTTTAGTATTGTGTCGTTAACGTAAGGGACGCGTAGGTCATCGTGCAGTGTTCTGTTGGATATATAACTCGGGCAATTTAGTAATCAGTAGCAAGAATTTATTTTGAAAACGTTGTATTCGTGAAATGACCAAATACTATACAAAGAAATGTTTAAACTAAAAGTTGTAGATTTTAATTGTTTTAACATAGATTTGATGGCTTTGCTGCACCATCAATCTGACTACCAAACATCCAGATCGGTTGAAGCATCGCCTTGTACGTCAATAGTTTTGAAGTCATAGGTAGTTTTGACCGTTTGGCTAATAGCCGAAGTCTTAAAAAAACATTAATTTTTCCATGAGAGAACAGCTTCTTCAAAAATTTTAGGAGACATGGCGTCTACCCTATCTTGTAGAACGTAAAAAATTGTAGTAAATGAGGCAATTTTTTAAAACAAATTGTGGGAGCCGTTTTAGAGTAACGCAGAAAAGTGAAATATTACACGAATAAACTGTCAAATAATCATTTATATTTTTTGGGTTCACGCGAAATTTTTTCCTAATGGAAGTAGCGCGCCATATCGAAATTGAATAACATTTTTGCCTTTATTTATCAATAATTAAATTACTAGCTATTAAAACCTTATGTACTATTTAATGTTCTGTTTCCAAACGACTTTTATGAGAAAACTTATAATATTACAACCCTTACTTACTGTCGATTTCTTTATTATAGATACCCGAGTTTAGAGTCCTGTTTATTCAAAACCGCTTGTTCAATTTTAACGTACTATACAACAAAATTTAGCTAATTTCAAGCTGCGTTGTTACCTGTCAGTTTCATATTTTTAGCGTTTTTTATAGCGATATCTGGATGAGAAGAAAAAAAGAGTCGGGTTTTTTGTTGCTGCAACAGATCGGATACATTTAGAGGCTTATAACTCAAACACCTTTGTGTCTCAAGCACTTTTATGACTTCCCCAAAAGCTACAAAAAGATTAATATGTAAAATACCGTAAAACAATTGTAAAAATCTGGTGTGAAACACTCACACAACTTTCTCTTGCCAATGCAAATGATTAATAATAAACCTAACATTATTTAAAAAATATTAGAAATAAACAAAAAATAACCTCAAAAACATAACTTTATTTTAATCACGAGTGAATGACGCAAAATGACAATCGAACTCAGTTTGGCTTAAAAATACGGAAAATCACGCTTTCACGCTAAACTAGGCTCTGTAGAGAAAAATGCTCTAAACAAAAGTTGTAGATCTTTTAATTTTCTATAACTTTTATTATATACACTTTTGTCGTAAAATGCATACTAAGACCGAAATGTTAAAAAAAATCGATTTTTCTCACGTTTTCGTGAGAAAAAAAAACAGAAAATCGCAAATTACCACTAAACTAAGCGTTATACAAAAAAATGTTTGAAACAAAAGTTGTAGGGTTTTAAATTCTCTACAACTTTTATTATATAAAGTTTTGCGCTAAAATGCATATTAAAGCCGTAATCTTAAAAAAACAACGTTTTTACGTGAAAACAGCCTCACCGAGAATTTCAGCAAACATGGCGCCTACCCTATCTTGTAGAAAATAAAAAATTGAGTAAAATAGGTGATTTTAAAAAAAATCGTAGGACCAGTTTTTGAGAAAATCGCAAAAAACTGAAAAATTATACGAATAAACTACTACTTCCGGTTGACCGATTTTGATGAAAATGTTCGTGTCGCGTCCGGTAGTGGTATGTAACTTAAGTTTCAAGTTTTAAGTTCGTACGATGTTCCGTTCTGGAGATATTCTGTTCACACACACACACACACACACACACACACACACACACACACACACACACACACACACACACACACACACAGACACACAAACACACACACAGACCAATCGCTAAAAACATGTTTTTTGGGTTCAGGGGGTCTGAAAACGTATAGATCCGGTGAAAACTCGATTTCGAAAAATCGACATGAAAACAATACTTTCCTTCCTATATATTCATATAGGCAAGAGAAAGTAAAAATTTTATGTTACTCCTTATTCTGTTTTTAACTTTATGGTTTAACGGATTAAGTTGCGAAAATGTCAGTAGCTCGACCAACCCGACAATTACAAGTAAATAAAGTTCCATTTCCCTATCGTTTACCAATCTTGTGAAAAATGTACCTAAAAATAGCAAACTTAACATTAGCGGAGTACAAAGTACAGTCTCCCCTTAAGGGGAGATGGCACGATTGTTTTAACTCAAAATTTTGATATTTGGTTTTTTATGTGTTTCAATAGTTCACTAGATCTACCAGAAAACATTAAATTACGTCAAAAAAGATTTTTTATGAAAAAATTAAGTTTTTATCAAGTTTACACAGAAAAATTATCATGTTACCAGGAACGAATATTTTTCATAATTTTATACTGCTCGTTTTAGTGCAAAGAGAATTTTAGTTTCTAAAAAATATCTGCATCACTGTTTTTTTGTATTCTCAACTGTTGGTTCAGCTTTCTAAACAACTGTTTATGGGAAATTTACTTGTGTACGTATTGTTTTTGGTTTGTGTCTTCTTCTTTCTTACCTTTTTCCGTAAATTCAGATTTTTAACACTAAGGTACCAGAAACCAATAAACCTGCCAGACTGAAAATTTTACCAGTTAATTATCTTGCATAGCCACATATACCGACATTTTTATTACTTCTCAGGTGCTCCAAAATTAGTAATATGCAACAAACGTAGAAAACAACATGTAAAAATTTCATGTTATTCGTAATTTTTTTAAAAATGGTATGGTCCAAAGATTAAATTGAAAAAATGTCAGTAGCTCGAGAAGAAACCTGACACCTATGGTGTGTAAAGTTTAATTTCCCTATCTTTTACCAATCCTATGAAAATGTATCTAAAAATAGCAAATTTAACATTAGCGGGATACAAAGTACAGTCTCCCCTTATGTTAACAAGATTAATATGTACTCAACGTTGATTGGACCACGTCGTATATAAGTCGCTTTTAAATTTTTACTTTCTCTTGCCTATATGAATATATAGGAAGGAAAGTATTGTTTTCATGTCGATTTTTCGAAATCGAGTTTTCACCGGATCTATACGTTTTCAGACCCCCTGAACCCAAAAAACATGTTTTTAGCAATTGGTCTGTGTGTGTGTGTCTGTGTGTGTGTGTGTGTGTGTGTGTGTGTGTGTGTGTGTGTGTGTGTGTGTGTGTGTGTGTGTGTGTGTGTGTGTATGTGTGTGAGTGAGTGTGTGTGTGTGTGTGTGAACAGAATATCTCAAGAACGGAACATCGTACGAACTTGAAACTTGAAACTTAAGTTACATACCACTACCGGACCCGACACGAACATTTTCATCAAAATCGGTCAACCGGAAGTAGTAGTTTATTCGTATAATTTTTCACTTTTTTGCGATTTTCTCAAAAACTAGTCCTACGACTTTTTTTTAAATCAACTGGGGTACTACATTTTTTATGCTCTACAATATAAGGTAGGCGCCATGTTTGCTGAAATTCTCGGTGAGGCTGTTTTCACGTAAAAACGTTGTTTTTTTAAGATTACGGCTTTAATATAAATTTTAGCGCAAAAACTTATATAATAAAAGTTGTAGAGAGTGTAAAATTCTACAACTTTTATTTCAAACATTTTTTTGTATAACGCTTAGTTTAGCGGTAATTAGCAATTTTATGTTTTTTTTCTCACGAAAACGTGAGAAAAATCGATTTTTTTAACATTTCGGTCTTAGTATGCATTTTACGATAAAAGTGTATATAATTAAATTTTTAGAAAATTAAAAGATCTACAACTTTTGTTTAGAGCATTTTTCTCTACAGAGCCTAGTTTAGCGTAAAAGCGTGATTTTCCGTATTTTTAAGCCAAACTGAGTTCGATTGTCATTTTGCGTCATTCACTCATGATTAAAATAAGGTTATGTTTTTCAGGTTAGTTTTTGTTTATTTCTAATATTTTATTAATAATGTTAGGTTTATTATTAATTATTTGCATTGGCAAGAGAAAGTTGTGTGAGTGTTTCACACCAGATTTTTTCCTTTAAAACATAATAATTATAAATGCCAGTTAATTCAATGACCCTGTTTCAATTAATATATTTCAAAGGAAAATGGTATATGTATAGTAATCATATGTTTACTAAAGATTCGTTTACACGAAACCTTGATTGGACTATACGGTCCATGGTCTTGTTAGCTCATTAGTCGTTTTAAAACCAAGCTGCCACTTTAAACTACCCTCTTCTACTCTATTCTAACTCTCCTTTCTCTTTTCTCTCTTTCTTGCATATTTACTGGCGTTCGCTTACATAAACTAAGTTACTCTGTGTCTCCATCCATTTTGAATTACAGCGGATTGTAATTTCAACGGATTAGAGGTACTATCCCTCTATCATTTTACTTTCAGCCATACTCCTCTCTCTCTCTCTTTAACATTTTGTTACGTTTCTCCCTCATTCCCCGATTCTCAATGGACCTCCTCGACATTAAATTACCCGCTGTGTATCTGTTGACTTTGTACTAGATTGATGAAAAAGGTTTCATGTGTGAAAGGAACGTTTGATATCTTAGTTGTTATGTAAGGGTATACTCGTAACGAGCGATGAGCAAAGCAACATTGGAAATACTATTTTCAGTATATTCCCTTATGGGTAAACGAAGACCGACCTCCTAAAGGATGAAACAGGGTAACTATATAATAAAAAATGGTATGTTACTACTGATACTATTGTTATTATTATTATTATTATTATTGGTTTGAATTCCCTTCCCTTTTTAACATCGACCCTTGCACATTCTTTTATTACCGTTGTTTTGTTTTTCGACAACTGCGTCCAATTTGCCATATGAGTTTCATTCAATATAACTAAGCTCATTGTTACTTTCTCTTTTCGAATTTTTTAATATCACCTACGAGTATAACAGAAATTGACAAGACCTTTATATTTTTAACTGTTATTTCAACCTGGTTTTTTTCTTTGTTTTTTACTTTCTCTTGCCTATATGAATATATAGAAAGGAAAGTATTGTTTTCATGTCGATTTTTAGAAATCGAGTTTTCACCGGATCTATACGTTTTCAGACCCCCTGAACCCAAAATACATGTTTTTAGCGATTGGTCTGTGTGTGTGTCTGTGTGTGTGTGTGTGTGTATACAAAATATCTCAAGAACGAAACGTCGTACGAACTTGAAACTTAAGTTACATACCACTACCGAATCCGACACGAACATTTTCATCAAAATCGGTCAACCGGAAGTGGTAGTTTATTCGTGTAATTTTTCACTTTTTTGCGATTTTCTCAAAAACTGGTCCTACGATTTTTTTTAAAAATCGCCTGGTTTACTCAATTTTTTATTCTCTACAAGATAGGTTAGGTGTCATGTTTGCTGAAATTCTAGATGAGGCTGTTTTTTACGTAAAAACAAAGTTTTTTTAAGATTACGGCTTTAATATGCAATTTAGCGAAAAATATATATAATAAAAGTTGTAGAGAATTTAAAAACCTACAACTTTTATTTCAAACATTTTTTTGTATAACGCTTAGTTTAGCAGTAATTAGCAATTTTCTGTTTTTTCTCATGAAAACGTGAGAAAAATCGATTTTTTTAAGATTTCGGCCTTAGTATGCATTTTGTAATAAATATGTATATTATCAAATTTATAGAAAATTAAAAGATCTGCAACTTTTATTTAAAGAATTTTTCTCTAAAGAGCCTAGTTTAGCGTGAAAGGATGATTTTCTGTATTTTTAAGCCAAACTGAGGTTGATTTTCATTTTGCGTCTTTCACTCATGATTAAAATTAGGTTATGTTTATTGAGGTTAGGTTTTTTTGTTTATTTCTAATGTTTTATTACTAATATTAGGTTTATTGTTAATTATTTCTACTGGCAAGAGAAAGTTGTGTGAGTGTTTCACACCAGATTTTTTACTTTCTCTTCCCTTTGTAAATAATAATAATCTTTATTCCACATATTATAATAGTTTACAACATAAAGACAAAATACACAAATCAGCATAACGATGAAAAGAAATAAAATAAAATAAAAGAAAACAGTAATTTTATATAAAATGTGGAACTGGGTATTTCCTATAGCAAAAGCTGTGTTGGAGGTTACTCTTCATGAAAATACAATGTCAAAGATGTTGCAACATAAAGACAATATTGTGACACTTATCGCTAAGGTCCGTTTCGGGATCTAAGTTATTAAATAATTAATACACTAAAGTTTACAATTACAAATATTTATTACACTAAAAGTTTTTTATTTTTTTAGTTTTTTGTTTACTTCAAAAGTTTTATTACTAATGTTAGGTTATATTGTTCAATATTTGCATTGGCAAGAGAAAGTTGTATGAGTGTTTCACACCAGATATTTGTGTTGTAGTGGTATGGTCTCTGCTCTGTAGTAGCTAGTGAAGCGGTACAAAAATGGTCAACTAATTGAAAAGAACAGTTCTTAGCAGAAACGACCAAACTGTTGTCTCTTATCTAAACCCCTTCCAATGGCCTTTTTATATTCTGTAATGCCCCCTCCCCAACACTACGTACTTGTTTTGTTTTCTGCTCACTATTTTGTCCGTTTTTCTTAGAAATGAAAGTTGGTCCAAAACGGATGTATATTTTTCATTTTACTGAAAACAGATCAGAAAACGGAAAACGAAACATTCGCAGTTGTTCTATGTTTTGAAAACGTTCCTTGTTTAACTTTAGTCTGATCTGAACTGTTTTTAGAGTAAGTTATTCGGTTTTATTCGTCTACTGTTATTCGATCATTGCAGTTACGTAGTCATCATATATTTGTTGAAGTTGTTCATAAAGTTTATATTTTTCAGTTACTGTTCATTACTTTTTTATCATATTTTTGGTTTAAAATTGAGGTTATCCTAATTTTTAATGAGTTTTGAGGTAGATTCAGTTGAATTGTTTTTGGAAATATCTTTCTCAGAATCAACATTATATTAGGTTAGAATATTTACTATAGAGCAAAATTCATCTCTGCATTGTAAGCTTTGTTAGGAGTAGGATTTATCTGATTTTTAGTAGTTATAGTGCTAAAGACGCTGTTATAAAGAGCCTTTTTTTGTCAGTTATTGAAGTATTATTTGTCTATTGATAGTAATGTAGAGGTTATCAATGATCTATACATGAAATTGCTTTTGTCACCTAATTAAAATTTCTTTAACATTAAGTTGCCTTACATCCATCACTGGTAAATACTTTGAAATCGTGTAATATTTTTAATGAATTTTTCGACGAATTCAATTGAATATTCTTCTTCATCTTCAAGGTGCCTTTCCGTTTCAAAGGTTCGTGACAATCATGGTGATGATTACTTTATTGATAACTATCCGAAACAGTTCTTCCAAGCTTTTGTTAAACCATTTACTCAGTTTGGCCAACCATAAAATTCTTCTGCGTCCTTGTCCGTTTCTACTGTTGATTTTGCCTTCATAATGCGTTGGAGCAATTCATACCTGAGCTCATCCCGTTTGATATGTCCGAGATGTTGCAGCTTTCACGCTTTCACTATCCTGACTAATTTTGCTGTCTTATTCATTCGATGTAGCATTTTCGCAGTAGTAATTTTCTGCGTTCAGAATATTTGCAGCATTTTCCTCTACAGCTAAAATTATTCTCTTCATTTCTGTTCTTGCAGCTGCCTCTTTTAGAGACCCGATTAAGGGATTTACTCCAAACGATAGTAATTCAACTGCAAGCATAACCATAATTGATTACTAGGATTTTATCCATTCTGGATCTGTAATTAGATGCCTACGTCCAGTTAGTCTTTCTCATCTTTATGCCATTGACTGCATTCTGTGGTTCTTCCGCCTTTAGGAGCCAGTTTCCCAACTCCAGGCCAAAAGAGTACCCTTTGTGCCAGCTCATCCGTCTGAAACTGTTAGCCGTCAGAATTTAATTGCTTATCCCGGCAATCGCTCAGTCGCTAGTTTGGTGAGCGGATGGTATTTTATTTTCCCTCAACGCACCGGTAGGGCTCTCTTATCCACCAGCTGGGGTCCAACAGGAGACAGGTAGACTACACATGGAATAGAATATTGTATTGGATATGATATTTCTCCAAATCATCATCATATTAAGTTAGAATATTCACTATAGAGTAATTCATCTATGTATTGTAAGTTTTATTAAGAGTAGGCCTATAGTAAGTTTTGTTAGAAGATTTATCGATTTTTTAGTAGTTATATTGTTAATAATGCTCATAAAGAGCTTTTTTTGCCAGTTGCGGAAGTATTAGGTGCCTAATTCTAGTGTTGAAATAGTGGTCTCTGCTCTGAATATGTATTTGCTTTTATGCCTTCCTAATTAGAAATTCTTTGCAATGCCTTGCATTCATCACTGGTAAATATTGTGAAATCGTGTAATTTCAAAGACTTTTGAGGTATAGTCCATCTACTGTAAGAGTACTCCGCATGAGGCAAGCGTCTATAGGTTGTTAACAAAAGTTTTACACTAGTTGGCGCGTATCTACCTCTCCGACTGACAAAATTATCTTACACTACATTCCATCATAAAAATATTCACATCCAGCTAAAATAAACATTATCTTTTAAACGTTTTCAATTATATCGCTAAAATTACTTGTAATTATTTTAGTTTTATAAAGCGACTCCTTAATTAATTTAACGATTGCATTTAACGAAGCAATTTTTTTCTTACTAAGGGAATTCAAGACATTTAGAACAATTTTTTTCTACTTTTTAACGGTTCAACGCTTTTGTTTCAAAAACTTAACATATTCACTATCATAAAATGTTAACAAAACACAGCTTACAAAACTTTTTAACATCACTGTACGAAGAAAATTAAAACGAACCGATACAATACCAAAAGATAACTGACGAAACTAAAAATGAGTTAAAACACGGGTAAGTGCAAACAGTTGTATTAAACTAGTCCCAGACATTAATTTTAATGATATAAAATAAACCATCTGAAATGTTAAACAACGAATCACCGGAATGGTTTACTCTCCTGTTATTATTCAAGCGCATTAGTCTTTTATTACTTGTGACCAAAAATAAAACTGAGTCTATAATAAAAAATTACTAATCATAAATAATAATGTAATAATAGTAAATAATGTAACGAAAAATAACAATGTAAGAGTAACAATACGAAGTACGAGAAGAAATTACGAAGTTTCAGTTGTAAATACATCGAACGTCTAAACAACCACGTAAATCACTTAGCACTGAATCTCTTAGACAACAGTAACGATGTCAATAGGCTAAAACGTGCTACAGTACTGGATCTCCCAGGGCGATTCTAATAGTGTGATTTTAAAGTTATAAATAGTAGCCTATAATGTTAGTATTCTGTAGATGACTGTCGTGTTTGAGTGTAAATGTTGTAAATAACTAAATGAACGTTTTAAATTATCTCCAGAAAAGTTAGATGTACATTTCGGAATCGTTTTAAATGAGGTTTTGGTTATTTTTTTTATTTTATTTTATTTATTTATTTATTTGTTTGTTTAAAAACCACTATCTAATTTTGATTGTAAATATTAATTAAGAACAGTATAATATTTTTTAATGTTATAATTTGTTAAAATTACACCAGTGGGTTGTAATTTTTTCATGAGTTGTATCTAATTGATAAGTTGCATTTATTATTATTTATATAAAACTGTTGTTGTTTAGGTCAACAGCCGAAAGGCTGGTTTGAACCTCTAGAGGTTTTACTAAGTAAAACGAGGAGTGAGGTGGTTTACTATTGCCTTCCTCACTGAGTGGAAAAGTACGCTTATCAGCATGCCGAGCCCTCTGAAAAACACATATTTTCCACTCTGTAAATGACAACTTCACTTCATTTACCACACGGTCTGGCTGTACAATGAAATTCATTACTTTCAGAGAAGATAACTCTGATTAGTGTCTTTTACACCTCTACCTCTTCTGTTCTAAAATGATTCAGTCATTTAATTGACTGACCATGTGATAAGAAACAGAACTATTTATTTTAGCCCTGCAACGAACAGATTGAGTGTAAATAATTTGACACTTCACCTGTCTGTTATGGGCAGATATAAGACTATGCATTAAAAAAAAAAGAGTATAGTAATAGTTTTAGTTATTAATGGTAAACTAGTGTTTATTTATGAAACATTTTTTAACAAATAAATTGACCGTGTTTTTGTTATATTAAGCTTAGAGTGAATTAGTTTTGTATGGAATTTTGTTTTTGATCACGCTGTGCGTATTTTTAATTATTACGCACGCTCACTTGTATTGCTGGTTGCCTACATCGGAGTACTCTTAGCGTAGACAGATTCTAGACGCAATTGAATACTGTATTGGAAATAATTTATATCTCCAAATTATCATCATATTAGGTTAGAATATTTACTATAGAGTAATTCATCTATGTATTGTAAGTTTTGTTAAAGGGTAGGATATAGGCCTATGGGATTTTCAGTAGATTTATAGTGTTAATCCAGGTGTAGGTTTAAAGGTCTACGTGATTTATTAATGAGTACAGATTACAGCTTACATAATGTAATATACATTGAATTACTCATCCATTGAATCAGTTAGTGTATTGAAATGTAGATGTGCGTTAATGGCTTTTGTATTTATGACACCGTATCCTTTTGTTTGCCGTGATATTGTTAATGTGTCTATGTATTTGCGTATATTATTATATGAATGTGAGTGATCGATTGTGAATCTGAATTAATTAATTAATTGTGGTTGTATTCCATTAAGACGAGTACAATAATAGATTCATATACTAAATAGGTCCTGAGTTTCAACCGTACACCACGCACCAGTACACCACATACCGTTCAGTAATTATAAACCTGGCGTAATGCAAATTTTGGATTAAACGTTTCGTATTAAACTTCACCGCATTCAATTGTTGTTTACTAATAACCTTAACTTAACCTAAAACGTATTTTCGATTCGATTGTAACATTAGGTACCGTTTCCATTCTACTCTGTCTAAATTGTTAATTTAATAAAATGATTTAGATATCGTGGAGTGTTTCAGGCGAAATACTCCACGTAATTTATTACTTTAAATAATTTACTAAAATCATAAATTTATGGTTTTTGAAAGTTTGGAAAAATATATAGTCATTTGAGTCACAAGTTTACCCTTGTTTGCAACGAGGGGTAAAGGGGGGAAATCAACAGTGCGCATACGCGACTGCTTTAATTTCAATACGACAAACATAACATCTTATATTATACCCAGAGCATCTGCCCAAAACGAGCAGGTGGAGTGTTATTTTAATTGCACTCTATCTGTTTGGTCCAGGACTAAAAAAATAGTTCTGTTTCTTATCACATAGTCAGCCACTTATATGACTGAACTATTTAAGAACAGAAGAGGTAGAGGTGTAAAAGTCACTAGTCAGAGTTATCTCCTCTGAGAGTAATGAATTTCACTATGCAGCCAGACCCTGTGGTGAATGAAGTAAAAGTATCATTTGCAGGGTGGAAAGTGAGTGCTTTTCGGAGGGCTTGGCATGCTAATAAGCATACTCTTTCAACTCAGTGAGGAAGGCAATGGTAAACCACCTTACTTCTCGTTTTTACTTAGTAAAACCTCTAGAGGTTCAAACCAGCCTTTCGGCTGTTGACCTAAACAACAACAACACCCAGAGCATATACAGTATATCGCGGAACGTTTTGTAGGTTAACTGTACAAATATAATTGTTTGTTACCGTAAACATAAATATCAGTTTCTCGAAAACATTGTCGAACTATTCACAGTGCTGAACGAAATCTAATATGCAATGTGATAAAATGTTGTGAGGTTAAAGTTAAATAAAAATGCCTATCCGTGCCTCTTAACAAAAGCCGTAAGCGAGCTGCTAACTTCTGTGATGTTTCTCTTCCCACAATTCGAAAATAAAGAAGGAAATTAAAGACGAATTAAAGAATTTTTTTTAGTAGGTAATTATTTTTTAACATATGAAGAAGCGGTCAATGTAACAAGGGTCAAAGTGACAAAAGTAACATTTTTGACAGTATACAAAAAACTGATTTATGAGATAAGAGATTATAAAAAAATATTTGGTTAATAAAACTTGCTAGTTTACATATAAATATAAAAACAATGAATTATTAACATATATTTTTACCAAAAAATATTATTATTGTAAAAAAGTATTCAACATTTTGCTGTTTTGAGCAGTTATTTTGTTTTTCTTTGCCCGGGATAGGTTGTTCGTAATAACAATGAGCGCAAATTTCAAATATTATGCTTTAATTCTTTAGAATAAATCTTTAGTAATATAGGACACAACAAACATAATAAACATAATTAAATTGAAAAATGCAACAAAAAATAACGGTATGGCAAGTATTTAATTAGTACAGTATTAGTTTTTGCTTTTCTCTTTGCGGTAGTTTACCTGTTTTTTATGCTCTTTTATTGATTTAATTACTATAAAATAACAATAAATTCAATGTGTTAGTTAAAATATATTGTAAAGTTGTTATAGATATAACTGTTTTTAATTGTTTATATATTACAAATGTAAAAACATTTTTTATGTTTTTTTTTTGTAACAGTGTTTTCTTTTACAATCAGTTTTATAAATACAAACACTTTAAGCAAAGACGAGAAACTCTGAGTAATGTACTTAGAATTAAAATAAAAACCACACTCAGTAGTGTGTTTCAACAAGACTGAATGTGAAGAAAAATTTATGTATAATTATATAATATTTATATAAACAAAACCTAAACTTGATGAACTGTGAATCAACACCCCGAATCACAAAGCTGGTGAAGCTGGAGATGATAACGATGTCTATTATGAGATGACGATGATTAGTAACTTAGTTGAAGTGGAAAAGAAAAAAAAGTTTAAATCGTAAAGTTTAAAATCGTAGAGGTAAGTCTAGTGTTTTAAAACGTTTCAGTCTGTGAGTACCTTCGCTGTTGTCGAGGAGGTTAATCGCTAATGGATTCTGATGGTCTTCTAATTTCTGTAAATATTTTTCGCTATGTTGTTTAATTTCTTTTTTTATGAAGGGCAGGTTTAGATCATTGTGTAGTATTTCATTGGTACAAACATAATCTTAAAGTTATTTTAAACCTATTGTTATTAAAATTAAAATATATTTTGTTTATATTTAAGTAAATGTAATTGAATTTATCATTATTATTTTCTACCTTTTTTAAAAAAAATGTGTTTAACGTAATCCTTAAATCAGCTGTTTAACAGCTGATTTTCGGAGACGAAGGTTCCTGGTTCAAATCCTAGTAAAGGTAGTTACTTTTATACAGATTTGAATGCTAGACAGTGGTTACCGGTGTACTTTGATGGTTGGGGTTCAATTAACCATACTCTCTCAGGAGTGGTCGACCTGAGTCTGTACAAGACTACACCTCATTTACACGTCATACACATCATCCTCATCTCATTGGGTCATGGGGGTTGCTTATTGTTCTCAATTGAACAGATTGCAACGTACACACATTAGAAAGTACAAAAAAAATGTAATCCTTGTAACATTTAACTGTAGAGATGGAGTAATGTTTCTAGTAATGTTACTAGCAGTAACATTTATTATTAATGTATAATGACGTTGTATGTTTTATATTCAATGTTAACTGTATTACTTACTGTTCTCGTTTCTAAATAGAAGAATAGATTATAATTTTGCTGATTTAATAACTCAAAAATTCATCCATCAAGCTTCTGATCGTCTGCATTAACAGTAATTGCAAAACAGTCGAGGATAAAACTATAAAAAAAAATTATCTACCGTTTCAGTCTTAGAACCACATTAAATATTCTCTCAAGCCTGATGTTTCTGATTTTGAACTGTAAGAGGAGCGTTAGCATAAAACTGACATTTGTGGTAAGTACAACAGGTGTCTTGAATAAGGAGGGGTCATTTAGATGAAAATATTTTTAATAAAGTCAGGTATAAAAATGTTGTATAAGGCTTTTTAAGTTTAACGTGATTTAAATAAATGTAGGAGTAAAAAAATGTACAATGAAATAATTTCGTAAAATTAACTAAAAGTGAAAAAAAACCCACGTACATTATCAAGAATAATAAAATTTATTGATGAATGATTTTATTATTAAACGTAAAAATAACTATACAGAAGTATAAAAATAACATGTTCATTGTTTGAATGTTGAAAAAGCAACGGGGTAGTTCATCCACTGTTCGTGACAGAATATGAAGTGGTAGTTGAAAGTCGGTTATTTTGGTTAATACGTGGAGTAGAGAGCTCTATTTTAAAATAATTCATGAGAACACTTAAGAGACTGAAAGAAGATGTGTAAACGTGGGGGAAAATGATGTTGCAAAGTCTAAACTGTACCACTACTCTTTGCTCTCCAACGTTGTTTGTCTACCACCTCAACGTATTGTTTATGTATACGTACATATACACAAACAGCAAGCACTCTTTACTTAGTAAAGTAGAGAAAAATTACAAGAAGAAAAAGAAGATATAAACCATACAACATACGAGAAACATCTAGCTTACTCTAAAAACAGGATGGATTAATTTTTAATGACAATTCTTTCTCCCCCGAAATCCAACCCTTCATTTTCTTCAACCGCTTCTCCACACTCATTGTATTATTCTTCAACGTCGCTCTTACATCACAGTTTATAAACAAAAGTCCCTTAATCTTTCTTGGGTATTCCCATTTCATTTCTCTACTTTACTCCCTTTCGTTCTTCACAAGTCTTTTCCCATCTACTCAACTAATAAGTGATCTCCGTAATTTCAGATAAGATCTAACAATCTTCCACGTGCGTGAGATTTTTTGTTTCATAATAAACTTATTCGCTTCTTTAGATTCTATATTAATGTTAACAAAAAATTACTGAAAATTCTACGACCGTTGTAATATTAGGAGTTCTTATTGTAATTTTACACATTGTAAATTCTGGTAAAATAATAATATTATAATTATTTATTAAAGAAAATAATACAAATGAGAGCAACAGGTAAAACCCAACACTGCTTTCTTAAAACATACCTGTATACAACACATACAATTATAGTATAACAAGCTTATAATTCATACAATATTGATGCTTCAACTTCATAAACTATAATATAATATACGAATTTTGTTTTTGGTTTTTTTTGTCATCAGTCTCTCGACTGGTTTGATGCAGTTCTCTAAGCTGTTCTATCTTGCGCAAGTCGTTTCATATCTACATTTTTGTAAAACCCTATATCTTTTGTAATTTGCTTTATATAATCTAACCATTGCTTCCCCCTACAATTCACTCCCTCAATATTACCCTTCATTATTGATAGACTAATACGTGGATGTCTTAAGATATGTCCCACTAGCCTATCCCCTTCTTCTGGTAAGATGCTTTCATATACTTCTTTTTTCATCCAACTACTTAAGAACCTCTAAATTACTTATTTTTTCCACCCATCTAATCTTTAAAATTTTTATTATAACACTACATTTCAAAAGCTTCTATTCTCTTCTTTTCTACAGCCCCTATCACCAAAGTTTCACTCCCGTATAATTATATGAATATGGTGAATATAGTATATGAATACGATAGTATAATAATATAATTATACGTGCAATAATTATAATAACAATAATTAAATGTAGTCATATGTAACAATGTAACAATTTGTTTTAATAACATTTTTTGCAATCAGTTTTTTAAAAATGAACTATAAACAAATCTTTTGAATTTACAAATCACAAGTTAAGACCTCATTACTCTGAGTACCTCTCATTATCTCAAATTATATCAATTACTCATGTGTTAAAAGAGAAAATTACTATGTACAAAGATATTTACATTTTAAAATATGGAATACCTTTCACTATAATGTTTTGTACATTTAAACTCTTTCAGACAAGTCCAAAACATGGTAACATTTCAGGAGCCTAACTTCTTCTACATTATTAAGAAGATTTATGGCTAATTCATTTTCGTGACTTTCAAGTCTTGACTGATAAATAATTGCCTATAAAGTGCAGGTGAAGTGTTAGATCACTTGCGCTCGATCTGCTAGTTCTGCTAGTACAAAAAACACTGTGGGACAATTTTCTTTTTTAAAAGTAAAAGTAATTTATGATATTAATATTCCGTTAAATTTCAGTTACTAAGAAAGTAATTTTGAATCCAGGACCATAGGTTTCTAATATTTCAATTGGGGTGTATAGGGAGAAATGTATTTAATCGTGATATCCATTTGCTCAGTCAATGTGAGCTAATGTTATAAATTGTGTATAACTGTTATTATATTGTAACATAATAACATAAGTGTATTGTGACAATATCAAAGAAGGGTATGGTTTGCGAAATTTCAGTACTTAATTCATAAAATGGTAAAGAGTAGATAGTAGAGTGAAAAAGTAACAATAGGGTCAGTTATAAAAGGTTATTTAAAAACGGCCGCGCTATTGTGTATGGTAAGGTAGGGTCTTTTTTTGTACAACTATTTGTGAAAGAATCGGTTGGCATGCGAAGAGGACTTGGCACAAAGAGGACTTGGCATGCTAATAAGCATACTTTTCCACTCAGTAAGAAAAGAAAAGGTAAACCACCTTACTCCTCGTTTTATTTATAAATCCTCTAGAAGTACAAACCAACCTTCCGGTTGATAACCTAATACATTAACATAATTTTGTAATTTTAAGTATTGTAATTAGCTGAAAATGTGGTAAAGCTACAAGAGTACTTCTTAAATGGTAATTGGTTTGTTTTTCTCGGAAAATCCTACCGGAATAAAACAAAATTAGGTACCTTCATAACCATTAGAGTTGTCGAATTGCAATCTTCGCGAGTGAATTTATAGACCCATAAAATTAAACAATTTTTAGTTTCAAACCGTAATTAATGTAGTTTCAAACCACACGTTAGCGCGTACTTTTTCAAATTGAAAAATTATTTTTAGCGTAAAACTGAGCGAAGAGATATTGCCGAGAAAAAAGAACGTTGTGTATGGGAAGGTATTATACATGTTGCTGGGATTTTAACCGGTGAAAATATTATGGGGCTTTCAATTGGAAAAAAATCTGGTGTGAAACACTCACCACAACTTTCTCTTGCTAATGCAAATAAATTAAAAATAAACCTAACATTAGTAATAAAACATTAGAAATAAACAAAAAACTAACCTTAATAACCATAACCTAATTTTAATCATCAGTGAAAGATGCAAAATGAAAATCAATTTCAGTTTGGCTTAAAAATACGGAAAATTACTCATTATCGCTAAACTAGGCTCTGTAGAGAAAAATGCTATAAATAAAAGTTTTGGATCTTCTAATTTCCTGTAATTTGATTATACACTTTCTTGTAGAGCATAACAAATTTAGTAAACCAGGCGATTTAAAAAAAAGTCGTTGGACCAGTTTTTGAGAAAATTGCAAAAAAGTGAAAAATTACACGAATAAACTACTACTTTCGTTTGACCGATTTTGATGAAAATGTTCGTGTCGGGTTCGGTAGTGGTATGTAACTTAAGTTTCAAGTTGAGATATTCTGTTCACACACACACACACACACACACACACACACACACACACACACACACACACACACACACACACACACACACACACACACACACACACACACACACACACACAGACCAATCGCTAAAAACATGATTTTCTGGGGGTCTGAAAACGTGCAGATCCGGTGAAAACTCGATTTCGAAAAATCAACATGAAAACAATACTTTCCTTCCTATATATTCATATAGGCAAGAGAAAGTAAAAATACTGTTTTTAGCAGAAACAAAGTTAATTAACAAAAATTTTACATTTATCTTATCACCCGTGCAGAGCCGAGGGTTAGATGCGCTAATATTTAGTTCCACTTTTATTGTAGGTACAGCATTTTTAGTTGACGAAACGAAGAGAGTACGAGTCCGGTAGTTTTATTGATAATTAAATAAATAAAAAACGAAATTCATTAAAATGTAGAAATAGGCTATACTACGATGTTTAACAAATAAATAAAACATATTTATATATATTTGTTTGTATTTAAATTATGTGCCAACAGAGATATTATTTCACAAAATAAGTTACTCGTATCAAAGTTTTTCTCTAATTTTTTTCTAAATGTAAATAAACCTTTATACCGTTGTAAATTATTTTATAATATAATTTAAAATTTGTATACTTTGTATCCGTTTTGTAAATTAATATTCTTAACGTAAAATATATTTTAAAAAACTGAAAAGTTAATTTATTTGTTATATTATATTTAATTAATAATGTTTTCTGTAAATTAGTTTAAATTATCCTGAGGCGATTTACCGTTGAGGAAATAGTTGACACTCAAAAGAAAATGAAACTATAAAACTAGTTAAAAATTTGTTAAGCTAAACTGAATTTAAAATACAGGATCATTAAAAAAATGTGAGGTTACAGTTATTCAGAGCAAGACCAGGTTGAAAAAATTTAAATGTTTTAAAAGTAGCACTGATAGCCTCCAATCGATAAGTTTGTGTAACAGTAGTTGTAACCTCAACTTAAGATTTTATATTGTTGTATTGGTCTGTTTAGAACATTTTCATGGATAAAGAAAAGGCAAAATGTGTTTTATTGTTGGCTAAATTGAAGTCTCTAATTTTATTAGTTCGACGTAAATTTTGATGTAATTGTGGGAAAAATCCACCACATGAAAGTAATATATGACGTTGGTATAAAAAATTTGAAGAAATTGGATCAGTTATTACTGGCAGACATATATCAGACGAAACGTTTAAACTAATCGGCAATCCGCAACTAGAAATTTAAATAAGTCCTTCACTCGTAAAAGCTTCGAGTAAAGTATTCTGAAAATAACAATTCACAAACTTTTACACAAAATATTAAAATTACAATATAATGTTGAAAAACTTTTACTGTACTGCTGCTTACTACTGCTGTTATATATTTTAATTAATTAATTAATTATTTAATTGCGTTACCAAAAAAACTAACCTCAGATAATCGGTACAGGATTTCCATTCCAGGAAAGATTTCCTGGAGATGGTCTTCACACAATACTAACCACTACTAAAAAATATAAAGACCACCTTAGGAAAAATTAAAATAAAAAACTTTTATGCTGTTAACTGATATATCAAATAAATATTTAATCAAACAGATAAATTCTTAAACCAAACAATTACATTTTATAACCGTAATAAAATAGTGGCACCACATAATTATACTTTACATTTAAAAAAAATTATTTAATAAAAACAGTTCTGACTATTTAAAAAAAAGTTCATACTACACCAGATCAAAATGTCTTACGGGGTAAATCATTTTGTTATTTGTAAATAATGAATCATGTAAACGCTTAGTTTTCCAGGCACAAAGTAAAATTCAATTTTTTCTTCTTTAAAAATTTAAAAATATTTAACAATAAAACATTTTTTTGTCATCAGTCTATCGACTGGTTTGATGCAGTTCTCCAAGCTGTTCTATTTTGTGCAAGTCACCCTACATCTTTTGTAATTTGCTATACATATTCTAATCTTTGCCTGCCCCTACAATTTACTCCCTCAATATTACCCTCCATTATTGATAGCCCAATACCTGGATGTCTTAAGATATGCCCCACTAGCCTATTCCTTCTTCTGGTAAGATGCTTCCATATACTTTTTTCCATCCACTCACCTAAGAACCTCTAAATTACTTATTTTGTTCCCCCACCTAATCTTTAACACTTTCCTATAACACCACATTTCAAAAGCTTCTAATATCTTCGTTTCTACAGCCCCTATCACCCACATTTCACTCCCGTATAATGCTACACTCCAAACATAATGTTTTAAAAAATTTTTCCTAATTTGCAAATCAATGTTTGTAGTCAGTAAGCTGTTTTTTTTCAAAGGCTTTTCTAGCTTGAGCAATTCTATTATTTTATATAAATGACAACATGTTAAATATATAACTGTTTATACAAATATTTAAAATTATATAATTTAATTCATAAAATTAACTCTGAATATAAATTAAATTAATTTAAACAAAAATGTTCAAATAAAAATATTAAAATATATTTTTTTAAATATATTGCAACAGCTGCAGTGTTACATGACGTTTTCGTTTAATTCATGTTCAAAATCACATTCTTTTATGATGACCCTGTATAAAGATATTGAATATGATAATTTTTTAAAATTACTTGTAAAAGAGAGAAAAACGGAACTACATGTTATAAAATTACATCGGGAAAGCTTTTGCTAAGTGCTAGGATTTCATGAAGGATTTTGTGTTATAAAGAAATGGGATGTTTAGATTAGAGGGAGAATATTGCGTGGGTTGTAAACCAAGTTCGGAGAAAACAACATTTATTTTTACTTTTCATCTCTTCTATTTTTGATCCCACAATAAATGAAATTTGAATTTATTTGATTACATTTACTTCCCGAATATGATAAAGAAATGTTAATATTAAGGTTAACTCCAACCTGAGGTTTACGTAAAGTGTATAAAATGATAATGTACAGTTAAATAAGGTTTCATTAATTATAAAAAATTAAATTAAAAATTCAAACAAACATATTTGAAACCCTTAACTGGTAGAGTGTTAAATTATTTTTACTTGTTCTGCTAGTTCCAGAGCTACATAAAATAGTTCTGTTTCTTATCATACGTAAGCCAGTTATATGACTGAAACATTTAAAAACAGAAGAGGTAGAGGTGTAAAAAAAACACTAGTCAGAGTTATCTCCTTTGTGAGTAATGAATTTAATTGTAAAGCCAGACCGTGTGGTGAATGAAGTGAAGGTGTCATTTGCAGGGTGAAAATTAGATTATTTTCACTTGAATGCTAATAAGCATACTTTTCTACTCAGAGAGGAAGGCATGGTAACCCACATTTCTCCTCGTTTTATTTAGTATTCTGTAGAGATTTAAATCGGCCTTTTAGCTGATGACCTAAGCAGTAAGTATGGAATGAAATCGCGTGAAGACTACTGACGTAAACTTTTCAAAATTCAACAATTAATACAATGTATGAAAATTACAGTGGTTACAGTGAATCATGAAGCACAAAAGTACATGTATAAACTAGCAAAGTCTTCTCCTTCCTCTTACTATCAAGGATTAGGCATAAGCCTGTTCCGAACTCACAAACCATCCTGTACGTCTAAACAAACACGAGACACTCCAGCCCGTACATCTCGACTACTACCATCTTCTTGGAGGTCTTCCCACCTCCCTTCTTCCAACTGGAACATATACCGTCACTTTTAGAGGTATTCTCTCCCTTGGCATCCGTTCCAAATATTGCCTCCATTGATTCCGGTACTCCTTTTTTTCATTCAAGCTAAATACACCCAACTCGGATCTAATTTTCTCGTTATATATTAGATCCAGCCTCAAGCAGCCCTTCACCCTTCTTACAAACCTCATTTCAGCTGCTTGGATCTTAGTTTTTTCGCGTTTTGTGGTAACCCATGACTCACTTCCATTAAGAAGGACTCGGGCTGCCATTACCTTGTAGAACTTCACTACTGTCTCTGTTATAGCTCTGCTACCCAGTGTCTTGTTAATGGTACCACAAATAGCTTGAAATTTATTTATTTACTAGCAAAGTAAAATTAAATTAACAACTTTAAGGCATTTATTCGCGTACAGGCCACAAGTTTTATCACAGTTATACTGATTTTTTCTTTGTCCTGAAAGTGATTTCCTCTGATACAGGTGGTGAGTTCTCGAAGTTAACCAGACATTTATCCCTCTGTGTTAATCACTTCCGTTTGGTGGTCATCCGTTGTATTATGTCCCCAAAGTATTTAAAAAGATCTATTCCGACAATTTTCCGTATCGTGTTTTCAAGTAACGAAGGGCCGTTTTCATTTTTAATTTTTTTTCGTCTAATCCATTACATAAAAACTGATAAAATTATTTTTTCGTTTGCTTTAATTTTTATTATGGTACTATACATCGAGCGGCACAATCTTTCCGTACATGATATTTATTGAGTGGTGGAGAATTTTAATTTATGGTGAACAGGTACCCAGTGGTACATTCTCTGTTTATAACTACGGGTGTTGTCCGTTATTCAAACCAAAAGTTAATTGCTCAACTTTCGCTTTAGACTTCGCACAATTAGAAAGTTCCTTGTAAATCATTAGCTTGGATGGTCACAATACGAGGTGTGGCTAATAAAAAACTAACGTTGTAAAAAAATTTATTTTATTTTATAAATAATCATTTATTGGAACCTTCAATACACACTCTTTCTCTATCCCTATAACGATCTATGCGAATTTTCCATTGTTGGAAACAGTGCTGGAAGTCATCTTCTGCCAGCTCCTTCAAGACACGTGCCGCTTTCTCTTTTACAGCTTCCACAGACTCAAATCTTGTTCGTTTTAATGCAGATTTTACCTTAGGGAACAGGTAGATGTCACATGGTGCAAGATCTGGTAAATAAGGTGGATGTTCTAACACGGAGATACTGTACTTGGCTAGGAACCTCTTGACAGATAACGCGGAATGAGCTGGCGCATTGTCTTGGTGGAGAACCCATAATTTGTCCTTCCACATTTCGGGGCGTTTTTCCTTACTCTTTGACGTAGTTTAGAAAGTACCTCAAGGTAGTAATACTGATTAATTGTTTGACCTTAAGAAACCCAGTGAAGGTACACAATCCCATGGATAGCAAAAAAAAGTCATCATTGCTCTAAATTTTGATCTGCTCATTCAAGCTTTTTTGGTCTCGGTTAAGTTCGGCTCTTCCAGTGCATGGATTGGCGCTTCGTTTCCGGATCGTAAGTAAAACGTTTCATCACATGTTATTATCTTCTACCTGTTCACTAAGGTGAATTCTGCATTAAAAGGGACAAGATTTGAGTCTGTAGAAGCTGTAAAAGAGAAAGCGGCACGTGTCCTAAAGGAGCTGACAGAAGATGACTTCCAGCACTGTTTCCAACAATAGTATAACACCCCTATCGCTGCCGGGAACACATACGGCAACAAAAGCGATAGGTCGGCAAGGGTGTTAACAAAACATAAAAAGAAAGGAAGCCAAAAAAACAAACACTCAGGTAAATCGTTGCACAAATGAAATAAATCTAGAAAATGTATGTAGTAAAACAATTTAATTTATAACAATAAAAATATGGTGCAAACATCAATAATTAATACAAAGTTACCCAGTCTTAAATAGCTGAAAAATCTAAAGTAATATCAGATCCAAAAAATAGTACTTCCTGAGGCAAATAATTGTTTATATCAAGTAAAAATGATTAAAATATTTAAAGATATACTCATTAAATGATACTGAAAATCGAAGTGGCCAAAATATTTTTGAATTAAACTTTTATTTTCAAGCTTAGCATGCTAGGAGCTTCCTATTCAAAATATATTATTATTATTACCTTAAATTCCATAAGTTATACAAATATTTTTTTTGTATACATATATATCTATATATGAATGTGCAAATATGTAGAAACATTCTAGGTTATACTATAAATTTGTTTCACAAATATAATAATTGATAAAACAGAAGTTAAATTTTAAACCTTTTAGAATTTTAAATTTTAGAAATACTTAAAATTAAATTCAACCTTTTTTAATAAAATGTAAATAGAAGAATAATAATTTTTAAGAAAAATTATTATGGAAAGAATTAGTTAAATTTTTATTAATCAATGTTCCTGATTGCATTATGTTTTGCAAAAGTTATAGTAGGAAAATAGTCCAAGTAGATCACTTTAAATGCACTAAATTTCCTGTTCAGAACAAGAACTTAACGAGAAGGATCTTAGTTGTGGCATGATCTTCCCCCAAAAAAAAATGTATCGGTTACCTCGTTAAAACACTTTAAGTTAGATGGATGAGCTCCTCTCATGATAATAAAATAACAAGACATACCCGATAGTAGTTAACACTTATTTTGCAGTATTACTGACGTATGCGATAACCAATTGAAGATTTATAGATGAAATTTCCATCCGGATTGGACTTCATGTAACTCCATGACAGAAAATTTCAGGAAACATTGAATGTTAGTTAAAGGATGTTGACGAAGTGAACATTCGTCCTTCTCGGGAGTCGAACCCCATGTAGTGAATATAGAAATGGTATGATACACTGAACGGCTATTACCGTCCCCGGATTGGAACCCTGAACAAAAGATCGAGCCTGTGATAATATTAAGTAAAATAATCGTCGATCGCAAGTAAAAGTACAAACGCATAAATTATGCAATTTTAAATAAACAAAAAAATACAAAGATCTGAATTTAAAAGTAGAAACTTAATACGAGTTGCAATTAATTAACAATAAGGAAGTTTTTAAAAAAAATCAAAACAATTAAATAAGCTATTACTTTTCGAAGTAGAATACAATTTACCAAATTACAAAACGTTATATCGGTTACAATAAATTTATCATAAGTCAAAATTTAGCTTTACATAAACCAAAATCGAATTTAGTAGTTATAAAATTGCAAGAACAACTGCAACATAGATTCGTTAGTATAAGATATAAATTTATGCAACTCGTGAAAAATTTCCAACTTTCGGAATGCTAAAATAAAATCAAATAAACTTACCATATTTTATGGGCAACTAGAATTAACTTTACCAAAAGTTACAAATTTTAAATGTTTAATAAATTTTAATAAAATTTACAACTACATTGCGAACGAACCGCACACAATGAAAATTCAATACAGAGTGTACTGACTTGCAAATGGAGACGTTCGATGAGATGGCAAAACGCAGTTAGAAGAAAAAGCGGTAGATCGCACCACCGGACGGTGAGTTTAGTAAACGTTTACAAAGTAAACTACGAATTATCGGTAACCAAAAGAAACAACAAGCGAACGCTAAAAACCGAACAAAAAAAACGTAACAATCTGGAAACAGATGTTACAATAGAAAATTCACATAGAGCGTTGTAGGGATAGAGAAGGAGTGTATATTGAAGGTGACAATAAGTGATTTTGTATCAAAAAAAAATTTTTTACAACATTAGTCTCGTTATTTAATAGCCACAGCTCGTAGTCGTTCTTGAAATTTACTATAGGACACGGTTAGTTCCTTTACTATTGTATTTTTGAAATCGTTGCGGAGGGTTTTATTGCTTACGTAAAAAGAACCGCCAGAAGCAAGTCTTGATAATTTTGATTGAAAGAGCTGGATCGAATTTAAGTTACTCTCAGCCGCTACTCCAAAGAGCTGGACACCACAAATCCAAATTGGTCTCAGAAGGGTTTTGCATATTAATTCTTAATAAAAAATTAAATAAATCTTACGCATTTTACAAAACGGTGCCACTATATGCAGACGTCCAAATCTTTCTTTTCGTATAGCTGTGCAACTGTAAAGATAAATGTCGAATATAGAATTCTATCGTTTTTGTCTCTTGGGGTTAAACCATACAACTCCAATTGCAGTAAAAGTTTCGCTTTTATAGTCTGACTACGTTGACTAAAACGTACTACAGTTTTCCTTTTACTACTCCACTTTCCTTTCAATTTGTTTTAAAGGGTAATATTATGTTTCTTACTCGTCTATTTTTACTTGGTAGTAGTTTTATACGTTATTATGAAGTTCATATCCTTCTTGAAAATTATATAAACTCATTGTTATTTTTAGTTATGTATTTATTTCGTTTGCTCAAAAGTTTTTTTTAGGTTTTTTTAAAGTCGTATTAACAGCTCGGTTATTAGCGACTATGTTAATGTAACAGTAAGTTTTAATTTATAAAAATGTCAAGGCCCTAGCCGTGAATCGAACCCGGAACCTCCGCGTTGTAGGCTAACGCGCTAATACTACGCTACGGAGGCGGCCTCAACAGTTTTTAATTATGATTTTTTTGTGATGAATTTGTTTTATTAAAAAATTGTTTGAACAGTATTTTCTTACAAAAAAACAAAAACAAAAAATATGTTTTCAGTCGTTTTACCAGTTCTTATGATAATTCAGTGATGAGATTTAAGCATTTCATTAGTATGAAAAGTTTACTGTGGAATAATAGTGTCTTTTTACTTTCTTTTGACCTGTATTATGAGTATTTAAGGAAGAAAAGTAGACTTCTGTTTTCATGTTGATTTTGTTAAAAATTGAGTGTTTACTGGATACATATTTGTAGTATCTGCAAGCCCCTGAAAACACTAAAACAAATTTTTAGCGATTGTTCTGAGTGTGTGTGTGTGTGTGTGTGTGTGTGTGTGTGTGTGTGTATGTGTGTGTGTGTGTGTGTGTGTGTGTGTGTGTGTGTGTGTGTGTGTGTGTGTGTATGTGTGTGTGTGTGTGTGTGTGTGTAGTGTGTGTGAACAAAATATCTCATGAATGGTATTTCACATGATGTTGAAACTAGGATCATAAGTTAGGTACCACTAAAGGACCCGAGACTAACATTTTCATCAAATCGATCAACAAAAGTACAATTTACTCGTGCAATTTTTCACTTTTTTGCAATTCTCTCAAAAACGGCTCTTACGAATTTTTTAAATGCCTCATTTAATATAGGGTATTTATTTATGCTCTTTAAAAGATAGGATAAGAGCCATGTCTGCTGAAAATTTTGGGGAGGCTGTGCTTACGTAGAAAAATAATTTTTTTTTTAGATTAAAAATCTAAAAAAATTTAATCTTTACAATTATTAAAGATTAATTTCGCGGACATAATATTGTTATTTCAACAGTTCCTGACAGAGTATAGTTGATTAAATCCTAATAATCAAAATACACCGGTAACCACTATCTAGTACTCAAAACCATATAAAAGTAACCACCTATACAAAGATTTCATTTTATTTTTTTAGCTAATATTAATTTTGTTATCGGGAACTGTACATTTTTGGAAACCACCCAATTTGATCGCTGCTTTTTGCCGTATTTTTTGACGTAATTCGGCATGAATTGTTAAACAGGGACCCTCTAGTGGAGTTTGCTCAGGAATGGCTGTCAGCTGGTCACCATACAAAGTCGCTTGCCCAACTACTGTTACTTAGCAAGTAATAGCGACTTTGTACCAGCTGACTGACTGGGCTGGCCCGAAGGCCAGTATAATTTAAACAACGGAGCCTTCGTCTCCAAAAATCAGCTGTTAAACAGCTGACACGCGGCTACAAATTCACCTCTAGACTAATCCGTTGGGTCATAAATAAATTAATTGTAATATACTGTGGACAATTAGAACTGGCACGACTCTTGCTCTACATGTACACACAGTTCCGCATAAAGTATATCCATAACCTATTATTTCAAGAAGGTATGCAAATTTTAATGTACACCAATATCTACAAACTAATTTCAATGTACAAACATACAAATAAATATTTCATTTTAAAATATGTTTAATTTTTCCCAGTGAAAATTTAAATTATAAATTACAAGAACTAAACTGCAAAATCTTACTAAACTATACTCTACAGACGCACGCTACAAACTAAACAAATTTGTCTGAATATTTTATAATGAACAGAAAATCATATATGAAAACAAATCAGTCACATCATAATGTCTGACAGATTATTATTAACAACAGTGAAAACAAAGCGTAGTGACCGTGCGTGAGTCGCACATTACAGTAGCGATTGTATACTTTTGTGACTGTACCGCGTTACATGGCGAGGGACGAAGAGTGGACTAGATAAACACCGAGGCTGCTTGTGCCAATTCGAATTGTCCAAGATATACAACACTAAAAACCAGAGTAATTAAAAGAGACGGTAGGGATCACGTAAGGATGCGCAGTAGCCGATGACGTCACCGGTCCTTAATAACACGGCCAGCTGTTTGAATTATTCGGTATTTGAGAATGTTGTTAGACCGTCTAATAATCGACTAACGTTATTATGTGAATTCTTTGTGCATTTACTCGTAGTTTAATCGAATATATTATTGAACACAACAAAAACTCGTAAATATTTAGGCCTACTAATACTTTTTATGCCGAAAACGGGCAGGTGGAGTGTTATTTTAATTGCACTCTATCTGTTTGGTCCAGGGCTAAAAAAAATAGTTCTGTTTCTTATCACATAGTCAGCCACTTATATGACTGAACTATTTAAGAACAGAAGAGGTAGAGGTGTAAAAGACACTAGTCAAAGTTATCTCCTCTGAGAGTAATGAATTTCACTATGCAGCCAGACCCTGTGGTGAATGAAGTGAAGGTGTCATTTACAGGGTGGAAAGTGAGTGCTTTTCGGAGGGCCTGGCATGCTGATAAGCATACTCTTTCAACTCAGTGAGGAAGGCAATTAAACCAGCTTACTCCTCGTTTTTACTTAGTAAAACCTCTAGAGGTTCAAACCAGCCTTTTGGCTGTTGACCTAAACAACAACAACAATACTTTTTATGTATTTAATTTTTTTTTGTTACCTATTTCTAGTATTTAGTACGTGTTTATATCTAGTGAGTTCTAATATTTTTATATTGTAAATTGTTACGGGTAGTGGTAACAATGAAAAGTATATACATAAAAGACTTTCATTTCACCGTTTTCCGAAAGACGAAACCTTAAAAAAACCACAGCAAAATACTTTTCCCATTTTTCCAGAATATAAACTTTAATATTTGTAATAACAGTAGGCCTGACTGTTAGAATTTCACAACCATTTGATTTTCCTAGGAGTAGGTTACCAAATATCATGTATTTATTTATATTACAATTACAGAATTGAATAAAAAAATTTAATACATATAATGTGAACATCTAAAGACAATTTATTTACTTAAATTGTCTACGAAAAATGGCAGTTAATAATTTCATATTTTACTTACATTCCATTACAATTCTTTATTATCATTATTTTTCTCGCTGTTATTATTATGGTACACAAAACATAATTATTGTAACCGAATATTAGTCTTAAATTAAGAAGGAATAATTTAAAAACTGGTGTTTTTAGCACTGGTGACATCATTTGCTAGTGACGGTATGTAATCATAACGACGGGTTATGCGTGTGACCCCACCGTCTCTTCTATTTACCGTGCTAAATCTAAGTTCAATTACCGACTAGAATGTTAAAAATTTTCACAACTTTTTTTGAAAGTAAAACTGTAATCTACTAGAATTTAGGATAAATTAAACAACCCACCGGGTTGGTATAGAGGTAAAGTCGTTACCGCGAGTCAGCTGTTTAACAAACAGCTGATTTTCGGAGACGAAGGTTCCTGGTTCAAATCCTAGTAAAGGTAGTTACTTTTATATGGATTTAAATATTAGACAGTGGTTACCGGTGCACTTTGATAGTTGGGGTTCAATTAACCATAATTTCTCAGGAATGGTCGGCCTGGTTCTGTACCTAGACTACACCTCATTTACACGTCATACACATCATCCTCATCTCATTGGATCATGGGGTTGCTTATTGTTCTAAATTGAACAGATTACAACTTACACACTTTAGAAATTAAAAAAAATTAAAAATTAAGCGACCAAGAAGTTGATACAATTATAAAAATTCTATATTATAAGTTAATGAAAATGAAAATTTTTACTTCTTTTATATTCTAATAAGTGTTTTAAATATTTTTTTAAAATTAGTTTTATATTGAAATTAAAATTTTCAGCTTTAGAGAAAAATATTATATTGTAACTGGAAGATAACCCTTATTATCCTACGTAATAACGTAGTTGAATTCCAAATTCACTATTTAAAATCAATATTCAAATTAATTCCTTTTAAACCGTTCGTTTAATCGCACCAGATATTTAGAACATGACCAACCAGCCCTTTATAATACTAATACTTTATTGAAAGGGAAACCATCATAGACCCACATTAAGTAGCTACATAGTAAGTATGCGTGCTATTATAGAGGTATAGTTAGGGCCTGGGAAGAGGAGGCTAAAACCTCCTATTGGGAGAAGGTCCCAGGCTGTGAACAGGCAAAGAAATTCATTGCTATTCCAGCAGAAAGGCTGGGATATATAATAGACTAGGAAGACAGGACTTGAGGAGGGTAGTGGGCTTGATGACTGGTCATTGTAATCTTGGGTATCATTTATCCAAGATAGGAGTTGCTGAAGAGAGCCTGTGTAGATTCTGTCATGAGGCAGAAGAGAAGGCTGAGCATATTTTATGCAGTTGCAAAGTGGTTGGCTGCAAAAGAAGAGCGCTGATGGGTAAGGACGTGTTAACACCTTCTCAGGTAAGTGCACTAGATCCTAGGCGGATCCTGCGCTTTATTGAAAGTGTGGGTCTTGCATAAATAAGGAATAGGGGCAATCACAAAAGATCTTTTAGGTCGCGGTGAGGAGGGGCTGCAGGAGCCTGAACGCCCTGGTTGTAAAGAAGAAGAAGAAGAAGTATGCGTGGAAATTTTGCATAATAATATTAGTAACGTGTTTGTTTCAACGTTGCAAATTACCGGACACATTTTGTAGGAATAGGACAAATACTTTGAATGTTTCAAATGTAATGGCAAATTTGGATTCTCCGTTTTAACCCTTTATAGGGCAGTACTACGGGGAAAACTATACATATATAGGGTGATTCAAAACTATACGGCAATCTCTTGGGATCTCCTTCTATAGCTAATAAAAAATCTGGTGTGAAACACTCACACAGCTTTCTCTTGCCAGTGAAAATAATTAACAATAAACCTAACATTAGTAATAAAACATAAGAAATAAACAAAAAACTAACCTCAAAAAACATAACCTAATTTTAATCATGAGTGAAAGACGCAAAATGAAAATCAACCTCATTTTGGCTTAGAAATACGGAAAATCACTCTTTCTCTCTAAACTAGGCTCTGTAGAGAAAAATTCTCTAAATAAAAGTTGTAGATCTTTTAATTTTCTATAAATTTAATTATATACATTTTTGTCGTAAAATGCATACTAAGGCCGAAATGTTTAAAAAATCAATTTTTCTCACGTTTTCGTGAGAAAAAAACAGAAAATTGCAAATTACCGCTAAACTAAGCGTTATAGAAAAAAATGTTTGAAAAAAAAGTTGTAGAATTTTACATTTTCTACAACTTTTATTATATAACTTTTTGCGCTAAAATGCATATTAAAGCCGCAAACTTAAAAAGAAAATGTTTTTACGTAAAAACAGCCTCAAGCAGAATTTCAGCAAACATGGCGCCTACATTGCTCTTATTGTAGAGCATAAAAAATGTAGTAAACCAGTTGATTTTAAAAAAAATCGTAGGACTAGTTTTTGAGAAAATCGCAAAAAAGTGAAAAATTATACGAATAAACTACTACTTCCGGTTGACCGATTTTGATGAAAATGTTCGTGTCGGGTCCGGTAGTGATATGTAACTTAAGTTTCAAGTTCGTACGATGTTCCGTTCTTGAGATATTCTGTTCACACACACACACACACACAGACACACACACAGACCAATCGCTAAAAACAAGTTTTTTGGGTTCAGGGGGTCTGAAAACGTATAGATCCGGTGAGAACACGATTTCGAAAAATCAATATGAAAACAATACTTTCCTTCCTATATATTCATATAGGCAAGAGAAAGTAAAAAGAAGAAGAAAAGTTCATATAAACATATGCCTGAAAACGCTTAGTTAGCGAGTTACAGCTAGCGAAAAATTTCACCTAGAACTCAGTACCCTCGGTGAAGTAAGGCCGTATAAAAATGTTAAAGGTAGTTACAAAGATACAAATACGATTGTTTCTTATGTTTTTTAATCTGAAAAATTGAATAAAATTGGTTCCAGAGCTGTAAACGCAATACTTTCAGAGATATCTTACATAAAACACAAGAATTGGTGCAAAGAAATAACAAATTTTTGTGTTTAACGTAAGATTACTTCCATAAATGGTAATTAAAGGTATATTTTTTCTGAAATATATTTGTAGAAAATTTAATTCTGAAAAGATTCATGTGAATTATTTAGGAAAAAATGAATAATAGGTATTGAAATTTTGCTTTATTTAAAAAATCAAAACAGACGCACATACAACGCACATTCTTAACATTCTTAATTAGGTATTAGGTATATAATATTAATATTAGGTAATTAATATTAATATTAGGTATAACCTAGATATTAGTTAATATTTGAATCACCCTATATATGTTGTAAAATATTTCATTTTGTTTTATAGGGACTTGAATAAAGTATTTTCTAGTACCAGAACAGGTAGATTTTTTTTTTTTGTAATGTTAAGCCCTGGTAAGTATACTACCAAGTAGCGTTTATTGAAATGGAAATCACATAATGTTTAGTGGTAACAATGTTTATTTAAACAACTTATAGTACTATAATAACAAAAAATCTGGTGTGAAACACTCACACAACTTTCTCTTGCCAATGCAAATAATTAATAATAAACCTAACATTATTAATAAAATATTAGAAATAAACAAAAACTAACCTCAAAAACATAACATTATTTTAATCATGAGTGGAATACGCAAAATGAAAATCGAACTCAATTTGGCTTAAAAAAAACGGAAAATCACACTTTCACGCTAAACTAGGCTCTGTAGAGAAAAATTCTCTAAATAAAAGTTGTAGATCTCTTAATTTTCTATAAATTTCATTATATACACTTTTGTCGTAAAATGCATACTAAAGCCGAAATGTTAAAAGAATCGATTTTTCTCACGTTTTCGTGAGAAAAAAAAACAGAAAATCGCGAATTACCGCTAAACTAAGCGTTATACAAAAAAATGTTTGAAACAGAAGTTGTAGGTTTTTAAATTCTCTACAACTTTTATTATATAAGTTTTTGCGCTAAAATTTATATTAAAGCCGTAATCTTAAAAAAAACAACGTTTTTACGTGAAAACAGCCTCACCGAGAATTTCAGCAAACATGGCGCCTACCCTATCTTGTAGAGAATAAAAAATTGAGTAAAATAGGCGATTTTAAAAAAAATCGTAGGACCAGTTTTTGAGAAAATCGCAAAAAACTGAAAAATTATACGAATAAACTACTACTTCCGGTTGA
The DNA here is from genome assembly GCA_035578175.1 of Catonia carolina. Taxonomy (NCBI): domain Eukaryota; kingdom Metazoa; phylum Arthropoda; class Insecta; order Hemiptera; family Achilidae; genus Catonia; species Catonia carolina. The sequence continues at coordinate 73,691,801 of JAQMRL010000005.1, forward strand.
CCGATTTTGATGAAAATGTTCGTGTCGCGTCTGGTAGTGGTATGTAACTTAAGTTTCAAGTTTCAAGTTCGTACGATGTTCCGTTCTTGAGATATTCTGTTCACACACAGACACACACACACACACAGAGAGACACACACAGACCAATCGCTAAAAACATGTTTTTTGGGTTCAGGGGGTCTGAAAACGTATAGATCCGGTGAAAACTCGATTTCGATAAATCGACATGAAAACAATACTTTCCTTCCTATATATTCATATAGGCAAGAGAACGTAAAAAACTATGTAGAATAACTTATCTTAACCTTATATTAGCATGAATGCTTGCTTTCCCGTAAAAATCTCGAATTTTATAAGCACTGTACAAAAATAACAACAAAATAACTCGGTTGCGTACGCTGGTATGAATTCTTACCACATTGGTGCAACTCATTAAGCAAAATGGTCGTTGTGCACTAATTTCAAAATGTGGATAACCTACTTACCAGAAAACATCTATATAACCATAAAACGCCTATAAGGTTCAACTGCATAGCTTATTCTTATATAAAATCGACCTTATTGCCAGTGGTAAGTATACTTACCAAAGATCTATAAAGGGTTGAGCACCATATATTCTGTTAAATGGAAGATAATTTGAAATTGTCATAACTAGATACCATATTATAATATTGTGACACTTAACGCGAAGGTCCGTTTAGGGATCTGGGTAAAATAAATAATTATTTTAGACGGGGCCAGTTGACATAATTTTAATTAATTAAAAAATATATAATTTTTGATATAAAATTTCAGTTTTTGAAGTAGGCATTGACGGAATTATTTATAAAAGGATAAATAATTTATATATATTTTAAAATGACTCCGTCTATCTGTCAGGAACATATCAATTAACTGGTTGAAAGTTGAAGATTTTCTGGCTATAGATAACGGGGAAAACGGGTCAGCATTAACATGGGCTAAGATAGCAGTTCCGAATCCCCTTAAGTGAAATTATATTATTATTGTTTGAAAGAATTATTAAATAAATAAAAAAAAATATTTAGTCACCTGTATAAAATGTATTCATAATAATGAAGGATAATATGGTTGAAGATGTTTTCATATTTATATTTCTTAAAGAAAATAATATTTATGATAAAAAAGTATATACAACCTTTATATAAATTTATCTAAGAGAATGTTAAAGGTTATAAGGCAACTTTACTTGGAAAATATTTTGATCATTTTCTTTTATAAATCGAAAAAATCAAGTAAAATCATATCTTGTATATATTTAAGTGTCTATATTTCGTTTTTATGTGCCTAATATAAAGTTATTTTTGGTTGAGAGATGTTTTCATTTAAAATCCGATATTTTCAATTTTCTATGCCGTTATTATTTTTAAATCTTTCACAGGAAATTACAGAATATTTACATGTAAACGTATGAGTACCCAGTTTTCTAAGTGAATCGTATATTTTTATTTTATTAAAACAGACTTGAATAATTGAAAATGTTTGTGGTTTTGTGTAGTGTGTGTCATTAATGCAATTTTTGTAAAGTGTCAGGTAAGTGAAATTATTTACGTATAGTGTCACCGCAGGGCAAAATATTAATTTTGTTTTATTTTAACAAAATTTTCTCAAAGTATTTTTTGTTGACGTTTAAAATTTTGACGCAAGATTTTTAAAATTCATTTTTCCCGTATTGAACTCGGAAACCTTTTGAGGTATCAAACTTAAATTTTGGAAGCATTATTGTTAAAATACGAATAAGTTATAGAATTTACATGAATATTTTAAGATTTGCGTTCAACTGCGCAGCTCTCCGCATCGCGGGTAATTCTTTCCAGTATGAAAGGCAATGAAGCGTTTTGAGATACTGAGGTAGCAATTCCCTCAGATATTAAATTAATGTAGCGTAGGCTTTACAACAAGACCGATACCAAAGACCATCTCTGAAATTTCAGATCCTAGATGATTTAGGATTCCAGGATCCTAGAACAAGCGTGGGTTTGTGTAATATTTGACTTACTTAATTACAGCAATTATTTGTAGTAGTATTTAAAATTTTTCACAATTAAATATAAATGAAACTTAAGTTCGATAAAGAAATAGAAGAGGGTTAATTTATGAGAGATTGCTCATTAAGTAATTCCACCCCCTCCACCACTGATACTTTCTCTGGTATTTTCTTTTCTTTTGCTCCTATTTTTGAAGACTTAACTTATATAGCAGCAGTGAGAACAGAATGACGTAGTACAAATTTGTTGGGACTTACTTCTCTTTTACTCAAAGATCAATTACCATTCCACAGTTGTTTTGGAATCGATATAATTTATCTCTGCCCATAACAGACGGGTGGAGTGTCAAATTTTTTACACTCGATCTGTTAGTTGCAGGGCTAAAATAAATAGTTCTGTTTCTTGTCACATGGTCAGCCAATTAAATGACTGAATCATTTAAGAACAGAAGAGGTAGAGGTGTAAAAGACACTAATCAGAGTTATTTCCTCTGAAAGTAATGAATTTCATTATACAGCCAGACCCTGTGGTGAATGAAGTGAAGGTGTTATTTGCAGAGTGGAAGATATGTGCTTTTCAGAGGGCCCGGCATGCTGATAAGCATACTTTTCCACTCAGTGAGGAAGGCAATGATAAACCACCTCACTCCTCGTTTTACTTAGTAAAACCTCTAGAGGTTCAAACCAGCTTTTTGGCTGATGACCTAAACAACAACAACATAATTCTATTACGATTTAAATTTAATCCAAAGTAATTCCAAACAATTTTGATCATTGCTTTATAACGCACCTGTTTTTATTTGTGCTTTATTCACTTGTGAGTGTTCTCATATTAAACTATGTACATTAGTTTATTTCTTGTTTTAAATTAGAAACTGAAAATTTATTAAACTTTAAAAGTTTTTTATGGTATTTATTTTACAAGAATTAAATTCTTTTAACAAACAAGTTAAAAAAGAAAATCATTTTCAGAAAGCAAGTAAACTAAAACAGTCACTTGATCATTTATATTTTCTCTTGTCGTGTTTGAATACAAGGGGAAGAAAAGTATTGTTTTCATACCGATTTTTTGAAATAAATTTTCTACTGGAAATATTCATTTTCAGATCCTTTGAGCCCAAGAATCATGTTTTTTTTAAATTGGTCTGTGTGTGTCTGTATGGTTGTGGGTGAACAAAATATATTAAGAACGGAATAGCGTACGAAGTTAAAATTTGGGACTTAGGTTAGGTACTAGTAGGGGATCTGACACTAAAATTTTCATAAAAATCAGTCTTCAGGACGTAGTAGTATATTTTTGCATTTTTTAAAAATTTACTAAACCTTTTTATGTTTTAAAAGATAGGTTAAGGCCTGCTGAAATTATTGTACTCTCATGTTAAAAAATTGTTTTCTTAGTTATGATTGCAATCTTAATATATGTACATTTTAAAGCAAAGAGGTATAATCAAAGTTGTCAAAAATTAAAATATCTACAACTTTAATTTCAAGAATTCTCTTTAACAGCGCTTAGTTTATCGTCAATTAGTTATTTTGTTCATTAAATAAGATAAAAAAAAGATATATTTTAAGGATCAGGCCTTAGTATGGATTTTAAGACGAAAGTGTGTATAATAAAAGCTTTAAAGAATTAAAAATCCCACAATTAAATCTGAACAATTTTTTCAACAAAGCTTAGCGTCAAATTGTGATTTTCCGTACATTATTAATGGAAAAGAGGTTGATTTTCATTTAGCTTTATTCACTCATTAAATTAGATTATATTTTTTATTATTAACAGTGACAAGAGGTAGTTATGTGAAGGTTTCACACTAGAGTTTTTGTTTTACTTCAATATGGTTCGTTTTCTGTTTTTCAGAAAAGTTATATTATTGAACGTTTTTAGGTCACAACAAATAATGTATTTCACTTAGTGTTACGGATATTATCTTATTCTATAAAGGATCCTTGTTTCATAAACTTTTATAAATTCTACTATAAGCACGAAGTAATATTTATTTTATGATCTGTGTGATAAAAATAAAGAAATTCCCGGTTAAATTTTTTTATATTATGGTTGTTATTAATTTTATGATCCAAGAAATTTATTTATTCAAAAAATATATTCCTAAAATTGACCACAAAATTTTAAGTAGTAAAATATTTATCTTTCCAGTAAAAGATTTAAAAGATATTAAACCTTACAACTAGTAAAGTAAATGGAAAATAATGATAAGAATTCCAAACTGTCTAAGTAACATTTACTTAAATACTGTTCACTCCAAGAAAATTCAGCCGTACATATGAAGAAAGACCCAACAATCATCCAAACTACCTGGTTCTGAATCTACTAAATAATATTGATACCGAGTTTTCTAGACTGAAAAGACATAGTGTTCTTAATTTAGATTATAGGTTTTAAAGAACATTGTTACACTTATTATACGTACTTTTTTCTTCTAACTGATTTACTTCAAAGTCATCAATGTATTTATCAAAAATATTAAGTCATTACTATTTTAAATTTCATTGACATTATCATGAAATCGTAATCATGTTAATAATTAACATTTATCAAAATTACTGATTGTTTTATTTCAAGTGACCAGATTGTAATGTTGTAGAATTGTAAAAAAACCCAAGAAAGACAAAACAAAGAGATTAGTTTGTTTTGAAATCTCTTTTTTTACCAGCAGAGTTCTCACCGGGACTGGGCTTTTTCTTCTCCAGCATTTGATTATTTTCTTTTTACTTTCTCTTGCCTATGAATATATAGGAAGGAAAGTATTGTTTTCATGTCGATTTTGAGAAATCGATTTTTCACCTGATCTACACGTTTTCAGACCCCCTGAATCCAAAAAACATGTTTTTAGCGATTGGACTGTGTGTGTGTGTGTGTGTGTGTGTGTGTGTGTGTGTGTGTGTGTGTGTGTGTGTGTGTGTGTGTGTGTGCGCGTGTGTGTGTGTGCGTGCGTGTGTGTGTGTGTGTGTGTGAGTGTGTGTGTGTGAACAGAATATCTCAAGAACGGAACATCGTACGAACTTCAAACTTGAAACTTAAGTTACATACCACTACCGGACCCGACACGAACATTTTCATCAAAATCGGTCAACCGGAAGTAGTAGTTTATTCGTATAATTTTTCACTTTTTTGCGATTTTTTCAAAAACTGGTCCTACGATTTTTTTAAAATCGCCTGATTTACTCAATTTTTTATTCTCTACAAGATAGGGTAGGCGTCATGTTTGCTGAAATTCTTGTTGAGGCTGTTTTCACGTAAAAGAATATTATTTTTAAGATTGCGGCTTTAATTTGCATTTAAACGCAAAATTGTACATAATAAAAGTTGTAGAGAATTTAAAATTATACAACTTTTATTTTACAATTTTTTTTTTGTATAGCTAATGCTTAGTTTAGCGGTAATTAGCGTTTTTCTGTTTTTTCTCACAAAAACCGTGTGAAAAATCGATTTTTTAAAGATTTCGGGCTTAGTATGCATTTAACGTCAAAAAAGTATATAATCAAATTTATAGGAAATTAAAAGATCTACAATTTTTAATTGAAACTATTTTCTGTACAGAGCCTAATTTATCGAGAAAGAGTGATTTTATGTATTTTTAAGCCAAACTGAGGTTGATTTACCTTTTGTGTCTTTCACTCATGATTAAAATTTGGTTGTGTTTATTGAGCTTAGATTTTTTGTTTATTTCTAATGTTTTATTACTAATGTTAGGTTATATTTGGTCATTATTTGCATTGGTAAGAGAAAGTTGTGGGAGTGTTTCACACCAGATTTTTATTATTATAAAGGGGCTGAGGTTGTTCTTCCCAGAAATGTATGAACGGTTGCATTCATTAAGTTAGCCCTTTATAGGTCTTTGGTAAGTATGTATACTTACCACTGGCAATAAGGTCGATAATATTTAAGAATAAGCTAGCAATTAAACCTTATTGGTATATTATGGTGTTATAGATCTTCTCTGGTAAGTAGGCTATCCACATTTTGAAATTAGCGCGCAATAAACATTTTCTTCGGGAGTTCCTCGAATATGGTAAGGATTCATAACAGCGTACACTACCGCTTTGTTTTGTTGTTACTTTCGTACAGTGCTTAGAAAATTCTAGTATTTTACGGGAACGCAAGCATTCATGCCAATGTAAAGTTAAGATAAGGTATTTTACACATTATTTTGTTATAAAGTACTACAAGTTGTTTTAATAAGCATTCTTACCACTAAACATCATGTGATTTCCGTTTAAATAAACGTTCCTTGGTAAAGTATACTTACCAGGACTTAACATTAAAACAACGAAATATCTTAGTGTTCTAGCACTAGAAATGCATTATTCAAGTCCCTGTACAGCAAAATTTAACATTTCACAACATATATAAAGTTTTCCGAGGTACTGCCCTAAAAGGGTTACATTGTTATAAATATTAAAAATACGAGTTTTGAAAAACTGGACTGTGCCTGTTTTCCCTCTGATGACTTCAAATGTTTTCATGTAAGCAGAAATTATCGTATCACAAGGTATAACTTAAGTTATGATTTTTTATTTAATGAAAGTTGTGTTTCAGGTAATTATGGCGACATCATTAACGAGTGTGGGAATCTGCTGGGCATTTCTATCGTTAGTGGCGGCGTTACTATGCTGCTCTGGATTTTATCTTCCATTTTGGATACAGGTAATTCTAAAATTATTTCTATTAAAATTTGTATAATTACTTACATCAATTAATACAGTTAGTAAATTACAGCAAAAGAATTAGCCTAATTAAAAACTAAATTGATCACAAAATATTTTAAAATCTTAAGACTTAATTTTAACTAAAACGAAAATATGGACATTTATATTCAAATAACTTCTCTGTTATTTATTTCCACCAGCAGAACAAAATGTTTGGAATATATTAAGAACAAATTCACCGGCTTTAAAATAATAAATCTTCATGACCCTTATCCTGCCATTTTATGTATCAATAAAAAACAAATAATTGAAAAAGAAAACCGATTGTGACAAAAGACAAATTATTAACACCTACTAATTCTACCTAAATTTTTGACATACTACTAAAGTGGGGTACAAACATTACAAAAACATGATATAAATTCAAAACGCACATTTATTTAGTGTATTGATAATATAATATAATTAAAGAGGCCTAATTGCATATTTTTACTTTCTCTTGCCTGTATGAATGTATAGGAAGGAAAGTATTGTTTTCATGTCGATTTTTCGAAATCGAGTTTTCACAGGATCTACACGTTTTCAGAACCCCCTGAACCCAAAAAAAACATGTTTTTAGCGATTGGTGTATGTGTATGTGTGTGTGTATGTGTGTGTGTGTGTGTGTGTGTGTGTGTGTGTGTGTGTGTGTGTGTGTGTGTGTGTGTGTGTGTGTGTGTGTGTGTGTGTGTGTGTGTGTGTGTGTGTGTGTGTGTGTGTGTGTGTGTGTGTGTGTGTGTGTGTGTGTGTGTGTGTGTGTGTGTGTGTGAACAGAATATCTCAAGAACGGAACATCGTACAAACTTGAAACTTGGAACTTAAGTTGCATACCACTACCGGACCCGACAAGAACATTTTCATCAAAATCGGTCTGTTGGAAGTAGTAGTTTATTCGTGTAATTTTTCACTTTTTGCGATTTTCTCAAAACCTGGTCCCACGACTTTTTTTAAATCGCCTGGTTTACTAAATTCTTTATGCGCTACAAGATAGGGTAGGCGGCATGTTTGCTGCAATTCAATGTTGGTGAGGCTGTTTTTTCGTAAAAAAATTGTTTTTTTAAGATTGCGACTTAAATATGCATTTTAGCGCAAAAGATGTATGTAACAAAAGGTGTAGAGATTTTTAAATCCTACAACTTTTATTTCAAACATTTTTTGTATAATGCTTAGTGTTTAGGTTACCACCTTGTAAAAATGCCTGAATGGATTTTAAGATAAAAATTTGCCTCGAAATTAAACCTTTGGAGGACCAATACACATTTATTGTGGTCAGTGTATAAGACCAAGAAACTTGTAATGGATTACGCATAAATGAGAAAAGGAAAAGAATAGAAACATTGACCAAATATACAGAAAACTAAATCATGTGCAAAACGTACTTACCAGTTTGAAACTTGAAAAAAGACATATAATTATAACACGCCGCACAGCCGACTTGATGAACCTTTAAGATACACTTTAAGTACATAAACAATAAAAAACACAACAAAGCACAATATAAACGAGCGTTAAAACGAATAAGCCTTAAAGTACGAAAGTAATGTTAGCGTCATGCGATACGCCAACCGAGAGAGTAACGCCGAAAGCACGTCCGCATACGATACGTTTCAATGTACAAGTGGCCAACAAAAAGAAGAAGAAAGAAGGAAGAGGAAGAAAAAGCAAAGAGGATTACAAGATAGTGCAACCCCGGTGCAAATGCCTTAACACTTAGTTTTTTGATAATTAGCGATTTTCTGTTTATTTCTCACGAAAACGTGTGAAAAATCGATTTTATAAGATTTTGGCCAAAGTATGCATTTTGCGACAAAATTGTATAATCAAATTTATAGGAAATTAAAAGATCTACAAATTTTATTTTAAGCATTTTTCTTTACAGAGCCTAGTTTAGCGTGAAAGAGTGATTTTCCATATTTTTAAGCCAAACTGAGGTTGATTTTTATTTTGCGTCTTTCATGATTAATATTAGGTTTCGTTTATTGAGGTTAATTTTTTGTTAATTTATAATGTTTTATTACTAATGTTTATTGTTAATTATTTGCATGGGCAAGAGAAAATTGTGTGAGTGTTTCACACCAGATTTTTATGTGAAGTAGCAGTTTGTAATAAAATTTAATACACACATTCAATAGGATTTAATAAAGTATAAAGTGTAAATGTTATTTGAAATTTTTAATCATCATTATTTTACAGAATGTAATGAAAACTTTATATCCATCCTACTGTGAAATCGATATTTATTAAGCCAGTGTTATAGAAAATTATATGGAGTGTATAAAAGTAAATTGCGTGAGGGACATTTTGTATTCCCAAACATTGTATGGGTATTTCATTAAAGAGTGGCTTCAATACGTGGTTGGATTATATCATTAGTGTGTGTTGTATTTTGTAGTAAAAACAATATAGGTGACACAAGGGACATTAATAACACAATTTAAATATTTTGAAGTTATTCAATTTGATTTTTGAATGGTCTGTGGGTTAAAAATGTTATTTTTACATAAAGTAAATATTTTATTAATTGAACAACAATTTTACACAAATAAGCTATTCCAATATTTTTCAAATCTGATGAATCAGTAAATAAAACAGTATTATTTTCTAATTTATTTTCTAAACAGAGTGTCTTACGGAGGAACGGAGAAACTTTCATGGTTTTTTTTTCTGGTGAAACTAATGAAACAAGTTCATATAAACAGATCTGAAAACGCTACAGTTGGAGAAAAATCACCCGGACTTAAGTTCCCTCGTTCCAATAAAACCATATTGAAATTCTTAGGGCGTTAATTAAAGCTTTAAATTGAACAGGTTTTATAAATAATGAGCTAAAAAACTTAATAAAACAAGACCGAGACCTGTAACTACTATAGATTTTGATATAGCTCATGTAAAACACAAAAATCGGTCTCGATAATATTTTTCCGTTTTATCAAACTTAAAGGCTTAATTATTTTTCAAATTTTTCTGTAATTACATTATTTCGCAATATTAAGTAGTATGTTTATTAAGAAATATGTTTAGTAAGAAAAATATTTTACCGATTTTCTTTCTATCCTTCAACTGTTTTGATTTAATGAAAAACCAATTTTTACTTTCTGTTGCCCAAAATGAATATATAGGGAAAGAAAGTACTATTTTAAAGTCTGTGTTTGTCTATTATTTGTCTATTTTACATCAATATCTTCAGAATTACATTTTCTACAAGTTTTGTTTAATAATAATTGTATTTATTATTTAACCATTTAACTAAGTAAATGTACTTCAAACCAAAACCTGACGAAAATCTGACCAAATATTTAAAACCAAAATCTATTGTAATAACAAATTTGGAACCTGTTTTATTCAATTCTTAAGCTCATTTCTCATACAATCTATTCAATTAAAAATGAAAATTAACGCCCTATAAATTTCAGTATGGCTTCATTACAATGAGGAACTGAAACCGGGCGATTATTATTTCAGCTGTAACTCGCCAACGAAGCGTTTCCAGATATATTTTTATATGAACTGTTTTCTTTAGTTTCACCAGAGGAACAAGCCCTGAAAGGTTCTTCGAAGCACACCTTGTATGTGATGGAGGCAGCCATTAAATATTTCATTGTTGCCTTACATTAATAATAAAACAATGTACTAACTTTATCTACAAGCCCTGAAAGGTTCTTCGTAGCACACCTTGTATGTGATGGAGGCAGCCATTAAATATTTCATTGTTGCCTTACATTAATAATAAAACAATGTACTAACTTTATCTACAAGCCCTGAAAGGTTCTTCGTAGCACACCTTGTATGTGATGGAGGCAGCCATTAAATATTTCATTGTTGCCTTACATTAATAATAAAACAATGTACTAACTTTATCTATATACGAGTTGTTACTCCTCTGTTTTGTTAAAATTATCATGTTTACGGCTGGTGTGAACCCCTAGAGATTTTTTCTGTAAAACAACACTTTCTTCGGTCGCCTCCTTGGCGTAGTGGGTACAAAGGGTACTTATCTTTAGCCTACAAAGCACAAGGTCTTGGGATTGACTCCCGGCTATGGTCTAAAAATTTTACCTCGTTAAAAACCACCATTACAGTACCAAAACCCACAGTAATCTCCAAGTACCAAGATATCGATGTGACTAAAATAAATTAAAATAAAACAAAAAAAAACGATTTTGTTCTCTAAATTTTGGAACCGACTAGCAAATGAAAAACCAGAATTAGATAAAACATACAAACTAACGTACAGTACACTTAAAAAACCAAATTCTTACACAGGATACAAGAATTAGGCACTATAAAATAGTACTGTTATCAAAAGCATTATGTACAATGGAAACACTGAACACAAAAGGTGTAAAGACACAAAGGAGAGTTAGAAAAAGTGGAAAGAAAAATATTTATGAAAGTAATGTGTCCAATAATTGAAACTGTAAATAAAGATGAAAAATATTTGGCAAGGAAAAGTCAAAATATAAAGGTACACATATAAACAAACCATAACATATCGATTGAAATATGAAAAAAAGAATGAGATTCTACAGTAGTTCAAAGAAGCAGACAAAACTTAATGGTACTATACTGTACTAAGCTTCTTAATACAGTTAAACCTCTCTAAAGCGACCACCACAGTTTTAAGAGTAAATTGGTCTTTTTGAAGGTACGCTATACGGTAAAAGGGCACGAATTTTGTGGTTACGGAATTGAAACTAAATTAATTGTATGTATTAAGTCACTATATTATGTGATTTTGTATTTTTATCACTAAAACAAATAGAGTAGCTCGTATATATACGAGCTACTCAAAATTTAGAGATAACTAAAATTTAGAGATAAAAATATGGATATATAGAGGGGTGGGGATATGTATATATACAGTATATATAGGGTGATTCAAAAAGAGCGCCGGTTTTGATATATCAAATTAAGAGATTTATTTTATTGAAAAACTGAAAATAAATACATCAACAAGTTCATCTTACCTTCCGATTTCATGTATGAAAAATGATGTCATGCATGTGTCCTCCTCTACTGCGCTGGCACGCATCAACTCTGTCCATGAAATTGGATATTACTGCACGACAAGTTTCGACTATGTGGGACAAGTTTCCGTATGTGGGGTTTTCTAAACCCCACATACGGCAGTTCTGTTTATTAACAAAACCGTTTAAGTGGAAGTGCGCCTCATCACTGAAAATGATTTTGTTTGCAAAGGTGTCATCATCCTGCCGTTTTCTCAATACCCAGTCAACAAACTGTCGTCTCTTCTGGTGGTCTGCCACTTTCAAATGTTGCGTCAACTGAATTTTATACGGGTGATATTGGAGATCGTACCGAAGAATTCTCCGTACAGAAGAACATCGTGAACCCAATTGTTGAGAACGGCGACGTATTGATTTTGCTGGGCTAACAGCCACACTGTCACGAACCAACGCAACGTTCTGCTCAGTTCGGCCAGAACGACGACGTCCAGAACTTTTAAGGTCGACTGTTGAACCCGTCTCAAAAAACTTTTTCATGAGCCTGCGAACTGTTGATTCATTCGGTGCTTCATTACGTCCTAGAGTACCGCGAAGTCGCCTGACAGTAGCCGCATAACTCTCTCCACTCTGGTAAAATGTTTTGACGATTAACACTCGTTGCGCAATAGTAAACTTCTCCATGGTTAGACAGAGACTGCGAGAGTATTACACTGCGAACAAGAGAAACTACAACTGAATCGTCAATCGGAATGTTCTCCGAAATAGAAATGAGGTCAAACAATGTTGCCAACCGATAAACAAAAATTTACCAGCCGTTTAAAAACCGGCGCTCTTTTTGAATCACCCGTTATATAAAACGCATTAAAAAACAAATAAACAGGAAATTAATATGTATACTTTATACATTTCACTAATTCATGTTGGCAAATTTGAACAGCGGTGGGCGTTCGACCCGTTCAGCTCAGGTATGGATTGGTACACAATACAGTAATAAAAACACAAAAATATAATTTCAAAAAAATTTTGGAAATCTAGAAACCTAATTGCTCCGTACACAACCTAACAATTAATAGCAGTAGGCGAATAACTAACATTTGCGTTTGATATCCATCTACAGTATTGAAAATTTTCTAACCTTGTGGCTGTAAAATTTATGGTCTCCGAAAAACGAAAATGCCTTTTTACCCGGCAGTCGTTGGTCGAAGTAAGGGGTGGTCGCTTAATAGGGGTATAGAATACATTGGACTTATGAGTAATACAATCGGTTTCGCAAATATTCGGTTGGAGAGAGGGTGGTGGCAGAATAGGGGTAGTCTTTAAGAGGATAGTTCGATGAACTGTACACAATAAAAATTTAAAGATAAAAATTTTTGGAATTCTAGGAGTCTAATTGTTCCGTACACAACCTAACAATGAATAGCAATAGGCAGATAACTAACATTTGCAATATTGTAGTCTATCTACAGTATTGAAAATTCCCTAAACCTTGTTTCTGTAAAATTTATGGTCGCCCGAAAACGAAAACGCCTTTTTACCCGGCGGTCGTTGGTCGAAGTGAGGAGTGGTCGGTTAATAGGGGTATAGAATACATTGGTCTTGTTGTTGTTTAGGTCATCAGCCGAAAGGCTGTTACTAAGTAAAACGAGGAGTGAGGTGGTTTACAATTGCCTTCCTCACTGAGTAGAATAGTTCGCTTATCGGCATGCCGGGCCCTCTGAAAAGCACATATTTTCCACTCTGCAAATGACACTTTCACTCTATTCACCACAGGGTCTGGCTGTATAATGAAATTCATTACTTTCAAAGAAGATAACTCTGATTAGTGTCTTTTACACCTCTACCTCTTCTGTTCTTAAATGATTCAGTCATTTAATTGGCTGACCATGTAATAAGAAACAGAACAATTTATTTTAGCCCTGCAGCGAACGGATTGAGTGTAAATAATTTGACACTCCACCTGTCTGATATGGGCAGAACATTGGTCTTATGAGTAATAAAATCGGTTTCGGAAATATTTGGTCGGAGAAAGGGGTGGTCGTTAAGAGAAGTTAATTCAATAACTCTAGTAACAAAATCGAAGTAGTCCAAAGTTAACGGAACCGAAAAATCACTATTCAAATAGTATTTTCTGTTCAGTAAAATTTATTCGTCTGATTTAATACATTATGCTTCAAAATCGGTAAAAGTTATATTAAATTGAAAATGGCACGTAAAAAACACACATGTCATGTTGTATGATTTGGATGAAATGTAACAGGTGTAAAAATGGATACAATAAAAATGTTCTCGCTCCAATTTTTCTTCCTGTTTAAAACTCTTTTCAGGACCCGACCTTCATCTTTCTATACCTTCTGACATGTTTCTCACAAACTTATAACTCTTCCAATCCATTGTGTTTTCCTGAATTTTCCAATTTCTTTAAAATACCAACTAAAATTTCTACAGTTTTTGTATATTTTTGTACTATTTTGTTTCTTCATTCTGTCAATTGTTATTTTTGTTGCTCCCTGCTACAATTGGTCATAGTACTAATCCATACTTCCCATAATAAACAAGTGGAGTGTTAAATTATTTGCACTCAATCTGCTAGTTACAGGGCTACAAAAAACAATTCTGTTTCTTATCACATGGTCAGTCAATTAAATGACTAAAGCAATTTAAATTAATTAGAGGTAGACGTATAACAGACACTAAATCTGATTCACGAAATAAAACACTTGTTTTTAAACAGCAATATCTTTTAAATTGTATGTAAAAACAATTACAATACATCAAATTAAAGCTTGTTTTACTGTTTGTTACAGAATTACATTAAAATTTTTGGAAATCAATAGCGTATTAAATTAACGAGTTACACATAAAAAGTACCAAGCTTTTAACCACTTTTCCAGTGTAGCCAACTTCAAGGTAGAATTAATTTTTTCACGAGTATTATAAAATGTGTAGGGCTACAAAGGCTATTATACGAGGTGTGGCTATTAAATAACTAGACTGACGTTAAAAATTTTATTTTTATTTTATACATAATTACTTATTGTCACCTTCAACTTACACTCCCTCTCTATCCCAGCAACGCTCTATGCGAATTTTTCCATTGTTGGAAACAGTACTGGAAGTCATCTTCTATCAGCTCCTTTAGGACACGTGCCGCTTTCTCTTTTACAGCTTCCACAGACTCAGATCTTGTCCCTTTTAATGCAGATTTCACCTTATGGAACAGGTAGAAGATAATAACATGTGACGAAACGTGGTGTTTTTCTTATGATCCGGAAATGAAGCGCCAATCCACGCATTGGAAGAGCCAAATTTCACCGAGAGCCAAAAAAGCTCGAATGAGCAGATCAAAATTTAAAGCAATGATGATTGTATTTTTTGATATCCATAGAATTTTGTGTCTTCACTGAGTTCCTGAAGGTCAAACAATTAATTAATATTACTACTTTGAGTAACTTTCTAAACTACGTCAATGAGTAAGGAAAAAAACCCCGAAATGTGGAATGACAAATAATGGGTTCTCCACTAAGACAGTGCGCCAGCTCATTTCGCGTTATCTGTCAAGAGGTTCCTAGCCAAGTACAGCATCTTAGTGTTAGAACATCCATCTTATTCACCAGATCTTGCACCATGTGACTTCTTCCAGTTCCCTAAGGTGAAATCTGCATTAAAAGGGACGAGATTTGAATCTGTGGAAGCTGTAAAAGAGAAAGCGGCACGTGTCCTGAAGGAGCTGACAGAAGATGACTTCCAGCACTGTTTCCAACAATGAAAAATTCGAATGAAGCGCTGTAGGGATAGAGAAGGAGTGTATATTGAAGGCGGCAATAACTGATTATGTATAAAATTAAAATAACATTTATTACGTCAGTCTCGTTATTTAATAGCCACACCTCGTATGTTAATGTAATCCTGTAACCAACAATAAAACAAGCTAAAATTTGATGTATCGTAATTGTTTTTACATATAACAATTCAAAAGATATTGCTGTTTAAAAACAGATATTTTATTTCGTGAATCAGACTATAGTTACAGTTATCTTTTCTGAAATCAATGAATTTCATTATACAGCCAGACTCTGTGGTGAATGAAGTTAAGGTGTCATTTGCAGGGTGGTCTAATAGTTAATCCAGACCCTTCAAACAATAACGAAATCTCTCTATTAAAATCTTCAGTCATCTCAAACAAAACAAACATTTTTTACTATTTTAGATTTCCTAGAATTCTTTTCCAAAACATTTAATTTATCGCAACTCACAACTCTTGTTCAATACACTCCACCCCATAAAATACATAATATTTAGTTAAATACTACAAATACCGTGCGTTCGGAAAGTCGCTGTGCACTGGAATTGTGACTATGGATTTATGAAAATATGTATAAAGAAATGACTAAGCATTTTGGAAAAAAATTTATTCAATACCTTAATTACATTGTTAAACCGTGATTACATTGTTTATAGAAGGTGTTCGAAATGACCTCCATTGGCATCAATACAGCATTGCACTCGTTTCATTTTGTTTGCAAACACCTTTCGCAACTGTATAAAACGTTATGCAACGTGTTTGGTGAACGAATAATTTCAAAGAATTTGTGGCCTGCAAGATCTCCTGATCTGACTCCCCCCGATTTCTTTTTATGGGGTGCGGCGAAACAAACTGTGTATCGGAACAGACCACACACGATTGACGAACTTAAAGCCGCAATAACGGCATACATTCAAGGAATCACTGTTCTTCAGTTGCGAAAGGTGTTTGCAAACAAAATGAAACGAGTGCAATGCTGTATTGATGCCAATGGAGGTCATTTCGAACACCTTCTATAAACAATGTAATCACGGTTTAACAATGTAATTAAGGTATTGAATAAATTTTTTTCCAAAATGCTTAGTCATTTCTTTATACATATTTTCATAAATCCATAGTCACAATTCCAGTGCACAGCGACTTTCCGAACGCACTATTTAGTTCCTCATTCATTTTTAGACTAATCATGAGCTGCTCTTATGTTTATATAATTAAGTTTTTTAAAAGAACCTAGTAATTTCAAAAATATAACAACTTGTAAAATAAATTTGTAATATTTTAACTTGTTGTTTAGGTAATCAGCCAAAACGCTGGAGTGAACCTTCAGAAGTTTTACTAGGTAAAACGAACAGAAAGATAGTTTACTATTACCTTTCTAGTAAGTGTAAAAGTATAATCAGCATGCCAGACCCACTGAAAAGCACCAACTTTCCATTTTATAAATCACACCTTTACTTTATTCACAAAAGGGTATGACTGTATAATGAAATTCATTACTCTAAAAGAAGATAACTTTGAGTAATATCTTCTACACCTCACCTCATTTGTTCTTAAATGCTTCAGTCGTATAATTGACTGACCATGTGATAAGAAAAAGAACTATTTTTATAACCCTGGAATTATTATATCGAGTGAAAATAATTTAACACTACCTGTCTCTTTAAAAATTCATAATGTGGGTGTTAAACAATGTAATTTAATTTATATTTTTCCCAGAAAACAAATTTACCGTAAATTGTTTTGAAGAAATAAATGTGGGACGTAGTTAAAAAAAATTAATATCAATAAAATTTATTAACGATCGATGTAACCAATCAGTAATCGAGATTTCTTTAGAAAATTAACAATAATATAAAGTTATAGTACGTACAATATATTTTATTTAGGTCGATTATTATTAAAATAATTATACATATTGTAATATTACTTTGATTAATATGAATGAAAACGTCATTAGTTTGAAGTTTTAAAAAGGATTTCAAAAACCCGTACTATAATTTAAAAGAGAATGATTATTACTTGTTAATTTATTCATAAACTAAATTACAGAACTTATGAATACCCATTAATTATTAATCAATAACTACGTCAGTTTTTAAACAACATTATTTTATTGTTTAAAATTACTCTTTTGACTGAGTTGTTAATATGCAGTTATAATTTGTGAAAAATATTACAAGAGTTTTAATTTTTAATTATTATTTAAAACTTAATACCTTTCACCAGTAGATTAGAACTTAATTTCTTTCTTACGCTTGTCATATTATAACAGTCCATAATTAATCATAATACATATTATTTTGTATAAGCCAAGACTATTATTTTATATAAAATAAGGACAGAAAGTATTATTTTAATGTTGGTTTTATCAAAATCGAGTTTTCACCTGAAATACAAGTTTTCAGTCTCCCTGAACCCATAAAAACATGTTTTAACCGATTGGTGTGTGTGTTTGTAAACCAAATATCTCTAAAAAGGAATATTGTACATACTTTAAACTTGAAACAAAAGTTAGATATCATGAGAGAACTTAACACGAACATTTTAATAAAATTGGTCCAAGAGAAGTAGTATATTCGTGTACTTTTTTGCGTTTTTGCAATTCGTCTCAAAACGGCTCGTACAATTTTGCTTCAAATTGCCCCATTTACAATATTTTTAAAAGATAGTTAAGTGCATTGTTAGCTTAATATCTTTTCTGAATCAACAATCAGTGAAGGTTTAGCATGATTTTTAAGTGAGTTTTCTTACAGCCCATGCTGTCTCGCATTCCAACAGCAACCGATCTCTATATTCCCAGTTTCCAACCTCTAGATTTCTAGAGAGCATAAATTATCTTCTCGTACTTGTTTATCCTATGTTTTGGGTGGTCACCCACGCTTTTGCCTTCCTTTGGGTCTCCAGTACACAACACTTCTTGGCCACCTATCCTCTTCTATCTTCTGCACATGTCCAAACCACAACAGGCGCCTCTTCTCAGTTTTTTTTACTGTACGATCCAACTTCTTCAATCTTTTTCTTATGTTCACATTTCTTACTCTCTCTAATCTAGAGATTCTAATACTTTTACGCAAAATATTCATCTAAACATTTCCAATTCTCTCCTTGTCTCTACTGGTCATCTCCCATGTCTCTGAATCATAAAGTAAAATACTTTACAACACTGCACGGTACAACTGAACTTTTGTTCCATCCCTAATACCCTTTTACCAAAGTAATGAATTCAGCTTTTGTGTTGCTTGTCTAGAATGACCAATCCTACTAATTATATCTTTTCTTAAATTAACTTCCGTCATAATTCGATTTCCCAATTACTTGTGCTCCTCAATAACTCTGAATTACACATCCATTAATTCACAAATGTCGGACTCTCCTCCTACCACCAATTATTTTGTCTTCTAATTTATTTTCATTCCATTTTCTCATATGTTTCAGTAAGTTTACTCATTCGCACTGACAGAAAAGTAGTGTATTAACTCAAAATTTTTTTTTATTTTTTTTTTATTTCCTAAATTACAACCACGAGTTTGTAATAAAAATTCTTAATAATTTATTAGTAGACATCACTAACAACACTGTCATAATATTACAATTTTACTATATTAAATGGCTTCTGCAAGCACCTGATATTTTTACTCTTAGAAACTTCTATGTTTTTCTCAAAACTTGATATTTGAGTTAACACAGTACGATCTGGCAGTGCAATTATATGCAATATTATTGCCCATTACAGGCAGGTGGATTGTTAAATTATTCGCATTTGATCTGCTAGGTCAGTGCTACAAAAAATAGTTCTATTTCTTATCACATAGTCAGCTAATTATACGACTGAAGCATTTACGGACAGATAAAGTACTGGTGTAAAATACATTAGTCAGAGTTATCTGCTCTGACAGTAATAGATTTAATTTTACAGACAGACCCTGTGGTGAATAAAGTTAAGGTGTCATTTGCAGGGTGGAGAGTAGACGATTTTTGGAGAGTCTGGTATGCTGATAAGCGTACTTTTTCAGTCAGTAAGTAAGGCATTTGTAAACCACAAAATCTTCATTTTACTTAGTAAAGCGTACAGTTCACTCGTTCTTAGTTTGCTCCTACTGTCAAGAAACAAAAGCGAGCTACTACAGGGTGCACGTTAAAGTCCGCGACTTTATGTATGTCGTATTCCTATTAAGTTAACTATGTTTTAAATTAAAAGTACTTAGAGTACTTTAAACATCAGTCATGACATGATGTAGGCCTAACAATTTCATTTATAAAAATACTTTTGAAAGTATTTTGTTGTTACTTTTTAAACAGCGTGCAAACTAAGAGGGGATGGACGTTATATATAGGTTCAAACCAGCCTTCCAGTTGATGACGCCACAACAACAAGCAATATCATAACTGTCACTCGCCATTTGATGACACCATTTGATGACAGATGACCACCTGGTCATCAGCAAACAGCAAAGAATATAATGCACTCACCATCTACCGGAACCGGACTTTATTTTTACAGTCGATAAAGTAGATCTAAGTAAATTTTGATCGTGGTTGTCTCATCAAAATTTTAAACAGAACTTGATCAAATTTTGCAGATGACCACAGTTATATACATTGGCATATATTATTATATAGTTTTAACCCTTTCAGTACCGACGTCCGGAAAACAGGACGTCGATATATTTTACGGTTATAACATTCGATTTACCGGACGCCCCGTAAGTTATGCATAAAGTGCAACGTCCGGATAACCGAACATTTCCAAAAAAACTTTTAAACAAAAATTTATGGAATAATGTATTTTGAAACCGCCTTCGTGGCGTAGAGACTAGTGCGCTAGCCTACGAAAGATCCTGGGTTTGATTCCCAGCTAGGGTCATTAAACTTTAACACGTTAAAACCACCGTTAAGGTACCAAAACCCACAGTAGTTGCTAATGACAAAGCTGCCGATGTGACTTTAAATAAACTAAAAAAAACTATTTGAATATTTTTAGTGTTACAACGTTCATTTTTTATGAACACAATGAAAATTAATTTTTAACATGATATTTTATTTTTCTGTAACGTTGAAATTTTGGTTGAAATGGCAGGCTTACGCCTGCAAGTTTTTGAAATAAGAGCTGGCACTTTTTGTCCACCCTTATTCAAATTAAATGGCATTTTAGATCAAACCTTTAAATATTGTTTTGGCACTGAAAGGGTTAATTTTGAAACACCCAGTTATATTTGTAGGGCGTAATAATCAGTGAGATATGTTATGTTTAACAATTTGTAAGAGTTGATGAGTTAATTTAAAATTCAAGCATTATAATTAAGAGAATTCCACTTGCGTTTATTAATAAAACAAGAAAGTAACTTACATTACTAATACACCACCAGAATGCAATAGTATACAAACCCCTTCCTCACCACTACTACCCCTTTCTGTTCTGTATTAAACTTCATAGACAACCGTTTGTTGGTTAACTGAATGAAGGAGGGAGTGTACGTTAGTGGCTTTGCGTAAAACCACCGCAATATTGCGGTGAAAGAGAACAGGCTATCATTCACTTTGCACAATTTTGTACTCCCCCCCCCCCAACTTCCACCATACATACACACCATAATGTACAACATGAGCTCTTGTCTGAGCCATGGTCACGAAGTATACGCATGAATGCATGCAAGATGTAGGCCACTCTTTACATGCATGTTTCCCCGGTTGAACAATCCCCCTTCCATTTAATCCTCTATCAAAACTTGATCGTGATACTCAGATACATTTTGCTTCACATAAGCTTTACTGTGAACCATGTCTTGCTCTCTTTGTACTCTATTGCACTTTATGTCAGTTTTCTTCAAGAGAAACTCCGTAACTCTTCTCTCATATCAAAACTTTCCTCTATTCAAGACTCTCTTTAAGAACAACTTTTCTACTTAATGTTGTAAAATCTCATACACCGGAATCTGGTTTTACTTTTATTATTATTTTCAAAAAGCGTCATGTACAGAATATTTTATTAGATTTTCTCATAACGTAGTATACTAAAATATGAAAACTTAATTAAAAATAACAAACTGTAATATTCTTTGTACGTTTACTTTTTTAACTTTTGTGGTTCATGACAAATGTATTTTAAATATAATTCTTTATAACTTTTTCAGTTAACCTTTTTTGCTTTCTGTCAAAATAACAAAAAAACACCACTTTTTTATTTCTTTAATCTTTATCACTGACTCACACTTTATTAAGCTATGTATGATTGAAATGTGTTCCTGTTTGATATTTAGGTGAGACTGTACGATGGTTTTGACTGAAAATTTCAATTTTCGGGTTTTTATGTTTTTCAGTGCTTTAGACCTAGATCTACTAGAAAGACATTATATCACGTAAAAATATTATTTTAATGAAAAAATTAAGTATTAGCAGGTTTACCCAGAAAAATTATCATGTTACCAAGAACGAATGTTTTTCGTGATTTTATCTTCTCGTTTTAGTGTAAAGGGAATTTCAGTTTTTTAAAACATCTGCATTACTGTTTTTAATATTCTCAAAACTGTTGGTTAGCTTTCTAACCAACTGTTGATGGGAAACTTACATGTTTGTGTTTACATGTTTTTGTTTTTTATTTGTGCCCTTTTTGTTTTTTGTCTGTTCCCGGAAGTTTAGATTTTTAACATTTAGGTACATTTTTCTCGGAAACCATTAAACCTACTTTGTAGAAATTTTTACCAGTTATTCTTCTTGTACATTCACATACACTGGCATTTTTATTACTTCCTCAGATTCTCCTAAAATTACTAATATGCAAAAACACGTAGAAAGAAATTTGTAAAAATTCAATGTTATTCATTATTTTATTTGTAATTTTATGGTCTTACAAATTAAATTGAAAAAATGCTAGTAGCTCCCAATAGCGAAAGTAGCTCCCTGTAGTAACCCAGCATTGATAAGTGTGTAAAGTTTCATTTTCTTATCCTTAACCAATGCTATGAAAAATGTACCATAAAATTGCAAATTTAACATTAGCGGGATACAAAGTACAATCTCACCTTAAAGGGTCGTAACTGCCTATGTAACTACATGTAAAGTTTTTGAAACTTTTCTCAAAAACTATAAAAAATAGAACCTTAATGTTTTTATAAATTAAACTTTAGAATTTTATTTAGTTCCCCAAGAAAGCTTATTTTTGATTAAAGTATTAAAAATTGATTATTAATTTTTATAGAAAGTACACATAATTCAGAGGAAAAAAATGAAATAAATTTGTAAAATATTTACCATGGACAATTCTTAAATAATTCTGTGTACGGAAATAGCCCATTATAAGTAAAATATGTCCTGAAAATTTCAAACTGATATCTTTAACCATTCCTGAAAAAACTTACATCAACTTTCAAAAATCATGATTTGCCGCAAATTGACTTTAAATTGTAATTTACACTTTTTTAATAATGTCCAGCGTTGTAAGATGGTTGGTCTGGATCCTCATCTTATTGATAGTTTATCATCAATAGTTTTCTTTCAGGGTCTTCTATTCGTCCTGTATCCAATCGTTCCATTGCACGAAGCATGTTCTTTCCAGGTTTCAGCCCCAGTTCTTCGCATAACAAGAGTTTATTCGAACAAAGATAATGTCTATATTTTGTAAAAATTGCACTAACACCATAAATAATAGATCAAAACACTCAGACTACTATGCAGTTTTGTAAAATGAAAAATACCTGAAAATTTTTTTCCCTCAGTTGCGCTCCCCTTAAGCTTTTTTCGCTTATTAATTAACTTTTAATTTAATATTTTGGTTATTAATTAACTAAGCTGCCTCCTTAGCGTAGTGCTAGCCCCTCCAATGCGAAAGTCTCGCGTTTGATTCCCGGCTAGGGTGTAAAGATCTTCACAAGTCAAAATCCAGGTTTCCAGTTGTATAACCCTATTTTAACTCTCCGTAGTTGCTAGTAACCTACCTTATTGCATCTTTTTTTTAAGCCACATAAAACTATATAAGTTTATTAAAGAAGAACCATCTTATTTCAATTTTTGTTGTGTTGGAGTACTTTTCCTCATGGTTTTTTTCTTGATTCTTCTCCAGTATTCCGTCAATCATTCTGATCTCTTCTAGCGTTCTTTGTCTGAATGCACGATTTTCTGTCGTTTGGTTGGTCTCTTCTCTTCAAGTCTTGTGTTGTTCAGTTTGTGGTAATATCCGGATTTTCCTTTCAGGTCTTCAAGTGAGATTTGGATTTCGTTCATGTCGTATTCAATTTCTTTGATCGAGTTGGGCTGAGATTTTCTGTTTAGGAAATAGTTGATGATTTGTGTGGGGATTCTGGAAAAGTCACTCCTCGAGAGATGGCCAAAGAATAAAAAAAGGTGTGACTTTAAATAAACTAAAATAAAATAATAATTTATTTCGCTGTGCGCTTTTTACGCCAAACCCTCTGAATTTTTCTTAGAATATTTTTTCCTTCTAGGAAGGTAGGGGTTTATAATCCTTCGATCTGGCAAATACCTTAACTGTACCCTTTTTTCGTGACATCGTATCTACTATCCAATTTTTTCAATAATTTTGTTCTCAAATTTTATTAATTTTCTTTTTGGTTCTTAACTCTTGAATTATCCACTGGGACATATTCTTTAATAAATAATTTTTTCCTGGTTTTTCACATCATTTATTTATTTTAAAAAAAAATATTGTTAATATTATTTTGGATTTTTTATTTATTTTTACGTCTGATTGTTTTGTAATTTTTGCTAATGCAGACGGAGGAGAATGATGATATATGAAAATGAGTGATATAAAAATGCCAGACCTGACCGAGAATCAAACCCAGGACGCCGGCTTAGAAGTCAGTTGCTCTAACCACTACGCCAACGAGCCAGCCTGGGTTTAATCAAATTTTGGATGGATATACTACCTTGTATAGGTTCTTTTTTTGACACTTTTAATTGAAATTTAGTATGTGTTATTAAATTAATAAAATAGTTTATAAATATGAAGCTAATGTTGCAAAACTTGATTTACTTGAAGGAGCGTGCAGTCATCACCACAGTCCTACAGTTGGCCAAGCAGATCTCTTGGCCAGAGGCGCTTCAAACGTCTGGGCTGAGTACCCAGTAGTCCTAGTGTACATACATGTTTTGCATGAGAAGGTTGTCATGTAATTCAAATATGTCCTGCATCGTCTTGTTTAGTTGTTTCGCGACATCAATTACGTATGGGATTTGTAAGTCTTTGTGCAACATTGCGTTATCGTTCGTAGAATCTTCTTCTGAACCGCTTGTATATGTTTTGTGTGTGAAGGTTTAGCAGATCCCCAAAGTTTAACTCCATATGTCCAGATTGATCTTATGACTGTCTTGTAGATTGTTAATTTGTGTGAAATGTTTAATTTAGAACGTCTATCGAGTAAGCGTTTCAGTTGATAGAAGCGTGTTTTAAGTTTGTTGCGTGTGTGCGTGTGTGTAACATGTGCGTTCCATGTAAGTTTTTTGTCCAAGTGTAAGCCTAAGTAGCGTGTTTGAGTAGTGTGAGGTAGTGTAAACGGTTGGGCAGTTTTGTCGTCTAAGAGTAAACGTAATTTATTGCAATTTTTCATTAATTTTAATTTTCCAAAATTTAAACCATGACTCTATCTGGTTTAAATGGTTTTATGTCTTATATTTAGTATTTTATGTCTTATTGTTGTTATAGAAGTCGTAGTATCGGTTTTTTATAGAAGCGTGTTTTAAGTTTATTGCGTGTGTGTGTGTATGTGTGTGTGTAACATGTGCGTACCATGTAAGTTTTCTGTCCAAGGGTAAGCCTAAATAGCGTGTTTGAGTAGTGTGAGGTAGCGGAATATTATTAATGTAAACGATTGGGCAGTTTTGTTGTCTAAAAGTAAACGTCTTTTTTTATTTATTTATTTAACGTCGCATCAACTACAACAGTCATTAGTGACGACGTTGGGGTGTAACTGTTAACAATGGAGGATGAAATGATTTTTTGTAACGTATGAAAATATGCCGTGCCTGAGTGGGATTCGAACCCAGGACCGCATGATGAGAGAAGAGCACGTTACCAACTGCGCCAATGTGGCCTGCCGTAAACGTCATTGATTGTTGCGATTTGTTTTCATTAATTTTAATTTTCCAAAGTTTAAACCATGACTATATCTGGTGTAAATGGTTTTATGTCTTTCAAGTTTCCATTACAGGATCAGCATCAACCACAAGAACTGCCATATCATCAGCAAACATAGTCATAGTTGTATGGATACAATATGCTGAAATGGCATCATATCCTATACATAAAATAAATAAATGTTAAACAATTATTAAGTTTAAATAATGCTAATTTGTATTATATTTCCATTGTTATTTTTGTTATAATAGAAAAATTATTCATAATGATGGGTGTAAATAAATAAATTTTCAAATTAGTAAATAAATGTAATAATGTAACCATTTAAACTTAAATTAAATAAAAAATAATACGGAAGTATCATTATTACATCGGTGGTAAATTTAAACTGTTTATGAAATTATATCAGGCGTGTGTATAATAAATAGAACGGTATTGTTTACTTTAAAAATTTTAGTACTTTAGTTTGATACAATAGTATTGTTATTCTTGTATTGTTTTGTTTTGTTATTCTATGTTAAACTGAACTGAATTATGTTATAGCTGGGTGAATGTTATCATAAAATGAGTTTACTAAAAACAAGATAAATCCATAAAACATTCATTATTCCGTTGGAAATTATTGTGAGTAGAACAATATTCATTCTGTTCTGACTCAATTGTAGAGGATAAAAATGATATATATTTCTACTGAACTCTACCAGTTAATACGAACACATACACAAGTAAAACACACACATTTACATGCAAACAGGATAATAAACAATGTAAAATAGAAGTGCAGAGAATTTTCCTTTTTTATTTTCAGAGATTAGTAACACATTCCCAGCTTAAAACTGATAATACTTCTTCTATATTCCACTCCAGCCTATTCTGTTTCCCTAATTATCGTTCTGTTGTTTTTTCCACTACCTTACTCTCTTGTTTACTATCTTTTTTACTTTCTCTTGCTTATATTTATTATGAATATATAGGAAGAAAAGTTTTGTTTTCATGGTGTTCGATTCGATTTTGCGAAATGGAGTTTTCACCGGAATCTACACGTTTTCAGACCCCCTGAACCCAAAAAACATGTTTTTAGCGATTGGTGTGTGTATGTGTGTGTGTGTGTGCGTGCGCGCGCGCGTGCGCGTGTGTGTGTGTGAACACAATATCTCAAGATCGGAACATCGTACGAACTTGAAACTTGAAAATTAAGTTACATACCACTACCGGACCCCACACGAACATTTTCACCAAAATCGTTTAACCGGATATAGTAGTTTATTCGTGTAGTTTTTTACTTTTTGAGATTTTCTCAAAAACTGGTCCTACGATTCTTTTTAAAATCGCCTCATTTACTAAATTTTTTATGCTCTACAAGATAGGGTAGGCGCCATGTTTGCTGAAATTCTTGGTGAAGCTGTTTTCACGTAAAAAATTGTTTTCTTAAGATTACGGCTTTAATATGCATTCAAGCGTAAAAGTGTATATAATAAAAGTTGTAGAGAATTTAAAATCCTACAACTTTTATTTCAAACTTATTTTGTATAACGCTTAGTTTAGCGGTAATTATCAATTATCCGTTTTTATTCTCTCGAAAACGTGTGAAAAATCGATTACTTTAAGATTTCGGCCTTAGTATGCATTTTACGACAAAAGTGTATACAATCAAATTTATAGGAAATCAAACAATCTACAACTTGTAATTAAAAGCATTTTTCTCTACAGAGCCTAGTTAAGTGTGAAAGAGTGATTTTTCGTATTTTTAAGCCAAACTGAGGTCGATTTTAATTTTACGTCTTTCTTTCAGATTAAAATAAGGTTATGTTTTTGGAGGTTAGTTTTTTGTTTATTTCTAATGTTTTATTACTAATATTAGGTTATATTGATCATTATTTGCATTGACAAGAGAAAGTTGTGTGAGTTTTCCTTTTTTACTTTCAGAGATTAGTAACACATTCCTAGCTTAAAACTGATAATACTTCTTCTGTATTCCACTCCAGCCTATTCTGTTTCCCTAATTATCGTTCCGTTGTTTTTTCCACAACCTTACTCTCTTGTTTACTATTTTTTTCTTTCTCTAAGGGTTTCATTTTTTGTTCATATTATCTTAAAAACTAATACTTAAATTATATATAATCCATTCAACAATGCTTTTTATCTTAACACTAAAATATACGTAAAACTATTCACTACTTTTGCACTTCACACTGCACTGTTACACTTGTCAGAAGAGCTTCTTTGTCTTAAGGAGAGCGGAACTGCTATCTTAGCCCATGTTAATGTTTGACCCGTTTTCTCCATTATTTATTATCATAAAATTTTCAACTTTTAACCAGTTATTCAATGATATGTTTCTGACAAATAGATGGAGTCATTTTAAAATATGTAGATTATTAAATTTTTTATAAATTTTTCCGTGAATGCCTACTCCAAAAACTGTTTTTATATAGAAAAATATTTATATATTTTTTATAAATTAAAACAACGTCAAATGCCCCCTTTTAGTCTGTTGATGTAAATACATGTAAGAAATGTGCCGTTAAAATTTAGAGGAAAAAGCTTTATTGGTTCTTGAGAAAAGAGGTCTTTTGTATGGAAAAACACAATATTTTGTGAAATGGTGATTCAGATTTATAAATGCATTTCTATATAAAAACGTACTTACTTAGTGCATTTCTGCTTGTAGACGAAATGAACTAAGTAATTTATACAACATAAATTGGGTAACCTAAACCTTACAAACGAATGTGCCTTTATGTTGAAAGAGAAATATTTAAAAAATTCATAAAAATTAGGGACAAAATAACTAAAAATCATGTACACAATATGACTTGTTTACGAAAACAGTAAAATTTTCACATGACATGTGTTTTTATAAAAACAAAAAAAAAACATTTGTATTTGTCGTAGAAACGTGATTTTGGTACCATTGGAAAGCGCTAATTTCAAACTGTATAACACAGTTAAAACTTGAAAATCGATATTTTTTTCATTATTTCGAGTGCGACTCCCCTTAAGCCTTCAAGGAACATTTTCATTATCAAGAAGTTGAAATGCTTCAGGGTTGATGTGGCCATGTATATGAGCTTCATGTTTAGTAGCAAATCTACATAAAAAAAAATCTGGTGTGAAACACTCACACAACTTTCTCTTGCCAATGCAAATAATTAATAATAAACCTAACATTATTAATAAAATATTAGAAATAAACAAAAACTAACCTCAAAAACATAACCTTATTTTAATCATGAGTGAATGACGCAAAATGACAATCGAACTCAGTTTGGCTTAAAAATACGGAAAATCACGCTTTCACGCTAAACTAGGCTCTGTAGAGAAAAATGCTCTAAACAAAAGTTGTAGATCTTTTAATTTTCTATAAATTTAATTATATACACTTTTGTCGTAAAATGCATACTAAGACCGAAATGTTAAAAAAATCGATTTTTCTCACGTTTTCGTGAGAAAAAAAACAGAAAATCGCAAATTACCGCTAAACTAAGCGTTATACAAAAAAATGTTTTAAATAAAAGTTGTAGAATTTTAAATTCTCTACAACTTTTATTATATAAGTTTTTGCGCTAAAATTTATATTAAAGCTGTAATCTTAAAAAAACAATGTTTTTACGTGAAAACAGCCTCACCGAGAATTTCAGCAAACATGGCGCCTACCCTATCTTGTAGAGAATAAAAAATTGAGTAAAATAGGCGATTTTAAAAAAAAATCGTAGGACCAGTTTTTGAGAAAATCGCAAAAAACTGAAAAATTATACGAATAAACTACTACTTCCGGTTGACCGATTTTGATGAAAATGTTCGTGTCGCGTCCGGTAGTGGTATGTAACTTAATTTTCAAGTTTCAAGTTCGTACGATGTTCCGTTCTTGAGATATTCTGTTCACACACACACACAGACACACAGACACACAGACACACACACACACACACACAGACACACACACAGACCAATCGCTAAAAACATGTTTTTTGGGTTCAGGGGGTCTGAAAACGTATAGATCCGGTGAAAACTCGATTTCGAAAAATCGACATGAAAACAATACTTTCCTTCCTATATATTCATATAGGCAAGAGAAAGTAATAAGTTCCAGAAGCAAGTCCTAAGAGGGAGACTGTATGAAGGTTTTGACTGAAAATTTTTATTTTCGGTTTTTTATGTTTATCAATAGTTTAGAACTAGATCTACCACAAAAACATTAAGTAACGATAAAAGACAATATATTTTAATGAAAAAAATGTAAGTTTTTATCAAGTTTATCCTAAAAAATTAACATGTCGCCAAGAACAAATATTTTTCATATTTTTATATTGCTCGTTTTTAGTGCAAACAGAAATTTAGGTTTTTTAAATATCTGCTTCACTATTTTTAATATTCAAAATTATGTTGGTGCAGCTTTCTAACCAACTGTTTACGGGAAATTAAACTTGTTTGTGTACATTTTGTTTTTCATTTGTGTCTTTTTCCGTAAATTTAAATTTTTAACACTTCAGTGCGTTTTTCTCAGAAACCAATTAACCTAGTTGGCTGAAATTTTTACTAGTTTATTATTATGTACATGCACATTTACCGACATTGTTTTTTCTTCCTCAAGTGCTCAAAAAATTAGTAATAGGTATGCAAAAAACGTAGAAACAAATTGTAAAAATATTTTGTTATTCGTTATTCTTTTAAACTTTTATGGTCCAACAGATTAAGTTGAAAAAATCAGTAGCTAAAACCACCCTACAACTATAAGTGTGTAAAATTGCATTCTCGTATCTTTCACCAATCCTATGAAAAATGTACCTAAAAATAGCAAATTTAACATTGGAGAGATACAAAGTACAGTCTTACCTTAAGAACTTTGATTCAAAGGACTGGATTGATTTGAAGTTACTCTCTGTCGCTACTCCAAAGAGCTGTATCAAGACTACAGCACCACCGTGTGAGCTAAAAAGTTAACTCTATTTTGTTCATGAACTTAGTAAAATATTTATAATAATTAACTCTTTTTATTATTGTTAATATTTGTCTTATTAATTGTAAAGCATCAATTAATAAACGATTTTTACATAATTACAAACTAAATTAATTTGTGTAATGATGTATTCCTGGCTTTGTAATTAAGTAGAGGATTTAGTTCATTTGTAATAAGTTGTGATAAGATCCAGTCAGACGATTTGCGGTTGCAATTAAGTCACAGATTTGTGGTCTTTGTAAATTAAGATCGGTTTAATGAGCATTTAATTATCTTTCATTGTATATAAATGGTTTTTACTAATTAGCAAATCTTAGGGTACATTATTCTTAATAAATAGAGTTAAAATTTTTGTTTGATCCTTAATTCTCATAAAAATTATCCAATAATGTAAATTTTCTTTAATAAAATAGGAATATTAATATTGGTTTTTTATAAATTTTATATGGTTGAAAGTAAATTTTATATATTGTAGAGTTTTATTATTTAAAATTGTAAATTTTATAACTAGATTTAGTTTAAGTAAGCTGTGTAATAAAAATTGTTAAAAATATTTTTAATTACTTATCAATAATTTTATTTAAGCTATACATAATAATGTGCAACTCATTCCCGCGTCCAGGCTCCTCTTATGCGGGAATTAGTAAATATGTTTAGATTATTGTATTTTGTATTATATAAATAAATTTAATTTTTTTTTATTCCTAATTTGTGTACGTTGCAATCTGTTGAATTTAGAACAATAAGCAACCCCATGACCGAATGAGATGAGGATGATGTGTATGACGTGTAAATGACGTGTAGTCTTGTACAGACCCAGGCCGACCATTCCTGAGAGAGTATGGTTAATTAAACCCCAACCATCAAAGTACACCGGTAACCACTGTCTAGTATTCGAAACCTTTACTAGGATTTGAACCAGGAACCTTCGTCTCCGAAAATCAGCTGTTAAACAGCTTATTTTGGTGACAACTTTACCTCTAAATAAAGTTAATGATAATAAAAAAGGTAAAATTATTCAGAAAAGTTTATCAATAATACTTTTATACATCTGGAAATATCACCTGATAAAAAATATAGCAACAAAACTCGTGATTAGTCTAGAAATGATAAACGTAGGCTAATAGGCTAGTTATTTTTGTACAGGTTGCCGTCATTTCTAAGAAATTATGTATTGTTATGCCCATAACAGACAGGTGGAGTGTTAAATTATTTGAACTCGATCTGCTAATTCCAGGGCTATAAAAATCTTAATTCTTATAAAAACGATTCAATATGTAAAACAAAATTATAAACAAAATGAAATCTTTTAAAAAAATATTTACATAAGTGATAAAAATCTCGCTTGAAACACTTACACGACTTTCTCTTGCCAATGCAAATAATGACCAATATAAACTAACATTAATAATAAAACATTAAAAATAAAAAAAACACTAACCTCAAAAAACATAACCTAATTTAATCATGAGTGAATGATACAAAATGAAAATCAACCTTAGTTTGGCTTAATAATTCAGAAAATCACTCTTCCACACTAGACTAGCCTCTTTATAGTTTTTACTACACTACGCAAACGAGAAAAAATGTCAAATAGATGGAAAAATGCTAGACCTGACCGGGAATCAAACCCGGTCATTTTCATCTATCATCTTTTTCACCGTCTGCATTAGTAGAAAATGCAAAACAGTCAGACGTAAAACAAAAAAGGAAAAAAGAAACTACGCAGAGGCTAAACAAAATATATTTTAATGTTAAATCTTTTACTGTTTTCTAACATCCATGTTACAGCATTTCTATTCTTGTAATGTTTTAATTAATTTTTCATTCCAATCTGCTTTACCGTTTTCTGAATAAAATAATAAATAATTAATTGTGAAATAAATTCAATATTTTTTTAACTAGTTGTTGTTGTTTAGGTCTTCAGCCGAAAGGCTGGTTTGAACCTGTAGAGGTTTTATTAAGTAAAACGAGGAGTGAGGTGGTTTACCATTGCCTTCCTCACTGAATGGAAAAGTACGCTTATCAGCATGCCGGGCCCTCTGAAAAGCATATATTTTCCACTCTGCAAATGACACCTTCACTTCACTCACCACAGGGTCTGGCTGTATAATGAAATTCATTACTTTCAAAGAAGATAACTCTGATTAGTGTCTTTTACACCTCTACCTCTTCTGCTCCTAAATGATTCAGTCATTTAATTGGCTTACTATGTGATAAGAAACAGAACTATTTATTTTAGCCCTGCAACGAACAGATTGAGTGTAAATAATTTGACACTCCACCTGTCTGTTATGGGCAAACTGGTTATGAATGCTAAAACAGTTTGAGTTCTGACCGGGTATTTACAATCGCCGTTTATAATAACAACGTGCGTAGAATTGTAAATAACTTAAACTTAAAGTATACTGTAGTCGTTTGACCACTCGCGTTATTAAACTACCTAATTTATCCCAATTATCTTCAGTACAATTACCCACTTTCAGTAATCTGAAAAATCTGTAATCCGGCATCACCCTAGTTTTGAATGTGACGGACTAAAGAGAGGTTACTGTAATTACAACTGTAATATTTAATTGTAATTAAATTATTTGATATTATACACTTTTTTAACTTTATTTTATTCAAATTTTACGACTGTACAATTTGACAACTATTGAAAATGATAAAATTATAACCATGTATTAAGGAACTGGAAGGAGAACACCAACCAGCGACAGAACTCCGGCGTTATAAGGATGTTTATTTAAATTTATTTGTTTAAATTTTAAAAATTGTGTACGTACGTAGCCAATATAGTTTACCTTATAATGTCTCTGCCCCATCGTCTGCGTAGACGCCTTGGGGGATTACCTGGGAGATGTCCATTTTCTAGATCACGTATAAGTGGGTTCCGGTGGTTGAACAGTTTGTCCTTTAAACCTGAGATAAAGTTTGTAGAAAGAATCGCTGACATAAGATATATGTAAGTCCGTGTGAAAAGTCGCGTTCAATACATGGGAAGGAGTGATTGTTATGCGTCGATGAGTCTTGGACTGAAATCGTTGGATTCGAACTACAACGGATGGTTTTGCCGAGCCATAAATCTGGCTCCCGTACGTCCACATGGGTTTGATGAGAGTTTTATACAGAAAAACTTTTGAGAAGAATGTCAATTTAGAACGTTCCGAAACTAGTCAGTACAGTTAATACACACTTGATATAAGTTCAATTCTTATTATTTGTAAATAACGAGATTAATAAAAAAATTACCGAAAATAAAATTCACTGTATAATAAATAACATTTTTAATTTTAAAAAATACGTTGAAACGACATTTAATAAGAGAAATTTGTAACAGATAAATTGTCAATGTAATAAAACAAAAATTTAAAAAGTATTTACCAATTTAATTTTATTTAAAATTGATTCCCATGTAATTTTTTTTTCATTTAAACGATTTAACCTAACCGGAAACTAGTGTAATATAATTTAAGTAAATTTTGTACTTAAATTTTATATAAAACAGTTTTACATTTTTAGATGATATCTGGAACGAAATGATACAAGTAAGCCCAGTTCCGTAAGAATAAGAATTTAAAGATAAAATAAGTTTAAAAATAAGAAATGCGACAGAGCATTTTGATATCATACAGATAGCATTCTAAACAGTATTTTCTAGATATAGAACAAAAGTTATATTCCTGAAATACAAGAATTGAAACGAGATGTGCAAATGTGTTGCGATTGAGGGATATTGATATAAAATTCAAGCATCGTTTAAACGACGACACTGTATCTAAAAGTTTTGGTCGTTTTCCTTCAAGGCATTTTAGTAAATCTGTGCGCTTCGCTTTCTTTTGTAAGTATTACACGTTGCTACAGTACTTATTTAAATGTATACTCCAAGTTTTGTTTTTGTTTTTTTTCTTTCGTGAACATCTCCTGTTTTGTTATTTTAAAATAAAAGAATTATTTCATCGATTCTAAAAATATTTATTTCATTTATTAATATAAAGGTAATTAAACTTCAACGTACTGTAATGTTATCGTTTTAATACGAGGTGCGGCAATTAAATAACAAGACTGACGATGTAAAAAAATTTATATTTATTTTATACATAATCACTTGTTGTCACCTTCAATATACACTCCTTCTCTATCTCTACAACGCTCCATGCGAATTTTTCATTGATGGAAACAGTGCTGAAAGTCTTCTTCTGCCAGCTCCTCCAGGACAAGTGCCGCTTTCTCTTTCACAGCTTCCACAAACTCAAATCTTGTCCCGTTTTATGCAGATTTCACCTCAGGGAACAGGTAGAAGTCACATGGTACAAAATCTGGAGAATAAGGTGGATGGTCTAACACTGAGATGCTGTACTTGGCTAGGAACCTCTTGACAGATAACGCGAAATGAGCTGGCGCATTGTCTTGGTGGAGAACCCATGATTTGTCCTTCGACATTTTGGGGCGTTTTTTCCTCACTCTTTGACGTCGTTTAGAAAGTACCTAAGATAATAATATTGATTAGGTAATTGTTTTGACCTTCAGGAACCCAGTGAAGGTACACAATCCCACGGATATAAAAAACAATCATCATTGCTTTAAATTTTGACTTGCTCATCGAGCTTGTTATTTAATAGCCAATCTTCATTTAGCCGTTGCTACAGTAGCTACTTATTTAAATGTATACTCCAATTTTTGTTTTTGGTTTGTTTTTCTTTTGTAAACATCTCTTATTTTGTTATTTTAAAATAAAAGAATTATATTATTGATTCTAATAATATTTCTTTCATTTATTAAAATAAATGTAATTAAAATTCAACGTACTGTAACGTTCTCGTTCTAATATTATATAAATTTTCAATAGTGAATTATGGAAAATTAAATAAAATTAACAC
Organism: Catonia carolina; assembly: GCA_035578175.1. Lineage (NCBI taxonomy): Eukaryota > Metazoa > Arthropoda > Insecta > Hemiptera > Achilidae > Catonia > Catonia carolina. The sequence continues at coordinate 73,727,212 of JAQMRL010000005.1, forward strand.
ACATAACATGATATTTCACAAAGGGCCGGAAAACTTATCCCCTCGAATACTATGAGAATAATCCAATTTATTATACTTGTTCAATACACACCATTTCATATAATTCCCGCAATCTAGACTTTTGAAGTGATGACATCCTAGTTCCTCTTTCTAGATTTATGAAGTTTTTGTGATTTTCTTTTCTCTATTTGGGAAATTTACAATCTATTGGAAACAATCAGTGAATGTGATAACACAAAATTTGGAAAAAATTAACATGGTAAATAAACGTGAGTGGAGACACAGTCCAGTGACAGAACTCCGACGTGAATAGATAAGTGTAGCATTAAGTACAGCATTTTTAGAACACTGTAACGGATAGTCAATTACAGTACTACGTTAATTGATGAGATCCCAGCTCCATTGACGTTTAAGACGTCTTACTGGATTGTTTGTGAGAGTCTGCGCAGCCAGATTTGAGATCAATGGGTTATAGTGGTTCACGAGTTTTTTCCTAAATTTTGTATAGACTTTTAAGAAAACATAATTTATGTAGGGTACGTTTAGGTCTTAGTGTAGCGTTTTATTGGTTACATAATATTTTTGAACAAAACGAAAGTGTTGTGCAGCAGCAAGAGTGGTTTAGAAGAGATGGGAAATTTAAAAGTAGGCAACGAAAACATACAGGAAGTTGGGGAATTCTGCTATCTAGGGAGTAAAATAACAAAGGATGGTAGAAGCACAAGTGATATCAAGAGTAGAATTGCTCAAGCTAGAAAAGCCTTTGAAATGAAAAACAGCTTACTGACTACAAACATTGATTTACAGGTTAGGAAAAACTTTTTAAAACATTATGTTTGGAGTGTAGCATTATAAGGAAGGGAAACGTGGGTGATAGGGGCTGTAGAAAAGAAGAGGATAGAAGGTTTTGAAATGTGGTGTTATAGGAAAATGTTAAAGATTAGGTGGGTGGACAAAATAAGTAATTTAGAGGTTCTTAGGCGAGTGGATGAAAAAAGAAGTATATGGAAGCATCTTACCAAAAGAATGGATAGGATAGTGGGGCATATCCTAAGACATCCAGGTATTGGGCTATTAATAATGGAGGGTAATATTGAGGGAGTAAATTGTAGAGGGAGGCAAAGATTAGAATATATAAAGCAAATTACAAAAGATGTAGGGTGTTACAGGTATGTAGATATGAAACGACTTGCGCAAGATAGAAAAGGTTGGAGAACTGCATCAAACCAGTCGAGAGACTGATGACAAAAAAAAATATTTTTGAAATGATTTTTTGAAGTGAATTTTTCAAAGTTAGTTTTTGAAATTTTGGAAATTTTGAAATTTTTTGAAGGGAAGTGAAAATTGAATTGAAGTAAAATTTGAAATATTTTTAAGATTTTTAAAATTTTTGAAGTGAATTTTGAAGAACACCCTAGTTCTCTCACTCTAAATTTTTGAAGTGGTAATGTAACTATGTTAAGTAAAATACTTTTATGCTAAATTTCAATGTCTACTATCATAACACAAGAAACAGAAATGATTATAAGTGGCCAACCACACCACAAAAATGTTAGAACGAATTCCTACTTATGCGGGGAGAAAATATTGACCATCAATAAATTACCCAATTTTATAATGTTGTGATTCATTTGCATTCTTTTTAAAAATAGTCTGAAAAATACTTGATCGGTGACACTTTTTATAGCCTGCAAGAATGTTTTTTTCTAAATAGTAGTTGTAGTAGAACAGTGTGTGATTGTAATTATGTATTTCAGGTGTTATAACTTCTTGACTTGTCCTGAACTCCCCCGGAAGTCTCTTGGACGCATTTACAAAAAATTACAACATACAATGGATTACCTTAACTACTTCTAGAATATAACTGTTAAATATTGCTACAGTGTTGTAACGGAACCTTTTGGAGAGCCGTAGATCTTGATATCAAATTTCACATCAGTTCCAGTAAAACTTTACGAGGTGTGGCTATTAATTAACGAGACTGATGTTGTAAAAATGTAATTTTAATTTTATACATAATCACTTATTGTAACCTTAAATATACACTCTTTCTCTACCCCTAGAACGCTCCATGCGAACTCTCCATTGTTAGAAACAGTGCTGGGAGTCATCTTCTGTCAGCTCCTTCAGAACACGTGCCGCTTTCTCTTTTACAACTTCCACAGACTCAAATCTTCTCCCTTTCAACGCAGATTTCACCTTAGGAAGCAGGCAGACGATAATAACATGTGATGAAAAGTGGTTTTTTACTTATTATCCGGAAACGAAGCGCCGATCCATGCACTGGAAGAGCCGAACTTCACCGAGAACCGATAAAGCTCGAAATGAGCAAGTCAAAATAATTTAAAGCAATGATGATTGTTTTTTTTTATATCCATAGGATTGTGTACCTTCACTGGGTTCCTGAAGGTCAAAACAATTAATCAATATTACTACTTTGCGGTACTTTCTAAACTACGTCAAAGAGTGAGGAAAAAACGCCCCAAAATGTGGAAGGACAAATCATGGGTTCTCCACCAAGACAATGCTTCAGCTCATTCCACGTTCTCTGTCAAGAAGTTCCTAGCTAAGTACAGCATCTCAGTGTTAGACCATCCACCTTATTCTCCAGATTTTGTACCATGTGACTTCTACCTGTTCCCTAAGGTAAAATCTGCATTAAAAGGGACAAGATTTGAGTCTGTGGAAGCTGTAAAAGAAAAAGCGGCACGTGTTCTGAAGGAGCTGACAGAAGATGACTCCCAGCACTGTTTTTAACAAAAGAAAATTCACATGGAGCGTTGTAGGGATAGATAATGAATGTATATTGAAGATGACAATAAGTGGTTATGTATGAAATAGAAATAAAATGTTTTACAACTTCAGTCTCGTTATTTAATAGCTACACCTCGTATATGACAGCAATTTGATTTTTGAATCGTCTTGAAATGAGTCGATACATTGTAACGTTTATAAGTAGTTTTTCTATATTTAATTTTATTTCCTTAATTTTATATTTCTTTATTTTATTCCTCGAATACTTAATTCTGTAATATAGTAGATTCTTTGTTGGTAATTTCTGTATTTCTTTCAAAATGCATTCGATCCTGTGGTCAAATGATATTCTTGTCTTTGTTCAGTGGATATTGTAGTAGTGAATTTTATATTTCTTTTGTGTGCGGATATGAAATATGTTCCACCCCTCCCACCCTGCTTTTGTTTGAGGTCTTCTACATCTTGGTGTGTACGTGATGTTTTAGCAGTAGTCAAAAATCGGATGATCGCTAGAAGTGCTGTGATTGGTCAATTAATATGGCGTGACTTCCATACAGCCCCAATTGGGGGATGTCTGGTTGTTCGTTCGTTCTGTTGTATGCTGACTGTGAAACTATGCGGAAGCGTAAGATGTTGGTCTAGTGCCTACTAAGGCAAAGACAAGCGGTATCACCATGTTTTATTAATTTTGTTATATTCAGTAAAAGTTTTTTTTAGTATGTTCATTTAAGTCCGTTTTTCAAGTGCTGTTGGCAAATTATTTTAAAGTATTTCACCGCTATGTAAAGTTAGGCGTGTCTTTCTTTTGTTTCTTTCTTGTGCCCGACGCTTCGGAAATTATTGGGTAAGTGAATGTCTTTCTCTTGGTTAAGTTAATGTGTTTATTTTGTCATTTATCTTTTGAGAGTAGGAAAGGTTTATGTATCTGGGACGCATTGATCTCGTTTTAATTTGAGTTCTAAAGATTTTTATTATTATTTTAAATTTTGTTAATTGCGTCATAAAGTGTAAAGTTTGTTGGTAATGTATTCTTGTTGTTTGTTGCATTTGGCAAATTAGGTAGTGAGTTATGCTATTTTAATGTATAACTAGTTATGCAGCAAATTCTGCTATAACTTGGCAAATAACGCTTGTAATATTAATTCACATAAAGCAATAAAATGAGAGAAATTATTTTATGATAAACTCATATTATTATGTTAGCTTGTATTATATAATTTTGGAGTAAAAATCGCGTTCTGGGATGGGAACCTTTTGGGTTGTAATTTCTGTTCCCTACAGAAATATGTTTGTTGTTTCAGAAAAATATATTGTATATTGTATGTACGTATTGATCGATCCTGACGCTGTGTATATATATATATTGGTCGCCATATAGTTGTCCTGGTCATGTGAATTCTGCCAAGGAGTTTGTTGGAGATGTAAAGAAGTATGGCTGGACTTTGCAATATCATGGATTGATCTAAATATATTCACCCAATATTCCGTCGAGAAGAACCTGTTAACGGGGAAGTACAAATTGTATTTGTTATTTAATTTAAAATTGAAATTGACTTATAAATTTTGTTAAGCGTTTTAAAAATGTTGCTGGATCCACAACTTAGCTTCTTTTCTATGTATATTCTTTAAAATTGATTTTATTTAGTAAATTCGTTTGTCAACAGCATAAAAGTTTTAATTATTTTTATTTATTTCCCAAAGTGGCTCTTATAGAATTTACTCTGTGGTAATCTCATCTCTGGGACTTATTATCTCCTAGAATGAAAGTTCTGAACCAATTTGAATAGGTGATTAAGGGCACAGACGGTTCAACATATATGAAATTAGACAATTTATAATTTACGTGTTTTATTACAAAACACAAAATATTTGGCGTAGTGAGTACCGTGATAGCTTACAAAGGATACAGGTTCGATTACCGGCTAGATTTTGAAAATTTTAACATGTCAAAACCCACCGTTACAGTACGAAAAGTACACAGTAGCCGCTAATGACCAAGATATTACCTGGATTTCAAATAAACTAAAAAATATATAATATTTATCATTTGTATTTATGTTATACTGTGATTTGTATAAGATATATATGAAGAAATATAGTTTTTGAAATCTTCATTTTGTTTTTATCGTATTTCTGCAAAGGTTTTAAATTTAGTGCGAAGAATACTGAAGGAAGGTCAAACTTTATTTTTTAATATTGCTTAAATTAAATGTATGAAAGTAAATATTGTACCCTATAGTTTAGCCGCTCTAAGTTTGCTCCTACTGTCAACAAACCAAAACCAGCTACTACAGGGTGCACGCTAGAGTCCGTGACTTTATGGATGTCGTATTCCTATTAAGTCAACTATTTTTTAAATTATAACTACTTAAAGTACTAAAAACATCAGTCATGATATGATGTAGGCCTAACAATTTCATTTAGAAAATACTGTTAAAAGTATTTTGTATTTAAATACTTTTGAAAGTATTTAGTTGTTACTTTTTAATCAGCGTGTACTCATTTAGATATAATGCGCATGCTCAGTGACGTCATTATTTGTTCACATTAGGAGCAAACTTAGAACGGCTGAACTGTATATGCTATTACATTTTCTTGCTTTATTTTTTTTTATTTTTTGTAATACGGTCGCGAGACGGAAATAACAACCAAATATAAATAGTGTATTACTTTCTTAAATATTTTATGAAATTAAATGTGAATTTTTGTAAGTTATTCCATTTTTGAAAATTAAGCTGTATAAATTAACGCACCGGGTTGGTCTAGAGGTAAAATTTTTGCCAAAATCAGCTGTTTAACAGCTGATTTTCGGAGACGAAGGTTCCTGGTTCAAATCCAAGTAAAGGTGGTTACTTTTATACGGATTTGAATGCTAGACAGTGGTTACCGGTGTACTTTGATGGTGGGGGTTCAATTAACCATACTCTCTCAGGAATGGTCAACCTGAGTCTGTTCAAGACTGCACCTCATTTACACGTCATACAAATCATCCTCATCTCATTGGGTCATGGGGTTGCTTATTGTTCTGAATTGAACAGATTGCAACTTACATACATTAGGGTTTAAAAAAAGCTGTACAAATATATCTGCATATATCGAAACATGAAAAACATTATTCATCGTTAACAATGAATCAACTAAATGTTATGAATCGATAAGAGAATGGTTGATCAGAACATTTTTGTTCACAATTCAATTAATCAAGACCACAAAGCACCTGGTGCTGGTGTTTTTAAATACCAAATGTACATAACGAATCAAACAGACGATTAGTTAATGCATGTGCCACGACATATAGATTCATTCATGATGAAGTACACAGAAGAAATTCAAAAAATTATGGAAAAATATCACGTTATGTACAGGAGAATTATTTTAAAAAATCATGAGTTTATAGTAACAAGAACACTTAAAACGGAAGAAATTATTAGTTACATATTATTGTTGTTTAGGTCATCAGCCGAAAGGCTGGTTTGATTCTCTAGAAGCTTTACTAAGTAAAACGACGAGCAAGGTGGTTTACCCTGCCTTCCTCACAGAGTGTAATAATATGCTTACCAGCAAGTCAGAACCACTGAAAAGCATCTTCTTTGCACCCTGTAAAATGATACCTTCACTTCATCACCATAAGGTCAGGCTGTATAAATTTTTTTTATTTTTTTTTAACGTCCGACTATTCTGCAATTACTGATAATGCAGACGGTGAAGGATGAAATGATTTTTTTGTAACGTATGTAAATATACTGTGCCTGAATGGGATTCGAACACAAGACCGCATGATGAGAGGCGAGCACGTTACCAACTACACCAATGCGGTAAGCGTAAGAAAATTTATTACTCTCAGAGAAGAACTTTAACTTTACACCTCTACCTCTTCTGTTGCTAAATGCTTCAGTCATATAATTGACGGACCATGTGATAAGAAACAGAACTGTTTTTTGTAGCCCTGGAACTGGCAGATCGAGTGCAAATAATGTAACACTCAATCTGCCTGTTATGGGCATAAGTTACATCACATAACATTAAAAACTTGTTAAAAATTACTAGGATAATGTTGGAATTAGTACAGAATCATTAAATAAATAAATAAACTCTACTTTCGTATTAAAGTACTTTCTTGTACGAAAAAATAGCTCAGCCTACGGTACTTAGGGATATCATTGATTCCCATTGTTACATTCAAAACGACAATTAACACAGCGTTAATTTCTTCTTGTTAAATTTTGAATTAGAAAGACTACTTCATAGAAAGTAAAAAGAAGACTGCCCAAGGAATTTACTTGGAATGACCAAGAGAAAATGTAAAAACAACTTGACTAGAATAGTTACTGAAAAAATTATGACCAAATCACTGAATAAAATTATGGCCAAAGTTTCTACGCGGTCTTATTAGAAAAAAATTTTATAAGTTACGGTACTTTCTTTTATTGTAGAAGCGTAAAATGCCGGTAATGAAAATGCGTTTAACGGCCTAAAAATTGTTTTTCTAGGTGGTATGTAATGGTTGGAAAACTGATAAAACTTTAGGTTGATTAAATAAGTAACGATTCAATCTGAATAATATGAGATATCAATATCATGAAAACATGAGAACAGGTAGAATACAGTTGAAATCACAAGTAAATAACAAAAACCTATAAAAAAGAAGTAGGCCTAAATAAAAATCACAAGTAATCCCCAATAAAATAAATAATCATCATCATCATCATCATCACCCAAACACGGATAGGCCTAAAGCCTGTTCCGGCACCCATCTTCGTAGCGGTCTGCCTCTATCACGTCTACCCCGTGGGGCATAACTTAATATTTGGACTGGTAGTCTTTCCTCTCGCATTCTATTCACATGTTCACACCACCTGGAATTGTAGCGCGCAATGCCGTCTAATAGTGGTTGGACCTGTAATTCTGCTCTAATACTTTCATTACGTTTCATGTCCAGTCTGTTATAGCCTGCCGTCGCCCTTAAAAACTTCATTTCTGCACTTTGTATTAGAGTTCTCTCTTGTTGCGTCATGGTCCAACTTTCACTGCCATACAGCAAAACCGGGACTGCCATAGTTTTGTACAGTTTAATATGTCTAAAATAAATAATAAAACAATAAAATACTTAATTATCCAAAGAACATCATCATCCATAATAATCTTGTCAATTCTGATTACATCACTTACAGAAGAGACAAATAGAGTGTTTAATTATTTGCACTCGATCTGCTAATTTCAGGGCTACAAAAGATATTTCTGTTTCTTATTACATAGTCAACCAATTATATGACTGAAGTATTTAAGAACAGAAGAGGTAGAGGTGTAAATAACACTAGTTAGAGTTATCTCTTCTGAACGTAATGAATTTCATTGTACAGCCAGACCCTGTATAAATGAAGTGAAGGTATCATTCGCAGGGTGGAAAGAGTAAATTATGTAAAGAGTTTAGATAGCCTGTCATGCGATATGTATACCTTTCCACTCAGTAATGAAGGCAATTGTAAATCACTTTACTCCTCGTTTTACTTATTAAAGCCTCTAAATGTTGAAACCAGCCTTTCGGCTGATGACCAAGACAACATTGTTAACTCATGATTTAACAAGTAATATTTTTATTATTTACATTGAAAAGAGAATTTTGTGTGAGTGTTTTACACCAGATTTTTTTACTTTCTCTTGCCTATATGAATATATAGGAAGGAAAGTATTGTTTTCATGTCGATTTTTCGAAATCGAGTTTTCACCGGATCTATACGTTTTCAGACCCCCTGAACCCAAAAAACATGTTTTTAGCGATTGGTCTGTGTGTGTGTCTGTGTGTGTGAGTGTGTGTGTGTGTGTGCGCGCGTGTGTGTGTGTACGTGTGTGTGTGCGTGTGTGTTTGTGTGTGTGTGTGTGTGTCTGTGTGTGTGTGTGTGTGTGTGTGTGAACAGAATATCTCAAGAACGGAACATCGTACGAACTTGAAACTTGAAACTTAAGTTACATACCACTACCGGACGCGACACGAACATTTTCATCAAAATCGGTCTACCGGAAGTAGTAGTTTATTCGTATAATTTTTCAGTTTTTTGCGATTTTCTCAAAAACTGGTCCTACGATTTTTTTTAAAATCGCCTATTTTACTCAATTTTTTATTCTCTACAAGATAGGGTAGGCGCCATGTTTGCTGAAATTCTCGGTGAGGCTGTTTTCACGTAAAAACGTTGTTCTTTTAAGATTACGGCTTTAATATAAATTTTAGCGCAAAAACTTATATAATAAAAGTTGTAGAGAATTTAAAAACCTACAACTTCTGTTTCAAACATTTTTTTGTATAACGCTTAGTTTAGCGGTAATTTGCGATTTTCTGTTTTTTTCTCACGAAAACGTGAGAAAAATCGATTTTTTTAACATTTCGGTCTTAGTATGCATTTTACGACAAAAGTGTATATAATAAAAGTTATAGAAAATTAAAAGATCTACAACTTTTGTTTAGAGCATTTTTCTCTACAGAGCCTAGTTTAGCGTGAAAGCGTGATTTTCCGTATTTTTAAGCCAAACTGAGTTCGATTGTCATTTTGCGTCATTCACTCATGATTAAAATAAGGTTATGTTTTTGAGGTTAGTTTTTGTTTATTTCTAATGTTTTAATACTAATGTTAGGTTTATTGTTAATTATTTGCATTGGCAAGAGAAAGTTGTGTGAGTGTTTCACACCAGATTTTTTATTTATAGTTTCATACTTATTCCGTATTCTGTGTATTACTTACTTTTGATGAGTTTTTTTTATTCTGTGTTGGGTAGCAGTTTTATGTAACAGATGGAAGGTATAATTTTTAGAAAACTGGCTTGTACAAGGTCGATAACTCTACAATTCAAATGAGATGCCCATAACTCATGAGAGTCTTAGCTTTGTTTGTTTAAGTATATTTATACAACATAATGTATACACAATTTATACAAAGAACATCTTCATTTCAAAAATTATTACTTTCTCTTGTCTATATGAATATATAGGAAGGAAAGTATTGTTTTCATGTAAATTTTTTAAAATCGAGTTTTCACTAGATCTACACGTTTTCAGACCCCCTGAACCCAAAAAACATCTTTTTAGCGATTGGTTTGTGTATGTGTGTCTGAGTCTGTGTGAATGTGTGTGAACAGAATATCTCAAGAACGGAACCTCGTACGGACTTAAAGCTTGAAACTTAAGTTACACACCACTAATGGGCCCGATATGAACTTTTTCATCAAAATCGCTCAACTGGAAGTAGTAGTTTATTCGTGTAATTTTTTACTTTTTTTGCGATTTTCTCAAAAACTGGTCCTACGATTTTTTTAAAAATCGCCTGGTTAAAAATTCCCCTCTTGCTGTCACTGACCAATACTCACTCTCTCACTTTCATTCATCTCTTTCATCACCAGCTCAGGAAATTAGTGTGCCTACCTTACCTACTGAGATTGGAACAGGATTGATTCACTGTGGGACAGGGCGATCCCGCTGATCTCCATATGTTTCCTCCCTCCGCAATCTCCCGACACCCTCTCCGCAATCTGAGCAATCAACTTCCAACTCTCCTCATCCTGCAGCATCGCTGCCCCTACTCTCTCTGGGATCCACTGTGCAACACCTACCTTCTCAGATGTCTCCATTTTGCCGAGGCCAAAATAGGGACATCTTTCAAAAAATGTGCGCAATGGCCTGCTCCTCTTCACTGTCGCACAGCCGACATTTCGGTACTTCATGAAGTTTGAAACTCGTCAAATATGCCCCAAAGCAACCATGCCCGGTTAGCAACTCCGTCTGCTCGTGGGTGGTTCACCAAATGTCCTTTTTATCCACATTTCGACATTTGAAATGAACCTTTTTGACCACTCCCGACCCCAGCTTCCCTCCATCTCCTCAGCCACCTGCTGAGTAATCGACTCCATCATTCCTCTTTATCAGCACCAGCACGCTACTCTTCACTCACGCACGCCACTAGATCCCATGGAGGCATCCCCGAAATTACCAGGGCTGCCTCCGTATTTACTTAACTAATCCTAACCTATTTAAAGACAAAATTATGCAGCCAAACTTTCATCTCGCAACTTTAACTAAAAAAAACAAGCCTACTAATCCCTTATGATTAACGAAATGAAATTTTTTTATCAAATACCACCAAATAAGTATTTCTTCTTTTTTCTTCTTTCCCTCCTGGTTACCTCCAACTAAAAGTTGCTACCTTCTGCTTCCTGAAACATTTTTGTAGCTGAATTCCAAACGGAACTGCCTTATTTGACACCCTTCCGAATCCTTGAAACCTCTAATTGACTAGCCTTTAGCCTCATCAACCGTTCAAACAACCAAGAGGGCCAAATGGAAGGAGAACCATTCCGAAGATAGGCTGAAAGTTGGCAGGTGAAAGAAAGGTCAAAAAACATATAGGGGGAAATACACACCCACTTAAAAAATACCTCGTACTAGATGATTGACAGTTAGCTATTTTTACAACTTATTGTCTAATGTAACTAATTTTAACTCCAGGGTTTTCCCTAGACACGTTGGTTTGGTTTTTATTATAATACTGGAACAATAAACCCATAACAGGCAGATGGAACGTTAAATTATTTGCACCCGAACTACTAGTTCCAGGACTACGAAAATAGTTATGCTTCTTATTACATCGTCAACCAATTATACGACTGAAGCATCTAAGGACAGAAGAGGTAGAGATATAAAAGACACTAGTCAGAGTTATCTCCTCTGAGAGTAACGAATTTCAGTATACAGCAAGGCTCTGAAGTAAATGAAATAAAGATTTCATTAACAGGGTGGTAAGTAGAGGCTTTTGAGAGAGCCCGGCATGCTGATAAGCATACTTTTCTACTCAGCAACGCAAATGTAAACCTCTTCACTCCTCGTTTTATTTAATAAAGACTCTAGATGTTCAAACCAGCCTTTTGACTGATGACCTAAACAAACTACTATAAATTATAATAATTAAGAATTACTATAATTTTCATTGTTCGTCTATTTTTACCTTACAACGGTACAGTTTAAAAGTAGGTCAAATCTAATAAAAGATATGATCACCATTATAGGATATCTCAAATTTCTTGGAATTTAGCTAAATATAACTTTACAAAACCCAACTAAATTTTCCTCAATAAATAACAGAAATTATAACAAAAACAAAAACTTTTTATAAACAACATATTTCCAGGAATTTTCCACAGAAAATAAAAATATACCTGACACATAATGACACATTATTCGTCGATATCTAAGTACACCAATTAAAATATGCTATATAATATATACCCAGTGTTCTCAGAATTTGTAATTAACACTATTATCAAAACAATTTATTTAACAAAATGTATTATTAAAGAAATTTCAACGTAATAATTATTAATTTATGCATTGTAAAAGCGTTTTTATATTAATTATGCAGAAATAAATTATTACTGAAACGTTCATTGTTGTAATTACTAATGTATTACGAAGCAAAATTATTAATGTACTTTTATATTAATATTGTACCGGGTGTCCATAAAGTCTGCAAATGGCTTAATTATTGCTGACTGAGATTCACAGGGTAACCAGATCAAATGCAATTGGTTACTGTCTCAAAGAAACTATTCTGAGATGTAGCATATTTGACTATTGAGTCGGCCATATTGGATCTGCCACATTGAATCAAACTTCGTCTTGTTGTTTAGGTCATCAGCCGAAAGACTTTCTTGAACCTCTAGAGACTTTACTCAGTAAAACGAGGTCTTATGTTGCTTACCATTGCCTTCCTAACTGAGTGGAAAAAATTCTTATCAGCATGCCAGGCCCTCGAGAAAGCATTAACTTTCCACCCTGTAAATGACACCTTCTCTTAATTCACCACAGGATCAGGCTGTAAAATAGAATTCATTAATATAAAAGGTGTTAACCCACATCGGAGTTTTTGAATCATCTCCAACGTAGAGGATAGGGGAATTCTCTGTAGATATACAGGGTTTGTGGGAAATAAAATACTACCCGCAGACCAAAATGATTCAACAGAAATCCACTGACCCTGTCTTGTATCAAGACGTCTAGTGGTCAGCACCTGTTCACAGATTGTGCGGCTGAGATTACCCTATACAAATCACACATTTTTTAGTTGTATGCTAGGGGGTTTATCCCCATTCAGGAAAGATACATCCTAAAAAGTTCAAAATATATAAAGTTCTTTTAGCAAAGATACCTCTTTTGCAAGGAGCAGAGAAGGTTACCATCGGATTAAGGAGGGCGTCCAACTAAGAGAATACCCAGACGAATCGGAGCGTCGGAAAACACCGAACGGATTCACAAACTTTGTAACTTTCAATGTAAGGTAACATTCGAACCAAAAACCAGAAGAGTATGAAACAGGGTGTTTACCGACGAAGACCGGAAATAGAGTTCGGAATGTTTTAAGAAAATTTGGGCCAAACGAAAGGAAGTAATGCATAGGAGAGCGCGCTTTTCAAAGAAATCCATCACTGGAACAGCCCTATACTTGAACTAGAGTGATCCTACGAGGTCTCAAAAGTAAGAAAATCTGGTTTGAAACACTCACACAACTTTCTCTTGCCAATGCAAATAATTAACAATAAACCTAACATTAGTATTAAAACATTAGAAATGTACAAAAACTAACCTCAAAAACATAACCTTATTTTAATCATGAGTGAATGACGCAAAATGACAATCGAACTCAGTTTGGCTTAAAAATACGGAAAATCACGCTTTCACGCTAAACTAGGCTCTGTAAAGAAAAATGCTCTAAACAAAAGTTGTAGATCTTTTAATTTTCTATAAATTTAATTATATACACTTTTGTCGTAAAATGCATACTAAGGCCGAAATGTTAAAAAAATCGATTTTTCTCACGTTTTCGTGAGAAAAAAAACAGAAAATTGCAAATTACCGCTAAACTAAGCGTTATACAAACAAATGTTTGAAACAGAAGTTGTAGGTTTTTAAATTCTCTACAACTTTTATTATATAAGTTTTTGCGCTAAAATTTATATTAAAGCCGTAATCTTAAAAGAACAACGTTTTTACGTGAAAACAGCCTCACCGAGAATTTCAGCAAACATGGCGCCTACCCTATCTTGTAGAGAATAAAAAATTGAGTAAAATAGGCGATTTAAAAAAAAATCGTAGGACCAGTTTTTGAGAAAATCGCAAAAAACTGAAAAATTATACGAATAAACTACTACTTCCGGTTGACCGATTTTGATGAAAATGTTCGTGTCGCGTTCGGTAGTGGTATGTAACTTAAGTTTTAAGTTTCAAGTTCGTACGATGTTCCGTTCTTGAGATATTCTGTTCACACACAGACACACACACACACACACAGACACACACACAGACCAATCGCTAAAAACATGTTTTTTGGGTTCAGGGGGTCTGAAAACGTATAGATCCGGTGAAAACTCGATTTCGAAAAATCGACATGAAAACAATACTTTCCTTCCTATATATTCATATAGGCAAGAGAAAGTAAAAAGGTGATAACTGTGACTAGTGTCTTTTAGGTCTCTACCTCTTCCGTTCTTAAATGTTTTAGTCACATAATTGGTTGACTAAGTGATAAGAAACAGAATTATTCTTTGTATTCCTGGAACTAGCAGATCGAGTGCAAATAATTTAACACTCCACCTGCCTGTTATTGGCAGAGAATTAAAGTTAATTATTTTTAAATAGGAAGGTAGACATAAAACACGTGGTTTTGATCTAAAATTTCAAGAGAAAAACAATGGCGAAACTTATTTAACGATGTATTTCACCGTTTTTTAGATATTAGCCTCAAGAAATTTAGGGGGAATTTTATAGTTATAGGAAATAGGATTCTGGTTCGTGGGACATTGGAACTGGGACTTGAAAGGAGGTAATTTATTTTTAGAAGTTATTTGTGGAAAATTTAAATTAAGGGACAAGTGGGTTTAAGAGCGGCTCTTTTATTTTATTTTATTTTTCAGTGGCCTTTTTTCAGTTTTGTGGGAGGCCTATTATTTTGGTGAGGGGAAGGCATGCATTTTACTGAACGTGGACTAAAGGTATAATTTAAGGTAGGGGTTAGTTTATGATTTCAGGGGAGACGGAAAGGGTAGAGTTTGGCATAATCACCGGCCTTTTTATCTTCTGAGTGTTTATTAATTATATTGTTCCCCGAGCGACCAGGTGTTCCTTAACACGATGTCGCCATCATAGGGCTTCTTAGCCCTCTCAACCAGGATTCAGGATTCAGATATTAGCCTTTGAAATGGCCAGATCGGGTAAAAACGCTATCGCCAACCTCTGTCTATATTAATTCATTGTGGTAGATAAACATAAATGAAACATCATATAAAACATCGTCTTACGCAAAAACCAATTCTGCAATGCATTTAATAATATCTCTTCTCATTAGTTGATTAAACAATAATGCTTATTGAAAATTTCGACAACAAAATGTTCGAAAATTCTCAAAAAAAATTATCGTTTAATTATTTAACGAGAAGAGATCTTATTAAATGCATTACAGAATTGGTTTTTGCGTAAGACTATGTTTATTTTAATGTTTCATTTCTGTTTATCTACCAAAATTAATAATATCGATAGAGGTTAGCGTTTTCAATCGATCTAGACTTTTAATGGCTAATTTCTAAAGAATTGTAAACGATATCGTTAAACGGGTTTAGGAATTGTTTTTATCTTAACATTTTAGATCGAAATTATCTGTCATAAGTCAACCTTTCTATGTAAAAAAATTATAAGTTATTCAATATGGCGGATCTAAGATGGCCGAGATTATTATCGTATATACATCCCAGAATAGTTCTTTGATACAGTAACCAACTGCATTTATTATTATTTATTATTGCTAAAAACAAGTACAATGAATTTTATACTATGTTATTGCCTAATACCCGCATAGGTCTAGCCTGAGCGCGGGTATGAGTTGGTTTATTTAATTTATTCTATTATAATAATAGCTTTTTATATCTACACTAAATTTACATAAAATAAAAGACACAAAAAGGTACAAAAAAAACTTACAACAAAATTTCCTCTCGTAAATATACAAAAAAGGATAATAATATAAAAAAATAAATTAATAAATAAAATGTCATGTAATGGCAAAGGATGAAGCAAACTTCCGATGACAATGTTAACAAAAAATTTTTTGCTGACACAAGAGGAAGAGCAATTAGTTTGAATACATTGAAATAAATTAAATTAATCCTCTACGTATCTCCGCCAGATTTGTGGAGGACTTAATTCACTCCTCACAAGAGAATGCCAAATTTGTTGTGAAATAATTAAATTAGTAAACAATTAATGCTTTATTGTTACAATATTCGTTATGCTATGAACATATCTTTCAGTTGTTATACACTCACTGTTTAGTTTATTGTGGGTTTTATGTTTTATATTTACATCTCAGTTATCTGTCCATTATCAATATTATATGGTAAACACTTTATAATACACCAATTCTCATGCGACTTTGCTGTTTATTATATTTTAATCACTATTCTTTTAAAGAACGAATGAGGGACCCACTCTCTTGGTTTGGCCTCCAGTCTCCCATTAAAATAATTTACAATTCTCTTTTCTTCTTCTTAGTTGCCTAGTAACCATACTTTTGTTAATGAAATCAAATAATTTTTAAAATATTTATTTTAATCAGCTGGAGATATCTATTTTATTTTCAATAGACTCAAAAATAAACAACTCCAGGTGTGCATCAAATTTGTGTCATTACAACATAGAACTAATTAAATCCTCAGACTACCTTCTTCCTAAATTAATCAGGCGGTTGGTTACTTTTCTTTTGTATATTTGAGGAGTTACATCAGTATTTCGGATAGCCTCTGGTAAATTAAGGTATGTGATTGAGGCTATATAATGTGCTGTTATTGGTTTTATGCAATCTAGGGGTTTCTCAGCATTTGATCTGGTTACCTTGTAAATCTCAGTTAGCTATAATTAAGCCGTTTCCTGACTTTGTGAACACCCGGTATAATACACGACTGGTTTATTGATTTAAATTACATAGAAATAACAATAATTTATTTTGTTCTCAAAGGAATTAGCTATAAACTGTTCAGAAAAATGAAACAGAAATCAAGGTTTTTAAGATTTTCTTTGTACCACAAAAAAGAACTGGGCTGTTTTGCCCATAATGGATTGCCATTACATGCATTTCAGGGCAAAAGAGTATTGATTGAAGTTGTAAAACAATAAAAAATCAACAGATTTTATTTCGAACTTTTTTTACAACGCTTACTTTTGCGTCAATTAGTAATTTTTTATATTTTGCTCATCATAAGTGGTAAAAAATTGGGATTTTTTAAAAATTGCAGTCTCAGTATGCAATTTACGAGAAAAAGTAGGATCTGCATAATAAAAGTTATAGAAAATAAAAAATTTACAACTTTTATTCCATACAATTTTTCTACACAGCCTAGTTTAGTGTAAATTAATTAGTTTCCGTATTTTTAAGATGAAGAGGTTGATTTTCATATTGTATCATTCACTTAAGATTTAAATTGGTAATAAGTTACGTTTTTTATTTAATTTTTTTACTTATGATTACTTGTTCATAACAGGCAGGTGGAGTATTAAATTTTTCACACTCAATCTGCTAGTTCTAGGGCTACAAAAAAATATATCTGTTTCTTATCACATGGTCAGCCAATTATATGACTTAAGCTTTAAGAACAGAAGAGGTGTAAAAGACACTACTATTTTTTTCAAGACTGATGAGCTCTGAATGTACGCACTGCCCCCCACCACCCGCTTTATAGCTAGCCAATGACTTGCCAGCAACATTGCCAATACTTGCTCTCGTAGCTCTTTTATATCAGCCATTTTTTTGGTCTTTCAATAACAATTACAACCTATTGTCGAGTAATCCCCACGAGGAATGCAAAAT
Source organism: Catonia carolina (assembly GCA_035578175.1). NCBI lineage: Eukaryota > Metazoa > Arthropoda > Insecta > Hemiptera > Achilidae > Catonia > Catonia carolina. Next base: position 73,744,857 of record JAQMRL010000005.1, read on the forward strand.
TTTGTCGTGGCTATTAATTAAAATATTAATTTTCCACAAAGAGATGCCAAAAATTTGTCGAAACATTTAATTAAAATAATGAATTTATTATTATTATCATTTAAATTACTATCATCCAAAGGTGTGAAATTAGTAGTTCGGTAGTGATTTGTGTCATGCAGAAAGTGGACTTTAGGACAAATGATTGATAACAAACTCATTTGTATATAAAATATTTAATGATAATTCAATTAAACGTAAAGAAATTATTATTATTATTGATTAATACACTTTTAAAAATGACCTAAAAAATACATTATATAATCAAGACTTACATGCGTCCGGACTCCACTGATACACATTTATTAACTTCATAAAAAAATAATACATTTACATTTTAATAATTAATAAAAACATATTGTAAAAATTTACTTATTTATTATATAATCAACTGACTCTATTTTCACAAAGCTATATAAAATAATACATATTTAATTTCACATATTACTATTACAATTACAATAGAACCCGTTACAAAAAACACATCTGCACGATTCTGAAGATGGAAGCCGAGTCTCCTTCGCTTTCCCGGCATAACCGCCGAAATCCCCTTCCCGTTAACATTCAATTAGCCAGACCAATCAGCGATCTATATTCATGTTCCACAACTTATTAATTTGAGATTTTAAATTTAACGGTCACATCTTTCTGGAAGATTCTACTCCCACTTCTACACCAAAGTTCGTTACTTGTTATTGTTAAAGAAAAAATACGTTATGCTATTATTAATAATTAATGACTTGCGTCCTGTTATTGTTTTGTTATAAAAATTTATTGCATCCTGTTTCTTTTAACTTAATGTATTACATACTAAATATTGTATTTATTTTAAAATGAGTTTGTTACCGATAAATCTTACACTTAATGATATTTTCAACTTATAAATTAATATTAAAACCTAAAATCTATTTACTTAATAAATAAAATAAAATATGATAAAATAAAATAAGTTTAATTGAAAAGGCATACTACACTATGAACATACAACTAGCTGATTATATTATGACATGCAATACTTTATTAAAGTATTGCATGTCAACGCGCTCTATAATTGATGTGTTCATTACGAGAAGCAAGACACGAGTGAACTATTACGGCTCTTATATGCATGCATGCGTAATGTTTGTCAGGCTCATATTCGTACAATCTGACAACGCTGGCAAACGTTCTGATTGGTCTAAACTCGTGGATCAGCAGATCTCATCAACCGTGAAAAGGATTATAGTCAGAGTTATCTCTTCTCAGAGTAATAAATTTCATTATACAGCCAGACCCTGTGGTAAATGAAGTGAAGGTGTCATTTGCAGCGTGGAAAGTAGATGCTTTTCAGAGGGCCTGGGATGCTGATAAATATACTTTTCCACTCAGTGAGAAAGGCAACTCTAAACCTGCTCACTCCTCGTCTTACTTAGTAAAGCCTCTAGAGGTTTAAACCAACCTTATGACTGAGGACTTAAACAATAACTAATAATTAAACATAAATTATATTTTTAATTACTTATATTGATAAGAGAAAGTCAAGTGTTTCACACCAGATTTTTTAATATGAATTCTAAAGAAAGACACCATTTTGTAAACCATTTAGAGAGCTTTGAGAAAAAAATAATTTTTAAAATACCATGTACAAAGGATGCTAAAATTGGTATTGGCTGTTTGTTACCTGCTTAACTGGCTGGGATTTGAAATAGCGACCATCTGCTTTGAGGTTTAACGTTTTAGTTATGTTAACCACTGCAGAAAGGAGACAGTCAAGTTGAGTTAAGTTTCAAAATTAGTCGCATTATAAGGTAGAGTCAAGCTAAATTAATAGTCTAGCTTAGTTTTAATTATCATGCCAACTAAATAATTTTAATTATTACAGATTGTTGTTTTATTGTAATTTAATTAAAATAGATTTGCAGTTGTTAATTTGCAGTTAAATTTTTGTTATCAATAATATTTCTATTATTGTATGAAATATATAAAATTAATAGTTATTAATCTCGTATTTGGTAAAACTGGTGTGTAATGATTATTAGTTTTCTTTTTTCTTTTATTAACACTTATAGCAATTAAAAATGCTGCATTTAATAAATAATAAGAATGCGTTGGTGTTTGATAAACTAGTTTTAGTTCAGCTGGTAAAGATAAAAATGAAAGAGCTAGGAATATGAGTTTGGACCCTTTTGGGTAACTTATTATAGAAAGTGTTTGAATTTTTAATACATATATGCAAGTTGACAAATCGATTTGAGAAAATAAATTCAATTTCTGTTTTTTTTTTTTTTTTTTGAAGTGTATATGAAATTGTGTGATACGAAGGGACAAACTCTTAAATAATTAATACCATTCAATCAATGTTAAAGTGATAGAAACAAAAAATTGTCAAATGAAAGTCAGAAACAATACCATTTTTTGCCCTATCAGTCAGTTGGTGCTATTATGTGCTCTTTTATTTTAAGTAATACTGGTTAGGCAAACAAATTTTTACAGTGACCAGCTCACAGCCATCCGCGAACAAACTCAACAGGAGGTCTCTGTTTAAAATCATAATAAACCCACGTCAAAAATACAGCAAAAAGGAGCAATAAAATTGGGTGGTTATCATAACTGTACAGTTCCCGATGACAAATAAAAGCAAAAAAAAACACTCTTAATTACTTAAATGGAAACACACACTTAGATGAAGCGTAAACAGAATCTTCAATTTCAAGAAATATGTAACTGGATGCTAAACATGAAATTTGAAATATCAATAAAAGATTTTCTGTGAATCACTGACACGACTTTTGTTTGCTATCATAAATATTGAAAAATTAAGCATTTCGCTTGAAATGCGCCCGGTAAGAGTTTTCGCAGCCGGCGCAAGCGAACTGCTTATTTAGCGCTAACAACTTTGATCGAATTTCACATTTATCTATATTCTTTTAATTATTGATCAAAACATGTTTCCAATGCTTTAGTATAACATTGTTTCACTTTAAACGACATTTAGTCTTCATTTCAGTATTAAAAACAAACTGCAAACATTTATTTTCAATAATTTTAATACCGCGGGACCCGATTCAGTACATTTTTTTTTATCTCGGATCTCGGAAAATGTCCTCCTCCTCCGATTGACGTTAGGTGGCAGCACCGTATACATGTTACATGTGTTTACAGTACGATGTTTACGTGTGAGTCGTTTAAATAGAATTATTTTAGCATCGCGTCGCCCATGATAGGATGGCCGAGCGGTCTAAGGCGCCAGACTCTAGGGTATACCTTTGTTAGGCGTCATCTGAGGGCGTGGGTTCGAATCCCACTTCTGGCGGAATTTTTTTTACCTGTGAAATTAATTTTACAATATAATTAGATAAAAAATGTTTAATATTTTCTTACAAAATATTTAAATAATGCTTAATATTTTCTTACAAAATATTTAAATAATATATTCAACAAAACGTTATGATATCCTCTCAAAATTACAATGAAATTGTAAAGTGACCGGTAAGAGTTTTGCAGAAACTGCGTTGTACTAAATTCAAAGGTGTAACAAAAGGTTAAGGATATCTGGAGTAGGTAAGAGTTTGAAAATATGGCACAAACATCACAAAAACGTATAAATTAAAAATCTATATTTTATATATAGATTTTTAATTTATACGTTTTTGTGATGTTTGTGCCATATTTTCAAACTCTTACCTACTCCAGATATCCTTAACCTTTTGTTACACCTTTGAATTTAGTACAACGCAGTTTCTGCAAAACTCTTACCGGTCACTTTACAATTTCATTGTAATTTATAACTTATTGTAACATAATCGACTTGACGTATCACGAATGTTCCAGAATTCCATTCATGGAGATAATTAAGGAATAATAAAGATAGCAATAGTGAATGACAGTTTTACAATGATGACCATAAAGGTGTGTCTATTCACACAAGTTGTAAAAACTATCGTGTAGTACGCCTATTATAAAAGTTCAGGTATAGGCCTACTATGGTGTACAGCTATTTTTATGAAGTTGTTTATGAGGTTGTTTGAATCCTGAATCCTGGTTGAGAGGGCTGAAAAGCCCTATGATGGCGACATCGTGTTAAGGAACACCTGGTCGCTCGGGGAACAATTTTACCGAATAATTGCAACCTCATGAAATTTAGGGGGAATTTTATAGTTTAAAATTAGGAAATAGGATTCTGGCTCTTGCGGGATTGGGACTGGGACTTCAAAGGAGGTAATGTATTTGGAGGTTGTTTACGTTTTTATTTACAATAGTTGACTTGTTAACAAAGGGATTTTTCTAGCATTCATTAATAAAGAGTTATTATTTTTGTACTTTATGATTTCTCTACTTTATTCTGGAACAATCTTTATGAATGAGTAGGTATAAAAAGAGACCCCCGAGTGCGGTCGGTCAGTAATCGTTTGATCTTTGACGAATGTCCATCGGACGTAGGTGGGCGCGTACCGAACATTGTGTCAGTCGACGATTGTAACACTGTCTGTGTGTCTATTGTGTAAAGCCTTTTTGTTAGTGTATTGTAAAGTTAGTGTGAATTCAATTTCTATATATGTCTGTGTAAGCTGTAAAAGTGATTGTAAGTTATTTATTGTTTATTATCTAGTTTAAGTGAATTATTAAATCATTTATTGTGTTATTTAATTATAATTAGTTTAATCATTTATTTTGTAATCTTTTAGTTGTAATAAATACTTCTAATTTTAAACTTTAGCGTATTAATTATTTAATAACCTAGATCCCGAAACGGACCTTAGCAATAAGTGTCACATTATGTTTAATCAAGAGTAAACAATTTAATATGAAAAACATAACATAATTTTAATCATGATTAAATCACGCAAAATTAAAATTAAACTCTGTAGAATTTAAAAATGCGGAAATCACTAATTGGCCTGTATAAAAAATCGTAATTTTAGAAAACCCTATATCATAGTAATTCACTGTACACGCACACAAATAAATGATTATAATACAAAAATGTCCCCATTGCGGACAGATTGTAAATTTAGTTCTGTTAATAAAATAAATAAAATTCTTAGGTGTAAAATATACGTTTTTATTTTTTTTATTTGCATCTCCAAATTTCGAGATGTTCTTGTAAAATAAATCTGGAAAAGTATAAAGAAACATCCTTGGGAATTTTACAGTAAAATTAACATTTTTAATTCAAAATAATTGACGTTAATTAAAGAAAACAAAAAGTGTATGATAAAAAAGAACGGATTTAAAAAAAAGAGGGAAATGTACCCACGATGAAATTTGGTATACACCTTAATAGTGTTTCTTTCTTTTGAGTTTTATTTTTCTTTTATATATTCTTAAACACAATTTTTAAAGGTAATATTTTTTACGTTTGTTGTGCTATTTATATAATTCTTCGTTTTATTTGAATGTTTATATTTCTGATATTATTGTTATAAAAATACATGAAAGCTACGGTCCTAGCCTACCTTGATTTCGTTTTTTTTATAAATCCTTTACTTTTTCTATTTACTTATTTTTTCTTTCTCTTGCCTATAGGCCCTATGAATATATAAAAAGGAAAGTATTGTTTTCATGTCGATTTTTCGAAATCGATTTTTCACCGGATCTACAAGTTTTCAGACCCCCTGAACCCAAAAAAACTTGTTTTTAACGATTGGTCTGTGTGTGTGTGAACAGAATATCTCAAGAACGGAACATCGTACGAAATTGAAACTTAAAACTTAAGTTAGGCACCACTACTGGACCCGACACGAACATTTTCATCAAAATCGGTGAACCGGAAGTATTATTAATGTAATTTTTCACTTTTTTCGATTTTCTCAAAACCACTCCTACGTTTTATTTTTAAAAATCGCCTGGATTATTAAACGTTTAATGCTTCACAAGATAGGGTAGGCGTATCATTTGCTGCAATTCTTGGAAAGACTGTTTTCACGTAAAAAATTGTTTTTTAAGATTTTAGCTTTAATATGCATTTAAGAGCAAAAATGTATTAATAAAAGTTGTAGAGAATTTAAAATTCTACAACTTGTATTTCAAATATTAATTTATATAACGCTAAGTTTAGCGGTAATAAGCGATTTTCTGTTTTTTTTCTTACAAAAACGTGTGAAAAATCGATTTTTTAAGATTTCGGCCTTAGTATGCATTAAACGACAAAAGTCTATAATCAAATTTATAGGAAATTAAAAGATCTAGAACTTTTATTTAAAGTATTTTTCTCTACACCTAATTTAGCGTGAATGAGTGGTTTTCTGTATTTTTAAGCTAAACTGAAGTTTATTTTCATTTTGCGTCTTTCAATCATGATTAAAATTAGGTTGTATTTGTTTGGGTTAGGTTTTTGTTTATTTCAAATGTTTTACAAAGTAAAAATGTTTTTACAAAGGAAGTTATCGTGCCAACCAACTTTTCAGAATTTTTACTTGTTTCTTGCTTACTTTTTGTTTCGTTTGAATTCTATTAGTATTACAGTTCTTTCCCTTACAGAAGGAATTGTGTACAAGAATTAGCTGTCATGTTTTGAATGGTTTCTTTATGGGATAGTAACCTAGAAATTTGTACTGTACTGTTTGCGTTTACTGTTTAGGTTTTAGTATTGCTTAGTACTTATATGTGTTGCTTTGTATTCTTTTGAAAAACGGTGGTTTTTCAGAAATTGTTTTTTTCCACTTCGGTACGATTTATTCAGAGACTAATAAAGATAGGCTATCTCCTTCAATTTTTGAAACCAGAGTAGTTTTATAACTTTCTTTATCTGGTATACCAAATAATTTGCCATTGTGTTATTAATTTTATGAGCTAGATGAGTAAATATTTCAAAATTTGGCCAATTTTAGATAAAGTCGAAAAAACATTGTTTAAACAATTCAGAATTTAAAAAAGCAAAGTAATATTGGTGTACTTTATAAAGCACAATTCAATGAATAAAATAGTTTTTGTTTAAAATCTCTATCTATAGTAGTAACTGAGAAAATGGTACCAGAAAATTACTAAACCAACATGTTGCATGGAATACAAACCTCTGTACCCTCATAATTCCACCCAAAATTGCGGTAAATAGATCGTCCCAGCTGTAAGCCGCCACTGGAACTCGGTCAAGTATGACTCCAAACGGTGTCTAGCCATCCTGCGGTGGTTTTTTTAATCACATTCGTGATTGTATTTAAGATTTATGGCCAGACTAACACACTCGAACTTTCAGCAAAACTCCATAATCCTGCAGTAGAGCACAGGCAGCTTTCTCGGTCGTCGGTAAACCTCATAATTTTACAATAAACACACGTACAGAACACAACGATGTACACAATTTCAAATTAAAACATACAATGAAACATTATCTTTGATAAATTAATGCAATACGATACAATTCATTACCGAAAATAAACATCATTAAATGTAGGCCTATAACAGTGGTATCATATTGTAAAGTTTAGACTAGTAATCAGAGTGGGCCCAGTTAATGTAAAAATACCAATTCTTGTAAGAATCGGTACTTTTACAATAACGGGAGGCGAAACACAATAACATTGTGTTTCGTTAAGATCCTACACTCCCCGGCTGTACGGGCAGTCGCAGTCGGTGCCATGATCTCCTCGAAATTAAAAAAGGTCTTTTAAAAAGTTTGTTTGTTTCTTTATGTACCCACTGGTTTCAGCTGTTTAACAGATGAATTTCGAAGATGAAGATTTTCTGGTTCAAATCCTCGTAAAGGTTGTTTCTTTTATACCGATTTGAATACTAGACAGTGATTTTAGGTGTCCTTGGGTGGTTGGGGTTCAATTAACCATACTCTGTCAGGAATGGTTGTCGTAAAACATATATTTATTCTAGATGAGAATGAAGAAAGATCTATTTTTACAACCTTGAAGTTAGCCAAATTGAGTATTTTACGCAGTTACTGTTTTACTTAAATTATGATATAAACAAAATTATTGTATAATATGATTATTATGTACAAAATAATATAATAAATTATATTCTATTATGATTGTGTTAAAAGAACAAGCAGAGTTATAGGTCAAGATATTTGGTTTCATTTAAAGAAACGAAGTTCATAATAATTAACAAGAAAACTGTCCCTCGTCATTTGAAAACAAAATACGGCAAAAATGGGAAAATTGAAAAATTGAATTATTTCGGGGTTGTGAAAACCAGTATAAAACCATCATTATGATTATATCCCTGTATAGGGGTATAAAACCCCTAATGTAAAAGTGTAAAACCAGAAAATGTAAACAACAGCAGGATAGTAAAAAGATGCATGCATATCATCCTCATCTCTTGGGTCATGGGATTGCTTAATGTTTTAAAATTGAACTAATTGCAACGTACACACATAAGAGATTTTAATATAAAATTTCTTCCTGTAGCCTATTATAATAAAAATAATTCTATACATCACTCAAACTACATAATTATTTGTTGTATTATAATATTATTCTATCTCCATAACAGGCGGTGAAATTATTTGCACTTTATCTGTTGGTTCCGAGGCTAGAAACATAGTTCAGTTTCTTATCTAATGGTCACCAAATTATATGACTAATATATTTAAGAACATATAAGGTAAAGGTGTAAAAAACACTAGTCGACGTTATCTTCTCTGGGAAAAATGAATTTTATTATACAGCCAGACCCTGTGGTGAATGAAGTGAAGGTATCATTTTTGGGGTGGAAAAAATTGTGCGGTTCCAATCACCGTGTAGTTGCGGGGTGAAGGGTACGGGTGATGTATAATGAATGAGTGACGCATGCTGGGAGAACGATTGTTGTATTACTCTGATACAAAACATTCGTTTTCTAACTTTCCGTATTTAAAATATTTGTTTGTATTTATTACATTCATTTATTTACATATTTTGATATAATATGGTAAGTTAAATATTATGAATCCGACCAAGTTAATAACCCGGTAGGTATTTGTTAAATTAATGTGCAGGATGATAAGAATATTTATTTTAGTCTAGTTCAGTCATGTCAAAGATACGGCCCGCGGGCCGCATCCGGCCCCCGGGCTGTATCAATACGGCCCGCGATCGCAATGTGTCATAGAAAGAAGAATCATGTTTTTTTAGAGCTTTAAGACTTCACTCGATTCCTCTAAGGAAGTTTTAAAATGCGCACAGTACATTTATAAGTAATTTTAAGGGCAGCGCGTGCCTAGACAAGCGAGAGAGATAGACAGTAACGCCATCTCTACCTGACATCAATGAGCTTGTCAAAAACAAGAGAAGTCAGGTATCTGGATCCTCGAGCTCAAAATAATAATTATCAACTTTTATAACTTTGATATGATTTTTAACAACCGTATATTATTTATACTATACAATTAAATAAATAAAATGTTATAATAATTCAGTACATTTTTTGTTATTTGAATCTGGCCCGCCTACATATTCTAAATTTAATATATGGCCCTCTGTAAAATTGAGTTTGACACCACTGGTCTAGTTGGTATATGCTACCACTACAAATGCATCAACTGTGAAACACTACTAACTCATTCAATCTCCCACTACTATAACAACGCACTGCATTCCTTTCAACTACACGGAGCTGGGACTCAAGCAATAGATGCTTTTCAGAAGGCCCAGCATGCTGATAAGCATACTTTTCCACTGAGTGAGCAAGGCAATGGTAAATCACCTCACTCCTTGTTTTACTTAGTAAAGCCTCTGGAGGATCAAACCACCCTTTTGGTTGATGTCCTAAACAACAACCACAATACTATCCCCCTTAACATTATATTTTAATTTACAACTGATAATACTTGTGTTAATATACTATTTACATTAACGAATTTTTTTTGTTGGAATTTACTATTGTAAAATTTATAGTTTTAGAAAATGCCATAAACTTGTCGACGATGACGTAAGACAAAAGGGCTCATTTACTGTCTTGCATGCAATAAAATCTTTACTGTTTAATCAATTTTCGTTGACCTGAATTACGACATTGAATAAAGAGGGATTGATTGAAGTGTCGAGTGAGAAAGAAAGATCGGAATAGAGTGATAGTATATTTATGTACAAGAAGAGGGTTTGTTCATAGTTCATTTGTGCGTTTTATTAAGGAAAAAGAGATTTATTTATGAGTCTGTTTGTATTAATAATAAAAACAAGTCTTTCTAAGACCACAAAACTGTACTACTATTTAAAGTACATAAAATTGTTTATTGTATTTATTTCCGATATTTTACCACAACCATAAAATAACAATAAAACCATAAAATTAATTGCATTAAAAATTTTATCAATAATATTTATTTTAAGATTAAATAATTTTATTTTTAACTTTAAATATTTATCTCAGAAATTAATTACAACAAAGAGATTAAAATTTTGTATATCAGATTCTTTTGAATGCATTTGTGCCTTATCTTCTTTCGGGTTCGTCCCCTATCGGAGGTTGGAAAATATCATAGCGATCTGGATCCTGTCGACCACGGCTTTGAACAGCTCCGCCGAACTATACTCTTACCCCCTCAGATTTTGCAGCCAGGAAAGTCTTCTAAAATCAACGCTTCTTTTTCCCTTAATATTTCCTTGGACAATAAAAGAATCTGTAATGAGAACTTATCTCCTCTGATAACATGGCCTAGATACTCTAATTTCCTTCTCTTTATAGTCCTCACCAATTCAAACTCCTTCCCATTCTCAATGTTACATCCTCATTTGTCACTCTCTCCGTCCATAACACTCTCTACATTCTCCTATAGCACCATATCTCAAATTGTGCCTGTATAGTATAGTACAAAAATATCCTTAACAGACAAGTGGAGTTTTAAATTATTTGCACTGAATCTGTTAGTTCCAGGGCTACAAAAAATAGTTCTGTTTCTTATCACATGGTCAGTCAATTATATGACTGAATCATTTAAGAACAGAAGAATACAGGTGTAAAAGACACTAATCAGAGTTATCTCCTCTCAGAGTAATGAATTTCACTATGCATCTAGACCTCCTATGGTGAATGAAGTGGTGTCATTAACAATATAGTAAATATATGCTTTTCAGGATGGTCTGGCATGCTGATAAGCATAGTTTTTAACTCAGTGAGGAAGGTCTCTTTTCTCGTTTTACTTGGTAAAACCTCTAGAGGTTTAAACTAGCCTTTCGGCTGATGACCTAAATTACAGTGTAGGACAAAGAGTGTTCCAAAAGAACTGGGTCGTGTTCTTATGAGCATACACCATTATCTGGAGGCATAGTTAGGTGAAAGTTAGATCTCCAAAGTAATTCATAGCTAGAGCTACAGTTTTGAATGGGTTAATTAGAAGTGAAGAATTCACTGATTGAGGATGTTTTTTGTTATGTTAAAGGCGTTGAACAGCACCCTCCAGATCTTAACATTATTTTATGAAAGTTACAAGAACATTTCTTTATTTTACAAGTAAAGTAAAAATGCAGAGCGATGCCAAGTAAAGCACTTCTAAATGCCGATTGTCACGAATTATAGTGGCCAAAGTACCAATGTTTTCTTCAGCAATGGCAGTTGATTTCGACCGCGATCTACGGCAATCAACTTGGTTGATTATGATCCTTCAGAAAATCCTTTGTGCCAACTGAATTGACACTTAAACAGTCTTCACTATACGAACCTGTCATCTCGTTCATAGTATTAACAGTTGATAAACCACGGCGAACATAATAGCGAATTACATATCTTTATTTGTTTATTAACAATATATAGGCTAACACTGTGCCTTATTACTGTGCCTCACAGTATTGTTTTGGAAACATGTAAAATTTGTTATTGACATAACAAATTTACATGTTTACAAAACAATCATGGCTAACAATTATTTTATTTACATAATATACTTGCTAATATATTATTTTATTTTTCGCTCTTAAAATAAAATAATGTTCCAATAAAATTACTTAGTATAATAATAATTATTATTTCAGTAAATTGATAATAATAATTAATAAAAATAAAAACAAAACTTCTCATAAAAAATAGTTACCTACGAAAAATTTGATCTAAAATAATATTTTTTATTATTAAATTAAGAAAAATGAACAGGAAATAATTAATTAAATAATTAAACAGGAATAATTTTATAATTAATAAAATAAAACTTCTCATAAAAAATAGTTACGAACAACTTGATCGAAAATAGTATTTTTTATTATTAAATTAAGAAAAATGAACAGGAAATAATTAATTAAATAAATAACTAAACAGGAATAATAATTAATAAAAAGAAAAACAAAACTTCCCATAAAAAATAGTTACGAACAACTTGATCAAAAATAATATTTTTTATTATTAAATTAAGAAAAATAAACAGGAAATAATTAATTAAATAATTAAACAGGAATAATAATTAATAAAAATAAAAACAAAACTTCACATAAAAAATAGTTACGAAAAACTTGATCAAAAATAATATTTTTTATTATTAAATTAAGAAAAGTGAACAGGAAAAAGAAACAGTAAAAGAGACGAAAGAAAAAAACGATGTGAGTCTGCTCTGTGAATTAATGTCATTTATTGGTTGGTGAGGGCTTGCTAACATTTTATGAGAATAGTTCGTAATTATCAAAAAAAGGATCGAGTTCCGGACTGAATTAATTGAAAAAGGATAATGTCCGTATTAAGAAAGGTATTACTGTATTGCACAGTGTTCACTCTAGATAAATAAAACAGATTAAAAGTCCTGGATATAACAAAAGGTACATATTAAAAAATGGTTTTAACAATATCTTCTAGGTCAACCTAATTATTAATTATTTTATATAAAAACTAGCATACCCCGCGCGGCTTTCCGTGTGAAACTTGTAATTAATTATTATACTTTCTCTTGCCTATATGAATGTATAGGAAGGAAGGTATTGTTTTCATATCGATTTTAAGAAATCGAATTTTCACCGGATCTACACGTTTTCAGACCCCCTGAACCCAAAAAACATGTTTTTAGCGATTGGTCTGTGCGTGTCTGTCTGTGTGTGGGTGTGTGTATACAAAATATCTTAAGAACGGAACATCGTACGAACTTGAAACTTGAAACTTAAGTTACATACCACTACCGGACCCGACACGAACATTTTCATCAAAATCTGTCTACTGGAAATAGTAGTTTATTCGTGTAATTTTTCACTTTTTTGCAATATTCTCAAAAACTGGTGCTACGATTTTTTTAAAACTCACCTCATGTACTAAAATTTTTATGCTCTACAAAATAGGGTAGGCGCTATGTTTGCTAAAATTCTTGGTGAGGCTGTTTTCACGTAAACAATTGGTTTTTTAAGATTGCGCCTGTAATATGCATTTTAGCGCAAAAATTTATATAATAAAAGTTGTAGAGAATTTAAAATTCTACAATTTTATTTCACACATTTTTTTATAACGCTTAGTTTAGCGGTAATTAGCGTTTTTCTGTTTTTTCTCACAAAAACGTGTGAAAAATCTATTTTTTAAGATATCGGCCTTAGTATGCATTTTACGACAAAAGTGTATATAATCAAATTTATAGAAAATTAAAAGATCTACAACTTTTATTTAAAGCATTTTTCTCCACAGAGCCTAGTTTAGCGTGGAAGAGTGATTATCCGTACTTTTAAGCCACACTGAGGTAGATTTTAATTTTGCGTCTTTCACTCATGATTAAAATTAGGTTATGTTTGTTGAGGTTAGTTTTTTGTTTACTCTAATGTTTTATTACTAATGTTAGGTTTATTGTTGTACTATATGCACTGGCAAGAGAAAGTTGTGTGAGTTTTTCGCACCAGATTTTTTTTTTTTTTAATAAAAATGTAACAGAAATTGTGTAGCTGCTAGTCCACTGTATACTCCAATGTACACACACACACTCACACATACATAAAACGTTTTGATAAATTTCTCCTCCGTACATCTCTCGCTAGCCTTTATAAGTTGTACTGTCTTCAACAATAGTACACACACACAAAACGCCCTTTTGATAATTTTCCCCGCGTACGTCTCTCAACAGCATCAAACCCCTCCATCTACTTCAACCGCAATATTTACTCACATGCACACACAGACACACATACACTTACATATTTATGACAATCTGCATTAGGACTCTTATGTTATCATTTTTGAAAAATTAAAAATAAATTGTTGCTGTGAATATCCCCTAATTTGTGTACGTTGCAATCTGTTCAGTTCAGAACAATAAGCAACCCCATGACCCAATGAGATGAGGATGATGTATATGACGTGTAAATGAGGTGTAGTCTTGTACAGACCAGGCCGGCCATTCCTGAGAGAGTATGGTTAATTGAAACCCAACCATCAAAGTACACCGGTAACCACTGTCTAGTATTCAAATCCGTATAAAAGTAACTACCTTTACTAGGATTCGAACCAGGAACCTTCATCTCCGAAAATCAGCTGTTAAACAGCTGATTTTGGCGACGACTTTACCTCTAGACCAACCCGGTGGGTTGCTGTGAATATAAATACAAATATTCTGTAAAAATGTAATGAAAATCCATTTCATTTTTGGAAATTAGCCTGCACAAAAACACACATATGCTTTGTCTTAATAATATTTGTATAGATTGCATACTTATACATGACATTCAAGAATTTCAAACTCTTGATCAAAAGATTTCTAATTCAGCTGGGGCAGAACTCTCACTTGGAGTCTTTGATTTCTCTTCGTCATTAGGGTTAGGATTATGCATATTTATAATAGTTTTTTTGTTTCTGATATTGCGCTAGTATTATGTATATATGTGTTGCATTTGAATATGAAGAAATAGTTAAATTAGAGGTACTTCAGGCTAAATTTTGTTTTCATTTTTTTCTCTTTTATAATGGAAAGTAAACTGGTAGAGGTTTTTTTGTCATGTTTTATTAATGGTGTTTCATAACTTTGCTGATGTTTGTATTATCATTCATTAACATTTTAGTTTTGTTATCATAAGGTTGAATTTTTATTTACGTATGTATTGTGTCTGTTTTTTTTTATTTTTTATTATTATTATTATTATTATTATTATTATTATTATTATTATTATTATTATTATTGTTGTTGTTGTTTAGGTCAACAGCCGAAAGGCTGGTTTGAACCTGTAGAGGTTTTACTAAGTAAAACGAGGAGTGAGGTGGTTTACCATTGCCTTCCTCACTGAGTGGAAAAGTACGCTTAACAGCATGCCGGGCCCTCTGAAAAGCACATATTTTCCACTCTGCAAATGACATCTTCACTTCATTCACCACAGGGTCTGGCTGTATAGTGAAATTCATTACTTTCAGAGAAGATAACTCTGACTAGTGTCTTTTACACCTCTACCTCTTCTGTTCTTAAATGATTCAGTCATTTAATTGGCTGACCATGTGATAAGAAACAGAACTATTTATTTTAGCCCTGCAACAAACAGATTGAGTGTAAATAATTTGACACTCCACCTGTCTGTTATGGGCAGCATTTATTATTATTTTATTATTATTATTATTATTATTATTATTATTATTATTATTATTATTATTATTATTATTATTATTATTATTATTATTATTATTATGTGCGTATGGACCCTGATGGATCGCGCAAAACATTCCGACTCATTTTTGGAAATTCTTTCTCATTTTCCATACTTCTCTCATTCTTTCCCCGTGTGTTTGCTTCCTCTCTTCTGTCCACTTTGTCCCTGTCTTCCTAATAGAGAAGAGACAAAAGAACTGTCACTGTGAACGAGTCACGGTTACTTATAAGTCACGGTGACCACAGTTATTCAGATAGGCGAGTAACCGTTCCCCAGTCACTGTTACATAGATCGCTTGCTCTTCTGTTACTGGAAGACAGGACGACACGGCGAATGTTCACCGTACTATTCTACAATATAGCACAGCCTCTCGTTCACCAGTCACAGTTACAAAGATCGCTTACTCATTCACTGTTTAAGGCAGGACGACCGTAATTCTACAGTTCCTTCAATCACTTTTACAATAATCAGTTACTCATTCGCTGTTCACTGTCACTTTTAAGAGAGAACGAATTCTTTACCTTAGGAACTAGTGACAAATTCACTCGCTCACTCACTGTTCACAGTTAATAGACAAAACGACATAATATGCTTACTCTTCTTCAAGGCCCCTATGATAGCTACGTAAGATATGTTGGTCTTTTCACTGGGCTTAGTGCTCTCCTTGTCGCCTCTCCTTTGATAACCGGCACGTCCATTATTTTTTTACTTCAATCTTTATTTCACTCTTCTTTCTCTCTCATCCTCTCTCCCTCTCTCAGTCTCTTCCCCTTGTTATGTTTGTCATCTACTAGACTAAACAAAACGAGGGTAGTTCCTTTACATCTCTGATCGCGGTAAAACAATTACATTACAGTATTTTTTTCATTGCACGCCGCGTTCTACCTAGCTATTTTATTTATAATGTGCGTTGTTATTTTTCAGTTATAAATATTGTTTCTTGTACTTCCTTTTTTTATACAAAATGTTATTTTTATTACTAATTTTGGATACCTTGTGTTAATTAGTTTTAGGCTAAATTTTTATTTTAGTTATATCATGAAATAACAACTGAAAACATTATTATTGTTTCATGATAACAAATGAAAAATGTACTAAGAAAATACAAAGTTATTGCTAAATCACAAGTAACTATTAAAAGTAACGGTGAACGCAAAATCACTGTCACCGTGATCACGGTGACTGGTTGAAACAGTGAACGCTCTTCACTACTTCCTAAGGACCTCATTCTCTGAATTCACATTCCACTCGTTTATCCTGTTTCTGAATGTATTTCTGTCTGCAATACCTGTTGGGTCTATTTGTGTCTTAGGTAAGTCTATTTTCACTTGTGTAATTCATGGTGTTGTAGATATACCTCTTTGTATGTTAGTAATAATTTTGGTAGTGAGTCGTGTTGGGGGGAGTCTACTGATGTGTCCACAGAATTGCAGCCTTCTTTTCCGTATGTCTGCCGCTAGGTTAGAAATCTTCTCGGGTGTTTTTCTGGAGTGTAGCCTGTAGATATCGAACCTTCTGTTAATTTTTGACCTAGAATTTTAGTCATGATTTATTATATACTAACATAGTTTTTAATGTTATTTGATCATTTTCTCTTTTGTGTGACTTATTTTTTTGTGTAATAAGTGATGTAGTATCGGTATTAACTCTTTTATCTGGTTTTTTTACCAGTGCTATTATTGTTGTATGTAGTTTCATTTTGTGCTATGTATTTTGTTACAATTAGAGTAATCCTCCTCCAAGCACGGGCTTTGCTCTTTTGGAGGAGTAATAATGGAAACAAATACATATATTAGTTTAAAGTTTTAAAATCGACTAGTTAAATTTCCTGCAACAATTTTTTTGGAATGTTTTTATTATAAATATCCGTTGTCAAGTGAATTTAATATCACATGATATATATTTATAACTTTTACAAGAGAACAATAAATTTTTGTACTCGAGTAGAGATGAAAGCGAAGAAAGTTTTCCTTGGAGAAAGTTAAAGTTATCCCACCTAACTTTTAATCGGTAATACAAGTATTTTAAAGTACTTAATAATATAATAAAAATTTAGCAGTAGCAGTACAAGCTGTCTACAATTTAACCCAACGAATGTTAAACCAGCAAGGAGAAACTTTTAATTTTCCAGAAAAATTATTCATAACTTTTGAGGATTTTAATTAGCATAGTATATAAGAGTAATTAAAATTATTTAATAAAACAAAATTACGTAGGGTAGGTTTTATGAAATCTCTCATTTATTTCAATAAAAGTTTAAGCCTTTTGCATGGCCATAAACGTCATACTCCATTTTTCTCTTTTAATTTATATCAGTCCTCTTCTCTCTTATTTTCATTCCAAAAATATTTAATCGTTTATTCCGGCGCCAAATAACATAATTAAAAAATAGTAATTAAATTCAAACGAAAATAAAACTAATATCTTTGCTTATTTTGTTTTTCTGTTTATGTTAGGAAATATTTAATTAGATTTAGTAAGTTTTAGTCAGTTATGTAAATATTTTTATTTTCTTCGTATGGGGCCTGTTTTAGATAACTTGAGGTGACTTTAGACATTTCTGGAAGCTCTTTTTGCAGCTTACATTCTCGAAATTCGTTCCCGATAATAAAAAAACTTAAAATATGTATTTAAATAATAACTTCTATTTGAATCGGCTCATGCAAAAAGGGTCCTACATCACTCCGGCATCATTTTGAGAAAAATGAAAAAAACTGTATAAAACCGCAAGTTCTGTGAATTACTGGACAATTTTTTTTCTGATCAAACTACAAAGCCATATCTATTGAAAAGTCAATTGCTTTTGTCACTGAAGTGTGTTAAATTTTTAAAAATAAATAAATAAGTTGCTGGACATAGGTCTCTTTTTGCATGATGGCTTGAGGGTGGCATAGTCAAAACACAAAGTGATGCTTCAATAATAGAATTTATTAATAAAAGAGTGAAAATATTGATACAGTAATAATTCCAATAATATTAAGCTGAATAAAAATTAAGTTTATAAAAATAAAACATTAATAACACTATTATAAGTTCAAAAAATACAAAAAATATTATTATTCAACATAATATTCATCTTCTGCTTCAGCTGTAGTAGTAGGTAAATTGATTAATGATTCGAAGTAAGACTTTTACTTATCCAGTATGTAGAACTCCAGTTTTTTCAAGTCTTCAATTTTGGCTATATTAACAGGAACCTTTCTTAACAGATAAGCTTTTTGAGTAGGAAGTTGAATTGGAATCAGACCATCAAACCCGTCTATAAACTTAGATGCAGTTAATACTCCTGGATATTCTGAAGTCATTGTAAAGTGGTGGAAACTGCTTATTCCAAAGAATATTTTCTTTTCTTTTGTTGTATTTTTTCCTTTGGTTTCCAAAGAAACTGGACTTCTTTTATAATACTGGGGCCACCAGTTCTTAAACTCTAGAATTTCATCAGCTGAAACTTCCGTAACTTCAAATTTATGGAGGTTCATTTTAGAGCTTTCTAAAATAATTTTAGTAATTTGTCTCAGGTTATAGATTCTATGAAACTTTTTATACAATTTTTTTATTTGACTGAAATCTCAATCGCAAGGGAGGAAGCTGTGTCCTCTTATAAGGTAATATTGTTCAATCTTATGAAAACGCTTCACTCCAACTAATGCAAGTAACATTTTAGATAAGGCATGATTTTTATTCTGTGCCGAACAGTTATCACTATATAGATGAAGAGTTTTAACAGATTGACATATTCCAATCCATTTTTTCTTGCTTCTTTCTTTATGTTTCTTTTCCATAAGGATGGATTACTTTTTTTCTTTTTGGTTCAATATTTGCTCTCATAGTATCACTTATACGACAATACTACAACACGATAAACAACGAATAACATAACCTTTACATCTAAACGTACAGAAAGAAACACAGAATGCGGTGCGCTCTGATGAGTGATTCGTGTAACAACGAAGCCAAGTCCTGGACTGGAGTACCTTCTAGCATGAAACAGCAGATTGTATGTATTCACACACACTTATTTATTGTTGCTAGAAGGACCGTTTTTACATAAAAGATGGAGGTACAACTATACATTGAAAATCCAATGCTATCTCAATTTTGCCCAAATCTGGACTTTGGTTCCTTATTGCATGAGCCGATTCATTTACATTTAACAAATTATATATTTTTAAGAAAAAATATCTGGTGGGACGGTACCGCCTATTCGGCTTTACGCGCATAGTTAAGCTGTGACAAGATGGCCTCCCTGTCTTCTGTCTCGGAACTAAAAAATTACTTTTTCCTATTCGTTTTTGAAAAAATTATTTGATGTGAATACAACAAATAGAACCTTGCTTAGCTTACCCTAAAAAAATTAATAAAATTTAGATTTTTAATACCTGGGTTTAGAAAAATTAATAAAATGACAGACATTTCAGTGTATGTAGGGTCATGTAGGTAGGTAGGGGCAACAAGGGGGCCTCGCGAGACCTGTTCGATATCTCAGAGCTAACTTTGCTTGATTAAACTTCAAATATATTTATCATAATAACAAAAAAGCTTCAAAATATGTATTTAAGTAACAAATTCTTTGTACATTTAAAAAATTATATATTTTTTAAGCAAAAATATCTGTTAGGATGGTACCGTCCATTTGGTTTTAACACGCATAGTTAGGGCGTAACAACAAGATGGCCTCCCGGTCTTCTGTCTGTAAACTAACAAATGACTTTTTTCTCGTATTAGTTTTCAAAAATGTTATTTGAAATGAATACAACTTGAACGTTGCATAGATGACCCTAAATATTTATTAATATTTATATTTTAATACCTGGGTTTAGAAAAATTAATAAAATGACAGGCTTCTCAGTGTACGTAGGGCATGTCGGTAAGTCGGGGCAACAAGATGGCCTCAAGATTCCTGTTTGGTATCTCAGAGCTAACTTTGCTTTATTAAACTTCAGATATTTACGTTATAAAGAAAAAAGACTTTAGAATACCAATTTAAATAATGAATTCTATTTACATTTAAAAAATTTATATATTTTTTAAGCAAAAATATCTGGTGGGATGGTACCGCCTATTCGACTTTATCGCGCATAGTTAGGCGTCACAACAAGATGGCCTCCCTGTCATCTGTCTCGGAATTAACTAATGACTTTTTTCTATTCGTTTTCAAAAATATTAATTGATGTGAATACTACATATATAACCTTGCTTAGATTACTCTAAATTTTTAATAAAATTTAGATTTTAATACTTGAGTTTTAAACAATTAACAAAATGACAGACATTTTGCTGCACGTAGGGCCATGTCGGTAGGTCGGTGCAACAAGATGGCTTCACTGTGCCTTTTCTGTATTTCAGAGCTAACTTTACTTTATTAAACTTCAAATATTGTAATATTTTAAAATATTGCTTTGCTCTTTTCTGCACCGGTGTTTTCACCGGTTTTCACCGGGGTTTTTCACCGGTGTTCTCTTTTTGCTGTTGATAAAGTTCCTTAAAGACCGTATTTAGTTGTCTGACTTTGCTGTGGTTCATTACGTTTTTTCTGGTTATTCCGGTTTTTTTTAAATACCCTTTCTGAATTCTTTGATTGATTTATCGGACAACTTAGGTCTATTGTTTAGTGTCTTAAAAATTTGTTTTGTCAACCGGTTGCAATCCATTCTATTTAGTAAAGTTTTGTCTTTCAGAACACTTGAATTTTGTCTGCCTAAAATTAATTTTGTTAAAGTAGATTATCAGCTTATATCTTTTATGTGCCTGTTAATTAATTTTTTACTTTCTCTTACCCTATATTATAGGGTAAGAGAAAGTAGAAAACTACCCTATATTATAGGGTAAGAGAAAAAACTAATTAACAGGCACATAAAAGATATAAGCTGATATGGGTATATGAGTAGGTCTACTTTTACAAAATAAATTTTAGGCAGACAAAATTCAAGTGTTCTGAAAGACAAAACATTACTAAATAGAATGGATTGCAACCGGTTGACAAAACAAATTTTTTAAACACTAAACAATAGACCTAAGTTGTCCGATAAATCAATCAAAGAATTCAGAAAGGGTATTAAAAAAACCGAAATAACCAGAAAACATTAACATGACCTGAAAACTATTTAAACATATTTAATCATATTATGATTAAATAAGGAAAGAAAGTTTTGTTTTCATATCGATTTTTTTAAGTCGTGTTTTCACTGGAAATACACGTTTTCAGTCTCTCTCAACAAAAAAAAACCAAAACGCGGATCAACCGATTGGTCAGTGTGTATGTGTAAACAAATTATCATTCAACGCTCATGAACAGAGTATTGTACAAAGTTTTAACTTAAAACTTAAGTTAAGCACCACTAGTAGACCTGACACAAACGTCATAATTGGGCAATCAAAAGTAGTAGTTTATTCGTGATATTTTTTACTTTTTGCGATCTTTTTTTCATAATCGGTTCCAATGATTTTTTTTTTGAAGTGACTGCTTCTTCTGGTGCACCTGGACTTTTTTGGTTTTCCGTCATGTCACGCTCGGCTATCAAGTATTTTTATGAAAACAAATTACCATTAATTAATTTAAAAAAGTCATTTTTATTTAGTTTTTTAATAAATTAATTAATTAAGTAGTCACTTCTGTCGGTGAGTCCTGCGACTCCTGTTTAGTTCATCTTATTTAAAAATATGTTCTACAAAATAGGGCAAACGCCATATCTGTTAAAATTCTTGGAAATCTGAGCGCTCGTAGTAAAAAATTTTTTATTTTTAAATATATAGTATTAAAATAGTTCAAAACTCAGAATTAACATGGAAAAAGAGGCCCTAATGAACGAATTCTAAGTAATTTAATTTACATCTTTAAAATCGGTTGAGTAGGTCAAACTTTATAATTTCTAAAAAAAATATCGGTTTTATAAAATTAAATTTTTTGGGAAACAATGATCAAATACACGAAGGATTGAATATTAGATTGTAATTTTGTATTCTGTACATTGCTGGTATCCCTACGTAAGTTATAGAACTTGTAGAGAATAAAAAGGGTTCTTCAATGAAACAAACCGCAATAATACAAAATATTTTATTCCCTTAGAGAACTATATTAATATTTAAGGAGTTTAAAGTTTTACAAAGAGACTGTTGAATTTGCCTCGCTCTTTCTTTCGTTTTTATTAAATTATTGACATATAAAACACAGTTAATTAAATAAAATACAATATACTGACTGTTCAGAATTATATTCTCTAACAAACTGTGTGAAATACATTGTATTATTTCTATTATTATTATATTATATTATTTCTTAAGGTAAGCTTCCATAAATTGTTGATTAGGTCATCAGCCGAATGGCTGGTTTGAACCTCTAAAGGCTTTTTTAAGTTAATCGAGGAGTAAGGTGGTTTACAATTGCCTACCTCACAGAGTGGAAAAGTATGCTTATTAACAGGCCAGGCCCTCTGAAAAGCATCTACTTTCCACTCTGCAAATGACACTTTCACTTCATTCACCACAGGGTCTACATGTAGAATGAATTCATTAGTCTCATAGGAGATAATTATGACTGGTATCTTTTACAGCTCTACCTCTTCTGTTCTTAAATGGTTCAGTCATATAATTGGCTCACCATGTGATAAATAACACAATTATTTTTGTAGCCTATAAATTAAGATGAATATAATTTACAATCACCTTATTTGATCAATGTTTTTACTACATTTATTCGGTATAAATAATTTAAACAAGAAGTACCAATATAGTCTGTAGAATTTCAGTAGATATTCCGCTTATCCTGTCTTGTAGAGCATAAAAAGTGCAGTAAATACAGCGTTTTTTAAAAAATAACATAACGCTATTTTTGAGAAAAATAGAAAAATCATTTAAATATGGCACGAATAAACTACTATTTCTGGTGACCGATTTTGATGAAAATGTTCTTGACAGGGTTTCTTGTGGTACCTAACTTAAGTTTCAAATTTCAACCTTGTACGCTATTCCTTTCTTAAAATATTTTGTTCATATTTTCACACCCACATAATCGGTAAAACCATTTTGAATTCAGGGGGTCTAAAAACGTGTATCTTTGGTGGAAATTTTATTTAAAAAAACCATGAAAACAATGCTTTTCTACCAAGTGTGTTCATAAAGAGCAAGAAGAAGTACAAATGGTCAGAGAATTATAGTACAGGTCATTTGTTCTAGCTAGAAGCTTTCCCTCCAACGCTGTGTGCCGCTGAGCTGTTCTGTTTAGTGGTGGGGGAAGCACCTCGTAGTTGTAACATAGTATACGGTTAGAAAGAGACGGAATGATCATTAAGTGAGAAGGAGACAACACTTGCCCCTTTGAAACTATCCCTACTCACCTACTCGCCCTCCCCTTACAAGCTTCTTCCTAAAACAAACGTACTATACGTAGTATACTAAATAATGTAATCTACGATAAACTGAGAGAAATTATAATAAAAGAACAATCAATAATTAAGTGCAATTGTCAAATAAGATTAAAATTGTTGTTTAAAGTTAATCAAGATAGCATTGATAGATTTGAAACATTAAAATGACTGGTTATTTGTGAGTAGAATGAGAGATTATTACTTAGTATGTATTGTTGAACCAAAGTAAGTCTGATTAGACTTAACTAACTGTCAATGCTTTCTATGTGACTGGTCAGCAGTCAGTGAGCGAGTTAGTGAGTCACTGAGTCAGTGAGTGAGCTTACAGAGAACGCTGAATGCATAGCGACCTAAAGGGGTGACCCTTTACACAATGGCTGAGAAACCGCACTGATGGTTCTACACTACTCAAATGGAAGGCTTAGTAAACTCCTCAATTGTTCTATTCGTTCAACTTCGAAAACCTCAGACCACTTGTTAAATTTATAAACGCTTTGTATGTTCGTTTTCGTATGTTCCTCAAGCAAATTCACCACTTATCTAGCTTTCTGTTGCTATCTTTCTCTTTTAACTTGTTTAATTTATACGAAAACGTTTAACAGATGCTTAATTTAATTATAATCGTATTCAAACAAAAGATTAAACAATACAATTAATTAATTTTAGGATTAATTTATCGCGATGAATTGTTTACAAAGAATACAAGGATGGTAGGAATTCAACTTAAAATCCAAAGCATAAAACTGAGTACATCTTCTTTATATTAAATATTTTTGTTGACTTCTACTTTAAATTCAGAAGTTCACAGAATGCACAACAACTAAATGAATTTTTACAGTAAAATATTTATTTTTTTCATCTGTTATTTTGAATCTTTAACTGTACTATCGAGAACAACCAAAAAATGAGGAAACATCGATATAAAATTACAATATTAACAAGATCAGGAATAATATAAAACACAATATTCAGCAATATTAAATTTGAAACAACAATTAACGGAAAATATGCTAAAATATGAAACTACACTAAAGTATGAAAAGAAAAAAAAACACGATTATATTGGCAAAGAAAAGTTATTACCTATAGTAATAAAGGAATTTTTTTTTGTCTTTCATTTTTATTACGGTACTGTACATTGAGCTGCACAACTTCCGTATTTGGTTTTTAAATGGCGGAGTGGAATTTAACTTTAAGAAGAAGAGGTACCCAGTGATACATTCTCCTTTTAAAACTCCGGGTATTGCCCGTTATTCAGACCAAGAGGTCTCTACTCCATTTTCGCTTTAAACGTCGCACAGTTGGCAAGTTCCTTGTAGCTAGATCACGGGCTAGTTGGTTTGGATTGTCATCTAGTTTTTCGTGAAATGTACTATACAAAGACGCGGTTAGCTCCTTTAGTGTCGGAATTTTGAAATTGTCGTGGAGGGTTTTATTGCTTACATAAAAAGAGCGCCAGAAGCAAGTCTTAAAAATTTTTATTGAAAGGTCGACTTTAAATTACTCTTTGCCGCTATTCCAAAGAGCTGGACGCCATAAGTCTAGATTGGTCTTAAAAAAGGATTTGTATATTAAAATCTTGGAGCGGAGGTTCAATCTTTGTCGAGAGTTAATTAAGCAGAAGAGTAGCTTCTGGCGGCGGTTAAGTTCTAAACCATATTTAAAACAACAAAAATAATTACTTCTAATATTTCACATTATTTTAGTTTTTGAACATAAACATGCAGAAAGAATTAAAGAAGATCTCTGCTCTATCTTCTTTTTAATATTCTAATGAAGCCTGGTGGATTTGCTATATCACTGATAAACGGATTATTATGGGATTTGTAGTTTTGAGTAGAATATTTAATACAACTATTTTTAATGGTGTTTAAATTAATGGTGTTTTTAAATTGGTGTGTTCATAGTAGGGTGAACCGTTAATTATACGAAGAATTGTTTTTTTTTTTAAGTTTAACGTCCGACTGTTCTGCAATTACTGCTAATGCAGACGGTGAAGAATAAAATGATTTTTTTGTAACGTATGAAAATATGCCGTGCCTTAATGGGATTCGAACCCAAGACCGCATGTTGAAAGGCGAGCACGTTACCAACTTCGCCAAAGCGGCCGGCATTATACGAAGAAATTTAGTTTATACGAAGAAATTTAGACTGGAATGCTTAAGTAGTTTGTTAAATCACTCTGTTTTGCGCAACCAAAAATTTGAATACCGTACATCCAGATAGGTTTTAAGAGGGAATTAATCATTTTTATTTGAGACGTATGGGTGTATTAGAGTGAACAAATCTGTATAGTTGTTTCAAGTGTAAAATTAGTTCAAGTCATTTCATCTTAATGTGGTGTTTCCAGGTCATGCGTTAATCAAAATGCAGTCCAAGATAGCGAACAGTAAAATTTTTCGGCAAGGTTCATTATTTAAGAACACCGACGGCACCGGATGTTTATTTAGAGTGGATGTGATATGAACAGACTTCGCCGGAATTAACTTCATTTTTCAGTCCTTCAACTAGTTGTCTACTAAATTTAGGTGATGTTAAAAATTTTGAATGGCTGTTTGAATGGAAAGATCTTGTGATAAAATGGCTGTATCATCCGCAAACGTTACTCGAGAGGTGTTTTGTGTACAAGGAAAGTCAAGACTCGCTTCCCTCTAGGTTTATATTTCTACGCTTGCAGAGGAAGTCTGTGTGCTGGCAAGCAAAGTCAATAGTTGAACCAGTTTCTTTTATATATTTTTAACGTTTCACAAAGTGTCTAAAAATTTAATTGGGCGCGTATAGTTTCGTTACGTACTTTATCTAACCGGGTACAACCTATCACTCCCCGCAAAAATCTCATTTCAGCAGCCTGGATACAAGATTTATTCCCCTGTAATGACACCCATGTTTCACTCCCATATGTTATGAGTGGTACTGCCATTGCTCTATAAAATTTCAATTGGGTGTATTTTCTCGTTTTCTTTCTAATTGTTCTGCGGGTAGAACACCATACAGCGCTGAATTTTGCCAGTTTTTCCCTCACGTCATCATCTTTGTCATAGGAAATCCTGCATTCTAAATATTTAAAATCTCAAACTTGTTCTATAGTTCGGTTGGGAAGTATCATTTTAAGCGAACTGGCCGTCTTTCCTTGAATGTCATAATCTTTGATTTTTGTGCCGATATCCTCATGCCAAACTCTGTGCTAATGTTATGCAACTTATAAATGGAATTATGGAACCTATTTATTATTATGGATTATAATGCCCTATCTTCTGTGTCAAAAATAAAGGTTTATATGATAAGGTGTGTGTATGTACTTCAATATTAAATCATTTTTAAGGTAACCATATCATCATAGTTTATTCTTACTACAAACAAGAGTTTTGAATGGATATTTTATTTATTTATTTATTATTTCTTTTGGTTTAACGTCCGACTGTTCTGCAATTACTGCTAATGCAGATGGTGAAGGATGAAATGATTTTTTGTTACGTATGAAAATATGTCGTGCCTGAATGGGATTCGAACCCAAGACCACATGATGAGAGGCGAGCACGTTACCAACTCGCCAATACGGCCGGCAATGGATAGAATAGTATATTTAAATTTATTTGGCAATGGATAAATAATATTTTTGAATGGATAGAATAGTATTTGTGGAACATTGTTAATGTATTTTACTTCCTCTTGCCTATATGAATATATAGAAAGGAAAGTATTGTTTTCATGTCGATTTTTCGAAATCGAGTTTTCACCGGATCTATACGTTTTCAGACCCCCTGAACCCAAAAAACATGTTTTTAGCGATTGGTCTGTGTGTGTGTCTGTGTGTGTGTCTGTGTGTGTGTGTCTCTCTCTGTGTGTGTGTGTGTATGTGTGTGTGTGTGAACAGAATATCTCAAGAACGGAACATCGTACGAACTTGAAACTTGAAACTTAAGTTAAGTACCACTACCGGACTCGACACGAACATTTTCATCAAAATCGGTCAACCGGAAGTGGTAGTTTATTCGTGTAATTTTTCACTTTTTTGCGATTTTCTCAAAAACTGGTCCTACGATTTTTTTTTAAATCGCCTGGTTTACTCAATTTTTTATTCTCTACAAGATAGGGTAGGCGTCATGTTTGCTGAAATTCTGGGTGAGGCTGTTTTCACGTAAAAACGTTGTTTTTTTAAGATTACAGCTTTAATATGCATTTTAGCGCAAAACTTTATATAATAAAAGTTGTAGAGAATTAAAAGTTCTACAACTTTTATTTCAAACAATTTTTTGTATAACGCTTAGTTTAGCGGTAATTTGCAATTTTCTGTTTTTTTCTCACGAAAATGTGTGAAAAATTGATATTTTTAAGATTTCGGCCTTAGTGCATTTATTTAGTGTGCATTTTACGACAAAAGTGTATATAATTTAATTTATAGAAAATTAAAAGATCTACAACTTTTATTTAAAGCATTTTTCTCTACAGAGCCTAGTTTAGAGAGAAAGAGTGATTTTCCGTATTTCTAAGCCAAACTGAGGTTGATTTGCATTTTGCATCATTCACTCATGATTAAAATAAGGTTATGTTTTTGAGGTTAGTTTTTGTTTATTTCTAATATTTTATTATTAATGTTAGCTTTATTGTTAATTATTTGCATTGGCAAGAGAAAGTTGTGTGAGTGTTTCACACCAGATTTTTGTGTATTATTTTTCAGGGTCGATTGTTGGGAAAAGTAGATGCTTATTTCAGTTCGTTTCGACGATGTAATTACCCAAGAGTTACTTCACAAGGTGTCGTTGAAATCGTCCATGAATGTGGACGTTATTCCAGGTATGTATTTTTTTAAATATTTAATATTACTATAAATTAATTTTGAAATAAAATATTTTACAATAATATACTTACATACGTAAACGATGAGGCAGAAATACTTTTCGGGTTTGTTATTAGAGGTAATAACTATCGGTTGCTTCAATTAAAAACGGAAATGAAGATTAAAAAATAAAAGATGTCTCGGTTGAACATTCCTGAGAAAATAGTTCAGCTAATCTTCAGAAAATTTTTTACAGGATCTTAAAAGAGTTTCTGATAATGGAAGGAAAGATAGCAGGAAAGCGCCGGCCGGGTAGAAGGAAAGCGTCCTGGCTGAAGAATTTGAGAGATTGGTTTGGTCTCAACTCCACGTCACTGTTCCGAGCAGCTGTTTCGAAAGTTAGAATAGCAATGATGATCGCCAACCTCCGACGCGGAGACGGCACTTGAAGAAGAAGAAAAGAGTTTATGAGGCATTTAAATAAAAAATATAAGTTTCTTATATTGTTTTTTTTGGTAATCGCCTAAAAGGATAGTTTGATTCTTTAGAGGCTCTACTAAGTAAAACGAAGAGTGACGTGGTTTACTATTGCCTTCTTCACTAAGTTGAAAAAGTATATTTATCAATACGCCAGGCTCTCTGGAAAGAACTAAGTGACGTGGTTTACTATTGCCTTCTTCACTAAGTTGAAAAAGTATATTTATCAATACGCCAGGCTCTCTGAAAAGCATCTACTTTCCACCTTCAAAATTACACCTTCACTACATTCATCAGAGGGTCTGGCTGTATAAAAGAATTCATTATTCTCAGAGGCGATAACTGTGACTACCAGTAGTGTATTTTACACCTTTTCCTCTTCTTTCTTAAATGCTTCAGTCATTTAATCTGCTGTCCATATGATAAGAAACGAAACTATTTTTGTAGCCGTAGAACACGTCGAATGCAAATAATTTAAAACTCCACCTGCCTGTTATGGGTATAAATTTCATATATAAACGCATATAAGAAATGCATTTTATGAATTCCGTTCATTCAATCAATTCACTTTATAAATTGAAATTTTTTCAAATTTTTACCGAAAATGGCAACATTACATTGTTATGACACATTAAGAAACCTTTTGCAAGAAACCGCATCTTGATATCTGTAAGTCCAATAATAAGTCGTAATTTTGCCTAAAATGAGCTACTCGTAAATTTATCGACTAATATGTCAGCTAAAATTAAAAACTGAGCGTTAAATGTAAGTATTAAAAGTATGGATAATACTTTTTTTTTATTTATTCAAGGTCGCATCGACCATAAGGTCATTAGCTACCACGTTGCACATAAATACATATAGTACAAAATTTTCAAAGAAGACACAAACAAGCACAATAAGATCATCAATAAAAACAGAATGATGCCAACGCCGGCCGCATTGGCGTAATTGGTAACGTGCTCGTCTCTCATCATGTGGTCCTGGGTTCGAATCCCACTCAGGCACGGCATATTTTTATACGTTACAAAAAAATCATTTCATCCTACATTGCATAAAGTACCACCCCAACTTCGTTGCTAATGACCGTTGCAGTTGATGCGACGTTAAATAAATAAATAAAAAACAGAATGAAAAATTAGTTAAGTTCAATGAAAGTTTAGACAACATAAAAAAAATAGAATAACACGATGAAAAAGAACATAAATGATTTTACAATTATATCAAATCTGAAATTGTGTGAAAATTAAAATAATTATTGTCTTTTGAACCGCTAGTTTGTCTACTGAATAAAGTACTAAAATGTTGTTACTTTTGAATAGCGTTCGTGTGGATTGTGTAGTTTGGCAGTCTGTGATGATGTGTTTGATTGAAAGTTGCGTGTTGCAATGTGTACAATGTTGTGGTTTATCTTTCTTAAGTAAGTGTTTGTGTGTAAGTGTAGAGTGTCCAATGCGTAATTGTGTAAGTAGTACTTGAGGCCTTCGAAGCTCCATGTGAGGCTGTCGGTTTTCAAAAATATGTTTTTTTGTGATGTTGTGAAGTTTGCTGGAGGATTTTGAGGCAGATTTTGTTCCAGTGTTGTTTTTTTTGGTTGTTGTTGTTTAGGTCATCAGCGGAAAGGCTGGTTTGAACCTGTAGAGGTTTTACTAAGTTAAACGAGGAGTGAGGTTATTTACCATTGTCTTCCTCACTGAGTGGAAAAGTACGCTTATCAGCATGGCGGGCCCTCTGAAAAGCACAAGTTTTCCACTCTGCAAATGACACCTTCATTTCATTCACCACAGGGTCTGGCTGTATAATGAAATTCATTACTTTCAGTGGAGATAACTCTGATTAGTGTCTTTTACACCTCTACCTCTTCTGTTCTTAAATGATTCAGTCATTTAATTGGCTGATAAGAAACAGAACTATTTATTTTAGCCCTGCAATAAACGAATTGAGTGTAAATAATTTGACACTCCATCTGTCTGTTATGGGCAGTTGTTTTGGTTATGTACGATATTACTTATTAAAGACAGACTTACTAATAGTACAGTATTACCATGATGCTTGAAATAATGTTGTGCGCTTTCATCGTTGAATTAATTTTTTTTATCTTATCTTCCGGTGAAATTTATTAATATCTACAAGAATATTTGATTTTGGAAATTTTCTTGAAAGTCTGCATTAGTATTTTTTTGTGGCGCACAAGAATTCGATTTTTGTCAATTTCCATTCCTTGCTTATTTTCCGGTGCACGGTCACAAGCAAGCCTACAGAGGGATTCTCCCTCTTATTTATGTTTCCCTTTCAATATATTTCTGTTTCTTTCCACAAATCACTAGCTGAATAATATTACCTAAACAAGGAAAGAAGATTCATGCAAAGAAATAAAGTTAAAATATTTTTTAAATATATTTTTACTTTCTCTTGTCTTTATGAATAATAGGAAGGAAAGTATTGGTTTCATGTTGATTTTATGAAATCGACTTTTCACCGGATCTACACGTTTTTAGACCCCCTGAACCCAAAAAAAACATGTTTTAAGCGATTAGTCCGCTTCTATGTGAGTGTGTGTGCGCGCGCGCGTGTGTGTGTGTACGTGTGTATGTATGTATGTGTGTGTGTGTGTGTGTGTGTGTGTGTGTGTGTGTGTGTGTGTGTGCGTGTGTATGTGTGTGTGTGTGTGTGTGTGTGTGTGTACAAAATTGTTCAAGAATGAAACATCGTACTAAGTTGAGACTTGAAACTTAAGTTAGGTACTACTAGAGGACGCGACATGAACATTTTCATCAAAATCGGTTAACCGGAAGTAGTAGTTTATTCGTGTTATTTTGCGGTTTTCTCAAAAACGGCTTTGTATTTTTTTTAAATCGCCTCATTTACTACATTTTTAATGTTCTATAAGGTAGGGTAGGCACCATGCCTG
This sequence comes from Catonia carolina, assembly GCA_035578175.1. Classification (NCBI taxonomy): domain Eukaryota; kingdom Metazoa; phylum Arthropoda; class Insecta; order Hemiptera; family Achilidae; genus Catonia; species Catonia carolina. Next base: position 73,776,861 of record JAQMRL010000005.1, read on the forward strand.
CTGAAATTCTCGGGAGGCTGTTTTCCTAAAAAAAAATGTTTTTTTTTTTAAATGAGGCCTTTATATGTATTTTAGCGCAAAAATGTATAGTATAATAAAAGTTGTAAAAAATCTAAAATCCTAAAACTTTTATTTCAAACATTTTTTTAAATAATACTTAGTTTAGCAGTTATTAGTAATTTTCTGTTGTTTTTTTTATAAAAATCTGTAAAGAAATGGTTTTTTAAGATTTCAGCCTTAGTAGCCTATGCATTTTACGAAAAAAGTGTAGCTATAATCAGATTTACAGGAAATTAACAAATCTACAACTTTTATTTCAAGCATTTTTCTCTACTGAGCCTATTTTAGGGTAAAAGAGTAATTTTCCATGTTATTAAGCCAAATTAAGGTTGATTTTCATTTTGAGTCTTTCATTCATAATTAAAATTACGTTACTTTTTTTGAGGTTTGTTTTTTTGTTTAATACTAATGTTAGGCATATTGTTCATTATTTGCATTGGGAAGAAAACATCGTGTGAGTGTTACACACCAGAGTTTTTAATTAAAATTAAAAACAATTTTAACTATCAGTAATCCAGGTAAACCTTCTCAAAACATTCTAAACCATTCGAACCTTATAGAGAATCAAGTTAAATTGGAAAATTAAAATAAATGATTTGAAATCTTCACAAGTTACCTTTACGGATAAAAATGATTGTCTATCCGTCATAATCAATATCGTTCAAATTCTGTGCAGCAACGACTATGATACATTGGCTTACATCTTGACAGAAGACTTACGTGAGGTAAACACACATTAAATAAAACAAAGCACATTCAACATTTTCTCTCATTTACTGAAAATTATTGAACAGTCATTCAAAATTATCAGTAGAGAATTGTTTTTTTGTTTAACGTCCGACTGTTCTACAATTACTGCTAATGTAGACGGTGAAGGATGAAATGATTTTTTGTAACGTATGAAAATATGCCGTGCCTGAATGGGATTCGAACCCAAAGACCGCCTGAAAATAAAATAATTTGCAGTAGAGAATAAAATACGAATATAAAAGCACTCATAAAACCAGTTTAGACTTGTTATTGTTGTGTAGGATCAACCGAAAGGCTGGTTTGAACCTCTAAAGGCTTTACTAACTAAAACAAGAAGTTAAGTGGTTTTCCTTGCCTTCCTCACTGAGTAGAAAAGTATGCTTATCATCATGCCAGGCCCTCTGAAAAGCATCTACTTTCCACCCTTCAAATGACATCTTCACTTCATTCACCGGAGGTTCTGGTTGTATACTAAACACAAAAAATGAACTATGTATAGTCACTTAAATCACGAGATTGTCCTTGTTTGCAACGAAGGGTAAAGGGGGAACAGCATCAGTACGCATGCGCGACTGCTTTAATTTCAGTACAACACACATAACAACTTATTCTATACCCATAGCATATTATACAGTATATCGCGGAACCTTTTATAGGTTAACGGTACGAATATAACTGTTTGCTACCGTAAACAGAAATGATAATTTCTCGAAAATGTGGGCAGACTATTCACAGTGCTGAACGAAATCTAATATGCAGTGTAATAAAATGCTGTGAAGTTGAAACTAAACGAAAATGCCATTTAATGCCTCTTAATAGAAGGCATGAGCGAGTGGCTAACTACTGTGATGTTTCTCTTTCCACAATTCGAAAAATAAAGAAGGGAATTAAAGACGTGAAGAAGCTATTCTTCAACAGTTCTGTTGACACCTGGTAAAAAATGGAAGCGGTTAGGTAGACTAGTGAGACTGGTAGTGAAGACGCCGGTGACAGCGATCGTAAAGAAAGTGATTCATTCGAAAAAATTTGTTCCAATGGAATAAGGTAGCTGGTAATTACAGTAAATCAAACATTTCTAGTCGTGTAATTAAGCTATAGAGTATTACAGGTCAGATTTATTTCGTATAAGTTTTATGAAGAAAATTTTCTCGGATAAACCACAGCTTACAAAATGTATGTAGAAACTGAACGGTAATAAAATTTACGAGTATCACACTGTTGAGGTTGGCAGCACTGTCATATCTTCACTTCCCTTCCTCACAGCCATTCTATACGCAAAAGGCAACCACATGACTGCAGTATCTATAAATGAATAGCAAATGCATGGAAGTAAAACATAAAAAATGTAGTAAATGAGGCAATTATACCCTAACGAACTAAAGACTACAGATGAGATCTAGCCAATAACAGCCAAAGTCGGGTGTGAGGTTGTCTCTTCACTACTTCAAACTCCAGCTGTAATCCACCGAACTCCAGCTGACTTTTTGTTAGGCTGTCCTCCCCAGCGGGACCACAACGTGACAACGCAGGATACAATTAACGAAAGTTAATTGGCTCTGTCCTGTAATCTAGGTCACTATGCTCCACCTTCGTCTGCAGTCTCTAGTTTGTTAAGCTATGACAGAAAATCGTAGGAGCGGTTTTTGAGAAAAATGAAAAAAAAAAGTTAAAAATTGCACAAGCAAACTGCTTCCGGTTGACAGATTTTGATGAAAATTGTATGCCAGGTCTTCTAGTGATACCTAATTTACTTTCTAAGTTACAATTTCTTACAATATTTAATTCTTGAGTATTTCGTTCACGCACAAAAACACAACAGACACACAATCACTAAAAACGTGTTATTTGGGTTCAGGGGGACGTGGAAACTTTATATCGAAAAATTGAAATGAAAACAATACTTTTCTTCCCTATATAATAATATAGGACAAGAGAAAGTACGTAATAAAATTAATTAACAATGACCTTAATATGATTTACGGTTTATTGAAATAACACACCTACATGACGGCTTAAAACTAAACTTAAAACAACTTTTGTTAAAACATCTGCTCCACGATATCTTCACTGCTTAACTTCGTCAAGATTAAAGTAATAGTTTCAAGGTTATTATAATTATGGCTTTCCTGTTAGCTCAGTAATTAGCTAGCAGAAAGACGCTATAAGAAGTTTAGATGCACTTCTTAGCTAGGGACTTGGTAGTGTGCCCAGCTGACAGCTAGCTTAAACATACATCACTCTCTGTGTTGTATTATATAACTCAAGCCAACACGAGATAAGAAACCAGCATAAAGTATCGTGCAAATTAAATTTTTGCAACCACATACAGTTCCCAGGTTCGGTTAAACGTTAAAAATTACATAATTGTATTTATTTTTGTAGAAAACGTAAAGATCATAACCGCTTTTAGTAAGCTGTTTCCTTATATGAAATCCTTGTAATATATATATATTTTTTTATTATAATAATTCTTTATTTCTGTACATACTGTACAGAAGCAACAATATCCCCTATTGTTAGCTATAGCCTATAGAATTATATAGCCTATAGCCTACAGAATTTATTATGAAAATAAACTATTGTAACAAGATCGAAGAAAAGACGGGATGGTTCGCGAAGGTTCCAGAATTCCATTCATAAAAATAGTTAAGGAATAATAAAAATAACAATACACAATAGCAACAGTGAATGACAGTTTTACAACGATGACCATAAAGGTGTGTGTATTATAAAGTTCAGGTATTGTGTACAGCTATTATGAGGGGGGCAGGTTGTTTACGTTTTCTATTTACAAAAGACCTATTATTGACTTATTTACAACGGATTTTTCTAGCATTCATTAATAAAAGGTTATTTATTTTTGTACTGTATTGTTTGCATGATTTCTCTACTTTTCTCTGGAACTATCTTTCTAAAAAGGTATATAAGGAGACCCCGAGCGCGGTCCAGTGAGTAGTATCCGTTTGATTTTCGACGAGCGATTCGGGTTGTTAAACAGGTTAACTATTCCGAGCATTGTTTGGTCGACGACTGTTATACTGCCTTTGTTGTGTGTGTATTGTGTAAAGTCTTTTTGTGAGTGTATTGTAAAATTAATGTGTAGTTTTGTGAATTCAGTTTCTGTGTTTTGTATGTTCGTGTAATCTATAAAAAAGATTGTAACTTATTTATTGTTTATTTTTTTTTAAGTAAATTATTAAATCATTTATTGTATTACTTAATTATAATTAATTTAATTATTTATTTTGTAATCTTTTAGTGTAATAAATATTTGTAATTGTGAACTTTAGTGTATTAATTATTTAATTACCTAGATCCCGAAACGGACCTTAGTAATAAGTATCACAGTATTATTTTCATGTCGATTATTTGAAATATAATTTTCATCGGAAATACATACGGTTACCAGCCCTCGAACCGAAAAATAAACATGTTTTACCGATTGGCCTGAATGTGGACAAAATAAACGAAGAATAGAATATCGCATTAAGTTGAAATTCGGAAAGCAATTTTGGTACTATAAGATGATCCGACGAGGACATTTAAATCAAAATCTATCAACTAAAAGAAGTTTTAGTGCAACTTTTAGGGTTTTTTGCAATTTTCTCAAAAACGGCTTCTTCGATTTTGTTTAAAATAGTCCCATTTACTATAGTAATTTTTTTGTTTTCTACATGATAGGTTTAACGCCATGCCTGCTGAAATTTTGGGGGCTGTCCTTAAGTAGTAAAAAATTGTTTGTAGACTTAATTTATATTTCAGAACAAGTGTCTGTAATAGCGTCGTAAAATTAAAAACCTACAACTTTTTTTAAGCAAATTTTTCTATAGCGCTTGGTTTAACGTCAATTGAGGAGTTGAATGAAATAAAGGCACAAGTAATGAGAGGCCCTTTTTCCATTCAATGCTTTTTTTAATTCACCGCACTGTTTTTAGCAGACAGGTCAAGTATGGTTTCAATATCTTACCTACTGAGTTCAGGGTAGAACTTCCTTTAATCATATGATTATTGGGTAGCTAGCTTGCTAATGGTGAATAATGTCAATCTAATATATTTTACTTTCAATATTATTTCTTAAATATTCTGTATTAGTAATATAATAATTATTAAAACCATTCACAGTGGTTTCAATCAATCATACGGACACTAATAACCACGTGATAATATTAACATTTTAATTACTTTGTTTAAAATTTACTTCAAATTATTCAGAATTTTTCATATTTTAATTTTTATTGTTAATTAATAAGGTTGAAATATCTTAAAATATATTAAAATGCATAAAAGTAGGTCTATAGTTTTACAAATGGATTTGGTCATTGAATTGAAAAGGGGCTCTCGCTGCATTATTTTAAAATAAATTTTATACATTAATGTTGTAAAATTGATATAAAAAGTTAGGTAATGGTTCGGTCAAGAAAATATTGAAATATATTTAAAATTAATTGTCCAAGTGTTTTATAAAGAAGAATTTAAAAACGACAGAAGGTTGTGTATTCTGACTAGGAATGGTAGAGAAGATCGGATGGATTGAAGGAATACTGGAGAAAGTTCAAGGAGGGAAACAGCAGGAAAGGACTCCAAAAACTGAAAAATTGAACCGCAAAAATTAAAATGTGTTAGTTTTAGGTTAATGAACTTATGTAGTCCTTGTGGCTTAATAAAAAAACTTCAAAGCTCAATATCTCAAAACGTGATTTTCTCAGTTAGACCCTTATTCCATTTAACTCCTCAATTAGTGATTTATCGTAATTTTTTCAAATTTAAAATCAGTAAGAAATGGGGTTGTTTTTAAAATTCTGACCTTAGTATATATTTTACTACAACAGTACATACGAGGGTGGTTTTTTCAACCTCTGACAGGTCATAAATAAAAGAGAAGTGAAAATATATAAAAACGTTTTATCACTAAAAGCTACGTATTTCTATGGTTACTTTTCGGCATAATCACGTTGACGATTGAATCATTTGTTCGCACCTGTGGATGAGCTTTCCAATGCGCTCTTCATAAATGTTGCCATCAATAAATGCCATCAATTCATAAATGAGTCTAGAAATTGTCTTAAATTTTGATTAGTACACCTGTCCTCCTAGCTACTTCTTCAGGGAAAAGATAGATGTCAATCGGTGCAAGGTCGACACTGTGCGAGAGAGTGATCAAAAATGTTCCATTGAAATTGAGCAAGGAGTCATTGAATTGGTCTATCATTGTGAGGACTGACGTTTTCACTGATCAGAACAATTTCAGAAGTCAGCACACCTTTTCTTTTGTTTTGAATGGCTCTCCGCAAAATTTATAAAGTTTTGCAATAAACAAATGCATTAATCGTGACACCTGGCTGCATGAAGTCAACCAGAAACACAGCGTAGAGCTTCAAGACAAAGTCAAAACTTATTTAAATTCATTGTTGGCAACATTTTATGTAGAGCGTATTGGAAAATTCGTCCAAAGTTACGAAAAATGTGTCAATCGTCTAGCAATAACTATACGTAACTTTAAGTAATAAAACAATTTTTCTATAATTCATTTATCTTTTTTTGTGGCTTATCGGACGTTAAAAGAAAACCACCCTTGTATAAACAAAGTTATTACTTCAGTTTTTTTGCTTTTACAAAAACCAACAGTATTTTCATCACAAAGATGGATTTATAACCACGCAAATTAACATTTATTTAAAATAATTATAAATAAAATAGCAGGTGAGGTGTTAAATTATTTGCAATTGATCTGCTAGTTCCTGAGCTAAAATAAATAGTTCTGTTTCATATCATATGGTCAACAAATTTTATAAATGAAGCATTTAAGGACAGAAGAGGTAGTGGTGTAAAATACACTAGTCAGAGTTATTTCCTCTAAAAGTAATGAATTATTTCATTATATAGCCAGAGTCTGTGGTAAATAAAGTAAAGGTGTCATTTACAGGGTGGAAATTAGATAATTTTCAGAGGGCCTGGTATGCTAATAATCATACTTTGCCACTCAGTGAAGAAGGCATGGTAAACCTCCTCACTCTTCGTTTCACTTAGTAAAACCTGTACAGGTTCAAACCAGCCTTTCGGCTGGTCTTAACAATATATAACATATATCTTAACAATATATAAATAAATGTAACAATAATTGTTACTAACTCTTTAATTTAATAAGAACACTGACTCGAAACAACTTATTGTTTTTAAGTTTGTAAATAATAATTTTGTTTTACTATTATAAATATGTGGGAGATTGTATGTTTTGTTCAATGTGAACACATCCTGAAATTGATGTCCTTTTGGCTTAAAGTGAAGTCTGCCTGTTTGTTATACGGATAAATGTTACAGTGTAAGCATTTGTCAAAATATTTGGTAGTACAGCTTACACACAAAACCTCAGACATTTATCCATTTTCTTTAGTACTCACTATCTTGTCCAAACCCTCAATACTAATGTTGTTTTCAACATACACGTTCTCTTCAGTCTTCTTCGGTTTAACTCTGGCTTTTTGCTTGTCAGTCAATAAAGCACTCTAACAAAAACCTTTTAACATGTTATATAAAAGTTTCTTTAGATGTTCCTTTATAATCTGTTAGGCTGAAGCCTTTTATAAGTCATGTATTATTAATGTAATTCTAAAATGTAATTGTAACAACAATGTAATTATACCCAAAATTTTATTAATTATAATTTAACATAATATATATATTTTGTAACAGTATAGTTTTTCTTTTGCAATCAGTTAATAAATACAATAACTTTAAGCAAATATGAGAAAATCTGAGTAATTTCCTTAGAATTAAAACACAAACGACACTCAGTAGTGTGTTTGAAAAAGACCAAACTGTAAAGAAACAAAAAATATATCTATACAAAATCAAACTTGATGAACCGTGAATCAACATCCCGCAACACAAAGTGTTGAAGTTGGAGATGACATTGACGATGGTAGAGATGAAAACGACGCCAATTATGAGATGCTGATGATTAGGAGTTGAAGTAGAAAAGATGAAAAAATTTAAATGACTAACAAAATTGTAGAGGTAAGTCCAATGGTTTAAAGCGTTTCAGTCTGTAAGTATCTTCGCTGTTGTCAAGGAGGCTAATCGCTAATGGATTCTGATGGTCTTCTAGTTTTTGTAAATGTTTTTCGCTATGTTGTTTAATTTCTTCTTTTATGAAAGGCACGTTTAGGTCATTGTGTAGTATTTCATTTGTTACGTACCATGGGGCTGCAGTGATCAGTCTCAGGCATTTTGATTGAAAGCGCTACAGTATTTCTATATATGATGAACTAGCTCTAACCCATACGTCCAAATTGGTTTGAGTATTACTTTGTATACGAGTAATTTATTTTCAAGGGAGAGTTGAGACCTACTGTCTAAGAGCCAGAATAATTGACGTAACTTCAGCCCAAATTGCTTTCGTTTTGCCCATATATGACTTCTCCACGTGAGTCTTTGATCTAGATGTAAACCCAGATATTTAACTTCATCCTTCTGTGGGATTACTGTACCGTTCAAGCTGACCACTGGACATGTTGGTTTCTTTAATGTAAATGTTACGTGCGTTAACTTATCCTCATTAATCTTCACTCTCCATTCCTTACACCATTCGTGAATGTTGTCAAGATGGGTTTGTAACTTCTCCGAGGCACATGTCGGAGAAGCGTCCGCAGCTAAAATCGCTGTGTCATCTGTGAACGTTGCCGTCATTATAGATTCATGTTCTGGAAGGTCGGCTGTATAAAGCGTATATAAGAATGGGCTCAAAATGCTGCCTTGAGGAACGCCGGAATTTAATAAGTAGAAATTGGAAAAGACATTATTATATTTAACTTAGAAGAAACGATTTAATATCCATACTTCTTGATTTTTAAAAACATAATATTTAATTGACTGATATTATTATTTAGTTACAAAAATTATTTATTAAATTGAAGTTGTATTAAATTAAATTATTTATTATTTAGACTACAAAAAATTCTATTTCTATTTTACATGGTCATCCAATTATATAAGTGAAGCATATAAAAACTGAACAAATACAGGTGTAAAAGGCTTTAGTCACGGTTAACTCCTTGGAGATCAATGATTTTATTATTTAGTTTAGTTGAATTGTGTTTAGTCACAATAAAATAGTTGTGTCAATTAATGTTTTTTACATATTTTTAAGTTCTACAAGGTTAATGTTTTCATTTTCCGTCATTGACTCGTCATTAAAATTTAGTTTTGTTTTCATGTTACATTGTTTGCTATTTTCCGTAATTAGTAAGTGGAGTGTTAAATTTTGTATTCGATCTGCTAGGGCTAGAAAAAATAGTACTGTTTCATATCACATGGTCATCCAAATATATGACTGAAGCATATAAAAAAAGTAGAGATAGAGGTGTAAAAGACACTAGTTACGATTAGCTCCTCTTAGTGAAATGAATTTTATTATACAGCCAGACCCTATGGTGAACGAAGTAAAGGTGTAATTTACAAGATGTAAAGTAGATGCTTTTCAGAGGGCCTTGCATGATGGCAAGCATACTTTTCAACTCAAAGAGGAAGGTAATGGTAAATTACCGTACTTCTCGTTTACTCAGTAAGGCCGCTAGAGGTTGAAACCAGTCATTCGGCTGATGACCTAAACAGCAAGAAGCTTTTATTGCTAACCTAAAAAAAATGTATTTCATTTTGTTGTGATATATTAATATTTTTTAACAACTTAATGTAGTTTTTGTTATCAATAAAAGTCGCATATCAAAGACTCGTATTTATGTTTTATTTACTTAATTTACATCGCGAAATTCTAAATTAAATTTTCACATAAAAATTGATTGGCTACACTGAAACCAACGCTTGCCGCTGCAAGAAGTAAAATTTTAAAAATTATAGCTTGTTAAAAGCTAATGTTCATGAACAGAGAAGATATTAGTCCATAGTATTAATAGGGACAGTCATACATGTTTTCTTGGTAACGCATATTACATTACTGTAAGAAAAAGTGTACTATAATATTTAACCTGTACTGCCGTTCTATTGATGATTAGGCAGACGGCTCAAAAACATACTACAGTAATGTTGTTCACCAACTGTACTGTTGTACTGTGCTACCGTTCTACCGTTCTATTGATGATAACATAACATACTACGTATATGTTCACCAGGCAGCCTAATCTGTGAGTATGTTAGGCAGTATGTTGAGCAATCTGCCTAATCATCAATAAAACGGCAGTACGGGCTAAATACAGTATAATTGTACTTGGCTCTTTCAATTTTATATGACAATTTATTTTATATGTAACACAAGTAGGCCTATTCTACATTATGTTCACTGTTCCTGTTTTGAAAGTGAGAAATTCTTTAGGTGCCCTTCTGCTGTTTCTGAACGAAACTGAATCGTCACGCTCGGGTCGGAAACGCTGAATCGGGTATATACTCGGCTCCAGTCGTCATCAGTCACGTTTATTATCCAACAAGGAGTGCATCGTTTTAAGAATTGTGTTTTATTTATTATCACTATAATTCGATAATGTTTTGTATACAGGGTGTAAATTAATTACGACAACGGGCTTGATATCTTACGTTGTAGCAATCATAGAAAGACGATTGACCCCTCACATTAAAGCTATTGACTAAAACTATTCCATTTAAACTCGTATTTAAAGATAATAATACGGTTCATTTAAAATATCTGAGAAAAATTGTGTCTATCTGTAAGAAAAGTTATCTTATCTTTACTAAGCAAAATTTCCAGGAGAGAAAAACAAACGAAATTAGGTCAAAACATGACATTTTCTGTTTTTTTTTGTCAAAAATATTTCATATTATTCTCAGTGTATAAAAATGCTTCTATGTAATTTTATTTTGAAATTGAAACCTGAAGAGATTCCCAAAAGTGGACAATATATTATTAAATGGGGAAAACGGATCTTAACTTCGCCATTGTTTTTTTTTTATCCTTGAAGAGTACCTTTTCTGTTGAATACGTAAATAAAACAAAGTTCTGGCTCAAAAAATGAAAAAATAGAAAATTCTTTGTAGAATATCCTTCAAAAGAAAGAGTTAAGATCGGTGCCTCCACACTTAAGAAAATCAATAAAATTCTCAGAAAGTAAATTTTTAGTTTAGACATATTTATTTATTGTATCTTTATCGTTATATTTATTTTTTTTTAGTTTAGCTTCCTTAAAATCATTTCCATTGTAGTATTACATAAACAGTTCCGAGGACGTTGGAGGGTTGTTTGATGATGTCGAATCAAGGGGCCAGGCGGCGGGTTTTTAGTTGGTAAGGCGGTTGCGGCCTCCTTGGGGCTGGACGAGGACGCCTCAATTGCGTCCAACACTACTTCTCCCATCGTTAAAGAGTGAACATGAGTTTTTCTCGCCGCCTTGGATAAAAAAGTATTATTTCCATTACTGATGAAATTTGTTAAAATAAAAAAAAAGTTATATCTTTGTTGTAAGTTAAAATTACTAAAAATAATATATAATATTTTGTCCGTCCGTGAATTTTTCCATTTGACATGATCTCAGAAAATCTGCTATAGGATTTTTACTGGTTCAATTATCAGTTATTTGAAGAAATCACTGGATTCAGCACAAATGTCTCCATAATTATAACATGACGCCTGACAAAGACAAGGAAAGTAAATACTAATATAAATTTACTAAATAAACATAATTATTAACAGTTTAACGTTAACCAACTTTAATTGCAAATTCCCGAAAACAAGCAATTTTTAAACTTCATTTTTATAATTCTGTAACATTTTTACTTTCTCTTGCCTATATGAATATATAGGAAGGAAAGTATTGTTTTCATGTCGATTTTTCGAAATCGAGTTTTCACCGGATCTATACGTTTTCAGACCCCCTGAACCCAAAAAACATGTTTTTAGCGATTGGTCTCTGTGTGTGTCTGTGTGTCTGTGTGTGTGTGTGTGTGTGTGTGAACAGAATATCTCAAGAACGGAACATCGTACGAACTTGAAACTTGAAACTTAAGTTACATACCACTACCGGACGCGACACGAACATTTTCATCAAAATCGGTCAACCGGAAGTAGTAGTTTATTCGTATAATTTTTCAGTTTTTTGCGATTTTCTCAAAAACTGATCCTACGATTTTTTTTAAAATCGCCTATTTTACTCAATTTTTTATTCTCTACAAGATAGGATAGGCGCCATGTTTGCTGAAATTCTCGGTGAGGCTGTTTTCACGTAAGAACGTTGTTTTTTTAAGATTACGGCTTTAATATAAATTTTAGCGCAAAAACTTATATAATAAAAGTTGTAGAGAATTTAAAAACCTACAACTTCTGTTTCAAACATTTTTTTGTATGACGCTTAGTTTAGCAGTAATTAGCGATTTTCTGATTTTTTCTCACGAAAACGTGTGAAAAATCGATTTTTTTAAGATTTTGGCCTTAGTATGCATTTTACGACAAAAGTGTATATAACCAAATTTATAGGAAATTTAAAGATCTACAACTTTTATTTAAAATATTTTTCTCTACAGAGCCTAGTTTAGCGTGAAATAGTGATTTTCCGTATTTTTAAGCCAGACTGAGGTTAATTTTCATTTTGAGTGTTTCACTCATGATTAAAATAAGGTTATGTTTATTGAGGTTACTTTTTTGTTTATTTCTAATATTATATTACTAATGTTAAATTATATTGTAAATTATTTGCATTGGCAAGAGAAAGTTGTGTAAGTGTTTCACACCAGATTTTTTTAAAAATAATTATGTATATCTCGGACAAATCGAATGGACACAGCAGCTTCAGTGATTATCTACTCCACTCTTCACCCCTCGCCTTGCAACGACGGTACAGTCACAAAAGTATTGCTACGTCAATGTGTGACTCACACATAGTCACTACGCTTTGTTTTCACTTTTGTTATTAATAATCTGTCAGACAAAATGATGTGACTAAATTTGTTATCATGTATGATTTTCTGTTCAATATATTCAAACCAATTTGTATAGTTTGTTGCGTGCGTCTGTAGAGTATAGTTTAGTGAGTTTTTGCAGTTTAGTTCTTGTAATTAATAATTTAAATTTCTACTAGGACAATAAAATTCATATTTTAAAATAAAATAATTATTTGTATGTTTGTAAATTGAAATAAGGTTGCGGGCATTTGTATACATTAAAATTTGTAGACCTTGTTGAAAGAATATTTATGAATATACTTTACGCGAAAATGTGTGTACACGTAGAGCAATAGTTGTGCCAGTTCGAATTGTCCACAGTATAAAAATATTATTGTTTTCACATTAAATTATCTGTAAACAACACTGATAACCTCACTTTTGACTTAGGTGAGGATAAGGTCCCTTACTTTATGGGCGGTCACTTACATTTTGATACTTTTTGGAGGATCTTGTAAACAGCGATAATTTGTTTAACATCTACTAATAGCTACCATTTTTTATAAGTTTGTTACAAATTATTCATTAAAATGTTTTTGCTGACTGTATTTTGCCCTGACAAGTATGTTAACTATAGTCGGATATCGTTTTACCGTTGTTGTATTTGGTTTATTACACAGGGTGATTTTTAAGTATGGAAACAACTTTATATTGCGTAGCTGAGACGTATTTGGTGAAAGAAGCTTATGCGGATCTGCATATTTTTAAAAATCCAACTTTCTTTTGGTTTTGAAATTTTTGTCCGCCATATTGGATTCAACTTTATTTTCTTAAATGGGATGTTGGTAGTGCGATATGTCATTTCAATGTGAAATTTTAAGGAAGAAACAATGAAACCATTTTAAGGAAACCGTTTTTCAATAGATGCTTTCGTGTTTTAGTTATAAGCATTCAAAGTTGCAATTTTGGGAAAATTGTGTTAGCAATAAAAAAGGTAGAACGCACTGCATAAACCATTTTATTGCATTTTTCAATCATAAAGTATCTAATAACCAAGTTTAAACGGTGGTAAGACATGATAATAATGAGCAAAAATAATTATAAATAAATAATACAACAAATAAATGGCTATGTTAATGTTTAACTAACTTCCAGTCCTTATATCACCGAAATTATTTTCTTAAAACTACAATATGATTTATTAAAAAATGCCAAACTAATGTTTCAATTGTAAATTAGTAATAGAATAAATTTTGAGAAGACATCTTTCTACAGTAAATGTTCAAAATGCTTCCCTTCTACAGCCTGGCAGTGTGCTAACCTCGAGTAATATTCTTTTGTAACTTTTTGTATCATGTCTGGTGGTACAAAAGCAGTATTATTTATTTATAATTATTTTTTTCTCATTATTATCATGTCTTACCACCGTTTAAACTTAGTTATTAGATACTTTATGATTGAAAAATGCAATAAAATGGTTGATGCAGTGCGTTCTATCTTTTTTATTGCTAACACAGTTTTCCCAAAATTGCAACTTTGAATGCTTATAACTAAAACAGGAAGGTATCTATTGAAAAACGGTTTGCGCCATTGTTTTTTCCTTAAAATTTCACATTGAAATGATGTATCGCACGACCAACATCCCATTTAAAAAAATAAAGTTAAATCCAATATGGCGGATCCAAGATAGCGAACAAACATTTCAAAACCAAAGAAAGTTAAATTTGTAAAAATATGCAGATCTGAATAAGCTTCTTTCGCCAAATACGTCTCAGTTACGCAATATGAAGCTGTTTCTACACTTAAAAATAACCCTGTATTTTATAATGAATTAGCCTGCCCATAACAGACAGGTGGCGTGACAAAATATTTACACTTAATCCAATCGTTGCAGGGCTAAAATAATTAGTTCTGTTTCTTATTTCATTTTATTTATTTATTTTTTTTTTTTGTTTAACGTCCGACTGTTCTGCAATTACTGCTATTGCAGACGGTGAAGGATGAAATTATTTTTTGTAACGTATGAAAATATGCCGTGCCTGAATGGGATTCGAATCCAAGACCATATGGTAAGAGGCGAGCACGTTACCAACTACGCCAATGCGGCTGGCTTTCTTATCTCATAGTCAGCCAATTAAATGACTGAATCGTTTAAAAACAGAAGAGGTAGAGGTATAAAAGACACTAATCAGAGGTATCTCCTCTGAAAATAATGAATTTCATTATACAACCGGACCCTGTGGTGAATGAAGTGAAGGTGTCATTTGCAGAGTGGAAAATATATGCTTTTCAGAGGGTCTAGCATGCTAATAAGCGTACTCTCCCACTCAGTGAGAAAGGCAATGGAAACCACCTCACTTCTCGTTTTACTTAGTAAAACCTCAACAAATTCAAACCAGCCTTTCGCCTGATGACCTAAACAACAATCAATTAGCCTGTAAATATACATTTTTCTGGAAAAAACTCCTTTAATCAACGTTTTTTGTTTGCCCCAAGAATATTACTATTATTATTTAACACCCTGTATATACTTATGAATTTGAATGCATATTTAAGTGACAATCTTAAAAAGTTAATTTTCGTTACCTTACTATTGAATTAAACATATAGCTCAAGGATTCTCTTACACAAATATCTATTTGTATACTATTCAGTGAATACAATAATTTATAATTCAATAACACCGTGTGCTGTATTTAGACGATTCATTCAGCTCATTATTTAATTATACAATGTAGTCGTGTTTATAGATTTAAATTACTTGCACAAGATAACTAAAGTTTTGTTAACTAATAACGTTCATATCATCTTCTATGAAATTAATAATTTAAATATTAGCAATTGTAATAGTTCCTCTACTAAACTAATGTTTATTGACTTCACTTAACAATGATAGATGTAACAAAATGTAATAGATGTACAAAACTTATACTGAATAAACTACATTATTCTAAAACGTTTGTGTTTCATTTGAAAACTAGATGCTAATTATTTGAAAACTTTGGTTTGTTTTTAGGTAGATATTCAGTAGATGTTGAAGTAATTTTGCATTAACTTGAAACTAATTTTTAATTTATTCAATTTCTTGCGTTTCAACAACATTCAAAATGTATTTCAACCGTGAAAGAATATTTACATCTGCATTTTAACATAATTTCACAGTTGTATATATTCATCATTTTAAAAAAAGAAACAACAAAAATAGTTTTTTAAAATTTACATGTAACAGCCTACAAATACATATATAATATACATATATATTTTATTAATAACAATATTTGCGATCAGTTTTTAAAAATAAAGTATATAGAATTCTTTTGAATTTACGAATCACAAGTTGAGGTCTCTTTTACCTGAATACCTCTCATTATATCAATTATTCATTTTTTAAAAGAGAAAATTACTACGTACAAAGATATAAGATATAGTAATTTTTAAAAAATTTCATTGTTTTTAAAATTATTATTATTATTATTATTATTATTTTTATTTTTATTATTATTATTATTATTATTATTATTATTATTTATTATTATTATTATTATTATTATTATTATTATTATTATTATTATTATTATTATTATTATTATTATTATTATTACTTTATATAAATTTAATGGTATTTATCATTTTATTTTAATGCTTTTAACAAAAAAATTTAATGTATTTCTAGTACCCTTTTTAGATTTTATAATAGTATTTTTTTTAGTAGTTATTAGTATTTATAAATTTGTTTTAAAATTTTTTTGTTTACTCCTATGCGTGGACAGAACTCTTCGTGAAGAAGAGTTTAGTTAATAAAGATATTTAGTTAAAAATATTGTAAATAGCTTAGTATAGCAATAATTGTATTATGTTTAACTAAATAAAACAAATAAATAAATTAAATATTTACATTGTACAATATGGAATACTTTTTACTATAATTTTATGTGCATTTAAACTCTTTCAGACAAGTCCAAAATATGGGTAACGTTTCTGCATTGTTAAGAAGATTTATGGCTAATTCGTTTTCGTGGTTTTATTGTCTTGCTTGATATTTTCTGTTAAAACGCCTGACCTCGTCTATTACATCAGGAAGGTTGCAATAATGTATTTCTGCATTACTTTCAAACCATGGCGCTCTTGTTACAGCCCGAAGAACCTTATTTTGGAACCTTTGACTTACATCTATGTTATTTCTGCTGGTAATTTCCCAAAGTTGAACGCCGTACTGGTTTAACCACCAACTGGTTTAAGTAACATTTTTTAAAGAAGTAACTTATTCTCAAGAGAGAGTGAAGAGTTCCCGCTATTCAGCCAGTACATTCTTTTGCATATTAAATTTAATTCATTCCTCTTCATACCTACAAAAATGCTTGTAATTTTATCGGAATAACTACTATTATATTAAGTAAAAGGAATTAATAAATTAATTGAAATTCATTTGGCTGAAACCAATAACTCCAAAATTTAGACATTTTAAATACCCTAGTATTATTAAGGTTTTGCACAGTCTATAAAATGTGGTAAGTATTTTATCTGATGAAATTCGTGGTGAAAAATTTTACTGTCTTTTTATCTTTTTTTATATTTTAACTGAAGTACAAAATACTTTAAATACTACGAATGTACTAGTAGACAGTGTACTTTGATGGTTGTTGTTCAGTTAACCATACTCTCTCAGGAATGGTTAGCCTGGGTCTGAACAATACTACACCTCATTTAAATATCATCTTCATTTCATTGTGTCATGGGGTTGATTTTTGTTCTGAATTGAACAAATTTTAACGTACAAACATTTAGGTGTAAAATTAATTATTGTATTATCTTGCCTTACACAAAATGTAGAGGTAGGGAAATTTTTCATTTTCGTATCAAATTTTTGAAGTTTGTAAGTTGGAATAAAAAGCAAAAAAATTTAAGAAAGTATATAACATACTTGAAGATTTATTGAACAGCTGTTGTATAACAAGTGAAGATGTCGTCTACACAAATATAAGTAAATATTTAACGAATTAAATATTAAAATTATATAAAATCAAGTAGCTACAAATAGAGAGAAAATAATACAAATTTAAAACTTCCATTCATTTTCTGAAAAAAGGTTTGTGAAATTGATTTTTTTTAACGCCGTTGAGTAGCAGGCCTGTTATTGTTCAGTAGATTGATTGCTTCATGGTCGAGATGAAGTTCCAATTTACTTTGGTAGTTGTGTTTTGAAATTTCTTTTGTACTGTGAGAATTTATTTTTTTACGGCCTGGTTATTAGCGTCTATTTTGTGTTACGGAACCGTGGGTTTGAACACGTTATAATTTCCAAACCCTAGGAAGAAAATAAAATTTGAAACTTTCTATCCTGTACCCCTAGCACTTTACGATACTTAAGTCAGTATAAAAATAATTTATTTATTATAAATAACGGAAACCGTTAAATTTACATCAAAGTCGGTTTACTTAACTTAATCAATATTCTACGTAATTAGCCGTAAAAATTGGGTACCTTGTTAACGAAAATAATTAATACCTTCATAAAAAATATATAATAGAGAATAATATAGTTTGGAATCAGTATTGAGATATCCAGTAAGAATCCAATAAAAATCGCTTCTTTTTTCAGATGAAAAGAAAAAATATCGTTTGACTTCTTTTAAAAATAAATAAGGGCTTAATATTATGCCCGGCCTTTTTAAATACATTTACTTTTAACCCCGAAACTATTTGCTACTTTGTTTAATTCACCATGCGGTGCAGATGTATGATCTTAAATAAGTAATCAATTTTAATCGAGTGAACAGTGTTACCGTCAACCCGTTCGGTGAATCTTCACTCCGTTTGTTATTAAATGCTTCAATCATTTATTTGAATGAACACAGAAAAAAGGAGAAGAGGAGAAGGTGGAGAAACAGATGACGAAAGAGAAGAAAAAGAAAAAGAAGTAGTGAAAGATAAAAAAGGAGAAGTACCAAGAGCAGACGTAGTAGTTTTTGAAGAAGGGAAAAGAAGGAGGCCAAAAGAACAAGAAGAAGGAAAATAAAATGAAGCGAAAAGACGTAGGAAGAGGAAAAAAGAAGAAGAAGAAAGAAACGAAGTGGAAAAAGTAGTAGTAGTAGTAGTAGAAGAAGAAGGAGGTGGAGGTGAAGGAGCAGGTGAAGCAGGCGGAAAAGTAAGAAGAGGATGATGAGGAAGAAGGATGAGAATAGAGAAGAGGAGAGAGTGGATAAGGAGGAGAGGAAAAAGATTATTAGAATGAAAAGAGGAGAAGAATAAGAACGTGAATGAGGAGAAGGATGAGAAGAAGGAGGAGGTAATAAGGTGGACGGGTAAGATGTGTAGGAGGAAGAGACACAGGGTTAGAAAAATAAGAGAGGAGGAAGGAGAGACGAAAACAATGAAAACGCATGACTCTTCCTATACCAACAATCAATCGTACAACATTTAAAACTAGCACGACGGGTAGTTCAAATGAGCAAAAAGATTACACCCGATTTGTGGAGTCGAGAACTGTTAGAAAATTACCTGTTCCATAAAAGATATATGCTGTACATACTGCCAACCAACAATATCGAATAAATTTGTATTAACTTAAAAATTGACAACAAAGAAATAATGTTTTCCACAAAGTATATTATTTTTATATAAATAATTCATGCGTGCAGTTTACATGCAGAAAATGGATCAGTCTGTGTACCGACTCTACGCTTAATTAATAGGTTGTGAAGATTATTGCTGTACTGTACTACATGATGTTTTATTTACCGTATTAGCCGGTTTATAAAACGCTTTTTTCCCGTCAGTAAGTTGTCAAAAAAACAGGGAGCGTCTTATACAACGTATGGGAATTTTCTGAATTGTTTTTTATGTTTACTTGTGTTGTTTAGGTCATCAGCCGAAAGGCTACTTTGAACCTGTAGAGGTTTTACTAAGTTAAACAAAGATTGAGGTGGTTTACAAATCCCTTCCTCACTGAGTAGAAAAGTGCTAGTATTATCAGCATGCCAGGTCCTCTGAAAAGAACATATTTTCCACTCTGCAAATGACACCTTCACTTCATTCACCACAGGGTCTGGCTGTGTAATGGAATTCATTACTTTCAGAGGAGATAACTCTGATTAGTGTCTTTTACACTTCTACCTCTTATGTTCTTAAATGATTCAGTCATTTAATTGGCTTACAATGTAATAAGAAACAGTACTATTTATTTTAACCCTGTAACGAACAGATTGAGTGTAAATAATTTGACACTCCACCTATCTGCTATGGGCAGTTACGTTAACTATAATTATAAAATTAAAAAATTAAAAATACTGTACTGTAAATTGTCACCGTTATAATGCTATTCAACTGCCTAATAAACTTATTCGGAAAAAGTTTTTGTCTTTAAAAAATTTCTAGAATATCATAATTCAGTTAATTTGTTGACAATGAGGCAACAATCAATTATTATGGTATATGTTGAAATTAGAGATTATCTCATCGCTGTTTGCTTCGTCATTTTTTTTGAAATACCATTTAATGGAAATCGCACTTACTTCTTGTGTCTGAGATATGTACTAACTGTTTTGCCCTCTTCACGAATGGAACGAATGATGTCACCGGGACAAGAAATGACACCAGGGGATAAACTTAAATGTCATTTCATAACTCAGGTCTGTAAATGGGTGAAAACTTCCTGGAATAATGTTGACTTAAAATCTTTATGAATTATTTCAAGAAGTGCGGCTTCAGCAGTTCTTTAGATGGAGCTAAACAACAGCTAAAATTCTTCAAATGACAATGACTCCAACCAGGACTGATCTGTATTGTAATAGTGAACAATAAGTAATAATTAAATATTTCAGTTAAAGCTAATTATAATATTGAAGTAGCTTAAAAAACAGTAAATATTATTATGTAATAAATCCTTATAATGCATTCTGCAGCTTGAAATTAATTCTATTCATATAATAAATTTATACAATAAATTTCACTAATATTTTTAAGCTGCTTTGATTTCTAAAGGGTGTTTTTTTAGAGGTATAGAACTTTAAGTTGGCAGTATTGATTTCCATGGCGGCCATTTTGAAACTGTTTTGTAATTTATGTTCAGTTTGGTTTATCATTTTATAATGAATAGACTGACGCCTGAACAACGCTTGCAAATTGTGCAGATTTATTTTGAAAATCATGGTTCGGTTCGTGAAACTAATCGCGCACTACGTCCGTTTTATGATAAACATAATCGTTCATCAGAGCATTTTGTTCATTGATGAAGCCCATTTTTGGTTGAATGGTTACGTGAATAAACAAAACTGCCGCGTTTGGAGTGAAGGTAATCCTCGATATATTGCTGAGAAGCCTTTACATCCAGAAAAAGTGACTGTTTGGTGTGCTTTATGGGCTGGTGGAGTCATTGGTCCTTACTTCTTCAAAAATGATGCCGGGCAGAATGTTACAGTCAATGGTGACCGCTACAGAGCCATGATCAATGACTTTTTTGTTCCTGAATTGAATCGCCTTAATGTTGGAGAGCTGTAGTTTCAACAAGATGGTGCAACATGTTACACAGCGCGTGCCACAATCGATTTACTGAAGGAAACCTTTGGTGAACGCGTAATTTCACGTTCTGGACCTGTAAATTGGCCTCCAAGGTCGTGCGATCTAACACCGGTGGAGTATTTTCTGTGAGGGTACGTAAAGTCGCTAGTCTAGGCCAATAAGCCAAAGACAATTGACGACTTGGAAGGCAACATTTGCCGCGTTATTACCAATATACGGCCCCACATGCTGCAAAAAGTGGTCACAAATTGGACGTCTCGATTGGACCACATCCGAGCCAGCCGCGGCTGCCACACGCCGGAAATTATTTTTAAATAAAAATGGCATATAATTATCTTTAAAATAAAACCAATTCCACATAAATCGTTCAATTATTCTAAATTTCATTTCATTTCAAAGTTCTATACCTCTAAAAAAAACACCCTATATCATCTGTCACTTATACGTATTTCGGTGGATCCACCATCATCAGAATATACAATATCATTTGAAACTAAAATATTTTATTTAAAATCTGTAAAAGATGTTACATTTTCTATCATTTATATAAAACTAAATTTTTCTGAAAATTTTTATAATATAAATAATTTGGATAGTTGAACTCAAAGCAGCTTAAAAAGGTTAGTTAAAATTTATTGTATAAATTTATTATACAGGATGATTATAAATGAAATAGACAGTTTCGATAGATTATAGAAAATTTATTTTTGAAAAGTTAAGGTAATTACATGATTATATAGAAGAATTCATTAAATTTTTATTGAAAATATTTACAGATGGTCAATGTATGCACCATTTGTAACACGACAGATATCAACACGGTAGTCAAATTCTTCCCACACACGATTAAGCATATGACGGTCAACTGTGGTAAGAGCATTTGCGATACGTTGTTTTAAATCATCGATATCTACAGGAAGCGGTGGTTCAAAAACTTTGTCTTATACATAATCCTATAAGAAAAAGTCGCAGGGCGTTAAGTCTGGACTACGAGGTGGCCACGGCGTAAACACATTGTTTTCCTCACTTGTACGGCCGATCCATGGTCTAGGAAGACGTTCATCAAGATAATTTCTGATCTGTAAGTGCCAGTGAGGCTGAGCTCCATCTTGTACAAAAATAAAGTCACCACTATCTTCCTGGTGTTGAGGCATTAACCATTCGTTTAACATGTCCAGATAAATTACTCCGGTTACTGACACTTCGTGAAAGAAGAACGGCCCGTAAACCTTTTTACAAGATAATGCGCAAAAGACGTTTACATTAGGAGAATTGCTTGTATGCTGTAAAGTTATTTTTGGGTTTTCTGTACCCCATATTCTAACATTATGTCTATTAACTTTTCCACTAATATGATAATTACATTCATCACTGAATTAGGCGATTAAAGAATGCGTCGTCATTTTCAACACAATGTTCCATCTCCAGACAAAAATTTTTACGTACGACTTTATCACTGGTATTTAAACTTTGTACTAACTGCAATTTATAAGGTGTCATTTTCAAACGTTTCCGCAGAATTTTCCACACAGTCGGTTGAGGTATTTTCAATTTTAAACTTGCTAGATGATTTTCCTGGACTTGGTACATAAACATCACGAACACTATCAATTTGTTCTTCTGTAACAGAAGGTCTTCCAGTACGCTTCCTTTGACACAGACATCCACTGTTTTCAAAATGTTTATACCAGTCATAGATTGATTGCCATGTTGGGGGTGGTTGACCGTATCTTTTTCTGAAATGACGTTGCACAACCGTAACCGAGTTTGTTTTGGCTAATTCAAGAACACCATGAGCTTTCTCCACTTGAGTAGCGGCCATTTTGCTAGACTGGTCGTTGTAACAGCAGCCAACAACAAAATGCTAGCAACAGTTGTACCAACATAAACTTTAAAAAATTTCCTTCAAACCTATATCATTTCCTATATTCAAATACACCAGTTTGTATTTACAAGTTTCACAAGTTTAGGAAGCTGTCGATTGTGTCTATTTCATTTATAATTACCCTGTATATTATGTAATATTGTTGTTTTGTTATGTAGCAATCTTTAAATATTGATATTTTTAAATCACTAATTTAACAATATAGTAATATACGTTTATACGGAGTAATTTTTTTTTTTAAATATGAAAATAAAATTCTCATTCCTTTCATAAAAATCTGGTGTGAAACACTCACACAACTTTCTCTTGCCAATGCAAATAATTAACAATAAACCTAACATTAGTATTAAAACATTAAAAATGAACAAAAACTAACCTCAAAAACATAACCTTATTTTAATCATGAGTGAATGACGCAAAATGACAATCGAACTCAGTTTGGCTTAAAAATACGGAAAATCACGCTTTCACGCTAAACTAGGCTCTGTAGAGAAAAATGCTTTAAATAAAAGTTGTAGATCTTTTAATTTTCTATAAATTTAATTATATACACTTTTGTCGTAAAATGCATACTAAGACCGAAATGTTAAAAAAATCGATTTTTCTCACGTTTTCGTGAGAAAAAGAAACAGAAAATCGCAAATTACCGCTAAACTAAGCATTATACAAAAAAATGTTGAAACAGAAGTTGTAGGTTTTTAAATTCTCTACAACTTTTATTATATAAGTTTTTGCGCTAAAATTTATATTAAAGCCGTAATCTTAAAAAAACAACGTTTTTACGTGAAAACAGCCTCACCGAGAATACCAGTTTTTCAGAAAATCGCAAAAAAGTGAAAAATTACACGAATAAACTACTATCTCCGGTTGACCGATTTTGATAAAAATGTTCGTGTCGCGTCCGGTAGTGGTACGTAACTTAAGTTTCAAGTTTCAAGTTCGTACGATGTTCCGTTCTTGAGATATTCTGTTCACACACAGACACACACACACACACACACACACACACAGACACACACACAGACCAATCGCTAAAAACATGTTTTTTGGGTTCAGGGGGTCTGAAAACGTATAGATCCGGTGAAAACTCGATTTCGAAAAATCGACATGAAAACAATACTTTCCTTCCTATATATTCATATAGG
This sequence comes from Catonia carolina, assembly GCA_035578175.1. Lineage (NCBI taxonomy): Eukaryota > Metazoa > Arthropoda > Insecta > Hemiptera > Achilidae > Catonia > Catonia carolina. Next base: position 73,801,056 of record JAQMRL010000005.1, read on the forward strand.
CAAGAGAAAGTAAAAATATGAAAATAAAATTCTCATTCCTTTCATAAAAATACAAATCAAATATTAAATTTAACGTTAACGAATGAAATCCTTCTTAAAAACAAGAGTGCGTCTTACACATCATCAAATACGTATAATAATTCCAAATAAAAAGTAAATGAGAAAAGTGGGAAGTTAAATACAGATCCAGGTTGATAATTGAAAGAGGAAAAACAATTTTAACAATGATGTAATTATTGTTAAATACGAGTACTTTATACTGCTTAGCTAAGATAAGTATTAGGCTACCAGTTATTCCCAATTAATTTTAAATACTTAAGTAAAGCCATTTTACTTTTAACAAAATAAATAATTTAAAAGTAAAATTCACCGAAAAGTAAAGTGGCTATACTTAAGTATTTAATATTAATTATTAAGTATAGTATTAAGTATTACTTTACTAAGTATTTACTATTAAGGATTAATTAACATTAAATAATTCAGTTAGCCATTTTACTGTTCGGTTAATTTCACTTTTCAATTATATTTCATCAATACGAGGTGTGGCTATTAAATAAGAGACTAACGTTGTAAAAAATTTTGTTTTTATTTTATACATAATCGGTTATTGTCACCTTCAATATACACTCTTTCTCTATCCCTACAACGCTCCGTGCGAATTTTCCATCATTGGAAACAGTGCTGGAAGTCATCTTCTGTCAGCTCTTTCAGGACACGTACCGCTCAAAAATGTTTGAAATGAAGCTCGCAAAAATGTTTGTACCGACACTTTGTACGCGATTGAAAATGACCCAATTTTTTTCAAAACGATAATAATATGTGATGAAACGTGTTTTTTTACTTATGATCCGGAAACGGAGCGCCAATCTGGAAGAGCCGAACTTCACCGAGAGCCAAAAAAACTCGAATGAGCAAGTCAAAATTTAAAACAATGATGATTGTTATTTTTTATATCAATGGGATAGTGTACCTTCACTGGGTTCCTGAAGGTCAAACAATGAATCAATATTACTACCTTGAGGTACTTTCTAAACTACGTCAAAGAGTAAGGAAAAACGCCCCGAAATGTGGAAGACAAATCATGGGTTCTCCACCAAGACAATGCGCCAGCTCATTCCGCGTCATCTGTCAAGAAGTTTCTTGCCAAGTACAGCATCTCAGTGTTAGAACATCCACTTTATTCACCAGTTCTTGCAATATGTGACTTCGACCTGTTCCCTAAGGTGAAATCTGCATTAAAATGGACAATATTTGAGTCTGTGGAAGCTGTAAAAGAAAAAGCGGCACGTGTCCTGAAGGAGCTGACACAAGATGACTTCCATTCTGTTTCCAACAATGGAAAATTCGCATGGAGCGTTGTAGGAATAGAGAAGGAGTGTATATTGAAGGTGACAATAAGTGATTATGTATAAAATTAAAATATAATTTTTTACAACGGCAGTCTCGTTATTTAACAGCCACACCTAGTATGCTTTTTTTTAAATAATAACAATGTAATAATTTCCAGGTTAAGTTAATTCATTAAGAAATTTAAAATGAAAATTTTGAAAGTAATGTAATCAACGTTCGTTCATTCCATATTGACCCCGAGGAATACTACAAAACATCTTACATCTCAATTTTAAATTCATTAAACTTGAATGTAAATTTCAATATAAATTCCTTTAAAATTAAATCTAATAAGCGATTTTAATATGACTTTTTCAACAAAAGAAATACATGTTGTTTCAAAAGTTACTTCAATATTAATTTCAGAGAAATAGATCTACACACACATTTAATTAATACTGTTTACATTTATTAATGTTATTTTTACATCACAAACACAGATTTATTTATTTACTATCGGCTTTCTATAGGCTGAATGAGGACGCCTCAATTGAGTCCAACACTACTTCTCCCATCGTTAGGAAGTGAACATGAGTTTTTATCGCCACCTCGGATAAAAATAAATCAATTTTTTTACTTTCTCTTGCCTATATGAATATATAGGAAGGAAAGTATTGTTTTCATGTCGATTTTTCGAAATCGAGTTTTCACCAGATCTATATGTTTTCAGACCCCCTGAACCCAAAAAACATGTTTCATGTTTTTGCAATCAAAACAGACGCACATAAAACGCACATTTTTAACTGCATAAAATATTAACTAATATGTAGGTTGGGTTTAATATTTTATGCAGTTAAAAATGTGCGTCTGTTTTGATTTTAAATAAAGCGAAATTTCAATATCTATTATTCATTTTTTTCCTGAGTAATTTACATGAATCTTTTCAGAATTAAATTTTCTACAAATTTATTTAAGAAAAAATACACCTTTATTTACCATTTATGGAAGTAATCTTACGTTAAACACAAAAAGGTGTTATTTCTTTGCACCAATTCTTGTGTTTTATGTAAGATAACTCTGAAAGTATTGCATTTACAGCTCTGGAACCAATTTTATTCAATTTTTTAGATTAAAAAACATAAGAAACAATCGTATTTGTATCTTTGTAACTACCTTTAACATTTTTATACGGCCTTACTTCACCTGGAATACAGAGTTCTAGGTGAAATTGTTTGCTAGTTTAACTCGCTAACTAAGCGTTTTCAGGCATATGTTTATATGAACTTTTTTTCTTATTTTTAGCTATAGAATTAGATCTCAAGAGATTGCCGTATAGTTTTGAATCACCCGGTATAAGTCAAGATTCGAACAATGTTCATACATTTTATCAACAGCTTTTTAAACAACAGCGATGAAATCCGACGATTATATAGGCTTCATCCAAATGATCATTTCTATTCAACAATTTTCTCTTGTAAATAGAAAACTAAACTTTTTTGTTAATCCCTAATGTTTGCACATAACAGGCTGGTGAAGTGTTAAATTATTTTAATTCCATCTGCTTGTTCCAGGGCTGCAAAAATAGTTCTCTTTTTTATCACATGGTCAACCAAATATATGATTGAAGCATTTCAGAACAGAAGATATAGAGATGGAAAAGATACTAAACACAGTTATCTCCTCTGAGAGTAATGAATTTCGTTATACAGCCAGATTTAGTTATGAATGAAGTGAAGGTGTTGTTTACATGGTGCAAAGTAGATGCTTTTCAGACAGCCCGGCATGCTGATAAGTACACTTTGTCATTAAGTGAGGAAAGCAATTGTAATCCACCTCATTCCTTGTTTTATTTACTAAAGCCTTTAGAGGTTCAACCCAGCCTTTCTTCTGATGACCTAAACAACAAAGCAAATAAATGTTTCTTAATTGACCTAAATTTCAGCTTATAATCCTTTTAATCGACCATAACGGGCCGTTGGATTGTTAAATTAATTGCACTCGATCTGTTGGTTCCAGGGCTACAAAAATAGTTCTATTACATAGTCAGCCAATTACATGACTGAACTCTTTAAGAAGAGAAGAGGTAGAGGTGTAAATGACACTAGTCAGAGTTATCTCCTCTGAGAGTAATGAATTTCATTATACAGCCAGACCCTGTGGTGAATGAAGTGCAGGTGAAATTTGCAGGATGGAAAGTGGGTGCTTTTCGGAGGGCCTGGCATGCTGATAAGCATACTCTTTCAATTCAGTGAGGCAGGAAATAGTAAACCACCTTGTAGCGGTTTCTGTATTAATTTAAACTATTCCCGCTAACATAAGTACTTATTAACATTAAATTAAACTATATTTTAAATTATAACAAGAAATTCCATCTGTACTGTTCGATGGTTGGTTCAAGAAAAACTTTATTTTTAATTGTTGCAAATTATAACTTTGGAACTAAAAATGTCTTTCTGTTATTAACGTTTATCAAAACATTAGTTTTATCTGAAAGGTAATTTTGTGCATAAATAAAACATGAAAAATAATTAATTTGAATAAATTTTATGCTAGTAATTTTCTCTGAAACTTCATTACTAATAATAACAAAATAAAGTACTAGCGTCTGCATATTTAATTTTTTTGTAATTTCATAATACTCAAAAGAGTTTTTCAAATGCGCCGGCCGCATTGGTAGTTGGTAACATGCTCGCCTCTCTTCATGCGGTCTTGGGTTCGAATCCCATTCAGGCACGGCATATTTTCATACGTTACAAAAAAATCATTTCATCCTTCACCGTCTGCATTAGCAGTAATTTCAGAACAGTCGGACGATAAACCAAAAAAAGAAGAGTTTTTGAAAATATGAATACAAAATACAGGGCTACTTAAACTGTATGGGTATACAAACTCGTACTATTTTATGAATAAATTTTCAGAAACATAATTATAATGTTTATAAAACATTTTTTGGTTTAATTTAAGTTTTGTTATACATTCTAAAATCACAAACATAACATTTATATATTTATGAAGCTTTTTTTAGTTAAATTAAAGTTATGTTTTATGTAGACCTACTTAAATTGCAAACGTAACATTTATGTTTATGAAAGGTTTTTCGTTTAATTAAAGTTTTATTATGTGTACTTAAATCACAAACATAACTTTTAATTTTGTTACCGACTATCTTTCGTTTCCCTCCGATAATAATTGGAGTACCGCAACTATTTTCTAAAACCTATTTTGCTGTATACGAAAGGATTTCATTCTTTGTAAACTTCTGTAAAGTAAAGAAACAAGTTATAATCAAAAAATCTTTTTCATGTGGCGAATTTTTCATGCCAATTTTAAAAAAGGCTTACCTTTGACCTGTGGAAAAAACCATTAGAGATTTCTGTATCTACTCTTTAAGACTAATCGAATGATACCATTTATGTTTACTAAATTTCAACTTTGATTTCTTGACTTCTAGCTTTAGGTTATTGTCGGTTGAAATAGTCACTTCAAATCTAATTTTTACTGTACGTACTCTTTAAGAAAAATCGAATGACACTGTTTTTGTTTCCAAACTCTGACTTTGATTTCTTAACTTCCAGTTTTGGGCCACTTTCGGTCAAAAGCGGAACTTCGAATTCAAAGCAAGCCTACTAACGTTTTGTGTAGATTGCGAATCCGAAAACCGTTTATTGCTGTCTTCTGTAGTTTCTGATTTTATTTTTTATTTTGTAGTTTTTGATTTTTTGACTAGCGGTTTTGGGCCACTTTCGGTCAAAAGCGGAACTTCGAATTCAAAGCAAACCTATTAACATTTTGTGTAGATTACGAATCCGAAAACCGTTCATTGCTATCATCTTAATTTCATTTTTTTTTTTTTTGCTTTTATTTGTTATTGGGAACTGTACATAATATTGACAACTACCCAATTTGATGGCTGCTTTTCGCTGTATTTTTGAAGTGGATTAGGCATGAGTTTGAACAGGGACTCCCAGTAGAGTTTTTTCATGTATGGCTGTCAACTGGTCACCATACAAAGTCGCTTGCCCAATCGGTGTTACTTAACAAATAATAGCGACTTTTTACCAGCTGACTGACTGGCCTGGCCCGGAGGCCTCTGTAATTTCTGACTTTGATTTTTTGACTTCCGGTTTTGAGCCACTTTCAGTCGAAACCGGAACTTAAAACCTAATTTAGACCCACTAACTTTTTGTGTAGATTATGAATCAAAAAACTGTTTGTTGCTATCTCTTGTAGTTAGTTTCTGACATTTGATGTGATGGACAGACATAGGAAAATTATTGATGAAAATTTTAAAAATTGCTACCAACCAATACTGTACCAGATATAAAAGCTATATATACCAAAATGACCAACCAGTTTGAAAACCGCGACTTTTTAAAAAAATACTCGTAAAACCAAAAATCGTTATAAAATACAGATGATAGATTTTCAAGTAATCACCTGAAATAATCAATGGAAACTGTGCATAAACCTTGTCCAGGTAAGAATAATAATAGTGATACCTAACATTTTATTTAGACATTTTTAATATAAATTGAAACATATTTTGTTTTAAAACGTATATATATTTTTTATTCGTATATCAATTTTCCGAGATAAAATATACTTCTGTTATTATTTTCGTACATTTTTAAAATAATGAAAATTTCATTATTTTAGAAACCAATTTTAAAACCATATTTAATATGGTTTTAAGCCTTGAAAGTAGGATTTCAAAAATGTGTATGAGTATAATTTCGTGAGTTTTCCTGTTCGTATTTGGTTTGTTTTCGTAGAATTCATTTAACGTGTATTTTTAAAATAATATGTTTATATTAAAGTCTTTTACTTTTTCAGAATATATTTATTTTAAATAAAAATGTAAGTTATAATACTTTTATATAACTACATTATTAAAGAATGAGAAATGAAACTTTCCAATACTATAAAGGATTTTTAAACCAAATACACATAGGAGGATCAAAGAACGGTATGAAGAAAACTGTCTTGCTTTTGTAGGTGACCTACCAATCGTTCCTAGGAACACAAAAACGGCAATAGAACAAATCAACACGTTAAAAGAACAACCAGAAAAAGTAAGACTTCAGTTTTCCTTCAAAAACCCAAATACACGACGAACATACAATACGAAGGGGTACCCAAAAGAAACCTGAATTATTTTTCACAAGCTATATATTTTCAATTTTTTTACAAAACAACCTTATCCCTTGTCACTGCTCGAAACATTTTTTGTAATCTTTATAAATGGGTGACAGGTCCTCCCTCGTTTTTTCTTAACCTTTTCAATGTTGTCAAATCGGTGTAAATAAGAAAAAGTCGCAAGGAGCCACGTCAGGCGAGTAAGGTGCGTGGGGGCAGCGGAAACATTCCATTTTTAGACAAAAAATCTTTCACCGAGATGGCTATGAATGCAGGTGCATTGTCGTGGTGGAAGAACCAATCTCCTGTCTGCAACAAATTGGATCTTTTTTGACGAACACTATTGTGCAATCTTTTTAAAACTTCCAAATTGTTAGTCGACGGTCTGAGAGCACACACTCTCGATATTTTTAAATATTTTCGTCGATTCGGGCAGTTGATGGACGTCCAGAACGAGGTTTGTTATCAATCTACATATCGACATTTTTAAACCGAAAAACTACACGTATACTTAAGATTTTCCTATAGCGTCATTTTTGTAAGCTGTTTTCAACATTAAAACAGTTTCAGCAGGACTTTTACCGAGTAGAAAACAAAATTTCACAGCTACACGTTGTTCACTTAAACTTGCCATCATAAAAAAACGAAACAAGAACAAAACAGGGCTAGCAAAAACAATCACTGCAGATGAATATTAAACTCGCAATGAGTTGCAATCACTGCACTGAACTCGCAATGAGTTGCGCTATACATGTCTGTGCGGCAGAAATGCGTACTGCACAAGCACCGCCCATGGCAATGCTATTCCGGTTACTTTTGGGTACGTTACTTGAAGACGCAATACGGAAAAATTAGGAAAGTTGATAGCTTCCAAGTACCTCGGGGAGATAACACAACCGAAGAATAACAACAACAGACGAGTAAAGATGGCCGGTGCTCTCCGAAGAACTCACAACTTTTATAAGAAGAAATGACTCTCAAGACAAGCTAAGATTAGACATTGTAATACTATGCTAAAATTGTGTCTCTGCACACGAGCGAGTGTCTTAAAATAACCAGGAACCTTGGTCTAAGAGATGCTGGGTAATTTGGGAGAAAGTTCCTCCGCAAGATATTACACATGAATAATAAGATATGAATAATAAGCAACACCATAACCCAATGAGATGAGGGGATATATATGAGGTATAAATGACGTGTAGTCTTGTACAGAATCAGCCCGACCATTCCTGAGAGAGTATGGTTAATTTAATCTCTGTTATTAAAGTAGACCGGTTAAAACTGTCTAATTTTCAAATTCGTTCTGTAATTTAATGAAGCTAAATATAATTAAAACTACTATCATACTGAAGCTGAAAGGCCGGTTTGAACTTCTAGAGATTTTACTAAGTAAAACGAAGAGATGAAGTGGTTTACAATTTCCTTCCTCGCTGAGTGGAAAAGTATGCGTATCAGCATGCCAGACCCTCTGTTATGCATCTACTTGCCTCCCTGAAAATGACACCTTCACATCATTCGCCACAAGGTTGGCAGTATAATGAAATTCATTACTCTTAGAGGAGATAATTCTTGACTAGTGTCTTTTACAACTCTACCTCTTCTGTTCTTAAATATTTCAGTTATTAATTTGGCTTGCCGTGTGATAAGAAACAGAACTACGTTTCTAGCCCTGGTACTACCAGATTAAGTGCAGATAATTTAACACTCTACCTGTCTGTTATTATGATACTGAAGTTGTATGTGTAAAGAAAATGCTTTTCCTTCACTTTTTAGACGGTATATGAATAATAAAGGAACGAAAAGTATTGTTTTCATGTAAATTTTTCGAAATCGAGTTTTCACCGGTAATACACGTTTTAAGGTTCCCTGAACCCAAAAATCATATTTATTGGTTTGTTTATATATTTTTTGTAGTCCTGACTAGCAGATCGAGTGCAAATAATAATTTAACGCTCCAGCTTCCTGTTATGCGCAATACTGAAGCTATTAGAGTAAAGAAAATGCTTTTCCGTTATAATATTTAAGCATTATAAAGTTTTGTTACGCATTTTGATCTTTAATAATATCCTTTTGCGTATCGGAAACATATTATGAATGATTAATGATTTTTTAATCTAAGATATTTTAAATTTAAAAATACAAATTAATTAATCAATGTAGGTTTTTAAAAACTAATGAAAAAGTTCTGTTTTTTAATTTAGAAAAAAAATGTAGTCTTTAACGTAAATAAAGCCATTTTTCATCGGGTATTGTTTTGAAGTATAAATTATTTCCTTTTGTACGAAGGAATTAAAGTGAGACATATAAAAGGTTGAAGTTTGATGACAGGGTTGTTGATTAGTTAACTTTTAGATTAACATGCTTGTTCATTTTGTTTTGTTTTTTATTATTATTTTCACCTTTGTTTTAGTTAAGAAAATCTATATCTGCCTTTTCATGTTACACCTCCTATGGGATTTCATGTAATAGTTAGTTAGTCTACCTTATTCTAGTTTCCTGCTTTATACCTTAATCCTCTTATGCAACCTGCGTTGATCTTTCTATTCTCTCCTTACACTTCTATACTTACCTATTCTTCTCTTCTCCTTTTCCTTCTACTTCTTCTTCTCCTTCTTCTACAATCTCATACTTTAACAAAACCCTTTATTAATACAGACGAATACATAAATACAAATACGCACCTTCTCTTTGCATGAAATTAATCCTTCTTTACTTAGTCATTAACGTTGCTTATATTATCAAAATAGGTAGTACATTCTCGTGCCAAAACCTATTTTCTTCCAAGGCAAGTTCTACTCAAATATTAGTCGATAGTACAACATTTTCCAATAACAGGCAGGTGGAGTGTTAAATTATTTGCACTTGATCTGCTAGTTCCAAGACTACAAAAAAATTCTGTTATTTATTACTTGTTATTTATTTTTGCAAATTATAAAAACCAAAAATCAAAATTTTGAGTTAAAACCATCGTGCCATCTCCCCTTAAATGCTTCAGTCATATAATAAGCTATTTTCTTCCAAGGCAAGTTCTACTCAAATATTAGTCGATATTACAACATTTTCCAACAACAGGCAGGTGGAGTGTTAAATTATTTGCACTCGATCTGCTAGTTCCAAGGCTACAAAAAAATTCTGTTATTTATTACTTGTTATTTATTTTTGCAAATTATAAAAAACCAAAAATCAAAATTTTGTATTAAAACCATCGTGCCATCTCCCCTTAAATGCTTCAGTCATATAATAAGCTAATAATGTTACTGTGTTAATTACTGTTAATAATTCAATGTTACTGTGACTTGCTATGTCCCAGAGTTGTATCCCATATGTCCACACAGGTACAGTTTTATAAAGTAATAATTTGTTTTGTGCCGATAATTTGGACTTTCTATTAAGCATCCAATACAGCTGTAGGTATTTAAGATTTAACTGTTTTCGTTTGTTCCATATGTGAGTCCTCTACGTTAGACGCCTGTCCAGGTGGAGGCCAAGATATTTTGCCGTATCGGTTTGTGAAATTTGTACGTTGTTAAAAAACACTGGTGAACATGTTTCCGTTGTAGTGTAAATGTGACGTGCAGACTCTTTTGTTCATTTGTTTTTATACACCACTCTTTTTGCCAATTTTGTACACTGTCTAAGTGTTGCTGTAAATGTTGAGATGCAATTTGTGTATCTTCGTGTTTTACCTGAATGGCTGTGTCGTCGGCAAATGTTGCCATTGTAGTGTTGTTATTTTGCGGAATATGAGAAGTGTAAATGGTGTACAAAACAGGAGACAGCTTCCTTGAGGAAGACCAGCTTCAATTAATTTTAAAGATAATTGTTCGTCTTTATACTTCACTGTAAAGTATCGCTCCTCCAAATACAGGGTTATTAAAAATGATGGATCTAATTTAATAAATTCATATTTATTTAAGTATAAATGCAAAATGAACAATTCACATACCAATGGAAAGAAGAAGTTTCAAAGTTTTTTTTACACATTTACAAATGTTTGGTGTGTCCTCCTCGAGCAGCACGGCAAACATCTAAACGATATCAAATCTCGTCCCACACACGTGCAAGCGTGTCTTCCGTTACTGAGTGCACCGCAGCAGTGATACGGTTCTGCAGATCGGCCAGAGTTATTGGTAGAGGCGGTATGAAAGCTCTTTCCTTAACGTAACCCCATAAAAAATAGCTACATGGGGTGAGATCAGGAGATCTCGGTGGCCAGAAGTTTAGAGCCAGGTCTTGATTTCCTATCCGTCCGATCCAGCGCTGAGGAAGGGTTTCTGCAACTACAGCCGCCCACTTGCGCGCATGTACAGGTTAAGAATGTGTAAAAAAGCTTTGAAACTTCCTCTTTCCATTGGTATGTGAATTGTTCATTTTACATTTATACTTCAATAAATATGAATTTATTAAATTGGGTCCATCATTTACAGAGTGATTTTTTAATCCTGTTACCCAATTGTTAATGTCTGGTAATATTTTTCTAAAACAAATAAATTTTATTTTGTGACACTTAAGTTGGTAGCCCTACTCAACCAGTATGGATATGGCAGTGTGAGTTGATTCTCCTTGAGCTGTGTAAAATTTTGTGCCATTTCCGGTCGTGCTACGAACAGAATGTCTTTTATCCTAAAACAATCTCGTCTTTAAATCTGGAGGCTGAAGCTCTAGAACTAATCGTATGTGATACGGATACAATTTCAATTTTTTAGCAGCTTTCTGAGCACTCTAACATGACAAACAACATGCGAGGAAAGTTTTTGTAAACTTTTTCATGGAGAATTGAGCAATCTTGTTTTCACATTCTCTTAACGTCATCTGTCAAGAGAGTTGGTCGACCACTACGTTTTCTGCTGCAAACAATACCTGCCTCTAAAAATCAGTTAGTTAGCCTAGAAATTGACTAGAATAGAGTGGAGGAACACCAAAAAATTTAATTTGAAATGATTCTTTTACACTCGCATACGATTTTGTAGCAAAATATTGTTCAAGAATGAAAACCCGTTGTTCTAGGGTAAAAGACATTCTGTTCGTAACACAACTGGAAACCGCACAAAATTTTACGCAACTCAAGGAGAATCAAGTCAAACTGTCGTATCTATACCGGTTGAGTAGGGCTACCAACTTTGTGTCACAAAACAAAATATCCCTTTCTTAGAAAAAAACTACCAGACATTAACAATTGGGTAACAGGACTAAAAAATCACCCGGTATAATAACCCTCTATAAATATAAATATAAATATTGGCGCTACCAGTTAGTTTTTACCAGATTGCAGGCCTACTCTATGACGCTAACAACTTTGTTTGATTGTGTTACAGATTTTGGGATATACCAAGCCCATGGTGGCAAGCCAGTACAGTATTGGTGGGTTTAGGAAGTGCACTCAGTTTACTGGTCGCTGTAACTGCATTGGCTGCATGCTGCATCAGTTATGTAATTCATACAGCAACAGCTAGAGTCGCTGGTTGTATACAGTTATTAGCAGGTAATTAGATTACAAATTTTTTTATTATAATGTTTAAAAGCCTTTAAAAATGTACCTTTATTTCTAAGATAAATTCAATACAGAACTGGTAAATTATCAGTAGTTTACTATAAAAAATAAATCCCATAATTTTCAGGAAAACTAATCTTACTTCACTTAGTACTTTCAAAATTGTAAATAGGCCTAATAAATCTCCTTATTTCAATACGTTCAGTCAAAGTATTTAATCATAATGTGAATAATTAGCGGCGTTAAGGCACCAATCAAAGTGATTGTTCAGGTTAGCACCTTGTAAAAATGCCTGAATGGTTTTGTAAAATAAAAAATCTGGTGTGAAACACTCACACAACTTTCTCTTGCCAATGCAAATAATTAACAATAAACCTAACATTAGTATTAAAACATTAGAAATGAACAAAAACTAACCTCAAAAACATAACCTTATTTTAATCATGAGTGAATGACGCAAAATGACAATCAAACTCAGTTAGGCTTAAAAATACGGAAAATCACGCTTTCACGCTAAACTAGGCTCTGTAGAGAAAAATAAAATATAAAATAAAAAATATAATAAAAAAATATAAATAAAAATAAAAAATAAAAGTTGTAGATCTTTAAATTTCCTATAAATTTGGTTATATACACTTTTGTCGTAAAATGCATACTAAGGCCAAAATCTTAAAAAATCGATTTTTCACACGTTTTCGTGAGAAAAAATCAGAAAATCGCTAATTACTGCTAAACTAAGCGTCATACAAAAAAATGTTTGAAACAGAAGTTGTAGGTTTTTAAATTCTCTACAACTTTTATTATATAAGTTTTTGCGCTAAAATTTATATTAAAGCTGTAATCTTAAAAAAACAACGTTTTTACGTGAAAACAGCCTCACCGAGAATTTCAGCAAACATGGCGCCTACCCTATCTTGTAGAAAATAAAAAATTGAGTAAAATAGGCGATTTTTAAAAAAATCGTAGGACCAGTTTTTGAGAAAATCGCAAAAAACTGAAAAATTGTACGAATAAACTACTACTTCCGGTTGACCGATTTTGATGAAAATGTTCATGTCGCGTTCGGTAGTGGTATGTAACTTAAGTTTCAAGTTCGTACGACGTTCCGTTCTTGAGATATTCTGTTCACACACAGACACACAGACACACACACAGACACACACACACACACACACACACACACACACACAGACACACACACAGACCAATCGCTAAAAACATGTTTTTTGGGTTCAGGGGGTCTGAAAACGTATAGATCCGGTGAAAACTCGATTTCGAAAAATCGACATGAAAACAATACTTTCCTTCCTATATATTCATATAGGCAAGAGAAAGTAAAAAGGAATTTGGCTCGAAATTATGTTTATATGAGGACCAGTACGCATTTACAGGGGTCCGCGTACAAGACCGTGGTAGTAAAACATAGGAACACAAACAACAAAGGAGAATGACCACTTGAGCAACTAAATTAAAGTATCACAAACATAAAACATCCAATTACTTGTTATCGAACACAATAGCCTGAAGTCCAGCAGCAGGAACATGTGCGTGAGCCCAAGATGGCGACCAACAAAGAATTACTATTAATACGTTAGCAGACAGTTTAGCAAATACACAAACACAATGATAAATAATTATATTAACCGACATAAGCACAGTTTAAAGCCTCGTTTCGAAATACGTAAGCCGTTGCCAGCATCACGCTAGTTGCTAGGCCGAAATATTAAGCCTCAAACGAAGGACGCGTATGTCCATGATGAATTTAGTTGCATAAGTGGTTGAGGGAGAAACGGATGCAGGTTAGCAGTAGGCCAACAAAAAGAAGAAGAAAGAAGGAAGAGGAAGAAAAAACACAGAGGATTACAAAATAGTGCAAACCCGGTACAGAATCCCTTAAAAATGATCAAATTACTTTTTTTAGGCTTCAATTTTTTTTTACAACGGTATACTTTTTTTTAAAGCACAACTAGTAAATGGAATGAATGAGGAATGGCAGAAATGTGACGTAAATGTGAATCGATCCAGTGACCGATTTCAGCGTGAAATTATCAAATTACTAAACATTAAATTATATTTTAAAAATCCAAACGTTCTGGTTAATAAACTACATCGAAATACTTTTAAGTTCTTCGGTAAATACTGTAAATAAATACATAAACTTTATTGTCACGTAAAATAATGTGCATTACCATGACTACAATCCGATTTACGAAAGAAAACACCTGTCTTTAAAAAGCAATAACTTTTGAACCGTTGTATGAAAAAACAAAATTACAATAAATCGAATTAAAGCTTCTTTTATTGTTGTTACAGGATTACGTTAAGATACAATACTTTGTAGCCCTACACATTTTAAAGTACGGATGAACAAAGTAATAGTACCTTGAAATTGGGTATAGTGGAAAAGTGGTTAAAAACAGGTTACTTTTTATGCGTAATTCATTATATTTAATAAACTATTAATTTCCGAAAATTTTAATGAAATTCTGTAACGAACAATAAAACAAGCTTTAATTTGATGTATTGTAATTGTTTTTACATACAACGGTTCAAAAGATATTACTGTTTAAAGACAGGTGTTTTCTTTCGTAAATCGCACTATAGTCAAAATATATAGGGTGATTCAAAAAGAGCGCCGGTTTTGATATCTCAAATTAAGAGATTTATTTTATTGAAAACTGAAAATAAATACATCAACAAGTTCATCTTTCCTTCTGATTTTATGTATGAAAAATGATGTCATGCATATGTCCTCCTCTACTGCGCTGGCACGCATCAACTCTGTCCATGAAATTGGATATTACTGCACGACAAGTTTCAACTTCCATTTGCCCGATAACCCGTCGAATTTCCTCCTTCAAGTCATTGATGTTTCGGGGTTTATTGGCATACACCAATGACTTCAGATGACTTCAAAGATGAAAGTCACAAGGCGTCAAGTCACACGACCTTGGTAGCCATTGATGGTCGGAATTACGAGAAATGATGCGATCCTGGAACCGTTCACGGAGCAACAACATTGTTTCTCGTGCAGCGTGAGAGGTGGCACCATCCTGCTGAAACCACAACTCGTCAATGTCCATTCCATCCAAATGACGCCACAAAAACTCCCTAATCATCGTACGGTATCGGTCTCCATTTACTGTTACGGCTTGTCCTTCTTGATTTTCAAAAAAACAAGGGCCGATGACACCGCCCGACCAAAAGCCGCACCAAACTGTCACTCGCTGTGCATACAAGAGAAACTACAACTGAATCGTCAATCGGAATGTTCTCCAAAATAGAAATGAAGTCAAACAATGTTGCCAACCGATAAACAAAAATTTACCAGCCGTTTAAAAACTGGCGCTCTTTTTGAATCACCCTTTAGTAGGTAGGGAACGGGAAGATTATACAAGTGTACAGAATGGAAAATGGAAACTAAGTAGGCCTTCTTTTTGAGTGGCCCAGAAAGACTACAAAAATCTTGTCCAATAAACAGCCAAATATTACATTAAAACTAATTGATTTTTAATAGTTGCTGTGCTAAGTGTTCATATAACACAAGTCAACGTGTTACCGTAAGTTCATTCATTACACTATTACAATTTCATTTACAAAAAAATCTGGTGTGAAACACTCACACGACTTTCTCTTGCCAATGCAAATAATTAACAATAAACCTAACATTAGTAATAAAACATTAGAAATAAACGAATAACTAACCTCAATAAACATAACCTAATTTTAATCACATATGAAAGACGCAAAATGAAAATCGACCTCAGTTTGGCTTAAAAATACGGAAAATCACTCTTTCACCCTAAACTAGGCTCTGCAGAGAAAAATGCTCTAAATAAAAGTTGTAGATCTTTTAATTTGCTACAAATTTGATTATATACACTTTAGTCGTGAACTGCATACTAAAGCCGCAATCTTAAAAAAATTGATTTTTCACACGTTTTGGTGAGAAAAAACAGAAAATCGCTAATTACCGCTAAACTAAGCATTATATAAAAAAATGTTTGAAATAAAAGTTGTAGAATTTAAAATTTTCTACAACTTTTATTATATACATTTTTACGCTTAAATACATATTAAAACCGTAATCTTAAAAAAACAATTGTTTTACGTAAAAACAGCCTCACCGAGAATTTCAGCAAACATGGTGCCTACTTTATCTTGTAGAGCATTAAAAAATGAGTAAACCAGGCGACTTTAAAAAAATCGTAGGACCAGTTTTTCAGAAAATCGCAAAAAGTGAAAAATTACACGAATAAACTACTATCTCCGGTTGACCGATTTTGATGAAAATTTTCATGTCGGGTCCGGTAGTGGTATGTAACTTAAGTTCTGAATTTCAAGTTTGTACGATGTTCCGTTCTTCAGATATTCTGTTCACACACACACAGACACACACACAGACCAATCGCTAAAAACATGTTTTTTGGCCAGGGGGTCTGAAAACGTGTAGATCCGGTGAAAACTCGATTTCGAAAAATCGACATGAAAACAATACTTTCCTTCCTATACATTCATATAGGCAAGCGAAAGTAAAAATACAACAAATAAAATATAATATCCCGGTAGATTCCGTCTGTCGAATAGAAATTATTCTTATAGCTTCAAATTTGACAATAATTAAATTATTGTCAACAATTAATTGTTGAATTTAAAAAAATTATTGGTCAACAAATTTTGTTGACCCCTATCCAATAAATAATATATCAAAAGTTCCCTGACATTAGGGCTTCAGCTTTGTTCACCATGGCTGAAAATTAGTATCCTTGTACGTTTTAATTTTCAGCGGTCAAACGGTCAGTCTAAATTAAAATCTAAAAGGAAAATTAAATTAAATTCAGGAACGGTTGTCACATTTACTTCAGTACAGTTCATGTTACACAGATTATTTTCCATCGAAAGTGAAAATCAAAGTAGCGCTTACACTAAACCTGTGCGCAAAATTTCTCTCCATTCGCTCTAATAGGGTTCTAACATCGACATTGTTGACAAGAATAATTTTTAAACTAGTGTCATGGTCATTTGACAAATTTTGCTTTGAGATTTTTAATTTTATTACTCGTTTGACCTTTGCACATTAAAACGTAAATGAAAAACGTGAATTTTACACCAATTTTACTTTATCTTGCTCTATATGAATATATAGATAAGAAAAGTAGGTATTGTGTTCGTGTCAATTTTTCAAAATCGATTTTTAACCGGAAATAGATGTTTTCAGGCCCCCTAAACCAAAAAAAAAACATGTTTTAACGATTAATCTGTGTGTGAAAAAAATATCTTAAGAACTAGGTGACTCAAACATTTTTATCCAAATCTGTTACTGGAACTAGTGGTCTTATCGTGTAATTTTTATCTTTTTTAAAATTTTCTCTCAATTTTCTTTCAAATTTTTTAAAAGTATTCACTAAATGTTTATGATACAAGATAAGAATCATGTCTACTGAAACTTTTGGAGAGACTGCTTTCATTGTATTTTTTTTTTAAGATTGCGGCCTTAGTATGCATTTGACGACAAATGTGTGTAACTAAAGTTTTAGAAAATTAAAATCCTACAACTTTTATTTGAAGCATTTTTTTCTAAAGAGTATAGTTTAGTGTCAATAATTAGTGATTTTTCTACAAAAGTTGACTTTCATTTTGCTTCATTCACTCATAATCATGACCACTTTTTTGTATTCGAGGTGGCAAGATAAAATCATGTTTACTCCCTCGCGGTGGAGCGAAATAGTCTTGGACACAATTGAAACCACAAGCGCCAACCAACCAAAAACCCGCCACCTGGCTACTTGATCCGACATCAGCAAAAAAACCTCCACCACCCTCGTAACTATTAATGTACGAAGGAAACGTCGGGTTAAAATTACACATTGTCAGCGGGGCGTGGAAGGGAACCTAATGCCCTCTCGCTGTCACTCTCCAACACTCACTCTCTCACTTTCATCCATCTCTTTCAACACCAGCTCAGGAAATAAGTGTGTTTATTTTATAAGATTGCGACGGGATTGATTTACGGTGGGAGAAGGCGATCCCGCTGGTCTTCAGATGTCTCCGCCCTCCGCAATCTCTCGATCACCCTTTTTGCAAACTGAGCGACCAACTTCCAGCTCTCCTCATCTCGCTTCCCCTACTCTCTCTGGGCTCCACAGTGCAACTCCTATCTTCTCAGATGTATCTATTCTTTCGAGGCAATCATGACTACTTGGTCGGGCATTATGATTTTTTTAAAAATGCGCAAAGAAGAACAATAATAAAAAGAAGAATAATCAATAAGAAGAACAATAATATTACTCACAATTTTAGCACACAATTTCACAGAAAGATATTTGGTTCACGACAATAACAAACAACAACGAACTAGGTTATGTGTAGATGTTTTTCGGAGGGTCTAGCATGCTGATAAGCATACTTTTCCACTCAGTGAGGAAGACATAAGTAAACCACCTCACTCCTCCGTTATACTTAGTAAAGTACCTACAGATTCAAATGACTTGATCAACAACTCACTGCACAGCAATAATTTTTATTTTTTATAATTTTGTTGTAACTAGTCTTAGACTAACGAACAGTTTTATTCAAACTTAAACTAACGGGTGATTCAAAAAGAGCGCCGGTTTTTAAACGGCTGGTAAATTTTTGTTTATCGGTTGGCAACATTGTTAGACCTCATTTCTATTTCGGAGAACATTCCGATTGACGATTCAGTTGTAGTTTCTCTTGTTCGCAGTGTAGTACTCTCGCAGTCTGTGTCTAACCATGGAGAAGTTTACTATTGTACAACGAGTGTTAATCGTCAAAACATTTTACCAGAGTGGAGAGAGTTATGCGACTACTGTCAGACGACTTCGCGGTACTCTAGGACGTAATGAAGCACCGAATGAATCAACAGTTCGCAGGCTCATGAAAAAGTTTTTTGAGACGGGTTCAACAGTCGACCTTAAAAGTTCTGGACGTCGTCGTTCTGGCCAAACTGAGCGGAACGTTGCGTTGGTTCGTGACAGTGTGGCTGTTAGCCCAGCAAAATCAATACGTCGCCGTTCTCAACAATTGGGTTTACGATGTTCTTCTGTACGGAGAATTCTTCGGTACGATCTCCAATATCACCCGTATAAAATTCAGTTTCTGCACGAGAAACAATGTTGTTGCTCCGTGAACGGTTCCAGGATCGCATCATTTCTCGTAATTCCGACCATCAATGGCCACCAAGGTCGTGTGACTTGACGCCTTGTGACTTTCATCTTTGGGGTCATCTGAAGTCATTGGTGTATGTTAATAAACCCCGAAACATCAATGACTTGAAGGAGGAAATTCGACGGGTTATCGGGCAAATGGAAGTCGAAACTTATCGTGCAGTAATATCCAATTTCATGGACAGAGTTGATGCGTGCCAGCGCAATAGAGGAGGACACATGCATGACATCATTTTCATACATGAAATCGGAAGGTAAGATGAACTTGTTGATGTATTTATTTTCAGTTTTTCAATAAAATAAATCTCTTAATTTGATATATCAAAACCGGCGCTCTTTTTGAATCACCCTACTTAAGTATTACATTATCATAAAAAAAAATGAAACCTAATGGCTACTTTCTAACAATAACAATTATTTTAAAATAAAACTCTAATGCTAATCTTACTTTAAGTTATTTCCTATTGCTATTTTTATTTTCTTGGTTAAATTTACCTAAGAAGGGTACAGCTTTATATCTAATATTACTTTTTAATATACATTCACATAACCATTAAGAAATAAACAAAATTTGTAGCTGATTCATAAAGTTCATAAGAAATACACAAAATTCATTTATGGAACAATTTAACATTAGTTATCTTATTTTCTAAAATAGAGGCTACAAATTTTTTAATTTCTAACTTAACATACTATTTTTATTTTTTAAAATAAAACATTTGTATTTTCTAAAAATAAAATATTCTTACTTTATAGAAGATAACATAAAATTTTACAAAATAATTACTATACAAATGATTTACAGAATAATTTATTACAATTGATTATTTACAAATGATTACAAAATAGACTTAATAAGAAATAAAATAGAAAAAATAATATTTCCTAAATCAAACCAATAATTCAAAGGTTTTCTGGCGCTTCAGTCTTCTCTTAATGTTATCGAGAGTCGCAGCGCCACAATATTCACATGATGAAAATGTCGGTCTTCGTGACTCATGGCAAATCTTTTCTTTTCCTCATCCACCGTTTCAATGTTCAGATCCCGATAGAGGTTATCATTCCGAATGTACCACGGAACATCAACGATATTTTTTAAAACGTTATTTTGAAACCTTTGTATTATTTTCATATTACTAGATTTCGTTCACCCCCAGAGCTGGATACAGCAATGAAAATAGAAAGGTTATTTTCCCGCATCATGTAGCCTATTATAAAACAACTTTATAAAAAATCTGGTGTGAAACACTCACACAACTTTCTCTTGCCAATGCAAATAATTAACAATAAACCTAACATTAGTATTAAAACATTAGAAATGAACAAAAAACTAACTTCAAAAAACATTAGTGAAATACGCAAAATTAAAATCGACCTTTAGCTTAAAAATACGGAAAATCGCTCATTCACGCTAAACTAGGCACTATACAAAAAAATGCTTAACATAAAAGTTGTAGATCTCTTAATTTCCTATAAATTTTATTTCATACATTTTTGTCGTAAAATGCATTCTAAGGCTGAAATCTTAAAAAAATAGATTTTTCACACGTTTTCGTGAGAAAAAAACAGAAAATTGCTAATTACCGCTAAACTAAGCGTTATACAAAAACAATTTTGAAATAAAAGTTGTAGGTTTTTAAATTCTCTACAACTTTTATTATATAACGTTTTGCGCTAAAATGCATATTAAAGCCGCAATCTTAAAAAGAAAATGTTTTTACGTAAAAACAGCCTCACGCAGAATTTCAGCAAACATGGCGCCTACCCTATCTTGTAGAGAATACAAAATTGAGTAAACCAGGCGATTTTTAAAAAAATCGTAGGACCAGTTTTTGAGAAAATCGCAAAAAAGTGAAAAATTATACGAATAAACTACTACTTCCGGTTGACCGATTTTGATGAAAATGTTCGTGTCGGGTTCGGTAGTGGTATGTAACTTAAGTTTCAAGTTTCAAGTTCGTACGATGTTCCGTTCTTGAGATATTCTGTATACACAAACACACACACACACACACACACACACACACACACAGACCAATCGCTAAAAACATGTTTTTTGGGTTCAGGGAGTCTGAAAACGTGTGGATCCGGTGAAAACTCGATTTCGAAAAATCGACATGGAAACAATACTTTCCTTCCTATATATTCATATTGGCATATTAGCAAGAGAAAGTAAAAATTTGAGAATAATTAATAGAACATATTTTTGAACATAAATTTGAATGATTCTGGATTATTTATTATCAGTAGTCGTTCAATTTGAACTCGGTTTTGAAAGACTGTTAAAATATTCCATTTAAAGTTTACTTAATGCTACTTAGTTTACCCAAAATCCCGTGAGGTTTAAGCCAGCTTACAGATTGACAAACTAAATAACATGAAAGGGACAATGGATCAGATAATAAATATAACGTTGCTAATTAATGTCAAACAATAGAGCTCATTAAAATTATACGTAACGTTATATTAGTCATATTTAGTAGGTGTACACAAAATTTATTACTGTTTAATAACACAATACGAGAGTTTTAGAGTGCAAAACAAAAGTGACATAAGGTAACTAACTACCGTTCGCGATTATCTTGTGCAAAATAACTATAAATATATTATGTGTACTCGCTATTATTCCAGTTAACAATAATTATTCTCATTATTTATGTATAATTAATAATGTATTGTGAGTTTAACAGTACAGTCGTTGTAATCTTGTGTACCCGTTTACAATATAAACTACTCATTTCACGGATCTAGTCTCACGTTATAATGTGATTCCTTATAATCCTTTTGAAAAAAGTGTTTCAAAAACGACGCTACTCGTTTTTACACGGCATTAGTAACGATCCAATATTTTTTAAGCAATTTTGAATGTCGTTTTGTTTTATTTAAATAGTAATATGGGAAATACGAAGTGTGGCTATTAAATAACGAGACTGACGTTGTAGAAAACGATATTTTTATTTTATACATAATCACTTATTATCACCTTCAATATACACTCCTTCTCTATCCCTACAACGCTCCATGCGAATTTTCCATTATTGGAGACAATGCTGGAAGTCATCTTCTGTCAGCTCCTTCAAGACACGTACCGCTTTCTCTTTTACAGCTTCCACAGAATCAAATCTTGTCCCTTTTAATGCAGATTTCACCTTAGGGAACTGGTAGAAGATAATAACATGTGATGAAACGTGGTTTTTTACTTATGATCCGGATACGAAGTGCCAATCCATGCACTGGAAGAACCGAACTTCACCGAGAGCCAAAAAAGCTCGAATGAGCAAGCCAAAATTTAAAACAATGATGATTGTTTTTTTTTTATATCCATGGGATAGTGTACCTTCACTGGGTTCATGAAGGTCAAACAATTAATCAATATTACTACCTTATTGTACTTTCTAAACTACGTCAAAGAGTAAGGAAAAAACGCCCCGAAATGTGGAAGACAAAAATCATGGCTTCTCCACCAAGATAATGCGCCAGCTCAATCCGCGTTATGTGTCAAGAGGTTCCTAGCCATCATCTCAGTGTAAGAATATCTACCTTATTCACCAGATCTTGCACCATATGACTTCTACCTGTTCCCTAAGGTGAAATCTGCATTAAATGGAGAAGATTTGAGTCTGTGGAAGCTGTAAAAGAGAAAGCGGCACGTGTCCTGAAGGAGCTGACAGAAGATGACTTTCAACACCGTTTCAACAATGGAAAATTCGCATGGAGCGTTGTAAGGATAGAGAAGGAGAGTATATTGAAGGTGACAATAAGTTATTAGCCTACGTATAAAATAAAAATAAAATTCTTTACAACCTTAGTCTCGTTGTTTAATAGACACACCTCGTATTAAAATAAAAATACATGCGTTAAAATTTTCTGATTAGGTCAACAGCTAATCTGGCAGAAAAGTAAAAACTATTGGAAGTCAAACATCCATCGATATTTGACCTCTGTTATGTTTATAAATATATTTTTTAAAACAATTGATAATAAAAGGTTTATAAATTATGAATAAATAAAATATAGAACAGTATTAAGCTTAATTTTAAATATACTGTGTTATTATTTTTCAGGTTTGGTTAATAGGCTATGTTTTGCATGAATTTTGTTAATAATATATTATTGAAAAAATATGTTTTAAATTTAACCAAATATAATTATTAAAGTAAATAATGCAGATTATTCTTTTGTACAAAATAAAATAATTAAAAGATTAATTAGAACCCTGCGTGTTTTTACGCATGTAAATAGAATAATATTAAACCGTTGGTAATGAACTCTTTGAGTTCAAAACCCTTTTAAACAGATTTACTTTTTATACCCAATCAATTGATTTGCCAATTAAATCAACTAAATACCGAGGTACGTACGTTGGAATACAACAGAATTTTATATTTGAAAAATTATCGTTAAATTCAACTCGTTCTATTCGTATAATCTGAAAAGAGAAAGAAATGTACGTACAAAGTTTTGTTCACAAATTTTAAAATGGACTTAATAATAATGGTTAAATATAATTTATATATCAATGGTACATTTTATTTAAAACTCATAATAAAGTATTTAAATTTGTTTGCCAGTCCTTTTTCAAAGTACATTTTTTCAATAAAATTACTTTATTATGGTCGCAACAACATTTTTAGTTTTAGCGACCCCGTTACATAATAAAAACAATTTACATAATATAGGGTTATAACAGTACATTAGGTTTAAAATAGGCCTAATGTTTTACAATTTAACAAAATATACAGTTAACAATTGAATTTTAGATTTTTTTAAAATTATTTTATATGAATTGTACTTTTATTTTCACTAAAATTGCACTCCACCGATAACCCCGCTCAAGTATCGTATGTCCTTCAACAGCATATTTCTTGCCTATAATCATGGGTTACAAAATGGCGGATCAAAGTAACACTACAAAAAGGTATCACATTATATTATTTTCCCTGCGTAAACAAGTTTGTCCTCCTTTGTATCTTTATGACACTCAACTTCACACTTCTGAATCTATCCGTTATCTAGGTTTATATCTAAATAAGAGGTTTACGTGGAAAGTACACGTGGATAAGAAGAGAAAGGTACTCCAGAACAGGTTCAAACAGTTCTACAGACTTCTTTCACGCAAATCCAAGTTACCAACTACATCTAAATTAACCACTTACAAGCTTCTTCCTTCGACCAATATGGAGCTATTCCAGTCAGCTTTACTGTTGTGCAAAACCATCGGTATTAGCAAAAATTCAGCGTTTTCAATCAAAGCTTTTATGGAGGATAGTTAACGCCTCCTTTTATGTAACCAAAGAAACGCTACACTTGAACCTAAACGTAACCTACATGAATGACGTTTTCTTTAAACTCTATGCGAAATTTAAGGAAGAAACTTGTAAACCACCATAACCCATTGATCTCATATCTGGCTACACAGACTCTCCCAAACAATCCAATAGGACGACTAAAACGTCGACGGAGCTGGGATCTCATCAATTACATAGTACTGTAATTGACTATCCATTGCAGTGTTCTAAATTCTGGACTTACTACTCTTATCTATTCACGTAGGAGTTCTGTCACTGGACTGTGTCTCCACTCACGTTCTTTTATCATGTTAATTTTTTCCATATTTTGTGTTTTCACACTCATTGATTGTTTCTAACAGATTGTAAATTTCCAAAATAAAGAAAAAAATTGTATTTGAATATTTAAAAATTTTATTAAGTTTAGTGTTTTTGTGTAGTTTGTGTAATTTTCTTTTTGTAATCCCTAATTTGTGTACGTTGCAATCTGTTCAATTCAGAACAATAAGCAACCCGATGACCCAATGGGATGAGGATGATGTGTATGACGTATAAATGAGGTGTAGTCTTGTACAGACTCAGGTCGACCATTCCTGAGAGAATATGGTTAATTGAACCCCAACCAACAAAGTACACCGGTAACCACTGTCTAGTATTCAAATCCGTATAAAAGTAACTACCTTTACTAGGATTTGAACCAGGAACCTTCGTCTCCGAAAATCAGCTGTTAAACAGCTGATTTTGTGTAATTAACGCAATCTTTGTAAGTGTCCGGTAAGTGAAATTGTTTCCGTATAGTGTTCTAGGTAGGAAATTCCCCAAGGATATGTTCCCAAGGACAGATAATTTCATACTGCAGTGTTTCAGTTAACATGGTGTTTTTTCAGCACTATGTGGCTGTGTGTCAGTTTATTGTGGCGATTTAGTAGTCGTGTAAGTGTCACTAGGTCAAGTATGTTATTAAAAATTTCTGGTTGTAAATCTCGAGTGCCAGTCCGTACTATGTGTGGATTAGTCGTTAAAGTCTTCCACCGTTCATTCCAAATTAATTCAAATTTGTTTTTGAATATCTTCTGTAGATTTCGGCGGGAGGATTTGTTTATTCTGTAGTAGTATGTTGTAATGTCGTAGCGCGTTTGGCTGCTTTGAAATAAAAATCCATTTTTATTTTTTCAATTAATTAAAAATATATTTAGCATAAATTATTAATTGTTTGACTTTTCTTCACTTTTCTCTTTTCTCTCTTTTCCTTCTTTCTCTTCTTATTTTTCTCCTCCCTCTTTTTCAGTTAGCTCATCTCAGAGCTTAGGAACGTTAGTCAGACATCTACCATGATGACCCAATACGAATATTTTTATGAAAATCGGTCACTCGGTAGTAGTAGTAGTAGTGGTAGTGGTGGTGGTGGTGGTGGTGCTGGTAGTTGACGAGGTGCAGCTATTAAATAACGAGAATGACGTTGTAAAAAAACTTATTTTCATTTTATACATAATCACTTTATGTCACCTTCAATATTATACACTCCTTCTCTATCCCTACAACGCTCCATGCGAATTTTTCATTAATAAAAAACAGTGCTAGAAGTCATCTTCTGTTAGCTCCTTCAGGACACGTGCCGCTTTCTCTTTTACAGCTTCCACAGGCTCAAATCTTGTCCCTTTTAATGCAGATTTCATCTTAGGGAACTGGTAAAAGATAATAACAAGTGATGAAACGTGATTTTTTACTTATGATCCGGTAACGAAGCGCCAATCCGTGAACTAAAAGAGCCGAACTTCACCGAGAGGCAAAAAAGCTTGAATGAGCAAGTCAAAATTTAAAGCAATGATGATTGGTTTTTTTATATCCATGGAATTGTGTAACTTCACTGGGTTCCTAAAGGTCAAACAATTAATCAATATTACTATCTTGATGTACTTTCTAAACTTTGTCAAAGAGTAAGGAACAAACGCTCCGAAATTGAAAGGACAAATCATGGGTTTTCCACCAAAATAATGCGCCAGCTCATTCCGCGTTATCTGTCAAGACGTTAAGAGCCAAGTACAGCACCTCAGTGTTAGAACATCCACCTTATTCACTAGATCTTGCACCATGTGACTTCAATCTGATCCCTAAGGTGAAATCTGCATTAAAAGGGACAAGATTTGAGTTTGTGGAAGCTGTAAAAGAGAAAGCGGCACGCGTCCTGAAGGAGCTGACAGAAGATGACTTCCAGCACTGTCTCCAACAATGAAAGTTTGCATGGAGCGTTGTAGGGACAGAGAAGGAGTGTATATTGAAGGTGACAATAAGTGATTATGTATAATATAAAAATAAAATGTTTTACGTCAGTCTCGTTATTTAATAGCCACAACTCGTATTTATGCTATTTTTCATTTTCTGTATTTTTTCTTTTTTTTGTAAACTACTCTTACAATTGTATTTATTTTCGCCTCATTTAAATACTAATTTTTTGTGTTTTACAAGATGGTGTAAACGCTATGTGTACTACTAAAATTCTTGGGCGGCTGTACTCCGGTAGTAAAATATTGTATTTTTTACGATTGTGGCCTTAATAATGTAATTTATGGCAAATATTATTTTTATACATATTTAATTAAATTTTTAAAAAGAAAATAAAAGATGTACTATTTTTACTTCAATTATTTACCTCTTAGCTTAATTTTGCGTTAATTAGTGATTTTTCTCTTTGAAATTTGATAAAAAAAATGGGTTTTTTAAGTTTGCGGAATCAATATGCATCAAAAGGTCGCTCATTAAAAGTTCAACAGAGGTTTAATATCATTTAGCGTCTTTTACTCACGTTTAATATTAAGTTACGTTTTCTTTCATTTTACATTGTTTACTCATGCTAAAAGTAGGTTAAGTTTTTATTTATTTACATTGGAAAGAGAAAGCCAAAGACGATGACACAAAACTCATTGAGTTAGCTGCAGAAAAACTACAATTATTTGATCCTTCAAACTTGCTTTCATCGTCTAATAGATACAGTAAACTCCCGCTAATCCGAATTAATTGAGGTGAGCCGATTTCGGATAAGCCGGGGTTTTTAAATAACAAGAAAATGGTATTTTATTGTAAAAAAATTACTGTGTCCTAAAACTTTTATACGTACGATTTAATTGTCTAATATTTTCCGTACATTTTAATTCATTTTCAGAAAGTCAGAAGTTTTTTTTGGATTTTATTTTCCATTCGTTTTCTTACCGAAATTTCCTTCCAGCGTTTAACTAAAAGTACATCAGTGGGCGTCGCTTCGATGGTTTTGACCACGAGTTTACGTTTACACGACATTGTTAAATATCACTTCACTTCCACTACCAGTACGTAACACTAATTAGCCACGAAACGAAATAAAAACTACATTAAGGCCAAGACACTACCGTACCCATTCAACCACAATACAGTAATAATTGACTGTTTGCAGCAAAGGTGATGTAGCCAAAATAAACAGTAGGCCTAGCAGTAGGCTACCGCTCCAAGGAAAATACTCATGTTATCGGTAAAAATCCTATCGGCAGTGTTAAATGTTACGTAGGCATACTTCTATATAAAAATCTGGTGTGAAACACTCACACAACTTTCTCTTGCCAATGCAAATAATTAATAATAAACCTAACATTATTAATAAAATATTAGAAATAAACAATAAAACTAACCTCAAAAATATAACCTTATTTTAATCATGAGTGAATGACGCAAAATGACAATCGAACTCAGTTTGGCCTAAAAATACGGAAAATCACGCTTTCACGCTAAACTAGGCTCTGTAGAGAAAAATGCTTTAAACAAAAGTTGTAGATCTTTTAATTTTCTATAAATTTAATTATATACACTTTTGTCGTAAAATGCATACTAAGACCGAAATGTTAAAAAAATCGATTTTTCTCACGTTTTCGTGAGAAAAAAAAACATAAAATCGCAAATTACCGCTAAACTAAGCGTTACACAAAAAAATGTTTGAAATAAAAGTTGTAGAATTTTACATTTTCTACAACTTTTATTATATAACGTTTTGCGCTAAAATGCATATTAAAGCCGCAATCTTAAAAAGAAAATGTTTTTACGTAAAAACAGCCTCACGCAGAATTTCAGCAAACATGGCGCCTACCCTATCTTGTAGAGCATAAAAAATGTAGTAAACCAGTTGATTTTAAAAAAAATCGTAGGACTAGTTTTTGAGAAAATCGCAAAAAAGTGAAAAATTATACGAATAAACTACTACTTCCGGTTGACCGATTTTGATGGAAATGTTCGTGTCGCGTCCGGTAGTGATATGTAACTTAATTTTCAAGTTTCAAGTTCGTACGATGTTCCGTTCTTGAGTTATTCTGTTCACATACACACACACACACACACACACACACACACAGACCAATCGCTAAAAACATGTTTTTTGGGTTCAGGGGGTCTGAAAACGTATAGATCCGGTGAAAACTCGATTTCGAAAAATCGACATGAAAACAATACTTTCCTTCCTATATATTCATATAGGCAAGATAAAGTAAAAACCTTTCTCTATAAAAACCTTGGGCATACTTTACGTGCTGTAACTTATAGTTCAGTTTTCTTAAACAGAATTTTGGTACAGAAATACAATTTACATACAGTATTTATTATTTATTGTTTTTATTACAGTTATTTGTAGAAAAATTAAATTTGAAATACTGAGTATTTTTGACATTTCGGATAACCAGGCGTGCAGTTGGATCGCTCGCACGTTCCACTGCACAAACAAAACTACCGGACCTATGCGACGATCGCACAAACGAAACCCGACCCTAAGGCAATGGTAAAACACCTCCTCCTCGTTTTTTTTTAAAAAAAGCCCCAACAGGTTCAAACCAGTCTTTCGGCTGATGACCTAAACAACAACATCAACATGTTTAAATTATTTATTCTAATATTAAAGAGGCTGTTTCAGGATGTATTCAGGTTATTTTTTCAGGATATATTCACAACCACTACATAAAAAACAGAATTGATTATTATGTTGCTAATCACAACACTAAATATTTTGAACAAAAACTGACTCTTGTATGTAGAAAATACATTAATAATATATAATAAATAATAGAATAATATATATATAATATATATATATATATAATAATATATAATAAAATAAATAATATATAATATATAATAATAATAATATAAAATAAATAATATATAATAATATATAATATATATATATTATATATAATAATATAAATAATATAATAATATAATAATAGATAATAATAATATATAATAAATAATCATATAATAATATGCCCAAAGTGGGCAGGTGGAGTGTTATTTTAATTGCACTCTATCTGTTTGGTCCAGGGCTAAAAAAAATTGTTCTGTTTCTTATCACATAGTCAGCCACTTATATGACTAATGGTCACAAACTTTAAAAAGTTGTTGTAATTCAAGTCAATTAAAAAATACTTGATTTATGAAAGATTTTATTTATTTATTTATTTATTTTAAAAAGTATTACATATGAGAGCAACAGGTAAAACCCAATACTGCTCTCTTTAAACATTTACAGTATAACACATACAATCATAATTAACAATCTTATAATAAGTACAATAATGATGCTTCATCTTCATAACCTACAATATAATATATGAATGTGATGAGTATAATATTTTAATATGATAGTATAATAATATGCCCAAAATGGGCAGGTGGAGTGTTATTTTAATTGCACTCTATCTGTTTGGTCCAGGCTAAAAAAAATTGTTCTGTTTCTTATCACATAGTCAGCCACTTATATGACTGAACTATTTAAGAACAGAAGAGGTAGAGGTGTAAAAAACACTAGTCAGATTTATCTCCTCTGAGAGTAATGAATTTCACTATGCAGCCAGACCCTGGGGTGAATGAAGTGAAGGTGTCATTTGCAGGGTGGAAAGTGAGTGCTTTTCGGAGGGCCTGGCATGCTGATAAGCATACTCTTTTAACTCAGTGAGGAAGGCAATTGTAAACCACCTTAATCCTCGTTTTTACTTAGTAAAACTTCTAGAGGTTCAAACCAGCCTTTCGGCTGTTGACCTAAACAACAACAGTATAGTAATAGAATTATGTAATAATATAATGGTATAAAATTGAATATAATATACACAAATAAACATAAACATTTAAAAGAAGCATTTACTGTATACACTTAAAAATAAATTACAGTAGCCTAATTTACAGTGAACATGAATTCTTTCCAAATAGTTTTGGTTGAAAATTGTATAACTTCTAATTAAACGTTGTGACAATTCGTGTATTATTTGATATAAATGTGTTGATGGCATGCTTATTGAAGTAAGCAAGGTAAAAATGGTAATAAATATTGGTAAGTAATGAATTTATCTTATGTTAAAATTTAACTTATCAGTTTTATCTTGGCTTCTCCTATACTTCCCTTCAAGGTCTCCTGGATGCAGTAATAAAAAAAGTTATAACGTTGCTTTAACTAAGGGTTCGTAAATGTTAGTAAAAGTTTTGTTAAAATAAATTTACTTTCTTTTTCATTGATTTAAATCATTTAAGTTGAGAGTTAAAGGGAAATGTTGTATACTCGAAGAAATGACTAACAAGGGAGATACTTAGAAGAATAAAGTGTTGATAACTAGATGTGAGAGAACAATAAAGGAAAAGCGACGATGTAAAAGAGAAAGAGAGGATGATTTCTCAGAGAGGGGAGAGAGTTTGGGAATTAGTTACTCTGCCGATTTGACACAAAAGGAGAGCGTAATTGGACTTTTTGTAACGGTAACTGTTCTGAACCGAACTTCTTCTTCTTCCCTATAATATAGTATACGGGAATAGTTGTACTATCCTGTAGGAACATCAGTAGATGTTGTCTCATCGTTGATGAGAACGAGGTACGCTAGATAAGTTTTGGCAAGTAAGTTCCACTTGCACGTTAGCTACAACTTGGCAACTTTGGATCACAAGTGACATACCGGGCAATTTGTCTTCCCGGATACAGCCAGTTCAGAGATGTATTTTCTACCACTGCTTCATAAATCACTTTGTTAACACCAACACACATTTTATGTATATACACAATGTTACGAAAATCACAAACACCTGCAAATATTAACGTTTCACTTTACTATGTTATTAATTGCTTTCACTCAAAATCTTTTGGTTCATTTAAAAAATTTATTTCGTAAAGTTTTACTACGTATAATTTACTGATCATTTTATATCTTATCTGAATTTTGTCTCTGACAAACATTTATTGTATTCATACAACGTGTGTATAAAATCATAATTTCTTCACACCTCATTAAGGGGAGATGCTGCCCATAACAGACAGGTGGAGTATCAAATTATTTACACTCAATCTGTTAGTTGCAGGGCTAAAATAAATAGTTCTGTTTCTTGTCACATGGTCAGCCAATTAAATGACTGAATCATTTAGGAACAGAAGAGGTAGAGGTGTAAAAGACACTTATCAGAGTTTTCTCCTCTGAAAGTAATGAATTTCATTATATAGCCAGACCCTGTGGTGAATGAAGTGAAGGTGTCATTTGCAGAGTGGAAAATATGTGCTTTTCAGAGGGCCCGGCATGCTGATAAGTGTACTTTTTCATTCATTGAGGAAGGCAATGGTAAACCACCTCACTCCTCGTTTTACTTAGTAAAACCTCTACAGGTTCAAACCAGCCTTTCGGCTGATGACCTAAACAACAAGGGGAGATGGCTTTAACTCAAAATTTCGATTTTAGGTTTTTTATGTTTTTCAATAGTTTAGGCCTAGATCTATCAGAAAAACATAAAATTACGTAAAAAAATAATTTTTTATGAAAAAATTAACTTTTTATCAAGTTTACACAGAAAGATTATCACGTTACCAAGAACGAATATTTTTCACATTTTTATACAGCTCGTTTTAGTGCAAAGAGAATTTTAGTTTTTAAAATATCTGCATCACTGTTTTTTGTATTCTCAGATGTTGGTTCAGCTTTCTAAACAACTGTTGATGAGAAATTTACTAATAAATGTGTAAATGCGTACATTTTTTATTTGGTTTATGCCTTCTTGTTTCTTGCGTTTTCCCGTAAATTTAGATTTTTAACACTAGGCACATTTTTCTCAAAAACCAAAAAACCTACCAGACTGAAATTTTTACCAGTTAATTATCTTGTATATTCACAAATACCGACATTTTTATGACTTCCTCAGGTGCTTCAAAAATTAGTAATACGCAAAAAACGTAGAAAACAATTTGTAAAATTGTATGTTATTCGTAATTTTAAAAAAATTGTAAAATCCAAAGATTAAATTGAAAAAAATGTCAGTAGCTCGAGAAGAAACCCAACACCTGTGGTGTGTAAAGGTTAATTTCCCTATCTTTTACCAATCCTATGAAAATTTTACCTAAAAATAGCACATTTAACATTGGCGGGACACAAAGTACAGTCCCCCCCTTAAAGAATTAGGTTATAGAGCTAATTTCTTTTTAAATTATAGAATATTCTTCGATTACTTAGAATTGCTTTGTAATTAGAAAAACAACCAGTTTGAGCAAAACCCGTTAACAGGAGTAAATGTCCCAATAAACAGGATGTCTCAGTGTAACACAATTAAATTATATAGTATGTGTCACGAAAGAAAACGTGGCAATCCGGTTTCGTCATCATCGTAAAGGTCATCAAAAAATTTTGCATCGCTTTTCATATTTTTTTGCATATGAAAACTTTCCTTAGTAAATAAAAATTTAATAACGATGACAAAATCATCAAAGGAAATGTTACCAAATGGATATTAACACAGGCAGTAACGTTCTATTAACCTTCAAGGACTGGCGCAATTGTATTTTTACAATATCTTATAATATTGAAAATATTCCTACCAACACTGATTACCTACATAAATATTAATATCTTATTATTGAAGCAATATTATTAAATATATATTTGAAAAGTTTTGCATTTTTTTTTTTGTAAAATATATTTAAAAAATATAAAAACTACTATAAATTTTAAATTATTACAAAACATAAATTATATTAATAAAAATAAAAATATTACAGATTGCAAGGCATTATTTTACATGATATTTTAAAGTTACTACTACAATATTACTGTATTTCGAGTATTTGTAATGAGTTTTATTTAAAAGTATCATTCAAAAAATATTTGGCTGGCTTTAAAATTTCAAAAGTCTCTCCAATTAAATTACAAATTTTCTCCAAATAAGTAAAGTACGCAAGCTGCCCCCTCCCATGGCAAAAGAAAAATCACACCAAAATAAGAAAGGCCAATTAAAAAAAATATATATACAAAAGAGCCGCCTTTCTCTAATTTCACTTGTTCCTTATTATAAATTATTGCCACTACCCAATAAATTTAAATTACCTTCACTTAATAAAGTCTTCCCAATCCCCCAAGAAACAGAATCCAATTTCTTAATTAAAATCTATAAAAATTCCCCTGATTCCCCGAGGTTGCATTTACTCCGCTAAATTGTTCGCCGAGTGATCAGGTGTTTCTTAACACGATGTCGCCGTCACAAGGGCTTCTTAGCCCTCTCAAACTGGATTCTGGATTCTTCTGGCCGGCTTTTGTAGGATGTATTGAATCTAGAAGCAGCGGCCACGAAAAGCATGAAGCATTTTACCTGTAGTTAAGAATTCGCTCATGCTGTAACAATTTATAACATTTGACACAAACAAGTCAAATTTTTTTCTGATTGCGGATAGTTTTTGGATCTCATCCCTTGTGGAACGATCATCAAATTTGACACAGTTCAGAAGAAATAGGAATCGTAATAGCTCATGGCAGCTCTCAATAACTACATGCCTGTAACATGTGATACAATTTGATAGAACTGTATAGTCTAAAGACAAGGCATGAAATATGTAGTGTAAACATACGGCAACAATGAGGCAAAAGTATGACATCATGACTGCACCGTAGCGAATCCACAAAATTCCTGCATGCCACCAGTAAAACTCCCGTATCTCAGAAAATAGAAAATAACAATACTTTTGATTTTTTTACAACATGATAATACGCTGTAGAAATGAGTTGAGGAATCCACCAAAGGGATCCAATCTAATTACGTATATTTTAAAAAAATCAAAAAATGAGAACTGTTGGGAAAACGCAACAGCGCCAGTCTTCAAAGGTTCCAGTCTTCAAAGGTAAACTAAAACTTGTGTTACACTGTGACAAGTCCTTCCAAAATATTGAAAACTATGGGTAAAAAATAGTTAATTTTTAATCCCTAATTTGTGTACGTCGCTATCTGCTAAATTCAGAACAATGAGCAACCTTATGATCCAGTGAGATGAGGATGGTGTGTATAACGTATAAACCAGGTATTGTACAGACACAGGCCGATAATTCCTGAGAGAGTATAGTTAATTGAACCCCAACCATCAAAAGTACACCGTTAACCACTACATAGTATTCGAATCTATATAAAAGTAACTACCTTTACTAGGATTTGAACCAGGAACCTTCATTTGCGCCAGTCCCAGAAGGTTAAGAAGGCAAATTAAAACTTGTGCTACACTATGACAAGCTCTCCAAAATATTGGGGAACTATGTGTAAAAATATTTAATTGTTAATCCCTAATGTGTGTACGTTGCAATCTCTTAAATTCAGAATAATAAGCAACTTTATGATCCAGTGAGATGAGGATGATGTGTATGCCGTATAAATGCGATATTGTACAGACACAGACCGATAATTCCTGAGAGAGTATAATTAATTTAACCCCAACCATCAAAAATACACCAGTAATCACTGCTTAGTATTCGAATCCGTATATAGGTAACAACCTTTACAACGATTTAAACCAGGAACCTTCATCTTCGAAAATCAGCTGCTAAACAGCTGACTCGCGATGACGACTTTACCTTTAGACCAACCTGGTGGCGTTGTAAAAGTAGTGTACGAATTTTAGGATTTTTTAGAAAAAGTTTTTAATCTGTAATCTTTTCTTTTATTATTACAAAACGAAACTTATTTTCTGGATATACCACGTAGATAAGTTTGTATCTTTTTTATCCATGTCAACACAAATAGAGGTACAATACAGGTTTTTTTTATAAAGCATATAACAGCCTTTAATAAGTTTTCCTTAAACAGTGTAATTTCCTCTCAGTGATCGTATCATAAAAGAATAAATTACATTGTTAAGTGTAATTTGAACTATAATTAAATACGTTTGCGTGTTTGTAATGATTAAAAATCAGAAACTTCGATTGAAATAATTAGTTAGGTTGCATGGAGAAGGATTTAATTTATGTGAGGGGTGGAAGGTGTTTAGTTAGGGGAAGGAGGGGGTTCAATAAGGTTGAGTTTACAGTACGACAGAAGGTAACAGCTGATAATTCATCCATCATAGTCATAGGTTAAAGCTCCTTTAATAAATTCTTGATAAAAGAACCTTTAGTTGAAGGAACGTTATTACTTATATCTTGAAACAGCCTCTTTAAACAATAGATTAAGGTGAGACTGAATAATGATTTTACTGAAAATTTCGATTTTTGGTTTTTTATATTTTTCAATAGTTCAGACCTAGATCTACCAGAAAACCATTAAATTACGTCAAAAAATTATTTTAATGATCAAATTAAGTTTTTAGCAGGTTTCCCCAGAAAATTTTTATCATGTCGCCATGAACGAATATTTATCATAATTTTTTACTGAGCGTTTTAGAACAAAGAGAATTTTAGTTTTTTTAAATATCTGCGTTATTTTTTAAAATATTCTCAGCTGTTGGCTCAGATTTCTAACCAACAGTTGATGGGAAATTTACTTGTTTGTGTACACCTTGTTTTTGATTTTTGCCTTTTTTGTTTTTGCCCATTCTCGTAAATTTAGATTTTAAAATTTAGGTACATTTTTCTCAGAAACCATTAAACCTAGAAGGCTGAAATTTTTACCGGCTATTCATTTTGTACATGCACACATTTCCACTCTTTTTTGACTTCCTCATATGCTTAAAAAATTTGCAATATACAAAAATCGTAGAAAAAAAATTGTAAAAGTTTTATGTTAACTTATTAATATTTTTCAATTTTCTGCTTCAACAGATTAAAATTTAAATAAATTCCAGTAGCTAGAGACACTCGACAACTATTAAGTGAGTAAAGTTTCAATTTCCTATCTTTTACCAATCCTATCAAAAATTTACCTGAAAATAGCAAATTTAACACTGGCGGGATACAAGGTATAGTCCAGCGGAGACATCATCTTCTTTCCTCGCAGTAGTGCTTTGTCGGGCTGCTTTGTCGGGTCCGGTGGGCGTAAGGCTCGGTCGAGGGACCGCTGTGAGCATCACTCGCGTAAGCGGGCGATGACGGTCTGGTTGACGGCTTACGCTGTTGGGTCAGCGAGCGGAAGGAAGCATCATCTTCTCTCTTGCGGGCTCGTCGATGAGCCTTAGTTGGAGTCCGGTAGCCGTGTGCCGATGGTGGTCGTCTTGTCTGCTGTCTGGATCGGAATTGAATCTTCTCGGCTCAGTGTAACGCTCTTTATAGTTGCCGAGAGCGCTGTGGTAAAGGGCGGTTACTGGCTCGGCCTTGATGGCAAAGGCCTCTGTCAGTGCGCAGCTGAAAGGTTTGTCGGTACCCTGCCAAAGGGCCTACCGCGCCGACAAGGGCCGGGAGAAGTACTGAAGGCCGGCAACACAATAAATGATTAATTAGGAGGGGTGGCGGTGACACAAGAATTTTTTTCTATAATCCTAGTTTAACGTCAATTAGTGATTTTCCGTATTTTTCAGGGGAAAATATAGGTTGATTTTCATTACAAGTCATTCAATCTTGATAAAAATTAGGTTATGTTTTTCATTATTTACATTGACAAGATAAAGTTGTGTAAGTGTTTCACATCAGATATTTTTAATTGTGAAAAATGTTATAAAATATAATTGTTTGATTGTCACTACCTATAAGTGGTATACATTTTAATTAATTTATTCGTTTTAATGTTATGATATTTATCAACTTTTTTTGGTAAGGATAAAATTTATGGATTTTACGGTAACTGAAAACCATTATTACGAAATATGTTGTTTCTGAGAGTCCGTGAATTCACATACGTATTTTAATTGGAAAGGTTTCCAGTTCAGTTCTCTAATGTATTAATTTGAGTCAATATCGGTCAGGGTACCAATTAATATAGTCAGATTAAATGTCAACCGACTTTAATATCCCATCCTTTTTCACCCAACACTAGACCCTTCCATCCAAAACGCAATCAGTTGGATGATGCTGATGATCTTCATCATCATCATCATCATGACCCAATTCTGTGAATTCCCTCCACAGCAAATCAATCTATCTTTAACAATAAACTAATCTACCTAAAATTCACTGTAATATTTTCATCGAATGACAAGGACTCGATTAAAGCAATTTCAATATCTCCGTGAAAACAATTTCATAACCTAATGATTTATTGTTTCCTTTAAATGCCTTAACATGTATAAATTATGCAACAAATATTGTTGCGGTGTTAATATTTTATACAAAAACTGGCGGTACCCGGGGCGCGTTGCTACGCCCAAGAAGAACAGAAAACATGTTTTTATCGAAAATATGAAATTTATTTTATTTTATCTAAGGCCCGTTAGCGTAGTAGTTAGCGCAAGTGGTTTCTACGTCGGGGTACCGGGTTCGATTCCCGGTCAGGTCTGGCATTTTTTCATTACCAACATTATCCACCGGCTGTATTAGCAGAAATTCCAGAACAGTCAGACGTAAATTAAAAATAAAACTAATGCCAGGGGCATAAAATGATAATTGTAAACGTCTGCACTGTTATATGCATAACTAATCGATGTACAACTAATATTGCTGTAAAAAATAGGGGTTGGTGGTAGAAAGGTAAAAATTTAGGAGTGTATGTATTTTTTATGCCACGTTATAAAAAATAAAAAATAAAAATTTTGTCAAAAAATGAAATAACGTTTTCTGGGGTGGATCACCCTTATCACTTAGGGGTATAAAAAATAAATAAAAACCTATCCTTAGATTTACCAAGTGTACATATAAAATTTCATCAAAATCGGTTAGGCCGTTTCGGAGGAGTATGGCAACTAACACCGTGACACGAGAATTTTATAGATTAGATATTGTAGTGGGGGTACCAATTTTGTAGCGGTGTAGAACATGACAGAAAATGAATTGTTGCAAATAACTTTGAATAGTTGCATTATTTTTATTTATTTATTTAATTTAATGATGCACCCTATTTTCAATTTAACATAATACTGTGACACTTATTGCTAAGATCCGTTTCGAGATCTAGGTAAATTAAATAAAGGGTGATTCAAAAAGAGCGCCGGTTTTGATATATCAAATTAAGAGATTTATTTTAGTGAAAAACTGAAAATAAATACATCAACAAGTTCATCTTTCCTTCCGATTTTATGTATGAAAAATGATGTCATGCATGTGTCCTCCTCTACTGCGCTGGCACGCATCAACTCTGTCCATGAAACTGGATATTACTGCACGACAAGTTTCGACTTCCATTTGCCCGATAACCCGTCGAATTTCCTCCTTCAAGTCATTGATGTTTCGGGGTTTATTGGCATACACCAATGAATTCAGATGACCCCAAAGAGGAAAGTCACAAGGCGTCAAGTCACACGACCTTGGTAGCCATTGATGGTCGGAATTACGAGAAATGATGCGATCCTGGAACCGTTCACGGAGCAACAACATTGTTTCTCGTGCAGCGTGACAGGTGGCACCATCCTGCTGAAACCACAACTCGTCAATGTCCATTCCATCCAAATGACGCCACAAAAACTCCCTAATCATCGTACAGTATCGGTCTCCATTTACTGTCACGGCTTGTCCTTCTTGATTTTCAAAAAAGTAAGGGCCGATGACACCGCCCGACCAAAAGCCGCACCAAACTGTCACCCGCTGTGCATACATTTCCCTTTCATTAACCACGCAAGGGTTTTCTAAACCCCACATACGGCAGTTCTGTTTATTAACAAAACCGTTTAAGTGGAAGTGCGCCTCATTACTGAAAATGATTTTGTTTGCGAAGGTGTCATCATCATGCCGTTTTCTCAATACCCAGTCAACAAACTGTCGTCTCTTCTGGTGGTCTGCCACTTTCAAATGTTGCGTCAACTGAATTTTATACGGGTGATATTGGAGATCGTACCGAAGAATTCTCCGTACAGAAGAACATCTTAAACCCAATTGTTGAGAACGGCGACGTATTGATTTTGCTGGGCTAACAGCCACACTGTCACGAACCAACGCAACGTTCTGCTCAGTTTGGTCAGAACGACGACGTCCAGAACTTTTAAGGTCGACTGTTGAACCCGACTCAAAAAACTTTTTCATGAGCCTGCGAACAGTTGATTCATTCGGTGCTTCATTACGTCCTAGAGTACCGCGAAGTCGCCTGACAGTAGCCGCATAACTCTCTCCACTCTGGTAAAATGTTTTGACGATTAACACTCGTTGCGCAATAGTAAACTTCTCCATGGTTAGACACAGACTGCGAGAGTACTACACTGCAAACAAGAGAAACTACAACTGAATCGTCAATCGGAATGTTCTCTAAAATAGAAATGTGGTCAAACAATGTTGCCAACCGATAAACAAAAATTTACCAGCCGTTTAAAAACCGGCGCTCTTTTTGAATCACCCTATAATTAATACACTAAAGTTTAAAATTACAAGTATTTATTACAACTAAAACATTTACAAAATAAATAATAAACTAATTATAATGAAGTAATACAATAAATAACTTATATAAATAATTTACTTAGTACTACTTACAAACAATTATACAGAATGCACATACACAATGCACATACATAATAAGACAGAATAACAATAGTTGACCAATGCCCGGACACGTCAACCTTTTCTAACTTACCGATAGCACACGCAATAAACACTCGTCAAAGGTCAAACAAATACTAACTCTCCGACCGCACTTGGGGCTTTCTTTATATAGGTGGATCAGAGAGATTCCTGAAAATACAGAGAGATTCGATGAAATAATAAAATACAAAAATCTTTTTTATAGTTCTGGAAAAATCTTAACTAGTGTAAACAAGTCACAATCGAATAAAAGGTGTTACACAAAAGGCCAATTATCTAAACAGGTAACCAACCGACTCTTTCACAAAATAGTTGTACAACAAACACCCTACCTTACTAAACAAGGCCCCTTTTTTAATATTCTTTTATAACTAACACTATTGTTACTTTCTCACTCTATTATTTACTATTTAACATTTTATGAATCTCTCGGTCCACCTAGGAACCTCTCAAACACACTTTCATCTTTGATATTGTTACAATATATTGAAATATTTTATTGATTTAGATAAATGCTTTATTAAAAAAAAATATGATCGTTTATTTATAGTATTTGTCTTTTATAGTTGATAGTTTATAAACATTTTGGTAAGTGAATTGTTAGTTTTAATGTTAGTTCCCACCGGGTTGGTCTAGAGGTAAAGTCGTCGCTAAAATCAGCTGTAAAATAAAAATCCTATTAAAGGTAGTTACTTTTATTTGGTTTTGAATACTCAACAGTGGTTACCGGTGTACTTTGATGGTTGGGGTTTAATTAAGCATACTCTCACAGGAATGGTCAGCCTGAGTCGTACAAGACTACACCTCATTTACACGTCATACATATCATCCTCATCTCATTGGGTCATGGGGTTGCTTATTGTAGATTGCAACGTACACAAATAAAATTAGGAATAAAAAACGATGTTAGTTCTTATGAATGTATTTTTGCATACATGAATAGCTGCTTAGATGTGTATTATACAAACATGCTTAGAGATTTTAAATTTTAATCAACTGGACCGTAGATGTGTTCGTTATAACAGTCAATCCGCAGATGAACTAACATCTTTCCCTCTATGAAATAACCAGGGTTGGTTATTTTATCATACATCATGCCGAAAGACAAAGGAGAAAAATGAGGGATAGGCTATGTGGAAAAAATCTTGAAATAAAAGCTGTAGGTTTTGTAATTTTATAAAATTTCTGATTATACGTTATGTTGTAAAATCCATATTAAAGCACATTCTTAAAAATTCCCATGTTTTTACCAATTTTGATGAACAAAACAAAAAAAATCTCTAATTGATGCTAAACTAAGCGTTGTATGAAAAAGGTTTCAGATAAAAGTAGTTTTTTAATTATTATTTTATTTTTTTGTTTAACGTCCGACTGTTTAGCAATTTCTGCTAATGCAGACGGTGAGAAGGATGGTAGTTGAAAATGAGTGATGGAAAAAGGGTTTTTAATGTTCTGAATTGTTAATTATTTATATACTTTTGCCCTAAAAGCCATTTTAAGGCCACAATTTAAAAAAAACATATTTTTATTTTTAGGAGAGCTTTGCAAGAATTTACGCACTTAACTATCTTGTAGAGCATAACCAATATTATAAATGAGATTTAAAGAATACCGGAGGGGCCGTTTTTGAGATAATCGCAAAAAATTTACGAATTAACTACTACTTCCCTGGCTGAATAATATAACTTAGTTTAAAAATATCAAGATCTTAACCTCTTTTGTTCACACACAGACACACCAGTTTCTAAAAAAAAATGATTTTTGGGTTCCCAGGGCCTGAAAATGTGTATTTTCGGTGAAAACTCGATTTCAAAAAATAGACATGAAAACAAAACTTTCCTTCCCTATCCATTTTTATTTATATAGGATAAGATAAAGTAAAGATGCCGTTTTTGAAGACTTTAGAAAATTATTTTAGAGCGTTGACCAGCCGAGCTTCAGAGAAAAAGATTAACTTGTAGAAACAGCTTTTGCTAATAAAATTGAAACAGCTGTTTGAAAATGATCAATTTTATTTAACTTTTGTTTGTTATCGGGAACTGCACTTTATTGACAACCACCCACTTCGATCGCTGCTTTTCGCTGTATTTTTTGACGTGATTCGGCATGAATTGTTGAACAGGAACCCCCAGTTGAGTTTCTTCAGGAATGGCTATCAGCTGGTCACCATACAAAGTCGCTTGCCCAACGAGTGTTACTAAACAAATAATAGCGACTTTCTACCAGCTGACCAACTGGGCTCGCCCGAAGGCCATTAAAATATTTATTATTTGGTTAAATTTATAAATGTATTCAAAATTCTATCAATTTTAATTATAAAAATTAATTATTTTAAATAATAAATAATTTAAACATTCTTATTGTTCAAAATTTAAGTAATAATTAATTTCGGTTGTTTAAAGAAGGTCTTGAGCAACTATTAAGAAAAAAAATGATAAAAATGTTTTTGTCAGAATTAAAATAGATGTGGAACAAATTGATATTGAATATTGATTTGAATAATGGATAGCATGATATTTATTTAAAATTTATATTTATGAATAAAAATAAAGATATTAATTAATTTAAAGTATTTTGCATTTATTTTATTTTATTAAAAGCAAAGTGTTACATAATTTTGGCAAACTAATTTGTTACTTGTACATACTCTGAATAGGAAAGAAAAAGACATTCAGAAAAATTGAATGTACTTTTTTTAAAAAGAAAAAGGTAAATATTTGAATAAGATATAATGTTGACCATTTTAACCTGCGCGCCCATTTCGGCCTATTCGCAACGAAAAA
This sequence comes from Catonia carolina, assembly GCA_035578175.1. Classification (NCBI taxonomy): domain Eukaryota; kingdom Metazoa; phylum Arthropoda; class Insecta; order Hemiptera; family Achilidae; genus Catonia; species Catonia carolina. Next base: position 73,844,088 of record JAQMRL010000005.1, read on the forward strand.
ACCAACACATGTTGTTACAAAAATCTGTGCGATGAATATTTCTCTGAGAGAGTTATGTTTAAATATACGGAAGTTTAATGTATATATTTTACCTTGTCATCCAGAAAAGATATAAATTATAGCACATTATCCTGTGGGTATAAAATAATAAAAATATAACCTGGAAGCTCAGAGCTTAGGTCAGAAGAGAACCTGCATTGGGGTAGATCCTAATAGAGAGAGGTGTTACTAAAGATACGACCTAGTCTTATTTAATGACTGTTAATTTTTCTCGACTCTAATAAAAAGGGACCAATTTATCATACTTCATCATCTAAAGCATTAACCAAACAACATCATTTACTGTATTATTTTGTTAAAACGAAACTGTAGTTATTTTCTGCCATTTGTTTTCTTTATCCTAATAACTTTTTGTTCAAAATTTAATCCCATGCAACGACTAATCTTTCTAAATTTATCACAGCGCTGTCAATGTTCTTCAAAGTTAAAATATTTTCTCAGTAATTCTAATGATGTTCTATTTAAAAATTTTACATATATTTTTCCAAATGTTTTTCCCTCTAATAGGCCAAATTTTAGACCACGTTAGGTGACTTTAGACGTTTCTGGAAGCTCTTTTTACAGTTTACATTCTTAACATTCCTTCACTGTACGAATTTCTCCTCTTTTATTTCCACCCGGCATTGTTCTGTTTTTTGCTCTTCATGGAAGTCCTTAAGGGTATACCCGGAATGGCTATCTCTATAATATTAATGTAAGGAACATTTTCTCAAAAACTATTACAGTTTTCCTGTCCAATTTTTTCGTGGTTACTTTTCAGATTATTCTACACCCACAGAATTTGTAGCATTTTTATATATAGTTAGAAAGACAAGATAATATTTTTTTAGAATTACCACTTTTGAAAAGCATAATTTTTTGTCTATTTAATTGAAAAATAAATACTTAAACTCATTATTTTACTGTAATATTAACTTAGTACATTGCAATTATGGTATAAAAGGCTGTCCAAAAATTTCATTAAAATCCGTACTCAGTTGGCTGAGAAAATGTTCCTTATGTATCAAAAATTGCTATTACGGGAAACAAGAAAAAACTAAAATAGAACACATTATAACTACTGCAAAAACCTCTAATACATTCCTGGATCATAATCTGAAAATTCCTTAACTGTTACATTTACAGCTGTTCTAATGCCAACTTAAAGTTTTAAAACATAAAAAAATTATGAATTCATCGTTTGTCATTCAAAAAATAGTATATGTTTATCCAAACTGGTAACGTTTAGAATATAACACAAGGGTTCAACGTCTTTTTTTTCTTTAATTCTTTATTTACAACTGTAAAATTTTACAACAAGCAAATGTGACGATTATGATAATAATGTAAATGACATGATAGGCGTGAGAGGGGCAGGGCCCCCATTGGTGCCTCCCCAAGATTGCAATTTGTGTATCAAATTAGCAGGTCTCTACTCCAGCGTCTTTAAAGCGTCTAGGCGTCAACGTATTTTAAATTTTTTTGGATAAAAACTGTAAAATCCCTAACAAATTATACATCGTTGGATGCAGAAAACTCTGAATTTCATTAATGTGCAAAAAATTGATATGTGAAAATGTTTTAATTTTCTCTGTTTTGGGTACCCTTAAAGTCCAAAATTATTTGTCTGAATTTGGTTCGGTTCATTAAGTTTTTTCACTTTATTCCAGTTTTTTCAATGACCTTAATTTTGTTGTTTAGGGCTTTAAAAATTTGTTTAAATTGCCTCATTAAAAAAATACTTTGAAGAATATGTTTTAAACGTTAATTTAAGAGATGCTTAAAATTATACCTAAAGAACAAAATACTAATACAAGATAAGTGATAAGCCGATTTAGATTTATGGGGTACAATTTTAAGATTTCTGGTAAACTGTCACAAACAAAATATATTCAGACAATATACCTGGGCCTGGCATGCTGATAAGCACAATCTTTCAATTCAGTGAGGAAGGCAATAGTAAACCACCTCACTCCTCGTTTTTACTTAGTAAAACTTCTAGAGGTTCAAACCAGCCTTTCGGCTGTTGAAATGTATTGAAAAACTGACAAATAGTTGATAAAAACAGTTTTTGAAGCACTAAGCAATACACCTAATGTGTTGTTTAAATCGTTAGATGAAATCAATAGAGATATTGAGAAAACTGGAATAAACCGAGAAAATGTAATGAACCAAACCAAATTCAAAAAAATTATAGTTGATTTTAAGTGTTTCCACACAGAAAAAATGCACAACACTGAATGGATGAACGAAAGGAGAAAAGTTTATAATAAACGAATTCAGAAAATTTGCGAAGTTCTGGGGTTCGATTCCCCGCAGAGTCTGGAAATTTACACAAGTCAAAACCCACTGTTCTAGACACACATAACCACAGGAGTGTCTAATAACAAAACAGTTTATGCGACTCTAAATAAACAAAACACGAATTAAAAAGGTAGGGTTTTTTTAATTTTACATTATTTATTCATGATTAATTGGTAAACTGTTTTAAATTATTTACATTGGCAATCCCCTTAACATAACATTGGCATTGCATAAGATGGCCATAACAGACACGTGGAGTGTCAAATTATTTACACTCAATCAGTTCGTTGCAGGGCTAAAATAAATAGTTCTGTTTCTTGCCACATGGTCAGCCAATTAATTGACTGAATCATAAGAACAGGAGAGGTAGAGGTGTACAAGACATTAATCAGAGTTGTCTCCTCTGAAAGTAATGAATTTTACTATACAGCCAGATCCTGTGGTGAATGAACTGAAGGTGTCATGTGCAGGGTGGAAATTGGATGCTTTTCGGAGGGTCTGACATGCTGATAAGCACACTCTTTCAATTCAGTGAGGAAGGCAATAGTAAACCACCTCACTCCTCGTTTTTTCTTAGTAAAACTTTTAGAGGTTCAAACCAGCCTTTCGGCTGTTGACCTAAACTACAACTACATTGGCAAGACAAATTCGTGTCAGTAGGCCTATTTCACACTAGATTTATTTTTAACAATATAATATCAAAAAAAGTGTTTAACATAAAATGCGAAAATATTTAGTTTTTTAAATTATTTTGTTTATTTATATCTCATGAGATTTCTAACAAAAAGCGTAATATTGTCAGTTATGTAGTTCTAGTATACAGAATTCACTTAAAATGAAATGCCTTGTATGATGTTCTCGTAGTAAAAGAAAATGAATAATGAATAATAAAACAAAGACAGGGTTGAAACTTATACAAAATTTCATTCAAAAGATATAATGAAAAGAGGTTGAAATTAGTATTTGTGTTTATTTTTTCTCCGTTTTCATTCCTCTTTGTTTTAAACAGAATTAGTTCTACTGAAACCATAAGATTTCTTTTTCTTTCGTTTTTATTAATATAAAGTTTGAAGAAGTTTAAATTTTTTAGCTCTCTTAAAAGAAATACGGAGATTTTGAAACTTAATTTTTACTTTAGACAATATTGTAATAATAGTTTGCTATCTGCCAGCTATAATGTGTAATTATATAAAAAATGTAGTATGTATTGTTTGCTAAAGCCATCCATAAAAGAAGGGATCAAAATGAGACAGAAACTTTTATACTGTAGCGTAGTGGTTAGTGCGATAGAATATCACGCGGAGGTCCCGCGTTCGATTCCTGGATAGGCTCTGGAAATTTTCACAAGTCAAAACCCACTGTTATTGATGCATTGCCCACGTGCATTGTCGCACAACCACCCACTAACACCTAAAAACTAAGAAATAATACGAAAATTGATGCGAATAAATACAATTTTACATCAAATCGCACACTAAATCATGAATACATCACACCACGTATTCCAAAATGTGACTGACTCATATACTACAAGATTTACTACATTACATCAATCTCAAAAAAATCTGGTGTGAAACACTCACACAACTTTCTCTTGCCAATGCAAATAATTAACAATAAACCTAACATTAGTATTAAAACATTAGAAATGAACAAAAACTAACCTCAAAAACATAACCTTATATTAATCATGAGTGAATGACGCAAAATGACAATCGAACTCAGTTTGGCTTAAAAATACGGAAAACCACGCTTTCACGCTAAACTAGGCTCTGTAGAGAAAAATGCTCTAAACAAAAGTTGTAGATCTTTTAATTTTCTATAAATTTAATTATATACACTTTTGTCGTAAAATGCATACTAAGACCGAAATGTTAAAAAAATCGATTTTTCTCACGTTTTCGTGAGAAAAAAAAACAGAAAATCGCAAATTACCGCTAAACTAAGCGTTATACAAAAAAATTTTTGGAACAGAAGTTGTAGGTTTTTAAATTCTCTACAACTTTTATTATATAAGTTTTTGCGCTAAAATTTATATTAAAGCCGTAATCTTAAAAAAACAACGTTTTTACGTGAAAACAGCCTCACCGAGAATTTCAGCAAACATGGCGCCTACCCTATCTTGTAGAGAATAAAAAATTGAGTAAAATAGGCGATTTTAAAAAAAATCGTAGGACCAGTTTTTGAGAAAATCGCAAAAAACTGAAAAATTATACGAATAAACTACTACTTCCGGTTGACCGATTTTGATGAAAATGTTCGTGTCGCGTCCGGTAGTGGTATGTAACTTAAGTTTCAAGTTTCAAGTTCGTACGATGTTCCGTTCTTGAGATATTCTGTTCACACACAGACACACACACACACACACACACACACACACACACACACAGACACACACACAGACCAATCGCTAAAAACATGTTTTTTGGGTTCAGGGGGTCTGAAAACGTATAGATCCGGTGAAAACTCGATTTCGAAAAATCGACATGAAAACAATACTTTCCTTCCTATATATTCATATAGGCAAGAGAAAGTAATAACTTAATGTCATGTGAAATGAAAATAATTTGCGTATAAAAATGACAAAACAATTATAATTTTATTATGAGCCTATTACATTATTCCACTGGACGATTAAATTGACAAAGTGTAATGAGTGGGTGTTATTTTAGATCACCGGTTAGCTTGCAGAGAGTTCACCAAAGACCACGCGTGTTTGTGTGTTGTGTATTTACAAGGACTAACACATACGCAGTTTGTTTACAAAAGGACTCAACTAACAAAAACCGGACTATACACAAATGGCGACTCCTGACCCTACAGCGTTTTAACTTTCTTGGTCGTATGGCATTTAGAGATGAGTCAACTTTTCATCTAAGTGGGACGGTAAATACCCATAATGTTTGAATACAGAGGACAGAATATCCTCATGAAATTGTGCAATATCAAAGAGATTTTCCCAAATTAAACGTTTTCTGCGCTCTGTCCCGACGTCATCTGTACAGATCATTTTTTTCGCGGAAGCTACCGTAACAGAAATGGCTTATCTGGATATTTTGCAAGAATAGCTCTTTTCCCAATTAAAAGGTGAACCCAAAAACTTCATTTGACAAGATGGAGTCCCTTCTCACTGGAATCTCTTTGTACGAGAATGGTTGAACACCCGAGTCGCTGATCTTTGGATTGGTCGTAATGGTAAAACTACGGAGCTCTTTTCCACTGGCCTCCACGTTCACCTGACATCATACCATGTGATTTTTTCCTTAGAGCTTTATAAAAGATCGTGTTTTCTTTCCGCCACTACCTAATGATTTGCCACGGTTAAGACAAAAAATTAAACAGGCTATCGCTTCCATTACTCCGGATGTGTTAGCCACAGTATAAAAAGAATTGAATTTTAGGTTGAAAATGTGTTGTATAACTAAATTTGCACATATTTAAGAAACGGAAATATTCAAGAAAAGGAAAGTTATTTGAACACTTTTAAGAAAACCAAGGTGATTTTTCCTTAAATTTGATGTATTATTTGTTGAAAATAGTTAAAATTAAACTGTTATATTATTCAATTTAAACTGGGATGTACATTTGCGGACGTATTAGCGGATATTTCCGTCAATAGAAAGGGTTAAGAGATATCTTGCATAAATAATTCATTCAAAATAACAAAACAAAATCACCTAATTTGTGTTTTGGTTATAAACAAAATTAATTAGAGTAATTAATTTATATGATCTGTTAATAAATCGTATACAAGGTTAATCACATTAAAATTCAGGCGTGTGATTAAATTTTAACGGTAACCTAGTAAAAGACTTAAATTCATAGGCACTAAAATATTAATCGTTAGATTTAAAATGAGTCTGGCCTTTATTAACACATAATAATTTAATATTAAATGTATGAATCATAAATATAATGGATTATATAATGTATCAGCGATACAAATCCTATGGGATAATGAATATATAATATGTATTGTTCTATTTATGTAATTACTGTTTGCGGATCTATCTACTGTTGCGGTGGGTAACATTAGACACAATACAATGTAATGTACTCTGTATTTAACAGGGTGTTGGATTGACACCTGACCTCCCTAAGGGATTTAAATTAGGAACTGATCACTACAGGCCTATCATCGAACCAAATGGGGATTCAATCGTAATCGTACATTTACCTTCACACACACACACACACACACACATCTAAACAATAAACTCTTTCATTTATGAACTCCCAACTACGTCCTGTGTTATATTTTATTATAATTTGAACCAAATTTTAATTTTTTTTTTTTAATTCCTAGTATGTGTACGTTGCAATCTGTTCAATTCAGAACAATAAGCAACCCCATGACCCAATGAGATGAGGATGATGTGTATGACGTGTAAATGAGGTATAGTCTTGTACAGACCCAGGCCAACAATTCCTGGAAGAATATGGTTAAATAAAATAGTGCGATTAAATTTCAACCAATGAGATTATAATTAATAAATATAAAAGCGCGAGTGAAGGAACTATGGTACATCAGTTGTTGAATATATTAATCAACGAAACCATTTTTTATTTGAGGATGGTCTCAGACCATCAAGAAGAGTACATGAACTAAGAACCTCAAACAAGACAACAATACCGACGATCAAAAGTGAACACCATGTACAATCATTGTGGTAAAACCTTTTAATTTTAAAATAAACGATTAATAAACATTCAGATCTTTTAAATTAATCTTACTTAAAAAAGGAAAGGAATCAAATCATAAATCATTTAAAAAATATATTTATTGTACTCTATTACTAAGTAAACTCTCATTTTTGTATCTTATTCTAAATTTTATATGATTAAATTTTGTTTTTCTCAGCATTATCTTAAAACTCTGATTTTTATTTAACTCCATTTTGGCTAGCTTAAATTTAGGGCAGTTAATTTCTACAGACTCAAATTTAATTATTAATTTAATTTAACTTCCACAGACTCAAATCTTGTCCCTTTTAATGCAAATTCAACCTTAGGGAACAGGGAGAAGATAATAACCTGTGATGAAACGTTTACTTATGATCCGGAAACGAAGCACCAATCCATGCACTGGAAGAGCCGAACTTCACCGAGACCCAAAAAAGTTTACATGAGTAATTCAATTTTTAAAGCAATAATGATTGTTGTTTTTGATATCCATGTGATTGTGTACCTTCACTGGGTTCCTGAAGGTCAAACAATTAATAAATATTACTATCTTTAGATACTTTCTAAACTACGTCAAAGAGTAAGGAAAAAACGCCCCGAAATGTGGAAGGACAAATCATGGGTTCTCCACCAAGACAATGCGCCAGCTCATTCCGCATTATCTGTCAAGATGTACCTAGCCAAGTACAAGATCTCTTTGTTAGAACATCCACCTTATTCGCCAGATCTTGCACCATGTGACTTCTACCTGTTCCCTAAGGTGAAATCTGCATTTAAAGGGACAAGATTTGAGTCTGTGGACGCTGTAAAAGAGAAAACTGCACATGTCCTGAAGGAGCTGACAGAAGATAACTTTCAGCACTGTTTCCAACAACGGAAAATTTGCATGGAACGTTTTAGGGATAGCGAAGGAGTGTATATTGAAGGTGGCAATAAGTGATTATGTATTAAATAAAAATAATTTTTTTTAAAACGTCAGTCTCGCGTATTTAATAGCCACACCTCGTATGTTTTACTCTCCAAATGGCACCTTCACTTCATTCAACACAGGGTCTGGATATGTAATGAACTCATTACTTTCAAAAGAGATAACTATGACTAGTATCTTTTACACCTCTACCTCTTCTGTCGTTAAATGATTCACTCATTTAATTGGCTGAATACGTAGTAAAAGAGAAAACTTTTTTTTGTAGCTCTGGAACTAACAGAACACTAGAACTAACACGTTTGATCTAGAATGTATTATGGCTGCAATCTTAAAAAAAACATTTTTACCATGAGATAACAGGCCGTACTCCTTTCATCAAACGTGGCACTTACTCGAACTTGTAGAGAATACAAAATGTAGTAAATGAACGACTTTTTTAAAAAAAGAACGTAAATATCGTAGAGGAATTTTTGAGAAAATTGTAAAAAGTAAAAAACCTTGCATCAATAAACTACTACTTTCGGTTGACTGATTTTGATGAAAATGTTTGTGTAGAGTGCCGTTTTGGTACCTAACTTAAGTTTCAAGTTTCAACTTCGTACAATATCCCATTTTTTGAGAATTTTGTTCTCTCTCACACATACACACACACACACACTAATCGCTAAAAACGTGTTTTTTTTTGTTAAAGGGCCTTAGTGTATTTTCGGTGAAAACTCCATTTCAAAAATCGATATAAAACAATATTTTCCTTCCCTATATTATTTTCGTATTGGGCAAGAGAATGAGAACTATGGTTTATAAATTTTGAATAAAGCAATTTTTTCATTTCTATATCAATCCGACAAAGTTAGTTATTTTGAGTTACACCTATATAGACGACTAACGGAAGGATACTCACGTAACAACTGGAAAAGAGACGAAAACAACAAAGTTCCCAACTTTCACGACGGCCTAAATTACTTCTTCTTCTTCTTCTTCTTCTTCTTCTTCTTCTTCTTCATCAGCTTGTCACCATCCAGTGTTAAATACAGGCCTCCCCTGTTTGCCTCTACGATTCCCAATTCTGCTATTTTAGCGATGCCACGTGCACCAGCTAAAACCACACTTACATTACACTTACATTATTACACTTACATTTACACTTACATTACACTTACACTTACATTATTACACTTATATTACACTTACATTACACCTACATTACACTTACATTATTACACTTACATTATTACACTTACATTATTACACTTACATTTACACTTACACTTACATTATTACACTTACATTACACTTAAATTATTACACTTACATTATTACACTTACATTATTGCACTTACATTTACACTTACATTACACTTACACTTACATTATTACACTTACATTACACTTACATTATTACACTTACATTATTACACTTATTTACACTTACATTTATTATTTTAGTTTTCCGTCTAATATTTCGTTTCGTACTAGTTCTTTCAATTTAATATTTAGCATTAGTATTTCCTGCCCGTAATAGACAGATTGAGTGTTAAATTATTTGCACTCTATCTGTTAGTTCTAAGGCTACAAAAAATAGTTCTGTTTCTTATCACATGGTAAGTTAATTAAACGACTGAATCATTTAAAAACAGAAGAGATAGAGGTGTACAAAGACACTAAGCAGAGTTATCTCCTCTGAAAATAATGAGTTTCATTGTACAAACAGACCGTGTGGTCTAAATACTTAGTTTAAGTAAAAAATCATGAATAAAAATCTGCTACACCACCTCCACGGCCGAACGGGTTTAGTCGTCTAGCTGTTCTAGACATAAAACATGTCACGGGATCGATTCCCGGTACGTCTGGGCTGAGGTAATCAAGATATTACTCCAATTTACCGATATTTTTTCTATTTTTTTTTTTTGTTTAACGTCCGGTTTTTCTGCAGTTACTGCTAATGCAGACGGTGAATGATGAAATTATTTTTTGTAACGTATGTGTAAATATGCCGTGCCTGAATGGGATTTGAACCCAAGACCGCATGATGAATTTACCGATAGCTCCCCAACATACTGTAAAATGGGGTGAATAGCAACAGTTTTGAACTTTGACCATTAATATTTACACATATACTTTTTGACATAGAATTTAAACTTTCTTTGGTTTATGGGTCTTTCCACCCTCTACAAGCCTACAACGTTGGTTTTCCTTTTAAGCCCAAGATAAAATAAAAACATGCTGTTTCTATACGCCCTATAGTACGATTAATAGAAACAACCGTAGTTTTTTTATGTGTTTCTATTTACAGAATCTGCTGGGACAAAAGAAACAATCAGTATTGTTGAGGACTTTAACTAATCTGAACCGACGGTGTCCAGCTTTTTGGAGTAGCGGCAGAGTGTAATTTAAAATTGATCCGGGCCTTTTAATAAAAAATCTTAAGACTTGCTTCTGGCGCTCCTTTTTGTGTAAGTAATAAAACCCTCCACGATGATTTCAAAATTCCGACAGTGAAGGAGCTAACCACGTCCTTTTATAGTACATTTCACGAAAGACTAGATGACAATCCAAACCAACTAGCCCGTGATCTAGCTACAAGGAACTTTCCACCTCTGTGACGTCTAAAGCGGAAATGGAGTAGAGACCTCTTGGTCTGAATAGTGGACAATACCAGTAGTTATAAACGGAGAATAAACCACTGGGTACCTCTTCTACTTAAAACGAAATTTTGACCACTATCTAAGTACCATATACGCAATTTGTGTAGCTCAATGTACAAAACCGTAATAAAAATTAAAGACAAAAAATTGTTGAGGGGTAAATAAAATAAACTTTATTGAATGTCATTCCATTTTTTACAAGTCTGCTACATTACAATCGGTTCACATGAAAATAAAACAATCAGTAATTTTGATAATAATGATTAACATGATTACAATTTCATCTATTAATTCAATTGAAATTAGTAATATTTAATATTTGAGAAATACAATGTTGTATTTTAAAGTATATCAGTTACAAAAAAAACGATAATAACTGTAAAAATGTTCATTAAAATCTATAACCTAAATCAAAAACACTATGTCATTTCAGTCAGGAAAACCCGGAGTCAATGTTGTTTAGCAGATTTAGAGCTAGGAAGTTTGATGGTTGAGTCTTTCTTCATATTTACGGCTGAATTTTGATATAGTTTGTTTCAGTGTTTATATTAATATCGGTATAGATATAGGTATTTTTGATGTACCACGCAATTTTCAGGGTGTTCACCGCAAGAATTTTCACTGAAAAGAATGTCATTACGATACATTTTTTTACAAGTTTTATTGCTTCTCACCCTATTTTACGTTACCAATGTAGAGAGAAAAAAATGTAAAAAGAAGAAAATTGGAATATCTAGGACACATCATGCGAAACGAGAACAAGTACAAGCTGCTGAAATGCATTTTACAAGGAAAAATACAGGGCAAGAGAGGCATTGGAAGAAGACGAATATCCTGGTTAAAGAATTTGAGAACATGGTTTGAAACATCCACTACGGGACTTTTTAACGCAGCAGTGAATAAAATCAGCATTGCCAGAATGATCGCCAGCATCCGGTAACGGATTGGCACTAGAAGAAGAAGAAGAATGTAGAGAAAACAAAAAATCTGGTGTGAAACACTCACACAACTTTCTCTTGCCAATGCAAATAATTAACAATAAACCTAACATTAGTATTAAAACATTAGAAATGAACAAAAACTAACCTCAAAAACATAACCTTATTTTAATCATGAGTGAATGACGCAAAATTACAATCGAACTCAGTTTGGCTTAAAAATACGGAAAATCACGCTTTCACGCTAAACTAGGCTCTGTAGAGAAAAATGCTCTAAACAAAAGTTGTAGATCTTTTAATTTTCTATAAATTTAATTATATACACTTTTGTCGTAAAATGCATACTAAGACCGAAATGTTAAAAAAATCGATTTTTCTCACGTTTTCGTGAGAAAAAAAACAGAAAATCGCAAATTACCGCTAAACTAAGCGTTATACAAAAAAATGTTTGAAACAGAAGTTGTAGGTTTTTAAATTTTCTACAACTTTTATTATATAAGTTTTTGCGCTAAAATTTATATTAAAGCCGTAATCTTAAAAAAACAACGTTTTTACGTGAAAACAGCCTCACCGAGAATTTCAGCAAACATGGCGCCTACCCTATCTTGTAGAAAATAAAAAATTGAGTAAAATAGGCGATTTTAAAAAAAATTGTAGAACCAGTTTTTGAGAAAATCGCAAAAAACTGAAAATTTATACGAATAAACTACTACTTTCGGTTGACCGATTTTGATGAAAATGTTCGTGTCGCGTCCGGTAGTGGTATGTAACTTAAGTTTCAAGTTCGTACAATGTTCCGTTCTTGAGATATTCTGTTCACACACAGACACACACACACACACACACTCACACACACACACACACTCACACACACACACACACACACACACACACACACACAGACACACACACAGACCAATCGCTAAAAACATGTTTTTTGGGTTCAGGGGGTCTGAAAACGTATAGATCCGGTGAAAACTCGATTTCGAAAAATCGACATGAAAACAGTACTTTCCTTCCTATACAGTATATTCATATAGGCAAGAGAAAGTAAAAATCAAAAATTTAATTCAATTCAAAAAAAATTTTATTATTATAAACCAAACTGTTTGTTTCTCAGTTCCCAGAGAAAAATATTTGTCTTTTATTATTAATATTTCAAGGAAGGTAATTCGTTTGCTACAACCGAATTCCATTTTCGTTATATCAGTTTACAAAGTGTTAATAACATTTTAAAACAAGCAAATTTTCTTTTTTTATAAGTTATTACCGGATTTATAAAGAAATATTAATATTTTGTTTAGTATTAGTATAATATTAAAAATGAAAAATTGTAAAAATAATTCAAAAAATTATAACGAATAACAAAACAATGAAGATTATTGCATTTAAAAAATTTGTTATTTTTTAATTTTATTGTTAAATGAGACTGTTATATTGTTTGTAAGTGTAATTAATAATTTTATAAGATGTTTCATTAATTTTATTTATTAATTAAGCAAAATTAGAACAAAAAAAGGAAAAGAAGAGAAAAGGTATTATTGCTACACATTCTAGAATTCTTCTTTGTAAAAAAGTTTTATTTTCTTAATAAACGGAACTTTCGCCAATAACAGGCAGGTGGAAATGTTTAATTATTCTTAATATATTATTATGTACTTGATCTGCTAGTTCCAAAGCTACAAAAATTAGTTCTGTTTCTTATCACGTGGTCAGCCAATTATATGACTGAACTATTTAAGAACAGAAGAGGTAGAGGTATAAAACACACTAGTCAGAGTTATCTCCTCTGAAAGTAATGAATTTCTTTATACACCCAGACCCTGCGGTGAATGAAGTGAAGGTCTCATTTGCAGGGTGCAGAGTAGATGCTTTTCATAGGGCCTGGGATGCTGATAAGCATAGTCTACTTTTTAATCAGTGAGAAAGGCAATAATACACCACCTCACTCCTCGTTTTACTTAGTAAAACTTTAGAGGTTCAAACCAGCCTTCGGCTGTTGACCAAAACAACAATAAACGAAACTTAATTTAAATATTTGTTAAAGTTAAGTTTCATAACTAATTCTGTAGACAAATTGGACTTAATAAATTGTAAATATTCATTTTGTTACAAAATAAATTTTCATTTCATTTTCGTTACACCTGACTTTGTTATGACCGAATTTTACGGTATTTAAATAATTAAATTGTAAATGTTTTAATAATGGAATAAATTCTTTTACCCTTACAAAAGTAATTTTGAAAAATTCCTTGAAAATAAAATAACGAACCACATAGGTGTTCTCTCATATAATATTAGTTCTTCGTTTCAAGAATTCAAATTTCAAACACGCCCACGTGTTGAAATAAAAAATCTTAAAGAAAAAGTAACGTGATCTATATAAGGTATACAAAAAGAAATAGAAAGAGAAAGAATATTAAAAAGAGGGTGAGAATATGTGCGTATGTAAGGGATGAGACTATTCTATGAATATAAATGTTAGGGTCCACCCTGTGGCTGTTTATTATGGTATATATGGAGAAAATATGGAGGGGTCTTTGGGTGTACATATACTCTTACTACACACAACCCTAGATCAACCAAAAGTGTGGTGTATAGAAATATGGACGAAAGTCTATATGGAATGGACAAAATTCATTTTACTCCCACCGCAATACTTTATCACCGTCAGAGTTAATACGTTTCTGCATTACGTATCCTGAGGCCGAGAAAAATGAATCTCAGTATAAAACATAAAATATATAAAACTGCTGTATACTGTATGTATATTTATTTATTTATTGTACGTCTGCGTATCCTCAAGTCATTCAGTCATTGTTTGATTGTCTTGAATACATAAAAATTATCAATAAAATTTAAAATACATATTAAAAGTGGATTAATAAAAATATTAGCTATAAAATTACATGAGATAGATACACAATAAATTATTTTATTTTGTTATTCGAAGACAAATTTTTTTCGAACACAAATAATTTTATTGGAGTAATGAAAATGTTCATTAAACGTAAGATAATATATTTTTACTTTCTCTTGCCTAGATAAATATAAATACAGGAAGGAAGTATTCTTATCATGTCGATTTTGAGAAATTGAGTTTTCATCGGATCTACACGTTTTCAGACCCCTGAACACAAAAAACATGTTTTTAGCGATTGGTCTGATTGTGTGTCTGTGTGTGTGCGTGTGTGTGTGTGTGTGTGTGCGTGCGTCTGATGAACAGAATATCTCAAAAACGGAACAATGTACGAATTTTAAACTTGAAACTTAAGTTAGATACTACAAAAGGACCCGACATGAACATTTTCATCAAAACCGGTCAACCGGAAGTAGTAGTTTATTCGTGTCATTTTTCACATTTTTGCGATATTCTCAAAAACGGCTCCTACGATTTTTTTTTTAAATCGCCTAATTTACTAAATTTTTATGCTCTACAAGATAGGGTAGGCGCCATGTCTGCTGAAATTCTTGGTGAGGCTGTTTTATCGTAAAAAAAAATTGTTTTTTTTTAAGATTGCGACTTTAATATGCATTTTAGCGCAAAAATGTATCTATTAAAAGTTGTAGACAATTAAAAATGCTAAATTTTTATTTTAAATTTTTTTGTATAACGCTTAGTTTTGCGGTAATAAGCGATTTTCTGTTTTTTCTCACGAAAACGTGTAAAAAAATCAATTTTTTAAAGATTTCAGCCTTTTATGCATTCTACGACAATCAAATACTTTTAATACAAAAATAATTTTAATCAAAATTATAGCAAATTAAAATATCTACAACTTTTATTTAGAGCGTTTTTCTCTACAGAGCCTAGTTTAGCGTGGAAGAGTGATTTTCCGTATTTTAAAGCCAAACTGAGGTTGATTTTCATTTGCGTCTTTCACTCATGATGAAAATTAGGTTATGTTTATTGAGGTTAGTTTTTTTGTTTATTTCTAATGTTTTATTACTAATGTTAGGTTTATTGTTAATTATTTGCATTGGCAAGAGAAAGTTGTGTGAGTATTTCACACCAGATTTTTTGTTTTCTCTACATTCTTCTTCTTCTTCTAGTGCCAATCCGTTACCGGATGCTGGCGATCATTATGGCAATGCTGATTTTATTCACTGCTGCGTTAAAAAGTCCCGTAGTGGATGTTTCAAACCATGTTTTCAAATTCTTTAACCAGGATACTCGTCTTCTTCCAATGCCTCTCTTGCCCTGTATTTTTCCTTGTAAAATGCATTTCAGCAGCTTGTACTTGTTCTCGTTTCGCATGATGTGTCCTAGATATTCCAATTTTCTTCTTTACCGTGTTTCACACCAGAATTTTACTTTCTCTTACCCTGTATGAATGTATACTTCACTTTACATTTTTTTATTCTTTTATTTACCCTAGTGTGTGTACGTTTAAATCTGTTCAATTTAAAAATAAGTAATCCCTTGACCCAAATGTGGTGAGGATGATGTGCAGGATGTGTAAATGAGGTGCAGTCTTCTACAACAGCAGCAAGAGAAGCAGTAGTAAATAAAGACAGAGGTAATAAATTTATCTATTTTTGAACATGGAAAACCAAAGTTGGGTAGATTAATTTTTCCATCCCGAATTTTAATAGTACTAAAAAAAATATATAAACAGTATAACATAAATAGTTTCTCTAGGTTTTTTAAAGTTATAAGGAAAATAACATTGTATTCTAATTATGTTTGCAACGAATTGCCAAAATACGAGTTGTGGCTATTAAATACCGAGACTGACGTTGTAAAAATTTTATTTTCATTTGATACATAATCACTTATTATCACCTTCAATATATACTCCTTCTTTATCTTCACAACGCTCCATGCGAATTTTTCATTGTTGGAAACAATGCTGGAAGTTATGTTCTGTCAGCTCCTTCAGGACGCATGCCGCTTTCTTTTTTACAGCTTCCACAGACATAAATCTTGTCCCTTTAAATGAATATTTCAGCTTAAGGAACAGGTAGAAGTCACATAGTGCAAGATCTGGTGAATAAGGTGGATGTTCTAACACTGAGATGCTGTACTTGGCTAGGAACCTCTTGAAAGATAACGCGGAATGAGCTGGCGCATTGTCTTGGTGGAGAACCCATGATTTGTCCTTCCACATTTCGGGGCGGTTTTAACTTACCTTTTGATGTAGTTTAGAAAGTACCTCAAGGTAGTTATATTGATTAATTATTTGACCTTCAGGAACCCAGTGAAGGTACACAATCCCATGGATATAAAAAAAACAATTATCATTTCTTTAAATTTTGACTTGCTCATTCGAGCTTTTTCGGTTCTCGGTGAAGTTCGGCTCTTCCAGTGCATAGATTGGCGCTTTGTTTCCAGATTATAAGTAAAAAACCACGTTTCATCACATGTTATTATGGTTTCCAAAAATTTGGGTCATTTTCAATCGCGTACAAAACGTCAGTACAAACATTTTTGCGAGCTTTATTTCAATTATTTTTGAGTGGCACGTGTCCTGAAGGAGCTGACAGAAGATGACTTTCAGCACTTTTTCCAACGATGGGAAATCGCATGGAGCGTTGTAGGGATAGAGAAGGAGTGTATATTGAAGGTGACAATAAGTGATTATGTATAAAATAAAAATAAAATTTTTTACAACGTCAGTCTCGTTATTTAATAGCCACACCTCGTAGAATAAATAAAATGTAAGGTAGAAAAGTATTGTTTACATCCCGATTTTATAAATCGAGTTTTCAGGCCTCCTGAACCAGAAAACGTAATTTTAGCAATTAATCTGTGTGATCACAAAATATCTCAAGAAAGGAATATCGTACGAAGTTGAAATTTGAAACTTAAGTTAGGTTTAAAGTCGTCGCCAAAATCAGCTGTTTAAACAGCTGATTTTCGGAGACGAAGGTTCCTGGTTCAAATTCTAGTAAAGGTAGTTACTTTTATACGGATTTGAATACTAGACAGTGGTTACCGGTGTACTTTGATGGTTGGGGTTTAATTAAACATACTTTCTCAGGAATGGTCGGCCTGGGTCTGTACAAGACTACACCTCATTTACACATCATACACATCATCCTCATCTCATTGGGTCATGGGGTTGCTTATTGTTCTGAATTGAACAGATTGCAACGTACACAAATTAGGAATTAAAAAAAAAAAAAGTTAGGTACCACTAAGGAACCCGGCAGAAACATTTTCATCAAAATCAGTCCAAGAAAATAAAATGCCACTTTTTTTGTGGAGCACAAAAAATATAGTAAATAAGGCTATTTGTCGTACTTGTCGTTTTTGAGAAAATCTCTAAAATAAATCTTTAAAAATCTCTGTGAAATATTACACGAATAAACTACAACTTCCGGTTGACCGACTTTGATTTGAATGTTTGTGTCAGGGGTTCCCTGATAGTACTTAACGTCTTAAGTTCTATGTTTTAACTTCCTATGATATTCCATTTTTGAGACATTTTTTCACACACACACGCACACACACACTTGCGCGCGCGCGCACACACCAACTGGTAAAAAAATAGTATTTTCAGGGTTCAAGGGGTAAAAAACAATTAATTCTTATATATCATATAAAGCGAGGGAAATAAACATAATATGTTGTTGGTAGATGAGAGGTAGATCATTTTCCGGGTAGAAAAATAACTACTTCAAAGTATAGTTATTAATAACACTTCTGTAGTGGGTATGCAAATTTTCAATTAGTATTAAAACCATTAGGGATTCAAAGAAGCCTTATTAATGTTATTTTAACCATGAATAATAAATATTAGAAAATATAAACTGTTGAACTAAAATATTATGAGGTTAGATTTGAAATTGATTTTCATTTTCAACCACATTTTATTACATGTTGTAATAAATTATGCTTGAACTCTGCTTAAAGTATTATTTTGATGCACTTAGAACAAGTAATGTAAGGGATTAACAAATTATTTTAACGATTTCCACGTGCGAGGTAATAGTTTCCCGCCGACTAGAGAAAAGGAAATAGGGCGAAAGTGCAATTTCTGTACAAAACAAAAACGTCTAGTGATTTACAGACCAGCACTTAAGAGTTAAAAGGTAATATTTTCTATCTAAGTGAAAAGGAAATAACCGCAATGTCACATTCATTTCTACGATATCCATCAGCATATCATTTTATTTCAATTACGAAAATCGATTATAATATATCAATTCCACATAAACTTCATGATTGAGTATTTACATCAACTTCAAAATAATTTAATACATTTCTAAGCAGTATTTCATGAGATTTTATTACCTTTTTGAGTTTTAAGTGATCTAGTCCCATCAGTTTGGGATGAACGAGGTTTCAATGTAATTTTCCTCCATGTAGAGCGAATTTAAGATCATGTAAGGTAACTAGACATTTCTAGAAGCTTTTTTTCAGCCCACATTCACACATTTTTCAGCAGTCGCTTATTATAAGCTTTTCTCCTTTCTTCTGAAACCCGGTGTTCTGTTTTTGCTTTTCATCAAAGCCCTTAAATTCCGTAATTTATTGTCTGAATTTAGTTCGGTTTATTAAGTTTTCTCGGTTTATTCTGTTTCTCAATATCCTTTCTTCAAACCATTTACCCCAAATCTTAAGTCTATTTTTAAGTTTCTTAAAAATTTGTTTTGTCAACCATTTGTTATCAATTTTATACAGGTCTCCGTAGAATTTTGGTCGTCTTTTTCTAATCGTTTCCATTAAAAGTACTCGGAAAGGAGAAAATTGAATATTTTCACATTGTCGGTTGCTTGCACATTATTAAAATTCAGAGTTTTCTGCATCCAATGATAATTATATAATATGTTCGGATTTTTGCAGCTTTTATTCCCCCCTTCAAAAAAATTCAAAATATGTTGAACCCTTACGTTGTTTTCTAAACGTTACGTGTTTGCATAAACATCTCTATTTTTTTAATGACAAACGATAAATTTATATTCTCTTATTTTGTACGATATTTTTTGTTTTAAAACTTAAACTTTGCATTAGACCAGCTGTGAATGTATTATTTGAGGAATTTACAGATTATGATCCCGGTATGTATTAGAGGTAACTATTTTACAATACTTATGTGTTCTCTTTTAGTTGTTTCTTGTTTCCTGTAAAAATGAAAACGAAATGAATTTAGAAACAAATAGCGAATTTAAGTGTTCTAAAAAAAGAGAATGACAAAATGAAGTGGTCAGAAAGAGGTTGAAGAAAATGTTTATATATTAATTGAAAACAGCTTTGGATAAACAAAAAATGGTAATGACAAAATAATTACTTAAGTCCTTAGTGGGATAAAACCATAAAAAACAATAATTTTCAATTATTTGAAACACATTAAAAATGTAATATGTTATTTAAATTTAGAACCATGACAACTTTCTTTAAACAGAAAAAAGAACAAAAAGATAACAGTTTAAAAATAAAAAGACTGAATTTTTTATCATTCAAAATTAAAATCTTATTTAAAAATTGAAGAAAGAAAATAAAAATATTCATAGCATTTTTACACTTGTATAAATAAAAAAGGAAAAAAATAAATTTAAAGTTTATGCTGTTGAATTATGGAGTGGGTGGTGGGAAATGTTTGTTTATGGTTACATTCAAGTGGGGGATAAAGGTTTGGGGAGGGGGAAAAAAGGTTTGAAATAACAAACAGATGTTAATGAATACAGAACATTGAAACACGGTTGGGTTGAAGAATATGAAGTATGATAAAATAATAATAATAATAATAATAAGAATAATGTTAATGAACACCAAAATGAGAATTTCTTTGGTTCGAATAAAGAAGTTTTTCAAAGAAAAAAGGAAGACGAGAGGTGTATCTCCGTGAAAATTTTAAGTTCTCTCTCAACTACATTTCGTATTGTCATGAAGAAGGGGTTAGTAGGAGTGTGAAAATGCAAATTCAGTTGAAAATGACTTCTTTACGTGGCCGATGGCAGAATATAACACTATTGTATAGCGGGGAATGGGGATTAACTCAACCTTGTTGTCATTCCCGCACATACTTTTACGGTATCACTCTCTTACCTCCATCCTTTTCCTACATTCATGATTTCTCTTTTTAACTACCCTCTAAACCCTACCAATTCCCCAAACAACCCTCTTTCTTCATCACCAATCTTCTTCATACTTCTTCAGTAAGGCTCTGTGAAAGAGCAAACAGGAAACGAGCGAGTTCCTGTGCTCGGTTAGTACTTGGAATGGGTATCAAATTCTCGGATCTTTTGAATAATACATTAAACCTGTAGCATTCTAATAAACTTATAGGCCTACACACTGTCTATTTTACTGTTTTATTACATCTTTGTGATTTACGCAACCCTAGATGCGTTATTATGATTTTCTAAAGGTTTCACTATAACCTACTTTATCTCATATTTTAATGGTAAAGTGAATTTGTAAGATATAAACCTATTCATAAATTTTTATGACAATCGATTCTCCTTCTCTTTCTTCTACAAAACGATATATCTAAACACCTGAATTAATTACTAATAACCAAAGACAGCTTAAATTTTTTCTAATATGTTTATCATAACGCAATACGAATTGTATTTCATTATTAAGTTTCTTGTTAATTTAAATCGTTTTATTAGGGATAGGGGTTTGAATCCCAAGAACACAGTGGGAATTAATTCGAATGTGTTCACTTTGCTAGTAATAATAAGTTATCGTATCAAATGAATAATATACATTAATGAAAAGTTAACATGAAAGTTAATGCAATACTTTAAAAGAAAAACTTATACAACCACAAAATCAATATACTATGTAGAATTGAGTACAACGTCAGTAAACACTAATAATACTTTAATACCAAAAAATTACACAAATTTAAGCTTGTAGTTTAGGTCATCAGCCGAAAGGCTAATTTGAAACTCTAAAAGCTTTAAGAAAAGATGTTGACCATGCCTTCGTCACTGAGTGGAATAGTACGTTATACTTATTAGCATGCCTGGACTTTCAAAAAGCACCTACTTTCCACCCTGCAAATGACACTTCACACTTCATTCACCACAGGGTCTGGCTGTACAATGAAATTCATACAAAGACACTAGTCACAGTTATCTCCTCTGAGAGTAATGAATTTCATCATTATATAGCCAGACCCTGTGGTGAATGAAGTAATGGTGTCATTTGCAAGATCGAAATTAGATTTTTTTAGAGAGCCTGGTTTTCTGATAACCATATTTTTCTATTCAGTGAGGACGGCAAATGTAAACCTCCTCACTTCTCATTTTACTTAGTAAAACCTCTAGAGTTTCAAACGACCCTTTCGGCTGATGACCTAAACAACAACAATAAAAATTATAGATAATTAAAAAACATATTAACTTATATTTTAAACCTTTTTTACAAAGTTTAGAATCAATTATTAAATGTTTTTCTACAGTTTGAAGTCAATTAGTGATTTCGATATTTTCTTATTAAAATTCGGAAAGTATTTTATAAAATCTATAATTATAAGATTGCGGTCTTAGTTAGCATTTTACGACAAAAATGATATACCATAGGTAACTAAATTTATAGAAAATTTAGAAAATACAACTTTTATTTCAAGCATTTTTTCTACAGAATTGTTTAAAAGGGTAGATGGAACGATGGTTTTAACTGAAAATTTCGATTTTTGGTTTTTATGTTTTTCAATAGTTTAGCCTAGGTCTACCAGAACAACATTAAATTGTGTCAAATTTTTTTTTTAAGAAAAAGTTAAGTTTTTATTTGGTTTACACAGAAAAATTATTATGTTACCAAGAACGAATATTTTTCATATTTTGATACTGCTCGTTTAGTGCAGAGAGTTTAAGTTTTTAAAATATCTGCATCAGTGTTTTTTGTATTCTCAGCTATTGGTTCAGCTTTCTTAACAAGTGTTGATGGGAAATTTACTTGTTTGTGTATATATTGTTTTTGGTTAGTGCCTTCTTGTTTCTTACCTTTAACCGTAAATTTAGATTTTTAACACTAGGTGCACTTTTCTCAGAAACCAATAAACGTACCAGGCTGAAATTTTTACCAGTTAATATTCTAGTATATTCACATATACCGACATTTTTATGACTTCCTCAGGTGCTCCAAAAATTAATAATACGCAGAAAACGTAGAAAACAACTTGTAAAAATTTTATGTTATTCGTAATTTTAAAAAATCGTATGGTCTAAAGATTAAATTAAAAAAATGTCAGTAGCTCGAGAAGAAACCCGACACTTATAGTTTGTATAGTTTAATCTCCCTATCTTTTACCAATTCCATGAAAAATGTACCTAAAAATAGCAAATTTAACATTGGCGGGTTACAAAGTACAGTCTCTCCTTAACACAACTAGTGATTTATTATACATTTATGTTGAACAGAGATTAATTTTCATTAACGTCATTCAAGCATGATTAAAATTATATTATTTATTTATTTTACTTTTTTACTCATTTTTTTTCTAACATCCGAGAATATTTACAATCAGTTTAAAAACAAAAACTATAAGTAAATAGCATGAACGGGATTCACATGACGAAGACAATACCCATTGGTATTGCTTCGGAAACGAAAAAAATTAAACATAATTTTTAAAATAACAAAATTAAATTTTTTAACAAAATAAAAGATGAATAACATTAACAGAAAAGGTAACTAAATAAATAACGATGATATTATTAGAGATGATGCTGATGTTGATATGGACTTCAATTATTTACAAAAAAAAAAAGTAGGTTAGTCGGTAAATCTAAAAGGGAGGTCAAGCAATTTTATTCGTTTCAGTCGTGTCACGTCTTCGCTATTATCCAGTAAATTAAGCGCCAAAGAATTAGGGTGATCTGCTAATTTTTCTTGATATTTTGAACTTAGCTGCGTGATTTCCTCTTTTACGGTCTTGACACATAAGTCCTTATGCAATGTATCATTTGTCATATACCATGGAGCATTTGTTATTATCCGTAAGACTTTCAACTGGAATCGTTGGATGATAGCAAGATTCGATTTCGCAGCTGAACCCCAAAGCGGTAACCCATAAGTCCACAGCGGTTTCAGTATGGCTTTGTACAGTAGAAGCTTGCTCTCTAATGACAGCTGTGAACGTTTGTTCATCATCCAATACAAATCCCTCAGCTTCAATCCGAGTCTTTTTCGTGTATTCCAAATATGTTTGGACCAGATAAGGCGTCGATCTAAGTGCAGTCCTAAGTATTTTACATCATCTGACTGAGGAACTGGTCTTTCATTCAGTCGTATCGGTGGACATGTATCTTTCCTCAAAGTAAACGTAATATGTCTGGATTTGTCGTCATTTATTTTGATTTTCCATTTCTTGCACCAGTTCTCAACTATACTTAGATGGTCTTGTAATAATTTAGTAGCCCCAAAGGTAGAATCATCTGTTGCTAATAGAGCTGTGTCATCAGCTCTATTATCAAAAAACAGTATATTTTCATTATTATTTATATTGCCAAAAGAAAGTTGTACGAGTGTTTTACACCAGGTTTTTTTATTTTTGTTTAATTTATTTTCACCTAAAATTATCAAATTTAAAACAGACCTTGTTACACCTAATTATGTAAATTTAATAATTGAATTAATTGGTTTAGCTTTTTTGAAATTTTATAAAGAAAAACTGTAGTACAATTAGTAGATAAGAAAGTTTTGTACTTCATTAAGAA